>JACGCM010001226.1:2240000-2840000 GCA_014058105.1 Kingdonia uniflora
GATAAGAAAGCTTTTGCCAATCATCGTCTGCCCCTTTATCACCTCCAGTGTTGATCGTGCATACATAAATGCGATCAATGCTGAGGGTTGAAAAGATTTCAATCTGGAGATATCGAGCTTCTATACCCAAAACCCCAGCTAGATATGCCAAGGAATCGACGTGTCTATTTTCACCTCGAGGAAGATAATCAAGAGTTGCTTGGCTTTTCTGCTCTTCTTTGGGATAGCAACAATATTGGATATCCAGTTTAGATACTTCCCGATCTTGGTGTTAACTTTATCTCGAAGATGAGGTGACAGTCGTCGCTATTTCTGTTTGACTACCGTGGCTTTGATGTTGATAGCTAATTCGTAACATGCCTTGGCCGGATCGACCCCAGGCATTTCTTTGAAAGACCACACAAAAACGTATCGATTCAGTTGCAAGAACTGAATAAGAGCATCCTTTTCGTGCTAAACCAGCTTAGTACCAATGAAAATACCTCTGCTAGGTCCATCAATGTTGATATATACTGTGGGCTCCCCCGTGAAAGGTTGATCGTTGAGGTGATCAACTTCCTGTAATTACTATGCAGTAAATCTGTCTGAAGTATCTAGGATAGTAAAGACGGTATTTTCACAAGCTCGAGAGAGCTTATAACTACCTCTGATCTCATAAATACCGTTGTTGTGAATCTCATAAATAGGTGGAAGTGATTGCTTCCATGTTGTGAATCCAGTAGCGGCCCATAATCCTGAGATAACAAGATTTTGCGTTGATGATATAGAAGACGACGTCGATGGTGGCTGGTCCTGCGGTGATGGGTAAGATGATCTTGCCTACTCGTTCTTCTCTAGAACCATTGAACCCACTGATATCGGTTTTGCTCTGAATAACTTGGTAGACCAAACCCATTTGGTCGATAGTACACTAAAATAGAATCTCAATACCGCTTCCAGTATCGATCACCAATGTGTGCATGACAAACTTCCTTATTTTGAGCATTATGACTAACGCATCATGGTGTAGAAATTTGACATGGCTAGTATCGTAATCTTTAAAGGAAATCCCAAGCCGACAATTGCTGGACTCAGGAAGAAGCTTAGCTTCTTTGTCTTGAAGTGTGAGATCGCAGCATTCTGATAGTCTCCTGCGCTTGGATCTGTTAGAATTGGTGACCTGATTGATTTTGATCATGTTGGTGTGGTACATATGGTAAAGATGCTTCTCCCAAGCTTGATCATTGACCTGAATAACTTCAAGCTGCTTCTTATAGCTGCCATCTTTATATGATTCCAGGTCGACAATATATTCGAACATCTGTCCTTCTTTAAAAATGTACTTGAGCAACCACTGTAAAGCATAGAAATTATCAGTACAATGATGGTTTACCTTGTGATATAGGTAATATGGTCGACTATCGATTGGTTCTAGTGGTTGAGAGACGCGATAGAGTTAATCTTTCAAAAGCAGCAAAAAAATTATTGATATTTGAATGTTCATCTTTGGGAGGATGGGTTTGTTTGGCGGACCGCCTTTCCGAGGGTAGCCAGTATTTCCCTTAGTACGCTTTTAATCTCCCTATTCCTCATTTGGTTCAGTGGTTCGATCTGTAGATGGGCCTTTGGTGGAGAGGATGGATTTAGTAGATTTTTGTCGCTCAGACATCATCCTCTCCATGTCAACATAACTGTTGACCTTGGTGATCATAATATCCTTCAAGGTTATAGGTTTGTTGAGGAAGAGGTATGCCTTGTAGCCGAGCTGGAGCGCGCTGGTGAAAGCAGTAACAACTATTTTTTTATCGAGGTTATCCATTTTACGCGCGAGCTCTAAAAATTTCTTCGCAAAATCCCCAAGCTTCTCTCCGTGTGACTGTTTAAGACTGATAAGAGAATACAAATTCTACGCTTTGTCCCTGTTGTGAGCATATGTCTTGATAAACTATTTCTGTAGCTGGTTGAATGTATATATGGAGTCCTCGGGGAGAGAATGGAACCTTTAGAGTGGTTCTTCCTATAGACTTGTGGCAAACAGACTGCAGATGCTGTGGTTGAGATTGGAGTATAACCCCAATGAATTACGATACTGTTGAATGTGCTCCTTCGGATCAGTACCTTTGTATTTACTAATTTTTGGAGTATGGAAACCTTATGGTTTTGGTATCTCCATATCGAATAGTTCTTTGGTAATCGTACTTCTTTTTAATTTTGTGATATCGCCGGTAGTACCCAGAACTTGTGCTTTGATCAACTCTTTAATTTTTTGATCCATATGCTCTTTCGTGACTTAATGTCGTGTTGGTTGAATTGCTGGATGAGCAGGTTGTAGATGATGAGTACCCGTACCTTCACTCAGGTGGTCTCGTGCTGGAACTTGATATTGAGGCCATTGTTCTTCCTCCTGACGGATGGAAATTTGGTGACCTCGACTGACTTTAGACAAAACTTTACCCCCCCCCCTAAATGTATGGAGAGTTGTGGTTCGTGCTGTAGATTCCTGGAAATAGCTTAACTGGCGACTCCTCGAGGTTCCAATCTTTCCCTTGTAAAAACATGGGAGGTCTATGGTAACTGATCGTGACCTTTGGCTGGAGGAGCCTGCTGAGTATTTTGTAGAGCCTTTAGGGCTGTCTGCATTGTTGTCATCTGGTCTTCATGTCATTTGAGCATTGTCAAATGAGTTTGTCATTTTATGTCGAGCTCTTTCTCACGGAGCTCCCGGTCCTTAGTTAACTGAAGTTCGAGCTCGGCGTGTTTCTCTGTTTCGGTGTTGAGATTCACCTGTAACTTTGTAAGTTGCCCCAGCTCCATTGAAACATCGAGCAGGATTCCTGTAGCCGGTCGTCTAAAAGTAACCATGATTGAAAGTTGCAGTGAAAGAATGCCTTAGGATATCGTGAAAATACAATCGATTCCCACAGACGGTGCCAAATGTAATGCCCAAATTCCGTAAGCTTGAAATGGCTTAGAATTCGATATCATACCAATAAACCTGCAACAATATTCTAATGGAAAGTAAGAAATGACACAGGTGATTTTTACTTGGAAAACCTCTGAATAGGTAAAAAAAACCACGATCCTGAGTGGAGAATTTTTGTAAAAGTATCTTTATTGATTGAGGCGGATATCTTATTACAAGTGATCTCTAGATATAGAAATGCTTGAACCATGTAACTAAGAAGTTTTAATGTTGTTGAGAATCTAGAATAAGTAACTTCTTGATGATCTCTTGTGTAATTTTTATAGTCCCTGTCTCCTATGAAACTTTTCCTTTATAAAGGCCTTCTCTGCAACTCTTTATCATGTTGGAATACATTTTCTGAATAATGTGGTTAGTGGCAGTTGACTGAGTAACTGACAAGTTCGTGAGAGATAGATGCCTTTGACTGGATAAGGCTTTTCGATTTAAGTTCGGCCCACATTCTTAACCAGTTCGTGGGGTAGGTTGGAATGTTAACTAGGGAAATATTAAAAATGTATGAACCTGAGATGGAGGTGATTCGAACTGGCGATAGCTTGACTCTAGGTAAGATCGAGGGATAGGTCCCTACAGACATTACTATTGACCTTGGTGATCATATCTTCCAAAGTTGTAGGTTTGTTGGGGAAAATGTGTTCATTGGCCTTGCAGTCGAGTTAGAACGCGTTGGTAAAAGCAGTAACAACAATTTTATGATCGAGATTGTCCACTTAACACGCGAGTTCCAAAAACTTCTTTGCAAAAGCCTCGAGCTTCTCTCTGTGTGACTATTTAAAGCTGATAAGAGAATATAAATTCTCTTCTTTGTCTCTGTTGTGAGCATACATCTTGATGAATTGTTTTTGCACCTGGTCGAATGTATGTATGGAGTCTTCAGGTAAAGAGTAGAACAACCGGAGCAGTTCTTCCTAAAAACTTGTTGCGAACAAATGGCAGAGGATGTGGTTGAGGTTGGAATACAACCCTAATGAATCACGGTACTATTGAATATGCTCCTTTTGATCGGTGCTTTTATATTTGCAAATTTTTGGAGTATGGAAACCTTTCGGTATTTCTATATCAAATAGTTCTTTGGCAATAGACTCCCACGTAACTTGGTAAGGTCGTCCGTAGTGCCCAGAACTTGTGTTTCGATTAACTCCATGATATACTGATCTATCTACTCTTGTATAACATATTGATGTATCAGTTGAGTGACTTAACGAGGAGGTTGAGGATTGTGAGTACCGGTACCTTCACTCAAACGATCACGTACTAGAACTCAAGGTTAAAGTCGTTGTTCTTCTGCCTGATGTTTGGACAATCGGTGACCCCGGCTAATTTTAGACTGAACTTCACCACCTAAATAAATGGACGGCTGAGGCTCGTGCGGATTATTTCTGGAAATAGCTTTGCTTGTGGCTCCTCGAGGTCCCAACCTTTCCTACGCAGAACCTGGGAGGTTTCTGACAATTGATCGCGATCCCTTGATGGAGGAGCCTGTTGAATGCTTTTCAGAGCTTATAAGGCAGTATGCATAGTTTTCATCTGGTCTTCATTTCGTTTGAACGCTGTCAAACATACTTGTTGCTCGGCTTTGAGCTCTACCTCACAGGGCTCTCGATCAAGAGTTAATTGACGTTGGAGCTCAATGCGCTTCTCTGTTTTGGCATTGAGATTCGCCGGTAGCACTATAAGTTGTTCTGGCTCAACTAAAAGATCGAGCTGGATTCTGATTGTTGATCGTCTAGAAGTGACCATGAATAAAATTTGTAGTAAAACGAATGTATACCTTAGGATATCGAGGAAATATCTTCTTTCCCATAGACGGTGCCAAATGTAATGGCCTAATTTCGTAAGCTCGAAATGGCTTAGAATTAGCTCTTACACCAATGTTCCTGTGACAAAAACTAACGTGAAAAAAGAAATGACACCGGTTTATTTAGCGTAGAAAGCCTCTAAATAGGCAAAAAAAAAACACGACCTCAAGTTGAGGGCTTTTGTAATAGTAACTTTTATTGCTTGAGGCTGATATTTTATTACAAGTGATCTCTCGACTTAGAAATACTTCATCTTGTAAATAAGAAGTTTTGATGTTTTGGGAATCTAGAAAATATAGTTTTCTAGGTGAATTCTCATATATTTTTCTGGTCCCCGTCTCTTCTGGAACTTTTTCTTTATATAGGCCTTCTCCGCAGTTCTTTATCATGCTGAAGTACATTCTCCGAACAATGTGGTTAGTGGCGGTTAACTGAGTAACTGTTGATTTTGTGAGAGATAGGCGTCTTTGACTTGTTCATGTTTTCCTATTTGAGCTTGACCCACGCTCTTTATCAGTTCGTGGGGTAGGTGTCAATGCTGACTGTTGATGTCATGTGTAGAATGCGTGAGTCTGACATGGAGGTATTTCGAACTGGAATTAGCTCGAATTGGGTTAGATTAAGGGATAGGTCCCTACAGTAGGTTTATTAAGAATTAGGTGTTGATTCGCTCTGCCATCCACGAGCAAAGCGTTGGTGAAGGCCAAAATAGTAATTTTTTTATCAAGTCAATCCACTTTTCTGGCCAACTCCAAGAATTTCTTAGTAAATGTTTTGAGATTCTCTCCTGGTACCATCCTAAGGCTGAATAGAGAATACAAATTCTCCTCTTTGTCTGTGTTGTTCAAGTAGTTCTTGACAAAAAGTTTTTGCAATTGTTCGAAAGTTGAAATGGACCCTTCTTGTAGTGAGTGGAACCATCGCAAAGGTTTGCCATGTAAGCTGGTAGGAAAGGGATAGCATAGAATGTGGTTGGATGTAGAATGTAATCCTAAAGCATCCTGGAATTCTTGAACGAGCTCCACAGGATCAATTCCCCTATACTTTAGGATTTTTGGGGCGTGAAAATCGGTGGGTACTTCACCATCCAATAGTTCCTGAGCAATCGGGTTTTTCAGTAGTCTATTGTGAATGCCTTTAGCAGTTTGAACCTAGGCCTCGAACGGTTCTTTGATACGTTTTTCAAGATGTTCCTGAGTTACATACTGTCGAGCTGTGACGGTTGGGCGTGGGATGCGTCCATCGAAAGAATTGTGGTCGCCACTTCCTTCACTTAGTCAATCACGTACTAGAATACAAACTTTTCCATGGGGTGGATCTTCTACTTGTCTGACTCCAACAGGACCGCCATCAACTTCTTGGTAGATTTTCTGTACCTTGACTAGCTCGGCTCCCGGCTAATTATGATTGGATAGAATATCACCTCCCAAGTTATTGACTTGGGGTCCTGGCCTATCTCGAATAGAAACTCTGGAGGTGGCTGGCAGTACGCCTTTGTTCATCTGGGCTATAATATGTTGGTCCTACAGAACTTTTAACGCATCTTGAACACCCACCAGTTGTTGCTTTAAAACGGCTCACCTTTTTATTTTGAAATGTAGAGTAGCCGGCAATTCTGCTAGTACGACACTTCCTTATGTTGGGCCAATTGGTGCTGGAAGGTCTAGAAGCATCATGTTGTGAAGAGAAAATTAGTTGTTTCTGAGACTGTAGCTAAATGTTTGTTTCCAACAGATTGTGCCAAATGTAATAGCCTAATTTCGTAATCCGATCTTTGTCTTTACACCAATGATAATCAAAATGTTAGTATACAATGAGTAATTACTAACATAAAGTTTAGCGTGGAAAACCTCTTAATAGGTTAAAAACCACGACCTCTCTTGAGGATTTAGAAAGATAGATTTTATTAAAGGCTGCTAGCTATTACAAAGGATGTTATGAATAGTTTTGTATATAGTTTTTGAGTGAGGATTCATCCGTCCTTCAACTGGAATTCTCTGGTCTTATTTATAGGTCTTATAATATGACCGTTTGACAACCATGATTATTCTTAATAATGGAAGTTACAATATAGATTTGATAGTCTTTAAACTGATTGTGTAATGGTCTGATCTTCCTATCTTATAACGGCTTCATTAATGACGGAGTGCCTGTTGATTCAAGCTATTGATGTAGAGGTCTAGAATAATAATTAAAACTCTATAGTTGTTTCGTAATATTCCATAAATGTGCCACGTGTATGTTGATGAGGTCGAGTGGTCGTATGATGGTCGAAGAAGAAGCTTGAGTTTAAAATGCAGAATAAGCCACTACACCAGCAAAACACCTACTTCATCACTAGCCCACCTTTGCCTTCTCTACAACCTTAAAAGTCTTATTCGATTTTAAGTCTAGTGTAATAGGTTTAGTAGAGATGATAGTTGGAGGATTTATGGTATTTAATTTGACACCACCAAAAACAATTGATTTTCCTTCCGTGAGATCTTTCAATAAAATAGTACCGATTTCTTGGATTGTGAATTTTTAACCTTAGTTTACTCATATTCATAATTCCTCAGAGTGATATCTAGTAAATTCTCAGTGACTTGGAGTGACCAACCATGAGAGACCTAAGTTGAATCATATTTCTAAAATAGTGATCTTCATACGTCAAAATGTCAGGACTTTGATTGGACTACACACATATACACCGGGCTTCTTTTATATTAATTAGTTTATATATCAATAATATTCTCTATAGTTTGTATCCGTTGTGCTTATAGATTTGACTCTGCATATTTTGAGGGAGAGTGTGTTTGTTAGTCTCCATTTTATCTCGTACAGTCACGGGTTTTCTCTTATATCACTTGTGTCTGGATGTTGCTAGGTGATTGGTTAATGTCTTTGAGTTCACTTATTTTTGTCCATTCATTCGAACGATTTGTCAGCTCGTTCGAACGAGACTGGGTTTTTTTTATCAATTTTAAGCTGCAGTGATTTTTTAGGCAAAATTTGATACTTCGTTCGAACGAGGAGTATGTTCGTTCAAACGAGATGTGGTCTTTTTTATCCACTTCAAGCTGGAGTGGTTTTTAGACAAAAAAAATTTATTCATTCGAACGACTTTGTTTTTCGTTCTAACGAGATTGTGGTTTGGTCGTCACCCACCTGTCTCCAACATTCTTCTAAATCATACTATTGTATTTTTTTTTACTCTTGTCTCACTCTCACTCGTGTCTTTTCCCCCAATAATGATTTCACCCTCTCTAATCGACTCAGCCCTCCTCTCCACTGTGATTCTCTCTCATATTTTTTCGAATCTTTGAATTCGTCCTAATCCTTTTGTTGGTTCTCATTCATGGTAAGCTTCTTACTGATCCAATTCAGGGTTTGATATCTCTATTTCGTAGTATCATGAAAATTACAACTTTGGGCATTCGTATTTGATGGTAATTATGCTCCAAAGACTGAATTACTGGTATTAGACTGATTTTTTGTAATTGGGGTTTGTGATCTCTAGTACTTTTTTGCGTTTGTTGTTTGGGTTGATTATTACATTGGATGGTTGTTAAATTGTTGGAATTGGGTTTTGTGGTAGTGGGCGTTTAATTGCAGATGATTGGGTTGGAGTTTGTTTATGATTACTTGCGATTGGTTAAGATTGGAGTTTTGCTGCTGTGGTGAATGCGTCTTGTAAGCAACTTGTGGCATATTTTATTGTTGGATTATGAAGTGTGATTGGGTTTGTTGATTGAACTGGGTTTTTCTTGCAAGTGATTGGGTTGGTGTGAGTACATGTGATTGTTGGTTTTGGTATTATTATTTGGGGGTTTATCTGCGGATAGATTTTTGAGTTTTCATTTACGTGCGATATGGCACCTAGGTTACGGGTGGGAACCAAAAGGCCACGCTTTAACTCGATAGTCATTCTCGATGGCCAAAGAGTAGGAGATAACCCGGTGCATTGGAGCACAGAAAATAGCTTTAAAGATTGCCCGATTGTGAGGGAACATATAGTGGATATCAAAAGTGTCTCTGAAGTTAGTGCGGGCTACACGAGTGTATTTGCAAAGTTTGAAGCAAAAGGTTGGACC
This sequence comes from Kingdonia uniflora, assembly GCA_014058105.1. Taxonomy (NCBI): domain Eukaryota; kingdom Viridiplantae; phylum Streptophyta; class Magnoliopsida; order Ranunculales; family Circaeasteraceae; genus Kingdonia; species Kingdonia uniflora. Next base: position 2,248,835 of record JACGCM010001226.1, read on the forward strand.
AAGATTCTTACTCCCATTGGAAAGGTATATCCTTCAATTGTTTGACTATTTTATGCTTCTCTGCAAGTTGAGTCCACCAGTTCACTTTATAATCAAAAAAAATTAGTTACTATTGATGGGGAATAGTATAGTGTAAATCGGAGTAGACCTTATTTTCTATTAAGTTTCTCTTAGTACATTCACGCTCCTAGGTATGTTTGGCCAGTAACGTCTTATCCATGGCCTGCCTATTCTTCTGAGGGTGAGTTTACTGAGGCTAAGATTCTTGTTCTTCCTAAGCTGAATGAGATGGTTATTGACATCACTACTCAACATAACCTCTATACTGGATCGGGAACTGTGACTCATAAAATGTTGGATGATGAGTCTCGTCTAGTATAGTATTGTTATTACTAAAATCATCCCAAGATCCCAAAAGAATGAACTCTTTGAGCAGATGAAGGTATTTCTCTATGCCTTTAAAAATAATGTGAAACTCGATCTCCTGAATATCATCATTGAAGAGATGATAGATGTCAGCACTAAAATGGTGACTTGAAGTTTATTACCATTTGCTCGCCTTGTGATAGATACTTTGTTGGATGCTGGGTCTAAGGTATTTCCTAATGAGCCTGAAGATACAAAAACAAATAGATTGGATGTTAGTAACTGTCATATGAGCGCATCTCATCTTCCTTCTGCACTACCATCTGGGCCCGCTCCTCCAGGTGAGCACATAAGTTCTTTTAGCTCAGCTGCACAGACTTAGGGGGTATCTACTATTCAGGATATTGCGAGCATACTTTAGACTTTGACAGTGGATATGGGGGTGGTGAAGACCAAGTTAGGCGATATTGATACACGGTTGGGTGTATTGACGACAGAGGTTATGTGTATTCGTGAGTTACAGGAGAGTAGTGTGTATGAGTGTGATTCTAGTTCTGGGGATGCTTGACAATACAGGGTCTCTCGCATATGTTTTTTATTTTGCTTTTAGTCTCTGGTTCGTCTTTGTGAGACTCATTATGTTCTTAGAGTACATAGGATTACAGTCCATGTACTAACATTAGAAGTATGATTAATACTATCTATTGTTTCTTTAATTGTCCAATGGTTATAATCTCTTTTTGTTTCAGATAGTCGATTACGGTTATTAGTTATTTCTTCCGTGACAATAAGGGGGAGAGTATCTCTGACAAGAAAACACAATGAATGGATATATACTAATGCTTTTCTGGCTTGATTCTTTTATGATTTCTTTCCTGATTATGTGGTTCTGTGTTCAGAAATGTTTTAAGTTCTTCTTTCCACACATATTATAAACAAGTTTGTTGAGTGTACAGATATTAAGTAACAAGCTATTTGATGAGTGTTGAGATGTAAGAAGATATCATTCGTAGAAGAGGTCTAGAGAATGAACCTACTAATAAAAGGGGTGGTATCTTTCTAAGGTCTAGACTGTCTTTATAGCTAGGAAGTACTACAGAATGAATGGCTTTGGTTTTTATTTGTCACAAAATTAACCAAAGGGAGAGATTGAAAGGTTTTGGTTTGTCTCATTTCGTGTATGTGGAGTCTCGTGGTTATCTCAGTCAAAGATAGTGATAGAATGAAGACCGCCGTAGAAGTCTTATATCAACCAACGACCAAGAAGGTAAGTTGGTAAGTAGAACTCTGATAAAGGGAGCCAAAAGTGTTTTAATAGTTTTCAAAACTTATTTGGGCATCTCGTTCAAACAGCCTTTAGTCTCGTTCGAACAAGTTCTACGAATTCTGGAAAAATCAAGTTTCTAACTGCATCTTTTTTGAAGGCTTGTTTAGGCATATCGTTCGAACGAAAACATATTTAGTATTTAAGCAAAATTTGTTTGCTTTTTCCTCTCTTTTTCCTCTCTAAGTTTATTTTGAAAGAGCTAATATCCTTTATCAGAGAGATAATTTGGCATTGATCAAAAACCTATAAACCATGAGGTTGATGTTGAGTTAGTTTATCCTACTTCCCACATATTGTTTTAGAGTGATTCAAGAAGAGTGATCCTTGCTATGAGAACGAAGGAGAGTCATTGCGAGAATGAAAGAGATAGGACGTAAAGCTTATATCATAAGAGAGATAATCACGAGACAGGGTTATCGAGTTTGTAAGTATAATTCAAATTTCAACTCTTTTTGATTAGTAGATTTTTGGTTATCGTGTTATTCGACAACGACCTGTAGTTTTTCTCCTGAGTAAGAAGTTTCCACAGGGTGAACAATTGTTTGTGTTATTTAATTCCTTGTTTTTACCATTGATTGTTTCTGCTTAATTCTAGATCATTAATTGATAAGAATAGGTCTGACCTATTTCTCAAAATACATTAAATACGAGCACAAAGAATTTCACCCCGCGGAATCTTAAGGAAAAATTTGTGTTAAGGGGATGCAAACTAAGCTGTGGAAAATTCTTGACTTCACTGCCTCTAAAGATTTCGTTAGCCTAGACATGGATAATTCATCAAGAATCTCACGGATACATCTCAAAGACTCAATATCCAGAGATTGAGGTTTTTTTACCTGAAAAAGTCTATTATGGACAATCTCACAAAAAACGAAGCTGCCACTTCTTCGTCTCCTAAATAGTATGAAAGAAAGAAAACCTTCATATCAGATTCTCATTTGTGTTATGAAAGAGAAGGATACAAAAACCTTAAGCGCATCTGTGAAACCAAGGTTGGGATCTTGACACAATGTTGTCTGGTGCATAATGTGAACATGGCCAAGGAGTAGTATCTTGTACACCTTCTGTTGAAAATCAACCCAATGGTAGGGGGAAGTACTGTGGAGCTCTTTGACCCGCTCCCCCATTTAGAAAAAGACAATAGCGTCATGTTCGTTGGGGCTACTGTATATTATCCAGGTTTGAAAAACACATCATGCCCATCAATCGCAGCCGTAGTAGGTACTATAAATTGGCCAATGGGGATTCGCCCATAGTAAAGGGACTATTCATAATTTTGGGGAGATCTGTATGGAGCTTGTCGACACTTATACCCGCCTCAATGAAGTCCATCCAGTGTAGATTGTAGTGCTTCGGGAGGGCGTCAGTGATTCCCAATTCGACATGGTTCTGAACACCGAATTAAAGGATTTTAAAAAAGTACTTTAAGTCACATAATTGCAAACCTATGATAACAATTGTGGAAGCACAAAGGCAGCTTTTGACCCGCTTATTTCACATAAAAGTCAGAGGAGAGCTTGAAAAGAAAAACGTGCTCCTGGGGACTATTGTGGATACGAAGATTATACATCCACAAATTTTCAATTTTTATCTTTGTAGTCACTTTGGGATCAATGGGACAAGGAGACCAGTCCGCTACACTATTCTTTCTGACGAGAATGGGTTTTCTTCTCAAGATATACAGAAAGTCATATACAACCTGTGTTACACATGTGCTCAATGTACCAAACCTGGATCACTCGTTCCCCCAGTCTACTATGCTAAACTTGTTGCATTTAGAGGCCGCCTCTACCTCGACACTTTGATAGATGAAAGGTTTTGGTTTGTCTCATTTTTTGTATGTAAAGGTCCGTGGTTATCTCAGTCGAAGACAGTGACAGGATGAAGACCATCGTACAATCTTCTATCAACCAACGACCAAGAAGGTAAGTTGGTTAAGTAGAACTATGTTAAAGGGAGCCAAAAATGTTTTTCTAAATTGTTTAAACTTTTAGGGAATCTCGATCGAACGACCTTAGGTCTCGTTCGAACGAGTCTCGAGAAAAGATGAAACACTATTTAAGCGAACATTGTTTTTCTTTTTTTTTCTCTCTTTTTATCTTTTTTTTTGCAAAAATGTTATTTTCGAAAGAGCTCAATATCCTTTATCAAAGAAACAATTTGACATCAATTAAAACCTAAAAATATTGAGGTTGATGTTGAGTTAGTTATTTTCCACATATTATTCTCGAGTGATTCAAGAAGGGTGTTCCTTGCTGTGAGTTCAAGGATAGTCGTTAAGAGAACGAAGAAGAGTCATTGAGAGAATGAAGAAGAGTCATTGCGAGAATGAAGGAGATTCATTGCGAGAGCGAAAGCGATAGGGCATGATGTTTAGATAAGAAGAGAGATAATCACGAGACGGGGTTATCGAGTCTGTAAATATAATTCAGATTAAACTCTTTTTGATTAATGAATTTTTTTCCTCGACAATGACTTGTGGTTTTTTTTCTTGAGTAAGGAGTTTCTACAGGGTAAACAATTGTTTGTGTCATTTAATTTCTTGTCTTTACTATTGATTGTTTCTACTTAATCCTAGATCATTGATTGATAGGAATTGTTTTGACCTAATTTCTCGAAATATATTAAAATATGAGCACATATATTTTCAATTGAAATTAGAGGGTAATCGTTTGTAGGCTTTATATCCTGAGCGGTGATCATGTCTTAAGTGTTTGATTAATTTAATGGATTCCAAAAAAATTGGCGGTCCTATAAATTGCCAGCAAAACATCTACTTCGTCATGTCACCTCCCTTGCTTACATTATAACCTTTTCAAGACCTGTTTGATCTTGAGTTTAGCACAGTCAGTTTAGTGGAGATGAGAGATAGCGATTCTATATTAGTTAACTTTATACCATCTAAAACAATTGATTTTCCTTCCATGAGATCTTTCAGTAAAATAGCGCTGTTCTTTTTTGGATTGTAAATTTTTAACTCCAGTTTATTCATCTTCATATTTCCTCAGAGTGATATCTAGTAAATTATCAGTGACTTTGAGTGACCAACCATGAGAGGCCTAATTTAAAACATATTTCCAATATAGTAAGCTTCATATGTCTAACTGTCAGGACCTTGATTGGACTACACACACATACACCAAGTTCTTTTACATTATTTTGTTTATAGATCAATAATATTTTCTATATCATGTATCCACTGTGCCTTTAGATTTGACTCTGCATATTTTGAGGGGGAGTGTGTTTGGTAGTTTTCAGTTTATCTCGTTAAGTCTTGTGTCTTATCTTAAGTTTCATGTCGATGGTTGTACTCTATTATATTGGTTAATATTGGTGCGTTTACCTATTTTTATTGTTTCACTCGAACGAGACATCATATCGTTCAAACGACTTTTCGATTTGTTTTTTTTTTGTTTTTTTCGTTCAAAGTTTCTTTTCTTCATTCTCTCTCTCTCTCATACTGACTTAAACTCTACCACTTCCACTGTGATTCACCTTTCTCTATGCTCGATTATGTACTCGATTGGATGGAGAATCTCTGCGTCGCATGCTTTCACTGCTTCTCCACTTCCAATTTGAAGCTTGATGTTCTAATTTGGTAAGCTTTGTTCTGATCTCTCATCTTTGTTGTTTGTGCTCTACCACTTCTTTTGTTGTGCGCATTAGGTCTGATTGTGTTGAGATTGGAAGAAGAATCCTTGGGGTTGATTAGTGGATCTCTGTGAGTGTTTGCATTTTTGGAATTATTTGTATTGTTAGAATTGGAGTCTGCGAATATGGGTATTTCCTTGCAGGTGATTAGGTTGTCCATGGGTTGGTGAATTTTGAATTGAGGTCTTCAAAAGTGCTTTTGTGTTGTACATTGTTGGATTATGGGGTTGTGCTTGGTGTTTACAGGGGGTATTTTTGTATGATTGTTTTTAAGAAATTACTGGGTTTAATTGGTGGAGAAAAGGGGGATTGGAGGTTGGTTTGTTTTCTTGTAGGTTGGAATGTGGGTGATTCCTTGTTGGATTTGTTGATTTGGTATTGTTGGTTTGTGATTGTTGCTTGGGGTTTCTCTGCAGACAAATTTTTTGTAGGTGTGCGATATGGTACCTAGATTATGGGCAGGAAAAAAGAGGCAACACTCTAATTCAATAGGTATTCTTAATGGTCAGAGAGTCGGGGATAACCCGGCGCATTGGAGTACAAAAACGGGTTTTAAGGATCGTCTGATTGTAAATGAACATATAGTAGATATCCAAAGTGTCTCTGCAGTTAGTGAGGGCTTCGCGAGTATTTTTGCAATGTTTGAAGTGAAAGGTTGGACCAAGATTCTTACTCCCACGGGGAAGGCATATCCTCACATTGTTCGACTATTTTATGCTTCTTTAAAAGTGGAGTCCACCAGTTCACTCCATGATCAAATTTTTTCCATCATTATTGATGGGGGAAAGTTCTTCGTAACTAGGGGCAGATTTTATTCTATATTGGATATCTCTCCGTTCATTCACGTTCAGAGGTGTGTTTGGCCAATAACATCTTATCCATAGCCCGCCTATTCTCCTAAGGGTGAGTTTATTGAGGATAATATTCCTATTTTGCCTGAGCTGAATGAGATGGTTATTGACATCACTTCTTAACATAATCTTTATATTGGATCAGGAACGGTGACTCGTAAGATGTTAGATGATGAGTCTCGTCTGGTACATCGTATTGCTATTTCTAATATCCTCCCAAGATCCCAAAAAAAATAAACTTTCTGACCGGATGAAGGTCTTTCTCTATGCCTTCAAGAATAATATGGAAATCGATCTCCCAAATATCATCATTGCAGAGATGATAGATACCAGCACCAAAAAGGCGACTCGTAGTTCATTACCTTTTGCTTGCCTTGTGATGGATATTCTGCTAGAGGTTGGGAATAAGGTATTTCCTGATGAGGCTGAGGATACCAAAGTGGAAAGATTGAATGCTAGTAACTTGCATAGGAGTGCATCTTATTTACCTTTTACACTACCATCTGAGCTCGCTCTTCCAGGTGCGCAGTCCGCTACTCCAAGTGAGCACATAGGTTCCTCTAACTTTACTACACAGACTCAGAGGGAGTTTACTCATCAGGATGGCCATGCTTCAGACTTTGACAGTGGATATGGGGGTGGTAAAGACTACGCTGGGAACTATTGATATACGGTTGCTTGGAATGGAGAGAGAAGTTGCATATCTTTGTCAGCTATAGAAGGAGTCTATGATGATTATGCGTCTGTTTATGAGGATACTTGATACTACAAGGTATCTCGTTTTTGTTCCCTATTTTGTTTTTGGTCAATGGTTCGTCTCTATGAGACTGGTTTTGTTATGAGAACACATATGATAGTAGTCTATGTACTAACATTAGAAGTATGTTTAATACTATCTTTTATTTCTTTAATTGTCCAATGGTTCTAATCTCTTTTTGTTTCAGATAGTAGATTACGGTTATTAGTTGTTTCTTCCGTGATAAAAAGGCGGAGAAATACGTATCTCTGACAGGAAAGCAACATGAATGGATATAGGCTAATGCTTTTCTGGTTTAATTCTTTTATGATTTCTTTCATGATTATGTGGTTCTTTGTTTATAAATATTTTAAGTTCTTCTATTCACATATATTATAAACGAGTTTGCTGAGTGTACATATATTAAGTAACAAGCTTTCTAATGAGTGTTGAGATGAAAGAAGATATCGTCCGTAAAAGAGGTCCAGAGATTGAACATGTTCATAAAAGGGGTAATATATTTTTAAGGTCTAGACTGCCTCCGTAGCTGGGAAATACTACAGAGTAATGTGTAGGTCTTAATTTTTATTTGTCACAAAATGAACCAAAGGGGGAGATTGAAAGGTTTTGGTTTATCTCATTTCGTGTATGTAAAGGTTCGTGGTTATTTCAGTCGAAGACAGTGACAGGATGAAGACCTTCGTATAATCTTCTATCAACAATGACCAAGAAGGTAAGTTGGTTAAGTAAAACTCTGATAAAGGGAGCCAAAAATGTTTTTCTAGATTGTCTAAACTTTTAGGAAATCTCGTTTGAACAACCCAAAGTTTCGTTCGATCGAATTTTGGGCATCTTGTTCGAACGACCTTAGGTCTCGTTCGAACGAGTCTCAAGAAAAACTAAAATACTATTTAAGCAAACATTGCTTCTCTTTTCACTCTTTTTTTTTTCTTTGGCAAAAAAGTTATTTTTGAAAGAGCTCAATATCCTTTATCAGAGAGACAATTTGACATCAATCAAAACCTAAAAACCTTGAGGTTGATGTTAAGTTAGTTACTTCCCACATATTATTCTAGAGTGATTCAAGAAGGGTGTTTCTTGTTGTGAGTTCAAGGAGAGTCGTTGAGAGAACAAAGAAGAATCGTTGCGAGAACGAAGTAGAGTCGTTGCGAGAACGAAAGCGATAGGACGTGAAGCTTGGATCAAAAAAGAGATAATCACGAGACGGGGTTATCGATTCTGTAAGTTTAATTCAGATTAAACTATTTTTGATTAGTGGATTTTTGGTTGTCATGTTCATCGACAATGACATGTAGTTTTTCTCCTGAGTAAGGAGTTTCTACAGGGTAAACAATTGCTTGTGTCATTTAATTCATTGTCTTTACTATTGATTGTTTATGTTTAATCCTAGATCATTGATTGATAGGAATTGTTTTGACCTAATTTCTCGTAATACATTAAATACCAAACACATAGAATTTCAATAGAATCATATACTGCAGCATCTCCAGCATTATTTGACCAGGGTCTCTTCAAGCTGTATAATGACCTTAAAGACTGTATGTTCTTTTGCTGATGATACTTTCATGGTGGTGACAAACTAGTCAGACTAATCTTCTTGTCTATAATTGCATAAAGATAGCTTATCTCATATTCTGCCCATGAAGAAGATCATTGTGATTCTTCTCTTCCTTACAGTATCAGGTGATGCAACATTTTTTCTACACAATTTACAAAAGGTTACAAGGTTTTTAGTATGTAGATGAAGTGGTATATCTCAAAATCATACAAGTAATGAAGCAATTGCCTTTTTTTTCCCTTCTGCACTTTGGTTGCAACATCCATTTTGACTTGAAGATTTTTTTCTTTCTTTTCTTTTCAGAATAACGATGGACATTCTCTTAGCCTCATTTGTTTTACTTACATAGATTTGCAGTAATTAAGTACTAATATGCTCTTTTGAGACCATACATAATAGCTTATGTTTACAATGACTGTCACATTGTGCCAATTTTCTTCCTCAAATAATTGCAGAAAACTTTGATCATTCAAAGAAGAAGTTTAATTCAATCAGTAATAAAACCTCTAATTCAGTCGGCCATTAGGTTTCTTGTTCTTCACTTGTACCCATACAAATTAATTTATGATGGCGAAAGCTTTGCAAGTGAATGCAATTGTACCTCACTGTGGCAAACCATGCAGGACTTTTTAGAAAAATGAAAAAACAAAAAGTAAAGAGTTGTCAGTATTGACTTCCAAGCGTTGGATTTCCTTAAAGAACAAAACATGGTTTTTTAAAAATGCTTTATAAAACTACTTTGTGAAGGCACCCATGACCACCAAGGCACCAGCCCTTGCTTGCTATATAAACTTTGGCGTAGTCTCACATTTTTATTTTTATTTTTTTGCAAGGAAAGTTGGTATTATTATATAGGGATCCCTGAGTTTCTAACCCCATGAGGTTTCGAACCCACGACCTCTCTCTAGGTGGAGATGTACAACTACCACTGGGCAAGAGCCCAATGGTTGTAGTCCCACATTGAGACTAAAGTAAACAGATATATGTGTTGGGATTACGGCTCAAAAATGGAAAAATAAACTTAACTTAAGTTGTTTGGGCCATGTTCGCGAGACGAATGAAAGACGAAAAAACTTAACATAAGTTGTTTGGGTCATGTTCGTAGGATAACCGAAAGGCAAAAAAACCTAGCTTAAGTTTTTTGGGTCACTGTAATCTTGCCTCGTAATACGTAGATCGAAGTTTTGTATTCTAGGTCTCTTAAGAAATAAAAGAGACATAGGAGTCTAGAGAGATTGTATATTTTAACCTAGTAGAGATGTAGCTTCCATGGCTAAGCCTTGTAAAGAAGGGGTCTTTGCAAGGCTGTGGAAGTTGGAAAGTTCTCTTGGGGTTTGATGAAGAGAGGGAAATGGTCTCTCCAATGCTAAGCTTAAATGTGAATCGAAGGTTAGAGAATAGATAGATGGCTCAAGAAGAAGGTAATCAACGACGGAGAAAAACAACGATAGTTCAAAGACGATGGTTCACGTAGAAGCTTGTATACCTTGAAGATGATAGTTCGAAGACGATGATTCACGTAGCGGTTTTCGGTGAGGTTGAGGTAACTTTAATTCTTGATGGTTCTCCTGATCTTTTGTATACCTTGAAAGTCTATGTGAGTTTTGTTGTGAGGTTCGAGATCTCATGTGGTGAGATATTTTTCTCTTTAGAGCTTGTAATAGTTTCTCGGATACATAGTGGATTAATTGGATTTGTGGGTGTGGACGCAGCCATTCGAGGTGAACCATCGTAAATCTTTATGTTGTTTGTGCATGATTTACTTTGTATTTCTTATTACTATTGTATGTCATGATTAACAGAAGAAAGTCAATGTCGTGGGGAATATATTCCACTCTTATTCCCCAAACAATATAGCCCAAGGTACACTTGTATATTGTACACAAGTATATAAGAGGGATTGTATAATTGTGTGTGTGTAGGAAGGTGTTTTATTCTTTCACACCCTCCTACACAAACGAGGCATTGAGAAAGCAACTACATACCTCCTATTTGACTAGGTCCTTGCACAAAGATTTTTGATTAGAGGACGGAAACCAATGGCTATCTTCGTTCCTTGCTAGAGAGAAGATATTTAATAAAAATTTGGCCTTTTGTATTGTATTTTAATTTATTAACCCCACCCCCATGGATTGTTCTCATTCACTACCCCCGAACCAAGCTTCATTAAAGAGAAGGATCTTATAAAACGAATTCCACCTTCTTAGCGAGGGACAATTTTTGTTCCCAGCTACAATCTTGTTTATAATGTCACTGGTCTAGAGGAAGTTATAATTATCGCTTTACACTCTTTTTAACAATAATGGTCGACTATTTATAAATACGGTAAAACCTATCTAAATGCACACTATTATGACCAACTAAAAACATGCATTTACAAAAACTGTGCGTTTACAAAGTTTAGTCTCCATGATAGTATAGCTAAGTGACGTTTAGTGTTCTTTTGAGTCATCTAATTTAGTATTAAATATTACTTAATTTTTTTATGATGGGAATTAGTTTAGTATTTCATACATTTAACCCAGTGATGATTTTTTGACTTATAGCAGTTATTACAACACTTAAACTAAGATCTGTTATGAGTTGGGTCCAAGCCCAAGCTAGGAACCCAACTGGATTGGGATGTTCTATTGGACTTTTAGCAATCTCATAGGCCTTTAAGGTTTATGGAGAGAGTTTGAGTTGGTTTGGTAACCTATTAAATAGGGTTATCTCATTTTGTATTAGGTACAGTTTTACAGTTCTCCAGATATCAATAAGAAATCTCTCTCTCTCAATTGCTCTTCACATATAGAACTGTTAATCATTCTATAGTATTATATTACTCAACACGTTATCAGCACTTAAGAAAAGAAAGAATATCACTCTTTAATCAGCGTTTTCAGGGAAACTTTTCGATCATAGAGATATTTTTAAAGATTTATGAATTTTGTTTCAATTTATATCTTATTAATGCCTTTTGATATCTAAATATGATTTAGTAGCAATTTTTACTATTTTTTCAGATTAAAAATAGTCATTTTGTGGTTTTTTACCCTAGAAATAGGGTGGTTTTCAAACCAAAATTTCTTTCTCTGTGCACATTGGATTGAATCCAAACCACTTTGGATAGAAAACTTATCCCAAGAGCTTTCCAACAGCATATGGCACATCTCAGGGAAATGTTCCAATCACAGGGAAACTCACATTGAAACTAGGTGGTTTCACGGCCAAAAACGACGATTTTAGGTCACGATGACGTCAGCAAATAATTTTATTTAAAGAAAAAAATGTTGATGACGTCATCATTATCTATTGCTGATGTCAACAGTGACACGTGTCAAGGATACGTGGCATGCTGATGTGGCAGTGGGGTATACAATACTGACGTCAGCAGTAACACGTGGCATGCTGATGTGGTTTGACATGTGCTGTGACATGTGGCAGTCGTTAGACTGTCACTGGATTGGTAAACGGAGTGACACGTGGCAGACACGTACAAGGCATGCATACATGTGTGGTATGTGTGACAGATATGTGTGGGTACACGTGTGCAGACCGTTGACCGGGTCAAACTGGTCAACCCGATTCAGGCGTTGACCCAGACCGAGTCAGACCGGTTCAGACACTAAAACTGCTATAAAAGCCCATTTATTGATCAAATTAAGTATAATTTTTAAAAAAAAATTCCTATTGACTGGACCTACATCTTAGGGGACCCATTTTTAATTTTTTTATGAAAAAAAATTTTAATTTTTTTTTTAGAACAGGTGCCTTGTATAAGAAAGTTGACTCACTTATATAGGATGTAAGTAAATGGATTAATACCTATTTAAGTATTTTACGATAGTAATAGGATATTAATGGTATCCCCCTAGGATACTAATTATCATGATCACGGGATCAAAGATAATATGAAAATAAGACTAATTTAGGATATGATTAGGAGTCATAGCTAAATCACTGTTAATTGTTAAGGACAAATAATTAGAGCTCAATTGGGAATTGACTTAGTCTTATTTCTAAAAACTTGGTGTCTGAGGAACCAATTTTTTGTATCTAGCTAGGTACAATTAGATGTTACATAATAACATTTAGAGGTATATATGCATTAATAGAAACTATAGTACCCTAGAATGTTAGTTCAAAGACATACATAATCAACCTATCTAGTGAACCTAACAAACTTCGGGGTGGGACCACTTGTCAGTTAAACATCTAATAGTCTTTATATTCATAGCAAATAGGGTCATTTGGCTAGAATATACATACCTATTTAGAACTAGGATGTTCTAAACTAGAGGGTTTAGAACACCCTAGTTCTCAGAATAAGGATAACACACATCTAGTGGTTTTGAATAACAATCTTGGCAAAGATTTTATTAACACGTACACCTAAGATTAAGATCATCATTTTTATAGGGTAAAATTTAGGATTTAATTATTAAAAAAGAATTTTATGAGTTTTAGAATATGAACAAGGTACAACTATAATATGATTAGGAATCATTTATTTCTCATTATTCTAAGTACTATGATCTGTCTTTAATGCAATTGATAATTTTTATTTTTATTTTGAGTTGGAAGCTGCAATTGATATGTTTATCAAGAATTGTCATTAATTACGATATACATTTTGCATTATAGATGTCTGCCAACCCACGTTACGATTACAAACCATTGCGGCTTGATGGTTCCAACTACCTGTCTTGATGTACGGACATAAAAATCCATATGCAGACAATGAACATTTTAAAGTCATTTGTTGCAGTTTACACCGTCTCTGAACCACTTAGGGCATATGCCATGTTAGTTATGCACGCCCACCTTGAGCCGAAGCTGAAGTGTCATTATTTCCATTGCGGAATTTCATATAAATTATGGATGAGCTTAGAAGAACGCTTTGCTCTACAGCAGGCCTTAACAAACTATAAGAACCATAACCGCTGGAACAACTTGAGGCTATGTGACTTCAAGACTATAGATGCCTATAATTCTGTACTACAGAAAATTGTTTCAGCCAGGACGCTCAATAATGACTACATCTTCACGAAAGAGATTTTGCAAAAGACTTTTTCCACATTTCTACATTCACAGGCTACTCTCAGTAACCAGTATGCAGAAATAGAATTTAGTAGTCCTGGAGATCCGATCCAACTCTTGCTCGCTGCAGAACAAGATGGCACATTTGTTTTTGGGAAAAACAAGAGGTTTCCCCCTAGGAGGAAGAAACCAGTTGTACATAAGATCTTATCTCATGACAGAGACAACCATGAATGGGGTTCTGGAAGTGCGACGACGACTGAAGGTAAGAATTGAGGATTCTTGGGCCCTCAGAAGCACAATAGGTTTAAAAAGGTTGGTCAACCACAGATACTAAAGAAGATCAAGAAGCCATATTTTGAATCTCCTTGCTTGAGATGTAGGATAGTTGGACATTAGGTTCGCGACTGCAAGACACCATGGGTGCCTAGATTCAAAGTTCAGGCTTACCCCATTACAACTGGCACAACTTCTATCACTATGAAGTTAGCAGCATCAGACTCATTCGGTAATACTGATGCCGTCATGGATCAACATACAGAGTAATCAGTAATGATTCCTCAGTAGACATGGGATGTCACCTTAGAGAAAGCACTAGTAGTTTCTTTTCTAGTACAGACTTGATTTACCTTTTGCTGTCAGTATTTTTGATTTTGTTGGGAATATATCACTTATATTCCAATAATATGCTCGTGGCATACATGAGATTAATTTCGTTTAAATAAATACTAATTATTCAAATTATTGCTTGAGATAGTAGTTAATTTGTCATATATAGTTTTTAATTTACTATATATACAGGTCGCCCATGGATTTGTATGCCTATAGGGCACTAATTGATAATATGACGAGTAGCGACACATGTCTAGTAGACAGTGGTACCACGCACTAGATCCTTCAGGATAAAAAGTATTTCTCGTACTTGACCGCGTATGTCGAGGACATTCACACTATTACTTGGTCAGCCAGTATCATAGAGGGCTCTAGACATTCAATAGTATCTGTAGGGAAAATTATCAATAGTATCATACCAGCATCTTAAATATTCGAAACATATGTAATCACCAATAACTTATCCAGTTTTATTACATAGACACTGTTGTACCAGGAAAATTATCAATAGTATCTCTAAACATTCACTCAAGGGAGAGAAGATCATAATTATGTAAGATTGCCCATGTAACGCCTGCTCTCAGGGAAAGCTAATAGTTCAACCTAGTAAGACCAAGGTGGAGTTAGAGTCCTCAGGCTTTCTCCAACCTATCTATGAAGACATATGTGGACCTATCCATCCGCATAGTGGTCCGCTCAAATACTATATGGTCTTAATTGACGCATTTGTGAGATGGTCAGACGTTTGCCTTTTATCGTCTAGGAATATGGCATTTCCATAGTTGTTTGCCCAGATTATCCGATTGCGGGCTCATTTCCTGGATCACCCGATTAAATCTGTAAGATTTGACGGCGCTGACGAGTTTACCTCAAAGGTTTTTCTTAATTATTGTACGGCTAATGGGATGGATGTCGAGCATCTAGTACCCCATGTCCATACCCAAAATTGGATGGTGGAGAATCCAATCAAGCGATTACAGTTAATCGCTAGGCCACTATTATTACGATTTTAACTTTCAACTACTACGTTGGGCCACGCAATTCTGTATGTTGCCGCCATGATTAAAATTCATCTAACAGCCAATAATCAATATTCCCCATTGCAACTAGTAACTGGGTCAGTGCCCGGTGTTGCCCATCTAGGAATATTTGGATGTTCCGTACAGGTGCCAATTGCACCACCACAACGTACAAAAATGGGACCTCAACGTCGGCTCGGTATTTACGTGGGTTTCAATTCACCATCTATCATTCGATACTTGGAACCCACTACGAGTGATGTATTTACTACGAGATTCATATATTATGACTTTGATGAGATGATCTTCCTAGCATTGGAGGTAGATATAACAGTCAATGCTGAGGATATTTCCAAAATTAGTTAGAAAACACCATCGTTGTCTCATCTAGATCCCTTAACCAGTCACGGTGGCAAGGAAGTACAGCGAATTCTATACTTATAACAGGTCGCTAATGAATTACCATATGCATTCAACGATGCTGCTAAAGTAACCAAGGCGCATGTACCTGTAAGTAATGTGCATGCACGACATAATGCTCAGGGAACTGGTGTGCAACCCGCTAATAAATCCAAGCCGCGCGTCACGAGAGGATGCCCCACTGCAAAGAAGGACACTGAGCCGAGGGCTAAGAAATAGCATACGGGAAAAGAAAAGACTAATGGTGTTGTCGGTCCATCGGGGATGGAACTACCCACAGACAGGGCCATAGAAGCTACTTATCCACGTGAGGCATTAGAAAACAAGCCCGGTGAGGCACATGTACATGATAATCAAGAGATCTCGATTAACTTTGTTTCTAATGGCACTGCGTGGGATCGTTCCAAAGTAGTAGGCGACAAAGTATTTACTTTCACTGTTGCGCTCACCATCGAGGACGATGATCCAGAACTACTCATTGTAGATGAATGTAAGTATTGTATAGATTGACCAGAGTGGGAGTCTGCGATCAATGCGGAGCTCAGCTCATTAGCTAAACGCGAAATGTTTGGACCAATAGTCCCTAGGCAAGATGCCATCAAGCCTGCCGGTTATAAATGGGTATTCGTACGGAAACATAATAAACTTAGAAATATAGTAAGGTACAAGGTAAGACTAGTTGCCCTGGGCTTTTCTCAAATACCTGGCATCAATTTTGATGAAACCTACTCTCTAGTCATGGTCGTTATAACGTTTCGTTACTTGATCAGTCTGTCAGTCGTTGAGAACGAGCTTGACATGCGTCTTATGGATGTAGTTGCTGTATATCTATATGGGAAATTAGATATGGAGATCTACATGAAGCTGTCATAAGGGTTTAAGCTTCCGGAAGCGATAATACCAGGTACACCGAGGGGTGCCTATGTAATAAAACTGGATAAGTTATTGTGTGGGATAAAACAATCAGGGCTCATATGGCACAAGAGGCTGACTGAATATTTGAAGAACGAAGGTTTTGCAAATAACCTTATTTACTCATGCGTTTTCATCAAGAAAACGAATACTGGTTTTGCCATCATTGCAGTTTATGTAGACGATTTGAATATCATCAGAACACTGGGGGAGATCGCGAATGTTGCCATATATCTTGGGAAGGAATTCGAGATAAAAGACATTGGGAAGACCAAATTTTGTCTCGGCTTGCAGATCGAACATCTTGGTCGCGGCATAATCGTACATCAGGTGACGTATACCAGGAGAATCATAAAATGTTTCAGTCTGGATACGACATTTTATGCCAAGATGCCTATGTGTGTCCGTTCATTAGATGTGAACAATGACATTTATCATCCTCCTGATGAGGGAGAGAAACTCCTAGGGCCTGAGACGTTATATCTAGGAGCTATCAGTACTTTGCTATACTTAGCAGGGTGTACTCGATCCGACATCTCATTCGCAGTGAACTGTTTGGCACACCATAGTTTTGCACCTACCCAAAGCTATTGGAATGGGATCAAACACATTCTGAGATATCTCATCGGCACGAAAGACTGGGGTCTGTTCTATCCACAGATAGACAAATGGGAAATTATAGGATTCGCTGATGCAGGATATTTGTCAGATCCACATAAAGGCCGATCACAATCGGGTTATGTGTTCATGTATAGAGATATAGCTATTTCATGGAGATCGGTGAAGCAGACAATAGTTGTTGCATCCTTGAACCACGCAGAGATTCGTGTACTACATGAAGTTGGCAAAGAATGCTTCTGGTTGCGATCTATGATCAACCACATCAACGGGAGTTGCGGTCTAAGTTCTATCCAAGATAAATTGACGACACTTTATGAAGACAACGCAGCTTGTATCGTTCAAGTCATGGGCAGATTCATTAAAGGTGACAGAACGAAGCATATTTTACCAAAGTTCTTCCACATACATGAGTTGTAGAAGACGAATGAGATCAACGTTGCTCAAATCCATTCAGAAGATAACTTAGCTGATTTATTCACGAAGGCTCCTGCTCATCCTACTTTCAAGAGATTAGTACACGGAATTGGCATGCGAAGTTTACACGATTTATTATCTCAGGGAGATCGACGTCAGGGGGAGTAATCCCAGCCTGATGTGGACACATGTGTGTTGTACTATTTTTCCTGATATTGTAATTTTTATCCTAGGAGGTTTTACTGACTAGAGGTTTTGATGATGCAACGTATACGCGTCCACAACCCATACAGGGCATAGAATTGTACTCTTTCCTTGCGCAACTTTTTGCCCACGAGGGTTTTGCTTGGCAGAGGTTTTAATGAGGCAAGTCACCCCTAGTATGGAGCACCCCAAGGGGGAGTGTTAGGAGTTGGGTCCAAGCCCAAGCTATGAACCCAACTGGGTTGGGGTGTCCTATTGGACTCCTAACAAGCACATAGGGCTTTAGGGTTTATGGGGAGAGTTTGAGTTGGTTTGGTAACCTATTCAATAGGGTTATCTTCTTTTGTATTATGTACAGTTTTACAATTCTCCAGATATCAATAAGAAATCTCTCTCTCTCAATTGATCTCCAAATATAGAACTGTTAATCCATCTATAGTATTATATTACTCAACAAGATCGTTATTTCATGAAAATCTTCACCAAAAATTTCCCCAACTTATCCATATTTTTCCACATTGGACATAGTTCTTAGAGCATCTCCAATAGCCTCAATAATTGATTTGGAGGGTGCCACGTATGATTATTCAAGTTTCAGTACACCAATTTTACTAAATTACTACGGATAAAGTCTGTGGTAATAGTCGTTTTGCCACGGATAAAGTCTGTAGTAGAGGTCTGTAGTAAAAGGTGCATGACAATATTTTTGCCACCGAGTTTATCTGTAGTTATCTAATTTATATTGCTACGGAGTAAATCCATAGCAATTTTTTTGCCACGGAGTTTGTCTGTGGTTATCAAATTTATATTGATACGGAGTAAATCCGTGGCAAATTTTTTACCACGGATAATATCTGTAGTATAATTAGGATATTTACCACTGCTTTAGTCTGTAGTAATTTAATTTTTATTTGTTTTTTTAAAAAAATAAAAAATAGCCACAAAACCTACACAATTCAAAAAAACAAATTGCACCTGTTGTATACACATATATAAACAAAAACACACAATTCAATAACTTGTTTCATTAATAAATATTGGCCCAAAAAATCTAGGTACACTGGTTACAAGCTATATACATGTTCCCTATAATAAATATAAAAAAACCATGGATTTGAGAAACAAAAAAAAGAAGCGCAGTGGCTTCAAAAGCAAAGGATTAATATAGCGGTGTTCAAACCATAACCTCAAAAGTAATAACGGATCCATCATGGCGATTAATCTGACGCAGGACTTGTGGCCACCTCTGACATGGCACTACTAGTATGGATAATAGGTGTTACATCAGCAGCAGTGCTCCCTATTCTCCCACACTTCACACAGGAAGAAAGTAAGACTTTCATTAGCAAAGTAAATTGATAATCATTGGTAATTGTAGCGATTAATCTGAATCATTCTTCATGTACATCTACATAATTAAACACTTAAAAAATTTTAAGAGAGAATCTTACCAGACATTAGATGGATCCCATTCTGCGTTGGGGCCAAAAGAATCTCAGGTTGTACAGGGTATTTCATGAGATGGTACTGGTGCTCAAGCATATGGTTGAACATGATGATTTGTTTCTTCAGCTTTAACCTTTTACTACATAATCTTACCTGCCAGTTTTCACAGCATCCAGCGCATACATTTCATTTTGGTGTAGTGGATATAAACTTAATCATGGAATATTAATAATAAAAACTTGGAAATTATAGCATATATATTGAGATTAAGTTTAAACCTGTGATGTAGTGGATGGTAGTCTAGGCCCTATATGCCCTCAATCAACTCGTATTGACGGAGCTTCATCGTTTAGTGGTTGTGCCTTGCTCCAGATTGGGTAAGACAGACCACATGATGCAACTGACATGGATAAAAAGTTACACTGTCACGATTAAATAGAAGAGACATATGGTAAGTCCCTGAAAGTTGGTTGACTGATCTTCAAATAACAATCTCTTATAAAATCCAATGGACATCTTGACATAAACATAAATTATAGAGATAGAAATTGAAGTAGTCTTTAATGCACTACTGGGTTTAAGATGAATAAAACTTACATTTTTTCCTATTCCAATTGTAGGTAGATCAACAAGAACTCCAAGATGACAGGCCAACCCAAAACCTACAATAGAAACCCAAACACAAAGTTGAATAGATAAGAAAATCTATAGAGCCAATTTAATAGTTATAACGACAATACAACACTATTGGAAGCCAGGCTGAATTTATTGTACTTGAGCTCTTCCTAGCTAAAAACTCTAAATAATAAACTTATGTCTAGGATGATCTAGATGTATCCATCCCATTTGAGGAGGGTTACATTTTTAGGCCCCCTCGATATAAAGTATCTACCGAGCAGAGTTGGTAAGAAACGATGGCGTTGTGCAAGAATAAGAAGGAAAAACTTGCCTATAGGGTGAAGTAAACCGTTTCCGTCAACCATAAGTAGCTGTTGAGATTTACAACAGGTGTGGTAGTGGTAAGAATGTAAGCCAGATAAGAGGCAGGCTGACCTGAGGGTATAAGTGACGGGCAGCAGTGTTACATTTCATTATCTACAGTAACTCTATGAGAATTGGAACCTGAATGAAACTAACTCAACTCAACAACATAACATCAAACATATAAAGGCAGGCAAGGAAGAAGTGAAGTGTATACCTACCTCTCTGAAGGTGAGGAACCCAGGAATATATGGAACGTGAAGACGAACAATGTTGAAATCTTGGTAAACAACTTTGAGAGAGGTGCTATCTAGAACAATGAGTGCGGCACATGCGATGGATCATCTTTTGAGAAACTCAAGTCAACCCCAGTGCTTCTGAAATTGAATAAGTTGCAATGAACCCAGTCCTTTTGTGTCCAACTGAAATATTACACAAACAACTTAACTAACACATAATTTTTGAAACTCTAAACAACTGGAACGTACATTGGTCTTGAGCTGCTTGCTAAAGTCTCCAAGATGACTATTTCGCAACACTAAACATAGTTTTTTTTTACGGATGTAAGTGGGTGGCTAAATAACATAATACTTATCCAAGCAAATGTAAAATACATGGCAAATCACACAAATAGCAAGCAAGAGCAAAAGCTATCAAAACTTTCTCATAAAGCTTTAAATTTTTTATTTTTTTTGAGGAAACTAAAGTTACGCTTTAAATAATATATTTATTATATCTCACATCTATTTACCTCTTCGTGCTCTAAAATTGAAAGATGCTTAGTGATCTTTCTCAATAAATGCTATCACCTTTGATCCTGTAAAAGAGGTTAAGATGCCGAACCTGCAATACCCTGCTGTCTATGTTTGGAAGACTTCTCTATAATTTCAGCAGACAAAAGAAGTCCGGCAATAAAAGCCCCACTAACAAACATGGTTAAAGCAGCATCCCATCCCTTAGACGAAAGAAAGCCAGTAAGAAGAGGCCCAAGAGCTGCACCAGCTGATCCCGTGCCATCAATAATCGCAGAGACTGTTGCTAATACTCAAGAATTTCCCTTCAGAGAGTGATGGGTGCCAAGATCAGCAGATACCGTTGTTGTTATGAGTGCGTAGGGCCCATTCACAAACAACCCAGTAACCATCATGAGTAGGATGTTCACAGACTTTGAAACTTTCACGTATACCCTGTAAAGGCGCATTGCTGGAATAGCAGCATACATAAAGGTGGCTGTGGTAGTGGCCCGAGCACTAAGCTTATCAGATATGTATCCGGCAAGAATTCCACCAACAATGCCTCCCACATCAAAAAGAGTAGAAAGGTTACCAGCAGACTTAACAGAAACGTACTCTCCACCAATAGCTGTCTGGCTCAGATAGAAAGGCAACCAATACAGAAATGTGTACGCTACAAGCTTTGCTAAAAATAGGTACAACACAAATGGTATAACTCCTGGTATCATACTCAGAACTTTATCAAAAATGGGGCAGAAAAAAGTAACAGACTAGCTGCTTACCAACAGATCCAGAATGTCCTGAAAATGGATGGGAAAGGCAATGTGGGGTTCCCGATATGCAAATTACCCGGTATATGCTAAACTATCTAAGGGTTTTTATGCAGAAACCAGAGTGCTTCAAGGGTTTTGTGGCACAGGCTGATGAATTTGGGGTTAAACGGAATTCTGGATTGTTCATTCAAGCTGTTAAGGTGATGGGAAGCGTGAACAAAGCTACTACGGACGCAAAGGTTGTATTGTACAAGAGCTATGGGTGGTCTGAACTGGGAATAATATCTGCCTTCAGGAAAAGTCCAATCTAGACTAACTCAGTTTCAGAAAGTAGGAGGATTCCTTTGCTTCAATCCATGTGGCAGAGGCTGAAGCTAACAGCTACAACATCAGCATTTTCAAGGGTGCAAAGAAAGCATCTTCATATCCTATCTATAATGGAGTAGAAGAAAATTGCAGACTAGCCGTCCAGACTACCCAGAAAATGGATGGAAAAGGCATTCTCATATCAGAAAATGGATGGGGGATAAAGATGGCTTTTTTGATGCATGCCTTTCATGGATGTTAGAAGCTCATTGATGCAATAATAAATTACATAAGGATGTTCAGAGCATGCTAAATTTGGAGCAAACATTTGACAGTGTCATCTTTACTGCTAATCATATTTTCAAGACCAGATTTCAAGTCTAATAAAGCAGGCGAGGTCATGGGTTGCTTCGACATCCTAACTTTGCTAGTTAATATCAAACCGAGTAACCCAAACATGGCCATTTGGCGCATATCTTACTTCCTACTTTCATATCAGGACTAAAGCCCCAAATTGATTGCACAAGCTCAGCTAGATATTGTTATGCATTTAGAGTCATCTTTGATAAATCCTTAAATATTTAAACTAAGGGTCTCAAATTTACTTTGAAAAGAGGAAACTTTTGTGCCATGAACCTAGCTAATGGTTGCTCTACTGTGATTAATTGCATCATGCATGCCATGTGCAAAAGATGAGAAGTTAAGCAATTTGATAACAAGAAAATCACTGTTGACATTGAATCTTATATTTATAACATACAAATGCAAGGTTGGCACAACGGTTGACCTTTAAAGCAAAACATATGAACTATCAACCATGTGATTGTTTAAGAAGAGGGGGAATGTTGAGGGTGTCACAGAAGCCAATAAGAAAGGATATATATGTTTTGATTATGCATATATAACATATATATGTTCTAGGTGGAACAAATATTTATTTAATAATCCGTGTTGCTTCTAGTTATTACAAGTTGATAGAATTGATCTAAAAAATAAGGTGATGCCTAAAACTTTACTCGTTAAATTCATAACCTTAAGTTCAAGTAGGCAAGGAGAAGTACGTACATTTAACATACGAAAATGGAATAACTTCTAGTATATCCAATTTTTATCACGCTTTAGAAAATTTTCAGACAGGCTTGAAGCTCATTTACTTAAGTGCTAATTACTAACTAAACCAATGAAAATAAAATTCTAATATCAACCTAAGAAACCCCATTTTCAGACAAGACAAACACCTAATTCCTAAGCTAGCTTACTGTAATAGGAAATCAATTAATATTGGCCGAAGGAACCCCATTTTAGTTCTGCACTTTCTTTCATGTTTATGGTTGAAGAAATGAAATTTGCGCTTGTTTTAAGGTTTTACTCTTATAGACTAGAACTATCTTACACTCTTATTAGATCAATAAAGCACAACATGGCAACAACCAACTACTAATATTACGACTTAATTAGCTTAAAAAACTTATATTAGGGCAATATCAGTACCTCCAATTCGACTTAAATTCAGTTTGTAAACTAGATACTTCATCAATAATCGAACCGTCATCCTACCATCTCTGCACAAACTCCATAAAAAAGCACTTCAAACATTCAACTAACAGGATTTTCTTGGTTTATAATCCACAAAAATAATGAGAAATGGAAAGAAAATTACTTGATTCTCATGTAGCTTTTTGGTATCTGAGGCAAAAAAGGGCTCTTTCAATCTGCAAAAATATACAAGGTATAACTAAAGTGAGATTAAATAATAATAAAATTATGATTAAAAAGTTGCTTTTAGAAAATCCTTGTACTTACTAAATTTGTAATGCATGAAGAACAAACCAAATGCCTTGGGCAATCCCCATATTCATCACTGCAACCAAGAAACACAATATAAATTAAGTATTAGTTATATATAATATATTTAGGACTCTTAAAATTAAACAAAGTTACAAAATACAAACCTACAACAGTATAACGCGTGTCCATTTTACTCATTTTCCTACTTTTATAGAGTCTCCAGATTTGCTCTCACAAAAAAAACTGTCATTCTAAATTGTAGATGAGCTACATAAAACCTGCACATATTGAGCTCACCTTTACTATGCCCAAGAATTGCACATATTACATGTTTAGCCCAAGAAAAATGTAGGACAACGGCACGTAGATCATCAGCCTCTCTAGAGTAATTTCCATACTGAAATGATCATTCGCTTTCCCTACAAATAAGAGCAATATCAGTTCAGTTGTACTTAACTAAATCTAAGTAAATATTTTACTGCCCCGTGAAACATTAACTACAAAAGACATATATTTAACTCTCGAAGAACAATTGTGTCGAATTCACATTTGGGCACTTTACAGTACCATACCTTATGAACAAACTGGAACACTTTTGCTGGAGTAGATTGATGAGGGATTTTGCAAATATTGAATCTACTTTCTGACTTTGACTTCCCGGTGATAATGTAACTTTTGTGGCCATGACCTGTAAGATTTTTTTTAATTTTTTTTTGGAAGAATAGATGTTTCAGTTTTTTGAATGCCTTAAAATATATCATCCACTCGTGAAACGAGCAAAAATATTGAGAATTAGTCAACTTCTCACTCAACGGATTCGATCACACCAGACTGCCGTCTTCCCTCAATTTCGTTCTGCTTTTGCTGCGCATTCTCGGAATCTAGGTCAGGGAAAACTTCACATTGCAAAGATGGATTGATATTGTTCACATGTAACCACGTTAATTCCCACAAGCTATCCCCACCTAGCACTCCTCTGAATGAGAACTCCCCTTGCTTTCATAACAAACAAGGTGTTCTTCAAAAGCTAAGGGACCAGGTCCTGCAGTTTCTCGCTCCTTTTCCCTGTAATCTTGGCCTTCATGTACTTCTCCATACTGGTAAGAACCCCAAGCCATAGTTTGCAAAACGTTGTTAGTTGTGAAAGATCATGGAGTAGTTGTAAGAACACCTTTGATAAGAGCTTCATAGCTAGGACAAGAGTGCCTTCAATATTGCGGTAGTCTTTCGTGAAGTGATTTTGTGAGATCTCTAGCAAGTCATCGAGCAAGGTGAATACGACCATGTCAAAACACTGCAACCATGCAGCCTGTGGAAGGTCCAGGTTTACCCCATCGAAAACTCCCATTAAACACCTTTGCAAGGATGTGAGCGTGTGATTTCTTACCTCTTCTCTCATGTCCAAACACACTTTTCTTAATCCTTGTACGAGCCTTTGCCACATCTCCCCTATATCCCGAGATACTTTCTCAGTAGCTTCCTCCCCCTTAGTTTCATGAGACCACCGTGATAAACACGAGATGGACCCAGCCATCAGATCTAGTGCATGCAAAGATCGTTCTGCCTGCCCATGCCGGGACTTCGTAAACTGCCTTGAGGCATCAACACAGAATATAATTTGCCGGTGATAAATGTACCCCTTGAGACATGATAAAGATGAGTGCGTCTGGATGACGAGCAGTGATCGAAATAAGATTAATGATTGTGTGCCACCCCATCTGGGACCTGATGTGTGTGGCATTTGCTTTGACGAGCCGTGTAACTTCCTGAGTGATGTGTTCGCAGTATGTATGAGCTACACGATCATTAAGCTTCAAAACAAAATGCAATGACCTCAAGAACTCATCAGCTAAATTCTCTTTATATGGAAGTAAACGTTGGCAAATTCGCAGAATTCCAAACACAGCCTTCTCTACAAGTGCACATGGCATAAGAGTTGACTGAACAATGTTGAAGAAGGCATTTGAGCAGCCAATAATAAGGAATTTGTCACAAGTTTTCCAGGCCCCGATTCCACAGAAATGTCTGAATCGTCAGCGACATCATTGGCTACACAAGCAAGGAGAAGACCAAGCTTGTGCAACCGTAAGATACAATCCAAGATGTTTCTCCACCCAGAGCGTATATAATCGCCATGAGTATTCGCTATTGTGAAAACTGTTATTGTTGCCATAAGTATTCGCTATTGTGAAAATTGTTATTGTTGTACATTGTGCTAATCTGTGTTGAGCAAGATATAATAGAATATGACAGTAAGAGTGTAGCATCCTTGTTGGCTAATATATGTTGTGATTCCTCATAGTATCTCTCAGAGAAAGCCTCAAGCACCCTTTGTATTTTCTATGACTCTCCAGGTAATCAAAAAGTTTCCAAGAATAATTGCAATGCTAGCTGTATCCAAATTCATTTCTTCGAAATCGAAAATCCAAGCAAATTCATAGAGCACTTGAACACAAAAATCATCATGATTCCCCAAGAAATCCCCCACAAGATTCTTGTCTAAGCCGGTTGTATATCTGAAAAAACAAGCTACGCTTTGTGGATCCAGTTTATCCGGTAGCAAGTGTGTTCCTTATAGAAATTCTAGCCCTTTCTTTGGATCCCGGTTGAAGTGATCAGCGCCGATCATCAATCTTATCTTAATGTATTTCCTCCTATGGACAAACGGAACCCAATGAAAAGGATCAGCATAGTCCTCACACTTGACAGTCCAAAAAGGAATATATTCCTCAAAATTAAACGGAACCTGTTCTAAAATAGCTGACCCATTACCTATCATCTCCGCCATTCCCTGAATTACAGCAATCAGCCCATCCAAAGCAAGAATGCACATTATGGACAGAGGACAGTTCACCGGGAATGCACTCTTTGATAACAAGTTAGAAAGGTCTTCAAACACATTGTTGCAGTTTATGTCAGTCCAAGTTGGCATACATTTCCACCATAAATGTCTTCTGTCTGCAGAAATCGACAAGAGCCTCCATGGCAACCTCCTGCTGCTGGTAGGAAGCCCCGTGCCTGCTTTGAGCAAGCCTCAAAACCACACATGAAAAGAAGGCCTCCAATTGTAATTTGAGTTCCATACGCAAATGGTGGTAGAGATTCAAAACTATACTACATACCATAGAGAGAAGTAATGAACTCATCGACAACCCAAACTGCATGAGGTTACGGAAAAGTTCATCTTGTATCAAAGCCAATAACTTAGGGTGTTGACATATAGAGGGCCCCCCTAATTCAATAGCTGAATTTATCAAACTCAAAGTAAAAAGGGGCACATCTTCGTTAAATGTTAGTGTATTTGATCTTGGACCGATACCATGACCTGTAGGATTATATTCAAGATTCAATGAACATCAGGTCACTTGTATTTTTACACAAAGAACTATGACATTTATTTGGATGGTCAAGGTAGATCCTTGGAAACTGATAATGTGCATAGTGAACACTAACCTTAGTAACAAAGGAAAGCATTGGATCCAAGACTACCTTAGTGACTAACGTGATTCACATGTGGCTTTAAGGCGTCTTTGTACATCATTCAATAACAAAATTTGAAATGAAACACAACATAAAATAAATTTACCTGCCTAATACCACCTAGTTTATTTACATAATTTCTATGACCAGCAGGTCTATATGTGGCTCGAAACGATTGGTGCAATTATGCGTAAAGAATATGTGATGAAAAGAGGACCATATCACTAGCTAGCTGCAAACTAAAAGTATTAGCTTTCGAACTAGAGATGAGGGCAAAGTAGACACCGTAGAGTAGCAAACTCTACCCTAAACCGCATAAACATAAAATAAATTATTAAATAAGATAACACTCGTCATAACGTATACTAAGGATAGCAAAATAAATTGTTTACAAAAGAATTTTACGAGTCCTAATGGCACAATTCATTAATTAATGCAGAGCTTCTAAACCTTTTGAAGCTCCTCAACCGGTATTAAACAAATCCAGCACCCAAAATGATTGAGACATCAAGAAAATCCAGCTCAAATTTTGTAACCAAGTTCATATTGTGCAATAATTGCTCAACCAGATTGTGCATTGTACAACTCAACCGAGAAATAAATGGCAAGAAACAAAAACGACGCAACACAAGTAACCTAATCAGCCTTAATTTCTAAGCTATATTTGTGCAAAATAAGTCTGAGAAAATTTCAATGAGAACCACTTGAACTTCGAAATCGAAGTAAGGAGTTCAAAGTATCGATAAATAAGCCTTATAATAAAGTATATTGATTAAGAATAAATCATAAATAGAGTATGAAAATTCTAGAGAGGAGTGAGAGAGAACCTGGTCAATTGGAGGAGACAATCGTTTTTAAGTATAGCGTGCGTTTGGCTTCCTCAAGTTCTCCATTATTTCTCTCTTGAAAGACCCAACTAACAAAATAATGGATAAATAAAATCAAAATCTACAATATATAATTGAAACCAATGAACCTCAATTTAAACGAATACCGAACAATCAAATTAAAACCCAAATTTACTGAAGTTTTGTACCTGAAAACTAAACCCACATTAGTAGTTCCAGTAATCCGGCAAAACTCGGGCTTGAGACCCTTTCCCTCCAATAATTTGTTTCTTCGACACATCGAAACCAAACCCACCTCTTTGTTGAACATCGTATGTTGATTTCAACATTTATAGGTCAAAATTAACCTACAAATCAAACAAATTGGGGAAAACCAGGGTTTAAAATTAGCTTGTTTGTCAATTTTGAGAGAGAAACTGATGATAAAAAGCTTGAATTCGTAAAACATACTTCGAAATCGGATTAAGTTGTGATTTAGGGAAGAGTTTTGGGGAAGAAATAGGTGTTCCAGACTTTGGGTTTCATCCAATCGCTTTCTGCTCCCAAAAATCTCACAATCCCCTTCCCAAAAAATTTGTAGTTCCATACTAACTTTAGAAATCTACTTCACACTTGCGGCTTTATTATTAACCCAAACCACATCAATTGTGGAAAAACAACATTAATACTAGTACTCGATAAATAATGTCAACTGTTGAACAATATAGATGGTAAATTCTTTTAAGTCGTTAATAAAAATAACGTTGAAAACTAGTAAAATAGGATTTAAAGTTACTTTTTTTAGTAAATAACATTACAGCCATATTCGGTGTTTGAAGTAAGGGAGTGAAAATTTAAAATTGAAGCATTAATATCATAATTAAAATAAGCGACTTTAATTTGGTGACCCTATTTTCTTGTAGTGAGACATGGGTAAGATGGCTTGAGAAATCAGCTACTGCCTCCCAATCGATCAAGCGAAATATCAGCTAACCAAGTAGACATTGGTAAGATGGCTTAAGAAATTAGGTTATAAGCCTATCATATTAATTAATTATGAAAATAAAGCTTATCAGGTTACGAAAACAAAGCTTATCAGGTTACAAAAACAAAGCTTATCAGCTTATAGTGGACATGAAGTGCCAGAGAAGGATCTTTGTGGAGGGGTTGATGCCAATGGCATCACTACCTCAATTGTAAGTCTGAACAAGAATAATCAATATTTTTATAATGCATCGTAGTTATGGTTTAGTTTTCTGTAATACAACAAAATAAATAGTGGAATACAATCAAAAAAATGTTAGCATTCAGAGCGAAAGAGACACTCGTAGCCTGAGTTTTTTTTGGTCCAGCTCACACTCTATTCATCAGCAACAACAACTATAACAACAACTACTACTACTATAACTAATAGTGTTTTAGAAAATCGAAGGTGCCCAAGATGCGATTCTCCTAAAGAAAAGTTGTGTTACTACAACAATTATAACTTCACTCAGCCTTGCAACTTCTGCAAAACCTGTTAGCATTACTGGAGTAAAGGTGGGTCTCTTCGTAACATCACTATCCAAGGTGGATGACGGAAGAATAAAAGCGTGATTGGTGTGTCCTCCGCGTGGAAATTGGGTAATGGGGTTCACCGTATAATTCTCATCTTTTGGCGTTATTGAGATTTTCAAAACACTAAAACCGCAACCTCATGCATATAAAAAAAAGGGTTTGCCGCAGAATTCTATGGGGTTCGGTTCGCCACAAAATTTTCATTTTTGCTTCAAACCAAAACCTTAAACACCTAAAATTTCTCAAATCCGCTCAAAAAAAATATCGTTTTAGGAATAATCTATGGGATTTCTACTAATTGAATACTTCTCTAATTGTTCAATCACATTAGAAACTAGCAAATCTACGAAGGAATTAGAGTTTGAAATCAGAAAACTAATATGATAAGCAACTGAGATCAGAAAACTAAAGAGCAACAACTGAGATCAAAAAATTGACTAACCCATTGTTGAAAATTACAGATTTGAAGAATACTGTATTGAGCTTATCTGCGGTAAATCGTGTATTAAGTTTCAGTTTTAGGGATTTTTGATAAGTTTGAGTTCTTCACACCGAAAATGTATCTCAGGAGTTTGGTCCCCTCTCTAAAGTGCTATCGACTTCAGCAATAAAAAAAAAGAAGAGGGAATCAAAATTTTAAGAGGGAAAAAATACCACAGATTAAAGCTCGATTTGCCACGGATAAACTCCGTCTCCTATAAACTACAACTAGTATCCGTGGCAAAAGGAAATAAAGACTGTGACAATTTTGCTATTTTGGTGTAGTGTTTAAGGCCTTCAACAGTAGCCTCAATATATACTTGAATTCCGTACTTGATTTTCAAGCCTGAAGCTTGAGTTTTAAGTTGGGTGCACTATGTTTATGCGCCCTAAACATTTTATTCTCAGGAGCATAAACATTACTAGTGAAGTGGTACGCGCAATGCGCGTGCAACTCGCTTTTTATGACTAATTTTTATATTAAAAAAAACTAATATAACCATTCAAACATCACATTTGTGCATAATAGTTATATCATACGAACAATTATATGCATGGTAACATGAAGAAAAGTGGTGTAAGTTTATAGTATTATTAGTGAGTATGAATTGCTCACTATAAATGCAACATACTTTAGATTCATAAATAATACATCATTGTGGGAGAATTAATATAAAATGGACCTCATGCAAGAACTATGCAATCAGGGGTGAAGCTAGGATTTTATGTTTGGGGAGGCGAAGATAGTATGATGAATTATATTAGGATATTGGGGGGTTTGTATGGTTAAAAATTACAAAAAAAAAAATTATAACATTATATTTTGCCATTTAACGATATTTTAAGCTTAAAAATTAATCAAATATAACATTATATTTGACTAGCAAATTATACGAATTTACTTCTCCTCTTGCCAACAAAATTGAAGCTTTTTACGGCAATGACATGATCAGCTTAAGGGAAAAAAATTATCAAAATAAGGTTCTTATTTGATGACATCAAGAATTAAACCTTAGACTCTTAGATTAGGAGCTCCTCACATTACCAATTGAGCTAACATTCCTTGATGTCATTAAGACAAAGAAAAATGTACATATTTAAAATAAAATAAAATTATATATCTATATAGGTATTCTTTAACAAAACTCTTGGGGGGGCGACCGCCCCACACCACCCACCCACCCCCCCCTTATGCAATAACATGAGTATTTGATGCTAAAAGATAATAAGACATGAACTAATTTAAATATTATTGTATCATTAAAGAGACGGACACATTTAGAAAATTGGAGTACCGACCACAATGGTGTTAGTAGTAGCTAATCTAGGAGTCTATTTAACTACCAAACAAGACCACAAAGTCTCCATTTGCATGTCAAAGGCTCGAGCAGGCGCTTAATCTTTCCTTCTTATAATTGCTCTTACATTCCCTTTTCTAGAGATCATATCTCAACCATGCCAATATACATATTTTACAATCCTAAGCATATGAGATGGTTGTTGTCACGCCCCAAAATCCAGTAATCGATAGCTTGACCAATTACTAGATCCGAAGCTGTGCAGGTCGGGGAATCCACAGATTCGCCCCACGAACAACCGAGCCATAAACAAATTTTGGCCCAGTCATTCACAATAGTATCACAACAAAGTAAAAGGGAAAACAGAAACAGCGGAAGACTAAGATAACATAATCTAAACGTAAGATTCTACAAATCTCTACGCAGCAAGCCCAACTGCAAAACTGGAGAATGAGCCTCCAGCTCAGCTCCCCAAAGATCACCACAGCAACAACTAAAATCTGAAACAACCTGCCACTGAAAGGGGGATGCGAGAGTGAGCAAACAACGAGCTCACTAACTCCCAAGAATAGTTAAACGATTATACTAACCAATGAGATGGATATAAATATTAGTGATAGCAGGATATAATAATATCTAACGATAAACAATGCATATATATAAATATATATATGATGACTAATAGGTATACGTATATACTAACTCAAATAAATCTATCTATAAATATACCTCGTACAAAGGAGTGCTAATCCACACTTTAGTCACAAGTACCACTAACTATACTATAATCACTACCGTGGCCCTCAGCGCCACAAGCAACTAACCCACCTCAGGAATACAGTCACACGTGAGGGTAAACACCCTCGGCCAACTACAAACCAACCGGGTTATCCAAACTCCAACCAGGCACAATCCCGAAGCTACCACAAGTTGAACGAGATCACCCACAACCAAATAACAGCCTAAAGCTCATAGCAACCAACCAGACTAATCTACCTAATAACTTAATCAGATACAGAAGAGGGAGGAATAGATGCAGAGAGGAGAGGAGTATGCAGAAGGAAGAGAAGTCTAATTACACCGCAATCAATTAGGAGAAGAGGAATCTAATAAGCGGAGGAGAATATGATGAACTAGGATAATCTCATAATTATCCCAATGCAATGATATGTTATGATGATGATATGATGGAATGAGATAATCTTCTGATTATCCCAAGTGCAGAAAATTCTATATTAAACATAATGCAGAAAGGGTTAAGGATTTCTATCAGAAGAACCTACAAATAGGAAGTATGCTGAGATGCAATGATATGCTTGATGATGATGATGATGATGGAAAAAGATTTGATGAAGTGGGATAGTCCCATACCTATCCCAAATGCAATGGTTTAGCGATGTCAACCCAAAGGGCTAGCCCCCAAGACTAAAGTGGGCTGACAACTGCTGAAAAAGGATTTACCTTACCGGATATTGTTGGATACAAGGGTACGATGTACTACACTAGCTCGACCAGACTAAAAGATATTAACATAGGTACTTCAACCTCGCTTGAGGAGTCTGGGCACCAGGAACTAGCATCCAACCATGTCTCTCCACGCAGGATGAGACTGGGCACCAGGAGAACTATTCCAACCATAACTTCACTCGCAGGAGAAGACTGGGCACCAGGAAATAGTATCCAACCATGTCTCTCTTAGTAGGACGAGACTGAGCACCAGGAAAACTAATCCAACCATATCTTCACCTCTAAAACTTTAACCCGATCTAGGGATCCTATCAACCTATCGGGGCCAGCCGATGCGGAGTTGTTTATGTATCCAATCGTGGTAAGATAAGGAGAGAATATATTATCTAAGGATATGAGCATGATCCTAGAGACTGAAACACAACTGCTGTTAACACAGCCAGCACACAATAGGATAACCACCTGCCTGAGAGCGTGGCAACCAAAACTAACACAGATGCCCTCCTGTGACTCAGTTGCACCATCTAAACCTAGATGAAACAACAACTTAACCGTCACGACATCTAAACGACATCAGTCTCTAAGATTCATCAAAACAATATGATTACCATCAAGTACAACAGTACTCTAACTGTCAACACAGACTAGTACTCATGGGGTGACCTACAAGAGTCCAACAAGTAGTCAACAATCCCCAATAAGAGAACTGCCTCACAATCCTCCTAATCATGTACATAAGTCTCCAACACGGATGTACAGGAACCGGATTCAACAGGAGGTTTCAGTCGCATTCCAACATCTCGGGTGACTTACAACTTCATAAACCACCTGGCTCAGCCGCGGATCACACTGAGCCATGCTGTCTCACTGCCTCCTAGATGACGGAAGGAAACACAACACTAACAGCCTCATCCCGGGGAAAGAAGGCTTACGAGTAAGCTCTATCAGCTCTAAGAATCATGAGGACAATAAGTGTCACAACACGATAAGCAAACAATCCTAAGGCAAACTATCAGAAGTTCACATCCACAACCAACCACCACGGACAAGCCGTCTACTCACCATCAACAACTAACAGTCCAGGAGATACCACACTCCCACATGGACTCTAACATTCCAAACAACCACTAATCACAATAACAGTGCTCAAGGACCAGGCCTCGAGAACACAGAGTACACCTAGACTAGTCCTAAGACTAATCAAAACAAAAGCAGGCAAGAGGACGAGCTCCGAATCGAAGACCGTGTCTTACTGGAGCTATGTCGCCCCAAGACTACCCTGGAAACAAGTCCAGCAACCCATATTAACCAAGATGATATACTAAAAGGTGAAAACTATAGTCTCTGAACTACACTATCTCAGAGAAATGGCGGCAAAACCACATGCAGTCCATAAGTCTCTACTAATAGTCAAACCAAGTTACTAGTGCCCTGAAACAAGATAGGCACCCTAATAACTAACCAACAGTACCACACTCAATATATTATACATATATATAGTGACTCTGGGCGTCGCAACATACTGAGAAATGTTTTTGTTCTCAATCTCAATGAAGAAAAGATCCGCAATAACCACCTACAATGAAATCGGTCTAAGAGGAATCTCAGGAGTCATCGTCACATCGACGACAGCAGAGAATAACCTCCTCTGACTAAACATAACCTACAGGCTCTATCTAGTAACTAAACTTATAACAAACTCGGGTTTTACTAACTTATCAAACCCTTAAGTACTCTCGCTTAAGGTATGCCAAACGGATAACCCGTGAATGTGTCATAAGCAATTAAGCCATATACTAACATAATCACGGTAATAAACATGATAAACTATGTGATGAAATAACTCACAAATCAATATAATGGTCTAATTATTAAGGAAGATAAAACTCGCCTGATAAAACCACGCTCGGAACAACAATCTAGGTGAAACTGTTCAAACATAACCCCGACGGAAATGTGCTCCGCAAATCGACTTCCGGAACTCCAAATCAATCACGGAAATGACCAGGAACACCACCACATCAACCACTATGAAGTACCGGAGCCCAATCGCAATTCCAACAAAGGATACCCGCCCGAAACTGCGTTTCAGATCAGCACCACAACTGAATTCAGCAACAGAAACTGCAGCAAACCCAACCAATTCACCACCGTAAAACCCCATCCCCCAACAATCAACGAACACCAATCCAACCCACACCTGCGATGAACCCAAACAAGACACCATGAACCCCAATCTCCAATCATCAACCCCAAACAAGCACAAACCTTAAAATCAGCCCAACACCTGCAAACAAACATTGCAAAACCCAATCACCAACAATGCCCATTTGGCCACAAATACCAAACCCCAATCACCACATTTATAAACCCTGAATTCAGCCCAACAATCACAAGGATACCAACTGAAATCAGTCAACGAAATGGTAAAAGGAATCCGTGAAATCACTCACCGAAAAGGGAAGGCTAAGCTCGGCAAGGGACGGCGTCCAATCGATGGATCGACGACGGTAACGCAGCCCTCTCTCTCTCTCTAGAACAGCAATCTCTCTCTGAAGAACTGAAATTAGGATGGCCGGAGGTGACGATTCCTCAACCTAAATCAACCCAAGGAAAGGAGAAGGAATTTAAGGAAGGAGAGGATTCAATTTTGGGAGAGGAGAGAGATTCGGTTTGGAGAAGGGAGAGAAAGAGAGTGAAAGAGAAAATGTGAGGAGAGAGAATGGATAATGATATATATATATATGTAATCGACAAGTCGTTCGAACGAGAACAGGAAAAATTCAAAAATGTCACTCTGAGGTCCTCCTGAACCACAGACAACACCAAGACCCTCAGAAGACTGGAACAACCCGAACAACCATCACAACCCTAACAAAGGGTTCCCAAGGTCTAAACACCACCTCTACCGCTTTACGACCACCAAAACGCCTAAACCCCCGAAAAGGAATCTTTTCCTCGGGAAACTCCGGAAACCTACCGGCCACTCCAACGGCTCACCGGAACCACCCCAAATCACAAACACAACACACAAACATCATTACCAAACTTTCTATGGGTTCCCAAGGCCACAATGCCACCTCTTCCTCCGAATCACCTCCGAACCGCCAAAACTACTAAAATGAATCTAATGGACAAAACCTGCCAAAAGTAATGAATGGATGCAATTTGGATGAAGGAGTATAAGCGGAATATAAGTGCGGAAGTTAACGTGAAGGAATAATAGTAATAATACTAAATAAATAAATAAAATGACCCAAAAATCCGGGACATCACAGTTGTGCCTTAGGAAGTCCTTGCAACTATTACGAGGGTGAACATGGATGCCATTAACAGAAGATGAGACTTTGGCCACATTATGGGACTTGGAGGGCAATGGTGAAATGGATTGAGAGATATTCCATATATATTGATGCCCCACCTTATGAAAAACAAATAACTGTAAAATGAGGATATGTTGAAAACTTGAAATGTAATGTCAAAACATAACATAAGGATATAATAAAGCAGTACCAAATCAAATATTAGAGGCAGTCCCAAGAGGTCAAGGAATAATCAAAGACACACTTCTCAAATGGAAACAATTGCATAGGTACATAAGTTAAGTATATTTTGATAACCAAATCAAAACAGTCAAAACTTAAAATTGAGCCCGACTTATAAAGTCTACACATCTCTCTAAACTTAAATGACTTCTGTCTTAATCCAATGTAATATGCCTCAATCTCTATTTTTTAACCCCAATATCTCTCAACATGAGTTCATAAATGTTCGTCTCTCATTATTTATAGTTTTCAAACATATCTATAGATGAGATTGGCCAGAAGTGCTCTCTGACAATAACCATGCAGAATTCCTTGCATAAACTTTAATTAAAACCCCTGACATTAAAACGTTCACTGCCATTGAGACTGCCAGCAACAAACCTGTTA
This sequence comes from Kingdonia uniflora, assembly GCA_014058105.1. Classification (NCBI taxonomy): domain Eukaryota; kingdom Viridiplantae; phylum Streptophyta; class Magnoliopsida; order Ranunculales; family Circaeasteraceae; genus Kingdonia; species Kingdonia uniflora. Next base: position 2,285,638 of record JACGCM010001226.1, read on the forward strand.
TGGAATGTACACTTAACATACCGTAGAACACTATGTGTTGCACTACCATTCCACTAAAGTACGTACTCCAACCAATATTTGTATTATCACAAATGTTATTAACTATTAAGGAAAATACAGCGGGATACTTGGCCTGGGCTCAAGAAGCCACTCATTACTTTCTCAATACTCTCCCATAGCTAATAATCTAGACACTCTCTTACTGTATTAGTAATATCAAAACTTGAAAAGTTATCTGATCAGGATAGTTAATCAATATAGGAAGCTATTTCCACCATGATCATATAGAGTCGGTACATACAGTGACTATTATTGGACCAAAATAAATTATTTATCCTCCCATCCTCCAAATATGATATTGTGAAGCTACAAAATTAAAAATAACTGAACTAACATATGAAACTATCCTCATCATATATATATACACCCAATTGGCATGTTTTTTTTACTACCAAAGAAACAAATCGTAATTGTATAGTCGCAATCCGTAAAGCTCTAGTATTTTAATTTCTCTTAATAAAAATATTAATATTAATAACATTTTAAAGATATATGTATTTTTATTTATCCTACAAAAAATAGCAAATCGATATCCTGAAGAAGAAACAACTGTAGGAGTAAACTTTACTGACTTCATGGTCCGTGAATTTGGTTAAGAAATCTTTTAATTAAGTTATTAGCATAAGTGAATCATTCTGCCCACATAAATCTCTTTGAAAAATAATGAAAAATTTAATAGATTTTATTCCCTCTCTCCCAAATAAAGATTAGACACAAAGTGAGAAGATAAGCCAAATTTTGATGTTTATCTTTCAAAATTCTTGGGTTACGAGGAATTGCTTACGGATTTTCCAATTAAATACCGATAATTATGAAGCCTTCTTAGTAATAGTGGTTGAAGTACAACTTCAAGGGAACTTCAACTCAAAGTAAAGGATACATACAATAAGGCAGTAACCAGGCAACATCCTACAACCTTCACGCTATGATTCCATCCAAAGAGCCAAAAATGAAGCAAAGTTAGCCTTGGTTAACCATTTAAGATCAACTTGTTGATGTTGCGGCCTCCTTTCGAATCAAAGTTTTGGGCATCTTAAACCTAAAGAATTAAATCAAACCCATCAACTCTAACTGGCCAAATTTATAACAACGTCTAATTTGTAACTCTTTATTCTTTGTTATACGGGGGAAATCAAGGACCAAAGAATAACAAATACTAAAAAGCATCAAAGTAACGTACCTTGAAGCTGAGTCATGGTGGTGCAATTGATCCTTATAATGTCTTCAACATCCCCACATAATTCTCAGGTGCCATTATTCTCTATTGAAATCAATATAAAAAATGGTGGTTTCCTGACAAATTCTATGTTAGAAGTGCAAGATATAAAAAAATGGCACATAAACGTCTGAAAAATAAAAATACTTCTTCACATTATGATACATCTTTGTCTTTAAACATTTAAACCAAGATACCTTATGCAAACAGGGAGAAAATTAACTTCTTATGGCTAAACTACATTTATTATCAAAACAAAACAATTGGGTATTCCTAGTAGGATACGCTTCATATTAGCATCTCTGATTTTTTTCTTTTCTTAAGAACTTTATGCACTATGGAACTTTATATTGCCAGATCATCATCTTTATCATTATCGATAACATTATGACTATTTCATTTTGCTATGCGATACATTTCTCACTCGACAGACATATAAAGACAAAGTCGATGCTATATGTTCCTTGATAGTGTAATTTTCTTTTGAACTCGTTATACAGTTGTGGTAAGGGTTAGAATATAAGAAATAAGAATAAACCCAATGCTAAACCATTTGGTAGATAATGTTATTTGGTTCATTATCTACCGAATGTAATTATTTGACAAATTCAATCACCAATGTAAATGTAATGAGAATAATTGAGTAGATATTAAATGTATTTATTAGAATAAAAAATTAGAACCTTCAAGGCCGAGATGCCTTGCAAAATATGTAGACCGATTGAATACCAACTTAGTGGATGTAATCTCGAACTGCCAAAAGCAAAACTATTTGTAGACTAATTATAGTTCACAATACTTATGTTGGTCATGTATATACATAATACTATACTGAACAATAAATCCCCAAATCAGAAACCCCAACTTCAGCCTAAAAACACCACAGAGTCAGGAGAAAATTAACAGTGGAATCCGACTCATAAAACCGCGTAACAAAATAAAAGTAAACAAATCAAAGTGAAAATTTTGAAACATACCTGATTGCTACGATGAAGATGCTAGGGGATTGAAATTAGTCATAATAATTCTAGAAATGGAAACGATTAATTGGGGAGAGAGAGATCAAACCCAGTAACAAATTGTAAGACCCATAATTCTCAAAAACAAACACGAAGAGATAGAGAGAGAGAGAGAGAGAGAGAGAGAGAGAGAGAGAGAAAGAAAACACAGACGAAAGGGTTTTTGAAAGAGATAAAATGGTTTTTGAGAGAAGGAAGAAGTTACTTAGGAGAAGACAGGTTGAGACTCTTGAGAGATACGAAGTGGCGCGAGAGAAATGGCGGAGTTGCATGCGTAAATAAAATTGGGAGATAAAAGAGTTATAGCGTATGATTTCAAGTTTCCGAAGACGTATAATGCAAGAGTCGCAACTGTTAGAACGGGAGTACTCTTTATTTTATTAAGCAAAGGAAGGCAATCAATAAAAATAAACCCAACATATTGGTCAGGCATAAAAGAGTTAACAAAAGCAGAAGCCTCCTGGCCCTCCGAGAAAACAAAATCGGGGGTACATGCACCCCTAGCAGTCAGGTAATGTGCTTCATAATTACAAGATCTATGAACAAACTCAAAACGAAAATCCTCAAAACGGGAAGCAAGCGCACGGGTATCTGGAGCCAAGGTCAGAGCTCCCCAGGAGAAGTCATCCGTCCGATCTGAAAACCGAAACCAGCTTCTGGCAGTCCGTCAAAAGGAGGACCCTGTGCAAGCCGAAACTCAGCGCCGCCTCCATCCCTCGGACTACTGCAACTGCCTCTGCTTCTTCCGGATCGTCTGCCCTGGTGGAACCGCAACCTGCACAAACAACCACATTCTGGTGAGTTTTAATAACGAAACTAGTCCCTCCCAGTCTGTTACGGGCAGACCAGGAGGCGTCGACGTTGAGGCCGTGCCAGCAGCTGGGATCTCGGCCTGGCGTTGGGTCGGATGGGGAAAGGAATTTCTGGTACAATCAAAAAGAAACTTCTTCGCCTTGGCCAGCGTCTCTCTTGTGGTCTGAATCTTCCCTTCGAAGACCAGATCATTTCTGCTAGTCCAGATAGCGTACATAATTGTGCTAAAGGTATTGCATAAGGCTAGCAAGTTTGAGGCTCCTTGAGAGAGGAGAAAACACCGTTGGATGATCGTGTAGATGCAGTCGGAGTAGTTCCAAGAACTGCAGTTCAAGGCCAGGTCAGACTCAAACCAAATATTATGAATTTTAGAGCATAAGAAAAGGGCGTGAGAAGTCGATTCAGTCTCAGAGCCGCATCGCGGGCAGTTAGTGTCCCAGTCTGTGGTGCCGTGCCAGAGGTTGAGCTTTGTGGGGATCCCTTCCTGGACCACTTTCCAAAGGAAAAGTTGGATGCGATGGGGTACTTGAAGCTGCCAGATGCCTTTCTAAAAGAGATAGTTGGGCCCAACAGGGTTGGTGTTAGCTCTGTGATGGGAGTGCTCCCTGGTAGAGAAGGAATGGATGGACTTCACCGTAAGGATGCCGTTCTTCTTCTGCTTCTATCGAAGGACGTCCTTGGCCGGATGGGAGCTAAGCGGAATAGAGGTAATAAGCTTGGCGATATCATGGTGGAAGATGGTCAAGATGATCTCGTTGTTCCAAGTACGGCTATCAGGATGGATAAGGTCTGCCACTCTGGTAGTGAGTCTGGTGAGCGATTCCGGCCTCGCAGAACGTCCAAAGCGGATACCGGGGATCTAAGGCTCAAGCCAAAGGTCAACGTTCTCCCCGTTACCTATGTGTCAGCACAGCTCTAGCCAGATTATGTTGCGTGCTTGGATAATGCCTTTCCAAATCCAAGAGTCAGCCGGCTGGGCCTTGGAGAGTATCGGAGAAGTCTTCGGGGTGTACTTTGTTTTCATATTGTGAGCCCACAACTTATCTGGTTCTTTTATGATACGCCAGAAAAGTTTGGCCATAAGGGCTTGATTATGGTGAAGGGCCGTTCGGATACCCAAACCCCCAGCTTGCTTTGGCTGCAAATAAATCTCCATTTTATAAGGTGGGCTTTAGATCTGCCCTCTTTGTTAGACCCCCAAAGGAATCTGGCATTAATGGAGTCCAGTTTATTGCAGATCTTCTTTGGGAAGGGGAAGACGTACATAAGGAATAGCCGAGTTAACAGCTTTAATGAGGGTGATTCTGCCCGCTTGAGATAGGAATTTTTCTTTCCATCCCTCGATACGGTTGGTAACCCTGGAAATGATGTCCTGAAAGTTGAGGTTTTTTTACCAGTCGAAGGCCAGGGGGGCCCCTAGGTATTTGTCTCCTGTGACGTCTTTTTTAATGCGGAGCATCCTTTGAATAAGCTTATGATGGCGGTGATGGCAGTTTTTGCTGAACATGATACAGGACTTGTCCCTATTAATCTCTTAGCCCGAGACTTTATAGAAGGTAGCCAGGGCATCATTAAGAGCATCAGCTTCGCTGAGATTTGCTTTACAGAAAATGAAACTGTCGTCTGCGATTAGGAGATGAGACACCGGGGTATTGCCTCGCACTATTTTAATGTCGTACAGGACCCCTGTCGTATCCTTTTTGAGGATAATCCTGGAGAGCACCTCAGAACATATGAGAAAGAGAGAGGGAGAGAGAGAATCACCTTGTCTAATTCCCCTACCAGGCTTGAGGAAACCATAGGGTGTACCATTAAGGTTAATGGAGAGAGCGGTAGAGGTGATGCACTGCTGTATCCATCCGTACCATTTGTCGGAGAAACCCATAGCCTGATGGGTGTCATCCAGGAAACTCCATTCGACTTTGTAAAAAGCTTTGCTAAGGTCTAATTTGACCACCATGCAGCCAGATCTGCCTTTTTTCTTCTTGATGGCAGAAAGAATCTCCTGAGCCATGATGATATTGTCAAAGATTTGGCGCCCTGGGATGAAAGCATTCTGAGATGGGGAGATGATCTTGTTGAGAAGAGGCCTAAGCTGGTGGCCAGGATTTTAGAGATGATCTTAAATTTTACGTTACATAAGCTGATCGGTCTGAAGTGCTCAGGCTTCTCTGGGTTTTTAATCTTTGGGATAAGGGTGATGTTGGTGTGGTTAAACTCAGCAAGAAGGTTCCCTGATTGGAAGAATGCAAGGATGGCATTACACAGGTCCTGCTTCACTGCATCCCAAGATTTTTGGTAAAAAAGCGGCGTAAAACCATCAGGGCCTGGGGATTTGTACGGGCTCATCGAGAACAGGGCTTCTTTGATTTCTTCCTGGGTGGGTTCTCGAGTGAGCGAGGCATTGTCTTCGTCCGAGATAAGCTTTTCCATAATGTCAAGGTCGGCCAGTTTGACGGTGGGATGAGAAGTTGTGAAAAGGTCTTTAAAGAAGTTGACGAAGGCCTTGCCTATATCATTTCGATCGTTGCACCATGAGCCGTCAGGCCTCCTGATTCTCTGGATCATATTTTGCCGTCTCTGACTGATCGTGGAGAGGTAGAAGAACTTTGTGTTCTTGTCGCAGTCTCAAAGCCAGGCCCCCTAGATTTGTCCCTCCAGAGAGATTCTTTGAGATCGAGGAGACGCGTGAGCCTGCCTTGGAGGTCCATCTCAATAGCTTCATTTGAGTTAGACGGGTTCCTCTTTTGAATATCGTTGATCTGGTCCCTAACTTGTTGGATGTTGATGGGGTTGAAGTTGAATTCTCTCTTATTCCAAACAGTGAGCTCCCACTTTGTATGCCTCAGCTTTTTGCACAACCTCAGCGGTCTAGAACCTATTTGATCGACGGCCCAGGCACGGTCAACAAGATCCTTGTATTGGTCGTGATTGGTACAAGCGGATTAGAAGTGGAACTGCTTTGGCAGGTTGTGGCAAGAGGATTCGGTGGTAAGCACAATGGGTTCATGATCCGAGCCAATGATGGGCAGGTTTTGAATCAAGGCGTCAGGGAAGGTGGTGCTCCAAGGAGTGGAGACGAGGGCCCGGTCAAGACGTTTCTTAATGAGCTCTATACCTTTCCTTTTATTAGACCAAGTGTAAGGGACACCAGTAGATCCCAAGTCAATCATGGAGGCTTGGAAAATGAAGTCCTCCAGCGGATTGGGGACAGAGGGGTCAAAAGTAATCTTCCCAAGTTTCTCCTCTTGGCAGGTGATGTTGTTCAGGTCCCCAATGATCATCTAGGGGATCACTATGCGGTTTGCCATGTTGGCGATGGAGGCCCAGTAATCCCGCTTGAGTTGGTTGTCCGGCGGACCATAGGTGAACGAACAGAGCCACGGGGTGGGGTCAGTGTTAGGCATTTATGTAGAACTATGAGAAAGAATAAGAGCGTCAATGTCGTTAGCGGAAGAGGAAAGGATGGACAGGTTGATGTTGGAACTCCATGCAAGCCAGAGTCCCCCACCTTGAGTAGAGGTAGAATCAACCGCGTGGGAATGCGGCAGGCCGAGGCATTTGAATTTGTTGAGGGATTCAGGGTTAGAGGCTTCCATTTCAGAAAGGAAAATAATATCGGGTTGATATTTGTTGTTGTGAGCACGCAGCTCTCAAAGGGTGGATACTTTGTTTGTCCCCCTGCAATTCCAGGAGAGAATGATCATGGAAAACAAAGGGCCTGTGTCGGGCCGCTTCAGAGAATTGGATCTGAGAGGGAGTATAGGGTTGTCTAGAAGGACGCTACCGCTGAGCAAAGGCATTCAGAGTTTTATGTTGCTCCCGGCGCTTGGCAACAAAGCGGTCACTGTTCTTCATAACCACTGTAAGCATGTTCGACTTTTTAACAAAATCACGGACCTTTCGGATAAAACCTCGTTTCAGACTGGGTATGTCGTTAAAAACTTCCTGAGGCGGTCTGTAAGGGTGGAAACTTCCCTGACGTCTTTTGCCCAGCTTAACCAAAGCCCAAAGTTGTCTCAGCCAGTTATGATACTCCGGTTGGGATTGAGCCTCGCCGGTCGGAGCCTTAGAAGGGACGAGCGTTCTATGGGGGCCCGAGGTGTGTGTGTGCTGCTCCCGAAAGGGCCATGTGTGGGAGAGGGGTCGATACGAGACTAAAGAAACATTTGGAACTCTACCTCTATCAAAATATGGTGATACATAACAAGGAGCAACTAGTTTACATGCATGCATAGGAAGGGAATTAAAACAATGAGTGTGTGTAAGCTGTGAGATAACCCATACCTTGGCGGGGCTTTCTGAAAACCCGGACTCGGTGTCATCCGCGGTAGGGGTCCGGCAGCATTTTCGAGAGGTCTTACCGTGAGCATAAGTGGGGTTGAAACTATGTTCGGTGCCGGCTTCAGGAGGGAAGAAGTCATAGTGGGTCGGAGTTCTCCATCCGGTACTATCCGATGCTATGGACTCAAGTTCTTGTGCCTTCGGCTCTCCATCGGAATCAGGTCGGGGTCCCTGAGTTCGAGGAGGAGGTCGGAGTAACATCCTGGACTTAATGTTGTTGGGAACGTAGAGTTTAGGCGCATGGGTTTGAATCTGCGACCAGCTGGGCTTGGGCCCGGTGGGAGGGCTTTCGTCTGCTTCAAAGTCATGCAGCAGAGTTCGGGGTAGGAGAGCTGGGTTATTATTTGGGCTAGGCTCATCTAGAAAAGTATGAAGTGGGTAAGGTGAGTTGGGCCCAACTTTGGCCGGGCTAGCACGAGGGTTGGGCTCGGGTCTGGTACTCGGCTTTAGTCTTCTTCTTAAGAAGTTGTTAAGATCACTCGGTCCAGCTGTAGCTTCAGTTCTCAACGGCTCTTGCTGATTATTCGACAAGTGATTGAAAGGGGGACCCGCCAATAGTGCTTCATAAATACTCTTATCACCAAAAGTCTTAGTTTCGTCAGAGAGAGGCTTCTATTTGTTGTTACTAAGGAAACGTACGTTCTGCATGCAGTTTTCTTTTAGTTTAGACGTGTTGACGTTCTCAAAAATGGCTAGGTTTGGGAGGAAAGTTTCAGTCCATCGTGACGGAGAGAGTCTGGTGAATCCCCTCTTGCTCTCTGAAAAAAGTTACGTCAGCTCGTTAACCCGGTCATCACAATCCCAGCTACGGAGTTGTCGGATAGCCCTTTGGATAGTACCCCCCCCCCAACTTCGTTGTTGTGGGTGTTCGAAGAGGTGTCGTGAGTATCCGGTACGGCCGGTGTGTGCCTCCTATAGTCTGAGCGCTGCTGCTGGTCGGGTTGAAACGACGTCATGAGTTTGGGAGGATTAACCTGTATGTGTTACCCATAGGGGAAATAAAACTTTTTGGTTAAATTACGTCTGTTGCGTTCTTGGAGGAGCATCTTATATCTTGGATAGAGCATGAGGGTATGAGTAAGGATCCCACATAGGGGGCAAAACCCCTCCAGCCTTTCGAACCTCACCGAGAGTGAGACCTCCCCATAGCTCCCTGGTCGGGTAACCGGGATGGCAGTAATCAGCGGCTTATCCGTGGGAATGAGAACCTGAATCCTAACAAAGGTAGCTTTCCTGGTCACATTTTCCGAGTGCTGCAGATCAGTTCTAACAAACTCACCAATGATATTGCCTATAGAGGTGATAGTTTCCTTATCAAACATACAACCGGGCAGCCCTGACACCTGCACCTAACACAAATGCTTTGGGAAGGTGATCTCCGTTTGATGCAGCAATGGGTCGTATTGTTGTTGTAAAATCGAGAAACCGTGGATGTTCGCCGGCGGTGTTTGCAAGATGGTTTGCAGGTCGTCTTCATTCTTGAAGTTTGTAATGAAAACCCTGAAAGTATGCTCATAGGACAGCGGTGGGATACTCTGAATCACTTTCCATCATTCCTTTTTTATGCCTTCCGATATGGTATGTTCCCCCATGAGAGGTGATATGGATTTAAATGCCAAGGCAAACTGCCATTTCTGTTGCAAACAATGCCATTTAGAAGGGTTCAGAGATAACGTCTGAATGGTCTCTCTGGTTGTGCATCTGAGCATCAGCTCTTCAAGTTCACTGCTGCTGTTTTCTTCGCTTGAGTTATCCATATTATGGGTTTTGGGTAGAGCGGGAAACTGCAACCCTAGGCGGTTACAAAGGGTGCGCCAACAGCAAACATACAAACATAAGAAACATCTGCATTCAAACTAGAAACCAATAACAAACAGAAAAGACAAAGTCCAAAATAGTTCAAAAAAAGGAAGGAACTTGAGATAGTGGGGTTCGAATGATTGGAGGTAAAGAGTAAGATGAGGAGAGGTGGTAGGAGGTGGCAGATGGTAGTGAGGTTTGAGTGAGAGAGGAGAGAGAGGGGTAAGAAGGGGAGAAATAGGGAAGCAGAAGAAAAAAGGGGGAGGAGAGAGGGGAGAGCAAGCAGGGAAAGAGAGATTGACCGTAAGAGGATAAGAACCAAATAATGTCATTTTTTAATAGGTTGGAAGGAGCACCAAACACTATGAGACCTATCCGCTTAATAGTATACTAGTGTAGCCACACGCGCGATGCGCGTGCAACTTCCCTTTTCCAACATAACTTATATGTATTGAAAAAAACTACATCTGACTTAGAAGTTGTCTTCTGACACGGTAGAAATAATAGTTAAGATCAATATTATACACATTTGCATTCGGTAGTAATATACAAATTCTTAATTTATAGTAATTTTTCTCATTAGCCCTGCTTATTTCTCTTTATTTGTTTCAAAACCTAAGTCCATTTCTAAATGTATTTTGAGCATTGGTGACTTCCAAAATTGGACAGGGCATGCTTGCAAAATTAAATATTGGTGCCTATCCCCATCCTGCAAAAGACCCATGTTAATGTTATACCCCTCGCTAGATGTCATTTTATTTATTTATTTTTTCATGATTTTAAGCCTACGTAACTTAGCCAGCTTGTTGTTGATGCTCTAAGTGGGTTTCAGTACATTTTTTCTTTGGACTCCATGTTCAGAGAATAATATATTTCTAGTAGTAAAAAATAAGCTTGTGCTTAGCACGAACAAAATTATCATTAGAAAGAATGGAACATGGAGCCAAAAATGAGTCGTGGAAAATTCCTTACAAATATTTCATCAAATATCACTACTATTTGATTGGAGTTAATAAATAACAGTTGACCATCGTAGGTTATGTTATTTTTTCCTAAAAATGATTTCTATGAAAAATCGATGGTTAAATCTCCACAACAGGAACAATAACTATATCCATTGCTGAAAGAAAACTATAAAATATAACTCAGACGGAAGTAAGCTTATACAATTTCGAAGATATGGATACTTGCTCTGATGTTTGTCACCTCCTATATTCGCCACAATACATTAAAAAAAACACTATTAGGCTCGATTCTCTCTTTGAGTAAAGGCTTTAATATGATTGGTAAATATGTCAACGTTTTCCAAAAATGGTATGACCATTGCCCCTGCATTTAATCCAAAAATGAATCTCATGTACTAATAAACTATAAACAATTTATAAGGAAAGTGACAAATTACAGAACTAAAAACTTGGGATTTGATGCAAAGCACGAAAAACATGAGAATATTTCATCCTTTTAATTTCCATATGCAATATTCATGATAAACTGCTTTGAAGGTGCTAAACATGTATGTATTACGAATACAATGTTTGGTCATTGTTCATTATCTTTGAACATAATTTAAATCATTTATGCACACTTAATCAATAAAGAAAAATGAAATTAAATGTAATTAAATGCATCTGAAACAGATAAAACATGGCTAATCCTTTGTGTTAGGCTATTGATTGTTAGATTCTTTGCAAGATTAAAAGATACTCACACAAAGTTGCAAGATTCTTTGCACTTGAGAACTTGGCTTGGTAACAGGGATGTAAGGTTCGTCCAAAAGTACCATAACTTAAACTATCTTGAATGTGCAACACTTATAATTTTGGGGTTTCCTATACTTTAAGGAATAAAGATTTAGGTTTAAAAGTTCTCTATGGAAATACTTCCATCTTTCTGCTTTATCATATTTTATTTAAAATCATATAGAATCTTAGTGGATTTGAACCACTATCTCTTGAAATACTCGATATGGCATCCCATTTCTAAACGCTCTTCCATTTTAGCTAAAGATCCATATGAATAACAAAAAGTGAGAAAAATTCACCTAATTAAATTAATCAATATTCCCCTAGAATATCCTTGCAAACAATCATTCTAATATAGTAACTGAACTTTCAAAACCTATGAGGTACCAATGGTATGAAAAACCAATTCAGAATGCCTAAAACTGGAGATGACATCTACAACTGAATTTTATAAAAGTGAATTGGAATTGACATTTTCTCCACAAAGAAGCTACAAAAATGGTGCCCAACTAAAAACATAGTAGTTAAGACTTCCTATAACCGGCGGTTCACTATTGGGAATCAGAAAATAAAAACTCCATAAAATCTTCTTACAAATTTATTTACAGCATGAAATGCATCATGGACAAAACAATAACCAAATTAATCTTTCAATATTTATAATACAGAATATGAGCACTTCATCAAAATGGGAAGCAAAATGATGTACACCATAAGTTACTTGTAACAACTCTAAATGTAAGAGTGAAACAAAAATCTACATCCAATGAAGGTGAATATAAGCCAAACACGTAATTTTCACATAAATAAAGGACAAATAGATACCTTAATTTCTTCCACAATCAAATTCCCTAAGAAAATAAACCAATGTTTTTTTTAGTTCCTACATCCATTAGATTACTCAAAGAAATTTTAGTTTCCTAAAAGCAATTCAAACCAATGCGATTCCAAAATATGAAACCTTAAAAGGTTCCAGTAAATACCAACGTTTATAATTGAACTCAGAAAAAAAAATCACATTGCCCCATACCGGAAATAAACAACTAAAACTTATTTAATAGCACGATTTTGCACTAATTAAGCTCACTATTTATAGAAGAGATAGGATATTATAAGCATTATTAAGACAAAAAGAACATAACATTTCTTCAAAACAATACCGTTTTAGTATTAACATGCTCCTCACATCTCGCAATTTGAAGGGAAACAGATAAGTTAATGAATTACAACCTACAAAGAAAAACAAATCATTAGATAGATGGGAAGCGACAAATATTGCCTAAGATAAATGATTTGTTATGATCCAATGCATCGTCGTTATGCATGGACCTTGACAAAACTACCAAAGAGTATATGCTACATAACCTAACTTTGTTTTCTTTTCTATAAGGGCACTTTGTTCCATGTCAATTTTAAATACCCCTATTGATTATTTAAATAAGAGAAGCCAATATATATTGTCAAGTGTATCACCCATTTGGAACTGTATCATTTTGCTGTATTCTCTCATACGTAGTCTAAAATCTTCTAAATTGTATTGTACTTAAGAGTCAAGACTCAAAACCTCATACTTATATCAATTTCATTAATTTTGATGACCTTATAATATAAATAAAAGTACATCCAAGTATTAATACTCAAGTGCCCCATAATAACATTTCTCCATGAACATGTTTCTATTTCCATCTCCACCTTTCTTTTCGGTGGCCAAACCCGCAAAACATTAATAAAAGTAACCATAAGATCCTATAAGTATTAGGGATTAACAACTTAAGAGAAACGCCTACATCAAAAACAAATCTACCTTTAAAAGCCTGAATGCTGTGAACATGGGTCCAAACAACAAATATATTGGAAAACTAATAACATTAAAAATTATTAAAAATCGAAGAAGATTAAAATCAATTACAGGGAATCAAAGTTTTACATACATTTTATTTTTGTTGGGTTTTTTGGTATATCTCAAAACTATTCATTAGTCCCACATTGCTCACAAGAGGAGTTTGTTTGTATGATATAACATAGATCATTTATTCTCTATGTTGGGCGGGGGCGGGCTGAGTATATACGACTTGGACCAATTCAAACTAAGTCAATTCTTCATATGTCATTTTGACCTAAGTCTATTCGACCTGGACTTTCCAATAGACCAATTCGAACTAAGTCAATTCATCATATGTCATTTCGACCTGAGTCTATTCGACCTGGACTTTCCAGTAGACCAATTCGAACTAAATATATTTGACCTAGATTTTTTTTTCGAACTGAATTTGTTCGTTTTGAATTCCTCAAAACGTCACGTTGTTACTATTTCGTAATTAAAGTCTTAAACCGTTTCACTTCCGTTTCGAACGGTTTTGATGACGTGTCACACCATTACTCTTGGTACCGTTTTGAACTTACTCTATATAAAGAGAAGTTGTGCCTCTGTTTATCATGATCGAAAAACAGTTCTTCTCTTCTCTTCTCTTTGAGATTTTCTAAGATCCGAGTATAACATATTGAAAGTGCAAATCATTAGAAGGTAATTCTTCCTTGCAAAAGAATTTCCTACATTACTATTTTATCCTAGAGACGACGCAGCAATCAACTGTTTGCAAATGGCAGTACAGCGAAACGTCTTAAAGATAGAGACCTAGTCCTCGACTCAGCATTTCCTGTTCTTCAGTTCGGTACATCAAATTCAACTTGTTTTTGTTGTTGTTCGTTTACTGCCACAGAGGTAATATTCTTAATAATTTTAAGACGTTCTAGTATCTGCTATGGACGGAGAAAGTGATGTCCGATATGTCTTCACCGACAACAACAAACCTTTCAAATTTGAAGGTTTGAACTTCCGTCGGTAGAAACAGAAAATGATTTTTTATTTAACCACTAAGAAAGTAGCTGAGTCGTGTGCCTCTACTAAGCCTAAAGAAATAAAACCTACAACCCCTGAATTTGTCCTGGCTATAGAGAAATGGACTGCAAATGATTTTTTGTGTAAGAATTTTATCCTAAATGGACTTAGCGATGACCTGTATGATTTATACTCTGTATTGGAATCCGCTAAAGAAATTTGGGACGCTCTCCAGAAAAAGTATGATACGGAGGAGGCTGGGTTAAAAAAGTATGCGGTTAGCCGCTACTTAAACTTTAAGATGAATGACGATAAGTCAGTCATAACCCAGTCTCACGAACTCCAAAAGATGAACAATTTCTGAGGGTATCAAACTAGATGAACAATTTCAGGTTGCTATCCTCATAGACAAATTGCCACCGGCCTGGAAGGAGTTCAAAATACTCTTCGACATAAGTCGAAAGAGTTTTTTTTGGAGAGCCTTATCGTACGTCTCCGCATCGAGGAAGAAATTAGAAAACAAGACATTAATGAAGAAGTTCTGGTTGTGTCTAATCACAACAAGAACAAGATTACCAATGCTTCTTTGAAGTCGGTGAAAAGAGGTATGAAAAACCAGTACCGCAAACTAAACAAGAACCCCAGCTCGAACAACTCTGTACCTACTTTGAAAACAAACAAACATGCATCTGTTCAGTTTATTTGTTATAACTGTAGTCGACCAGGACACATGGCTCGGGACTGTCGTAATAAGCCGAAACATGCAAAGGTCCATTTGACCGAGCATGTGTCTAATGAACCTCTGATTACTATGATATTTGAGGTTAATATGGTCAGTGGCCCAGAAAGATGGTGGATGGACTCCGGCGCTACACGCCACGTCTGTTATGATAGAGAGTTGTATAAAACTTATGTTGAAGCTAAGGGCAAAAACGTGTTGCTAGGGGACACCCACACCACAGAGGTTGTTGGAACTAGAAATATTGAGCTGAAGTTTACCTTTGGAGGACTCTTATTCTGAAGGATGTGCTCCATACCCCACAAATGAGGAAGAATCTTGTATCTGCTTTTCTCCTGAACAAGGCTGGGTTTATGCAAAATATTGGAGGTGACGTTTATACGATCACCAAGAATGGGGGATTTGTGGGTAAGGGCTATGCGTGTGATTCTATGTTTAAGCTTAATATTGATATGCTAAATAAATGATCTTCTTGCTCTGTGTGTACCTTTAATGTTTGGCATAGTAGGCTTTGTCATGTTAACAAAAAGCTTATTAAAAGTATGTGTAACCTGAGTTTGATTTCGAGATTCCCTTTGGACAGTTTTGAGAAATGTGAATATTGCTCTCAAGCAAAAATCACTAAGACCCCTCACAAATCTGTACAAAGAGAATCTAGAACCTTGGACCTTATACACTAAGACATTTGTGAATTAGAAGGGATCTTGGCAAGGAACGGAAAACGTTATTTTATAACTTTTATTGATTATCATTCTAATTACACTTATGTATATCTTATGGCTCACAAGAACGAAGCTCTGAACATGTTTAAGATTTTCCTTGCTGAAATTAAGACTCAATTTGGAAAGAAAATAAAATGTTTTCGGAGTGATAGAAGAATAGAATATGACTCAGGAGTTTTCAACGAGCTGTATAAATCCACATGGATTATTCATGAGACCACAACTCCTTATTCACCTGAGATGAACGGTAAGGCTGACGTAAGAACCGTACATATACTGAACTAGTAGTTGCTATAATGCTAAGTTCAGGAGCTGCTTCCCACTGGTGGGGAGAGATATTATTAACTGTTTGTTATGTGTTAAATAGAGTTCCTAACTCAAAAACTTTGAACACACCTCTGGAATTATGGAATGGCAGAAAACCAAATGTCTCATACTTTAGAGTTTGGGGATGTTTAGCTTATGTCAGAAAACCTGATCCTAAGAGGTCGAAACTTGCTAGTCGTGCTTATAAATGTGTTTTCATTGGTTAGGCAATTAACAGTAAAGCTTATAGATTTTTTGATTTACAAAAAAACTATTATTGAATTTATTGATGCTGACTTTTATGAAAACAAGTTTCCTTTTATATCTAGAGATAGTGGGAGTTCATCATCTAATTCTGTTGCACCTAGAATAGGAGAACCTAGAAATTTGGAAACTGAAAACATTATTACTTATGTTAGAAAGAGCAAAAGAGCTCGAGTGGAGAAGAATTTTGGTCCTGATTTTGAAGTAAATACTCTAGAGGGAGATCCATCTACCTTCACAGAGGCTCTTACCTCCCCTAATTTAGATGTTTGGCAATATGCTATCAACAGTGAGATGGACTCTCTGGAGTCCAATAAAACTTGGGTTCTTTCTGATTTACCTCCCGGTTATAAGGCAATTGATTGTAAATGGATCCTTAAAAAGAAATTGAGACCTGATGGGTCAGTTGAGAAATACAAAGCTAGACTTGTAGCTAAAGGATTTAGACAGAGAGAGAACATTGATTTCTTTGACACTTATTCTCCTGTTACTAGGATTACCTCCATTAGAGTATTACTTGCTACTGCTGTTATACATAACTTAGTAGTTCACCAGATGGATGTTAAAACTGTTTTTTTGAATGGTGACTTAGATGTAGAGATTTATATGGACCAACTTGAGGGATTTATTGTGCCTGGTCAGGAATGTAAAATCTACAAATTGGTAAAGTCCTTATATGGTCTCAAACAAGCACCAAAACAGTGGCATGAGAAATTTGACAACTTAGTCATCTCACATGGTTTTAAAATTAATAAAAGTAATAAATGCATTTATTACAAGGCTGTAGATAATGTTTACACTATTATATATTTATATGTGGACGACTTGCTGATTTTTGGATCTAACATCTTTGTTGTTAATGATGTCAAGAATCTACTAAGTCAAAATTTTGACATGAAGGATCTGGGGGAAGCTAGTGTAATTTTGGGAATTAAGATTACTAGGACTGAAAGTGGTATAACTTTAGATCAATCTCATTACATTGAGAAGATCTTGAAAAATTATAACTACTATGACTGTAAACCTGTATGCACCCCTTACGACCCTAGTCAGAAGCTATTTAGGAATACTGGTGACAGTATTAGACAAACTGAGTATGCTAGTATCATTGGCAGCCTTCGGTATGCTATTGATTGTACTAGGCCAGACATTACTTACGCAGTGGGGATGCTATGTAGATTTACTAGTTGTCTTGGTATGGAGCATTGGTATGCTATAAAAAGGGTCATGCGGTATCTGAAAAGAACCATGAACCTAGGAATACACTATGCAAGATTCCCTGCAGTCCTAGAAGGGTTTACCGATGCTGATTGGAACACCCTATTTGAAGACTCCAAGGCAACCAGCGGTTATATCTTTAACATTACTGGTGGAACGGTTTCTTGGAGGTCCAAGAAACAAACTATATTAGTTCAATTTATGATGGAGTTAGAACTGATAGCACTAGCTGCTGCCAGTGAGGAGGCAGATTGGTTGAGAAATCTTTTGTCAGATATTCCTTTATAGGATAAGCCGTTACCAGCCATACTTATCCACTGCGATAGTACTGCAGCTATTGCAAAAGTGGAGAATCGTTATTACAACGATAAGAAATGACAAATACGTCGTAAACACAGTACTGTAAGAGAGAAACTCACTTCTGGGGCTGTCAGAGTGGATTTTGTTCGGTCAGAAGCAAACCTGGCTGATCCTTTGACGAAAGAGTTAGCTCGAGAGAAGGTGTGGAACACCTCGAAAGGGATGGGGCTAAAACTCGTATATTTAGAATATCTGTGATGGTAACCCAACTTATAGACTTAAGATCTCAAGAAATAGGTTCAAAGGGAAAAACAAGTCATATGATAATTAAGAAGGATCATGCATTTTTAAGAAAGAAGAAATTACTCCTAGTCCATCCCTGTATATAATAGCATTATATCCTGTAGCGATTTAAGGTTGAGTTATTTTATAAACTCTTAATGAGGGCTATATTCTATGTGGAGTGGGGTACCCAACTATAAGAGTACTCCTGATAGACTCACCTCGATGATTGTGGAAGTGAGGCCGCCTCCTATGAAAATTTGGGCAAATTCCCTATTGCTTTCATTAAAACCGAGATACTAGTGTATGGCCGTATAACACTGACATCGTTTAGAACTTTGTACTAAAACCGGCAAATTCCCTAGAGCTTTCATTGAAACCCTTAAATCTCAAAGACAAACATGAAATGAGAGTGAGAGAAAGGTAACAGTTGGTTATTCTAACATGATCTTCAAGATAAAACCAAGAGAGACAAATGCGCTTGTAATGAAGGATTTTTGAAAGAGAGTAAAAATGGTTTTTTGTAGATTGGGGAAGTTATTTAAAAAGAGAGTTTAAACGAAGAGATGCGATTTGAAACTTAAGAGACGAAGTGGTGTGAGAGAATACGCGAGGACACGTGTCATTATTTGATAGGTTGGAGGGACCATCAAAAAGTGAGACGACGAACCGCCAAACCAATCCGCTTAATAGTATATAGATATATATATATAGATAGACAGATGCTCCCGCTTTTTCTTTAAAAATAATAGGAGCCTGATAAGAGGCGCTTGATGTAACAAAAAAAAAGAAAAGAAAAACAAGTACGTCGGGTGCATAAACATTATAAGCCCTATGGGTTTAAATAAAAGAAGAAGGCTCTTAATGTTTATGCGCCCGTGCTTAAAACACAATTAAAGTATTGAGCTGTTGAAAGCTTCTCTCAAAAGCTTAAAAAAAAGAAGCATTGAGCTTAGAATTTTCAAGCCTTCTTGGGGATGCTCTTAGACTTTCATTTTCTACTATCACTCGTTTAGACAAAAATTTACTTCTCGCATATAAGAAAGAAGTAAACCATTGGAGCAAAAGAACAAGCTTACCTAAACATGTCACACAAAACCAAAAATCCTCTCCACCAGTTCAAAACCCTTGTCTCAATTGGAGCATATTGTCAACATGCACTAGACAAAACAAAAAGAAAGATAGCAAGTAAAAACAATGAGTATTTGGGGGTGAAGTCTCACTCACTCACATTCTTCTCCTCTCTCCATCACCCTCTCTCTACGTGGGTTTGCGTTTTCATGAAAACCCAAAACTATTACCCTCTCTTTCTCAACCTTCTCGTTAGGGCACTGTGCGCCCCTTCGCTCTCCTACGCATTTCTTCAAACAAATCAAACTCATCATTCTCTTTCTCTCTCTCGGAGGAGATAAATGGGGGTATCTTTCAAGGTCGCTAAGGTTGGGACGAGGTTTCGTCAGAAAATCACCCAAACAGAGGAGACAGATGATGGGGTCAAGGAGAAACCTTCAACTATTGAGGTGAAATGATGTCCCCTTTGTTCTTCATTTGATTTCATTTGCTAAATTGTTATTGGGGTGTTGTTTAGTTGTTGATTATGTGTTTGAGTATCTTTAAATGGGGAGACACAAGTTTTTTTGTGTGATTAGGTTGAGGGATGCATTTGGGAATTGGGAATTGGGGTTAGGGTTTATTTGAACCGAAAATGATTTTTAGTGCATCAAAATGAGATAATGTACTTGGTGTGGAAAATTATATTTGGAACGGTGTTTCAGTTATTGACGTATGTTGTGAAGTCGTATTTCGAATATGGTAATGTCGTTATGTCACCATTGTTCCTACCCATAAACTATTGAGGGTGTGGGAAATTATATTTGGAATGGTGTTTCAGTTATTGGTGTAGGTTGTGAAGCGTATTTTGAATATGGTAAGCTTTTTATGCCACCATTGTTCCTAGCCATAAACTCAAAAATGAAATGGGGACTATCAATGGAATATTTTGAAGTTTAGGCCCGCAATATTGTAAACTAGTATCAAGAAAGTTTTAGGTTTAATTATAGGTTAGTACTGAAAAAATCCTACTGATGGGATTAGGGTATCTTTAAATGGGGATGCATTTTGGGTTAAGGTTTATTTTATTGTAAAATGTTTTCTATTGCATCGAAGGGTAAAATTGAATTTTGAGATATTGTTTCAGTAATTGGCATAAGTTGTGAAGCGTAGTTCGAACTTGGTAACATTTTAATCGTGCGATTGTTTATGGGTAGTGTTGAACTATCCTTAGTATCCTAGACATAAACTTGGGAGGTGAAATGGGGACAGTCAATGAAGTGTTTTGAGCACAATCTAGAAACCATTTTTTTTTGTAGAGTAGAATGTACTTCTGAAGCTTAGAGCACCATATTTTAAACTAGTATCAAGAGAGATGAAGGTTTAGATATTGGTTGAAATGAAAGTCCCAGACTCCCGTGATGGGAAATTTAGAAAGTGTGATTTTAAGATATTTAGGCCCATATGTGCTGATGTATGCATGTAATCTCCCTCTTGTGTTTGCATGTCTTTTTTATTTTTTCAATTCTTCATTTAGAGCCCAGTTTTTCGGGTAGTTTCTTTCACTGCTAAACCCGAGTACAAGAATGACTGTCAATAATTTGTTTGGAGGTAATAGAGTCAGGATTGCATGACACATTTTAATTTGGATGTAGGGTGATTTTGTTGGAGCAAATGTTGCTGATTTTTCAGATTCACTGGCTCATACCGGATCCTCTCCATTACCAGAAGGTGATATTTACCATTAGCTCAATGTACAGATGCAAGATGGGAACTTGTTATTTTGATCTATTGTTAACAAAAAAAATTGTTGCAGATTTGGAGGTTTCCTTTACTCTAAACTTGTTCCCTGATGGCTTTTCTATTGGAAAAGCTATCGAGGTTTGTTTCTGTGAAACAATTCTAAATTTAATATTCTTATTATCTACTGTTAGCTTGATACTAATGGAGTAACCTGTTCAAAAGGGAATTCTCTTGCCACTGTTCCAAGGAGTACCAAAGCAATTGCTTCCTTATGGTTGGGCATCCAAGAAGCTATTCTCTGTAAGTACATCCACTTCTCATAGTATGGTTCTCTATCTGTTGCTTTTTTGGTGCCTACTTGCCAAAAATATTTTAACTTGGTCATTGTGGTTTTAAGATGCTGTTGTTGTGTGTGAGTTGTGGTAGCATTACATTTAGCATGTTATGTCACGTGTAATAAACTTAGGCCTACTTGTCTGAAGGACATTACCCGAAAAGTCGTTCAAGCTTTCATGAGGAAATTCAATAACATGCTTAAGATAGCAGTCTCTGTCTTCTCTTCTCAAATACAATGACAATACATTTAATCATCTGTTAATGCATTCTAATTTCTTGATGGACTTGGTGTATGTTGTTGCATGTTCTATAGGCTATAGCTTGGTTCACACTTGAGACAGCAAACAATCTTGTCCCAAAGATCCGAATGCTGCATTGTAGAAAATCTATTACATATTATTGCCCAAGTTTTCCGAAATTCCCTGAATCATTAACATGCACTTGTGATATTAAAAAATATGGGGAAGGGCAGATACTGGAATTTGGTGGGAATGTGAGAAGTGGGCAGTGAATAATTTTGAAAGGGGAAATTGTGGAAATAAGAGAATTTGGCGAAATGTTGGCCAATGGATGGGAAAATATCTTGATTTTTCTTCTACAAAAAATTGCAAAATAGACATTCTAGATTGCGTTGTTATATTCTTGTTATTTTTATAATAGTGAGAAGACGATAAGTATTTTATGTTGTTGGAGATGTTTTCTGAAGAGGGTATTTAGGAGAGGGAAACCTAGTTGTTGTTGGAACCACTGTCTAGGAAATCAACTTCATCGGATCGCTTACTAAAGCCAAAATGTCCTTACTAAAAATATGTCCTAAAAACTATTTCTAACAGGTAATATGAAGTCATTAGGTACTGGCTTCTTGTTCATTTCCAACACTTTCTTGGCTTCTTGAACCTCGTCCTCTTTGAGTTGCATCTAAATCCACTATCTGGAACCAAGATTTAAAAGAACTAGTTTGACTACTAAGAAAATTTGCTTATTAAAGCAATTGTCAATTTTGAGATGTCAAGCTTAAAGTTCTTACATCTGTTGTAAGAATTTTAAAAACAAAATGAAATGTGTTATCATATTAAAATGAACCACATTCTGAATTCAAAGCGGAGCTGAGCATCATATATGTATCATTAGACAAGTAAGAAATAATATACGGGAAATCAACCATATCATAAGCTAAAGTAAGAAATGCTATTTCATTTGTTACAATTTTAAAATTTCCGTAAAAAAGATGCTTTCGTAAAGTCGGTTAGGATTAGTTTGATAATACAGTGAACCATAATTGTGATGCAAATAATCTCGCGGAAGCCAAAAGATTGAAGATGCAACAAGGAAACTAACGAAAATCAACTACGAATTTATTAAATATATCTACTAAACCAAACCTAAAACAAACTTCATCAAAACAACCTAAGAAAACAACTAGAAGAACTCTCCTTTTATAGGCATAAGGAGACTCGTCACAATTAGAAACTTAATGGAACTCAGAAACCCTAATTTTAAAATAATTAGGAAACCTTCTAATCTAGAAAATAGGAAAAAAAAATCATAATTAACCTCGTGCCGGAAAATTAGAAAGCTCCCAAAAAATAGAACTATTAATTAAATAACAAGTAGAAAGAGAGTGACCTGTAGACGACGGGTATGTGGTACATGTAAACGACCACATGACCCGTCAACTCTCCCCGACTTAAAAAAAAATTCGACTTCGAATTTTAAATGAACCCATATGTACGAGGTGGATGCCATTTTGTTGAAATCTTCAAACATGAACACATGTTTTGAACCTCGAATTCTTCCACTAAATTTGTCCAATCCAGCCGATGTACTAATTGATGTTGCGACAGTGTTTTCACAACTTTTCCTTAAACCAAAACCTAGCAAACGATGTGCTCCAAAGATTACTTGTAATTGACGTATTTTTTGTGTCGCCTGACTTGCATAACGAGCTTCAAAGTTGGATTTATAAACGTCGATAAATCTATAAATTTGAATTTTTCCTCTTCTAAAAAGTCGTCATAATCTTGCCTCATATCAGTTAAAAGTCCCAAGTACTCGTAGTCATCCAAGTACTCATCATATACTGGGGGTAATCCTCCATCATCAAAATTTGGTTGGTGAGTGTCACAAATAACATCAAATATCGTAGAATTTTTTTTTACCCCGTAACTAAAAAGAGAGAAAAATTTATTAACCGTCACTTTCATCTTTTGGAACGTTTCTTTAATTCTTTCTACCGACGCTTCGATACGCTCAACACGTGCTTCAAGACTAGGTGGTCTCCCCATTGGGTTCTTACTCGCCATAGAGAAAAAAATCTGATTGAACATGAAACGAACAAAAGAAGATTTTTTTTTACTAGAAATCACGATGCAGAAAACACTGTAGCAATACATAAATTACTGTAGCAGTTGAAAACAAAAATTGGAAATAACCTTGCTCTAATACCAAATTTGATGCAAATAATCTCGCGGAAGCCAAAAGATTGAAAATGAAACTAATGAAAATCAACTACAAATTTATTAAATATCTCTACTAAGCCAAACCTAAAACAAACTCCATCAAAGCAACTTATGAAAACAACTAGAAGAGCTCTCCTTTTATAGGCATAAGGAGACTCATCACAATTAGAAACCTAATAGAACTTAGAAACCCTAATTCTAAAATAATTAGAAACCTTTTAATCTAGAAAATAGGAAAAGAATCATAATTAACCTTGTGTCGAAAAATTAGAAAGCTCACAAAAAATAGAACTAATAACTAAATAACAAATAGAAAGAGAGTAACATGTAGATGACGGGTACGTGGTTCGTGTAAACGACCACATGACCTGTCAAATTGAGTCTCGTAAGTCTTCAGTTTAACAAGAACAAATAACCAACTCAAAATTCTCTCTTCTTTTTCCTTTTCTCCATTTTTCGTAGGTAGGTTCATCAAGAAATTTAATTGGTAGGTTCGTGTTTTTTCGAAGAAGCGGAAAATTTATGTATTGTAAGTCAAGAGTTTCCAAGGCTTAATCTTAATTTTATTTGCCTTTCCTGAATGACTCTGAAGACTCACCCAAGTCTTCTGATGCTCAAGCTGAACTACATACATGCAAAAAGTACTGAGGCGTAATTGATGCGTACACCTAAGTACAGTTTCTTTTTTATAAAGCTGTGTCTGAGTTTATGTGGGCTGGTACCATAAGCTAATCCATTGAAGTTAGGACAGTACAGTTCCTACTTTAAATTTTTAATACAACATTTTTTGCGTGCAAACATTTCTCAACTCCAACTATGTAGTAACCTCTAATTACCGCCAACTGCCTGGATAAGGTGAGTGGTAGAAACTGATGGAAACGGTTTCATCCCCTATTGGCCCTAGTGAAATCTCCTAATTATTGCTGTTGTTTTAACAATTTCTTTTGATTATTCGATCCGTATTGGAGTGACAAATAATTTGGATACGAGAAAGTGGCAATTAGATTCATATACTGGTTCACCTGAGGGTGAGTCACAATACTATAGATAAGGGACTCAGTTGTAGGAGGCAAGCGTAATCTTTAGATTCATGATCAAGTCTTCAACCCAAATTTAGTTGGGGTTAAATACTTTAAAATGATTTCCATTCCTCAAAATAAGGATAACAAGCAAAGATAAAAGTTCTCTTTTGAAGCCATTTTTGCCACATGTCCTTAAAATTCTCATTGAGAAAAGAGTTTGTTCATCTCCAGAAAGTGAAAGAAGAACAAGCAAAGAAAGAAAGAAGAAGAACAAAGAGAAGATGCCACAACAAGATAATTCTGAGCTGGTCAGAGAGTCCTCTGATGGCAAAGATAAGGTTCTGACGAGGAGAGCTCTGAGGTAGTATGATAGAATTAAGGTAAGTAAGGACACTAGTACTTTTCAAGTTAGAGGGGAAACTAGTACTTCCTTTCAAGATCATGAGGGTGAAAACCCATTGGAGTTTGAATGATTGAGACTTGCGGCGATTCTTGATGAAAAATTAAAGGCGCCTGGAACATGGGCTGATTTAGCTGAAGAGGAATCTGAGGTTGAAGTAGTTGTTGAAAGCGAACCTAAAGCTCCTGAGCCTTGGAAGATCGTCCAAGGTAGAATGATGAGAATAAAGAAAGCCAATGGCCTTGTGAAGTGTTTCCCAGCTCTTACAAGGTCTCAGGTAAACTCTTATAAAGTAAGAAATTAATGCGGATCCTGGATTGGAACTGCAGTGGGATTGATAATCCCAAAAGTAGCATTGTGCTTAAAAAGTTAATAATTGATAACGATCCCTCTATTATAGCTCTGGCTGAATCTAAAGGGGTCGGTGAAGTTGTGTCTTAGGGGTATGGCAAATGATTTTATTTGCAATGATATAAAAGAGAAAGCTAATATATGGCATTCTTGGGAATCTTCTTGTGTGAAACCTGTGGGTCTCTTTGCCGGTTCAACATATTACTGTTATTTAATTAGTGTAATAAATGCTCCATGACTGATTGGAGGAGAGTTCAATGTGATTTTGGATATGAGGTATTAGGTCTCGGCATGGTGTAGGATGATGGAAATAGCTTGCTTTGGTGTGTCCGACACTATATAATGTTTGTGATTTGAAGCATAGGAGGGAGAGTGATTTACTTTGGAGATCTTTTTTATCGAGAGTTAGAGGATCTTGGTTCTTTGAATCAAAAAGTTACTTCGGTTACGATTCGGGTGGACGAAGAAAAATGGAAATGTAAGTGGGTTGACAACGAGAAAATTATGGTGAGATCAATGTGTGAACATTTAGTACAAGTTAGCAGCGCTAGAGGTGGGTACCGAAGTGTGGATTTCCCGAGACGTGTTGTTTGGAGGAAGGAGATACCGTTTAAAATAGTCTTCTTCAATTAAGAGGTGGCTTGAGGGAGAAAAATGACTAGAAATAAACTTACACGATGAGGTATGGAAGTGGACACTTTATGCATTTTGTGTGGTTTAACGGCGGAGTGCGTTGACCACTTGCTCTTACATTGCCTGGTTGTTATGGACGTTTGAAATCAATTCCTTAATCTCTTTGACGTCTTATGGGTGTTTGGCCGAAGTTCTATTACTTCTTTGAAAGTGTGGTGGTGCAAGTTATTTAGAAGGTAGATTGGTGAAGTTTTGTGGGACCTCACTCTGTATGTGTAATTGGATGGGTTTTATGGAAGGAAAAGATCGATACACATTTCGATGGGAAAACTAGGTCCATTAAAGCGATCATGTCTGAAATTTATGTGACAAGTTGGTATTGGGGATCATCATCCATACATATGAGGGGGTGAGATTTGAAGATTTTCGGATGTTTTGAAAGGATTTAACTATAGCGGATTAAACTTGATTTCATGTGCCTTTTGTATTTTTTATTTATTTTACTTTTGCCTTTTGGGTTTTACTCTTTCCACCTCGGAAATTTTCTATTGAGTTAATCAATAAATATACTTACACTTTCAACAAAGCGATGTGGGGGAGAACAAAGGCGCCAGAAATATTAATGCTACCTTTTCTTGTGAGTGAGTTTCAAGAGTGCGTTGGCAGTTTGGAGCTTATTCAATGCCCTAAGAAGGGTCTTAACTACAGATGGTGTAATGGGCAGTGAGGAAACAGAAGAATCCTTGGAGAAATGCTTTGCTCGATAACTTAACCATGATGTTTTATTGTATCGTTCTTGTTCGTGGTAGTGGATGGTTATCTTATGTGCTTATTTGTGCACCAACTTAGTTTCTTATGCTCCTCTGTAGGCATTGGAAAGTTCCATGGGAGGATCCGAACCTTAAATAAAAATAGCCATAATTTAAGAAACCATTACAAACATCAAAGTTTGTGGAAAAACTTTTCAACAGACATCATAGCACAAACATATCTTGAGGATTTCTCTTGACTATTATTGCTTTGTTCATTTATCTAAATTACTTCATTACTTTATTTTTATTTAACAAAGGAGTTGCAGTCCAAGTAGATCGAGGAGTTTGTTGGGTATATCTTGTTTTGGTAGGATACTTTTTATGGAAATCCTCTAAATAAAGGCTAAGGCTTCCATTATTAGTTGATTTGATTGAGAAAGTTACTAAAATTTAGTAACATTGCGTTCTTATATTGGTTATTCACTAATTCATTGCTTCTGCTGAATTATTTCCAACACACCTTTTAGCTAATTAGGAGTTATTTCCGTATCAAATAACTATGCAGATGCAACATCTTCTGGGGATTTTCAAGTTGTACCCAGTGGATTCACATAAAAGGCCTTGACATGTATTACATGCGTGCTCTCTTGGACTCAAATAGGATGTAAATTTTAACATCTTCTCTTGTCGTTGGGTTGTAAGCATATATCGTCCGTCTTCGATTGTCAACTTTTTGATTCCTTGCATTTTTGTTCTGAGGGTCTGTTCGCAACGTCATATGAATCTTTCCCCTGGAAGACCCGATCTGATGTGACACATTCCTCATAGGATCGTCTACCCAGCGTGTGACCTATGTTTAATTAATGCTTTATATTTTATGTTTTAGCTTAAACTCAGTTGGAGAGGTCCAATATGGGTCATTAGCAGTTTCCCAATTTAAGTAGAAGTCTATTTCAATTAGAATTAGGGTTCCTAATTCTAACCCCCCCCCCCCCCCCCTTGTGTTCTATAAAAGGGGAGGTCTAGGTTTGTTTCTTAGTTAATACAGTTAATTCAGTGAAGTTACTTTTGTTTAGAATAAGAGTTCTAGTTAATAGAATTAGGGTTCCTCAAGAACCTAATTCCTTTTGATAAATCTGGTGTTCTTCTTGATTATTGGCTTCCGCGTAATCAGTTTACATCAAAGTGGTACCAGAGCTGCGTGAGATCTAAGTGTAGTCAGTTTCAAGAGCAAAGATACCTCGTGGAAGAACCGCGACGGAGAAACCTACTCTAGCTCAAGATGTAGCAAGAATAGAGGATAAGCTTGTCGAGGCTTTGGGTAGAGGAGCCTTTTTCCCGCCCCCTAACCACCTTCATTGGGTGCAACAAAAGATCTCTCTAGAGGGAAGCGTCGACGCGAGGACCGATGATCTCAACAATCCGTTTGCAAGTCTAGGTGTCGAAACCGAGGCTTACAATGGTGAGAGAAGCGGGATCCTAGTCGTAACCAAAAGGCCGGCCACAACAACCGACAACCAAACAAACGGCCCGCATGAAGAGATGACCCAACAACAGTGGGATATGTTTCCCGTTAAGATTATAAACCCAAATGATGGTTGGTTTCTACAATTTGAACCAATCGATGTGCCGATCAAAAGGTTTGAAGAGAGTGAGGAGTGGGGCTACAATGATTCGTTCATCAACAACGACGAACCCACTTCTCCGATTGAAGAAGAGTTCGTTTTTGAAGCCGAAACTTGTGATGTTGAGAAAATTGGGGTACAACCCAAGGCCAATGGACCAACCACGACAACCCACTGACCAACTACGAGGTTTTTGCCTAGAGACGACCATGGAAAACAACCAACAAGGACTGCCGACGCCGACATCAGTCCCGACAGTGGTCGGTAACACAACTTATCATTTAGGAGAGACAACTCCAGCAGTACGTGTTGTGCACATGCTTCATGAACAACAACCAGCTCCAGTAATGAGTACGGTCAAAAGGCCGAGCCGAGTCGGACAAAATAGTGCATCTTTGGCGGTATGCTATTCAGCAGTGGATTCAGGAGACACGTATGAATCACAAAATGCAGATCGGCCCCGTTCAACAGTTCCGTTTACGCATGTTACAGTCTGAGGTATCCCAATACTTAATCCGTATGAGGGAGATGATGGCCATAGGCGAAGAATTATTTCCGTATGATGATCCGTTTTGGGAAAGCTTCGTAGCAAGGTTTGAGGAGCGGACCTCGGTATTTTTTTAGCTTTTAATTTTAGATGTCAATAGAAGTTGGGATGTCGGTGACGACATCATACCCCCGCTCTTGGGTATAATCTTTGGGTACGGAAAATTCTGCGGAAGACTTCAAAATTTCCAGAAGAGTTCCACCGTACAGATTTTGTGCACATTCTACGGAATGAAGACGAAGAAACTGAGATGCACACAACATACGTTTGTGAGTCCTCTGGAGTACCGCCCCCTGATTTCGTGGACGAAATCTTCTCAGACAGAGGGTTTGATGTGACACATCCCTCATAGGATTGTCTACCCACCGTGTGACCTATGTTTAATTAATGCTTTATATTTTATGTTTTAGCTTAAGCTCTGTCCAATATGGGTTATTAGCAGTTTCCCAATTTAAGTAGAAGTCTATTTCAATTAAAATTAGGGTTCCTAATTCTAACCCCCCCTTGTGTTCTATAAAAGGGGAGGTCTAGGTTATTTGTATCTTAGTTAATTCAGTGAAGTTACTTTTGTTTAGAATAAGAGTTCTAGTTAATAGAATTAGGGTTCCTCAATAACCTAATTCCTTTTGATAAATCTGGTGTTCTTCTTGATTATTGGCTTCCGCGTAATCAGTTTACATCACGATCTCTCCCACTAGTAGATTTGCATCCGCTGATTCCTTGCATTTTTGTTCTGAGGGTCTGTTCGCAACGTCATATGAATCTTTCCCCTGGAAGATCCAATCTCTCCTACTAGTAGATTTGCATCCGCTGATTCTTCTTGCAAATGTGCCAATTTGGAGTTGAGGTTTCCTACCTTTGCCTACCCTCTCTCAGCACACCGATCCTTAATTGGTGTCAATTTTCTAAAGGAGGGTAGGTTCATAGTAATCTCACGAAAGAGGAGTATTTACAGTGAGAAAAAGTTTAAATTAGCCTGACTAAGCTCTCCATAGTCCTATACGATCCTACAATATTAATTGCAATTGCTTAATAACTTGAAATGCAGGAAGCTGTGCGTATTAACTTGACGTGATTTAAGTTATCGGCAGGGAGAACCTTAAAAACTTTGAATGGGACGAGAAAAGTTTAGAAAATCTGTTAGGTTATGGTCGTTTACACAATATTTCAGCCGTCTGCACCCCACGTAGTGTACTCTCTTTCAATTTTATTTTTTAATTATTTGTTTCTATTTTGGAAGTTTTTTTGATTTTTTAACACAAGGTTAATTAATTAACATTCTTTTCCTACTATTTAGATTGGAAGGTTTCCTAATTATTCTAAAACTAGGGTTTCTAAGTTCTATTAAGTTTCTAACTGCGATGATTCTCCCTATGCCTATAAAAAGAGAGCTCCTCTAGTTGTTTTCTTAGGTTGTTTAAGTTGAGTTTGTTTTAGGTTTAGTTTAGTAGAGAGATTTAATAAATTAGTAGTTGACTTTCATTTTCTAATTGTTGCATCTTCAATCTTTTGGCTTCCGCGAGATAATTTGCATCAAAATCTCTTAATTAGGCTTTCCCACTGAAATTTTATTTTGATTAGAAAAGATTCACTACCAAGTACCATCTTTTCTTTTCTTTTCTCTTCCCAAGGGAGATTTTCTAGTGGAAGTGCTTTAACTGATCAGTAGTCGTACTAAGCCTTGCAGGCAGGCTTGCACAGAGTAAATAATTATGTTTAATAAGAAAAACTTTTAAATATCTGGTGTCTGCTGATTGCAATTGGTTAAGATTTGAAATGAATGGTTTTAGTACCTTTGAAAGCTCCCTGTGTCTAATAATAATCCTGTTACAATAATTAGGTGATTTTTTTTAGTTAGATAGATGCAACTTATTCTAATTTTGTTTGGCTCTTTCTTTGTGGGACTTATTTCAGGCAATCGAGTATGGTTTACTGCCTGTGGATATTTTTGATGATAGAACGTGGAAGTATATTGATGGAACTCTTACTTGTGAGGTGAGCTAGTGCCACACAAGTACTTTTTTATATTAACAGAAATAACGACTTTATGATGATCCGGATGAATGCAATATTTTTCAGTGATTTTACTTTGCAATGCATTCCAGTTACAACTTTGTAAGTATATCCGCATTTCTTGCAGGTTCGTGACTACCGAAAATGTATGCCTAGATTCGGATGTGATGTTTCCAGTAGGGGAAAAGCTCCAACCATTCATAAATTACGCCTGGAAATGTGCACAGAGAATGTTGTCAAGGATATTTCGTCTTTCTTAGATGAGTCCTGGTCTTACAATGATCTATTGGTCAGTATGCTTGATTGATTAGCCTTTTTAGCAGATATCGATTCATGATGATCTTATTTTATAATCATTCTTTGTGTTAGGAAGTTGAGTCTCGCATTCTCAAGTCCTTGCAACCAGAACTTCATTTGGACCCTGCACCACTGTTTGACAGACTTTCTCGACCACCAAGGTCGAGAAAGGTATGACGCTTCATCCATGTATCAAATAGGAAAATGTTATTTTATTAGGCAGTACATACATTGAACAAAAACAACTAACAATGGTATTCGATCTTCTTGCAGCTCAATTTGGGAATCTTTGGCGGGATGGAGAAGAAAAAGGTAATCGATTTACCTGTAGTTAAACTCACGTCTGACAATTTTTCGAAGTCGCAGTCGCATTTAGCATTGTCAAATAGTGGAGTTCCATGTGCTGAACAGGAGGATCCTACGAGGCCACCGAGTGCGAATCAAAACAATACTGTACAAAAGAGTACTGGCAGTGAATTTTCGATCGCATTCCAGCCAGGCTATCAAGCAACAATTAGTTGCTCCAGACCAGTATTAACATCCGATGATACTTCATCCATGCCCGTATCTTATCTAACTAACTCTTATGGTGCACCTCTTCTAGGAAAGAGAGACTCAAGTGAAACTCAGCCAGCCCCTTCACCCCGTATTAAGAGTAGGAAACAAGTGAAGTCGGATTTAAATCAAGTGAAACATGGGATGAACTCTCTTCTACTTAAGCAAGTTGATACTGACAAAAAACAATGTACGAGTCCACAGTTACTGCATGACAGCCCGCCTGCAAGTTTAGAAGGGGCTCCAAGAATTCATGCTGCGTGGCCCTTATATCTACACCATAAGGGAGGGGAATGTATTGTAAAACAAGAGCTGGTGGACGTAATGGATATTGAAGTAGAACAATATAACCATCTTCAGACAAAAGTGCAGGATTCATCACCGTATGCGAGATCTCACATCCTCTCCTCAGTGCAATTAAATGGTATGGATCAACTAGTCGACAAGGATTGGAAAAGGAAAGGTGTTACTCAAAATAAGAAATCATCTCGAAATCCACACGTTTGTTCTGCGGATGTGTTTCATTCTCCAGCATCCTCCAGATCAGGAGAAATCTCTAGCATCTTGAGCATTCCTTTATACAACACATCCACAACTTCCATTGGGTTGAATGATAAAAGTAAATACATGTATGGTACTTTGATGAAGTCCCTATCCGTAAATTCTGGCCATGACACTTTGAAAAGACAGAAGCATTCTTCAATTTCTACAAAAAGAAAATCAATTTCTCTCCCGAAATCTTCGAGTGGAGTTGGATCTCCTGCAAGTGTGAGTCCATTTTGTAAAAACGGTCCAGTTGGGAATTCGTCAAGAATTGAAGCTGATACGATTCTCAAGAGGTTTCTGAAGATTGAAATAGCGTCAAAGAGGTAATTCATCTTTAAATTTGTTCTCATACAGTATTTAAGTCACTTTTATCTCTGTAATTTTATGAGTACTAAACAGTAATTTTCACGTTTCAAGGTGTGGATTCCATTCGAAAAAAGAGAGAGACAACTTTCTTGGACGGCAATCATTTTCTTGTGCCTCTCACCTGGTTGCTTTCCAACTCTCACAGTCTGATGATACCAATAATTTAGAAGGTTTTGAAACAAATGAAAACTCCATGTCTACGTACATCTTTGGGGGAGATCGCAATGTCTGTAAAACTAGGGTTTTGACATTCATACGCGAGTTACATGTTTACGAACGTATGTATTTTATCCCGAATCGATTTCATCTTTAACTCAGTTGAGTCTCCGTCTACTGACACATTTCACCCACTCAATCCAGGTAATGGTTTTCCAGTCGTTCTTCCTGCGTCCCGGATAGAATTGGTCATTTCAGAGACATCCAACGATGTACTGGTAGAAGAGTTTGCTTTTTGTGCAGATGAAGAGGAGAGCAATACAGTCACACGTCCTTTGCATTCTTTACTGCATGTGCCTAATACTGTGAGTTTTAATGAATGTGCCGCATAAACTTTTTACTAAACCTCATTCTAACACATCTTGTGCATTTTACAGCATTTTGCAGACCTTTATGCGGCTCAGTTTACTTTACTGGTAGGTATACTACATTTATTTGATATTATAAAGAATCTGTTTATGGTTCTTTCTTGAAATTGCGCAATCTTTTCTCTTTGTACAGATGAAGGGTGAACACTATCTATGTAAGAGTGATCAAATAAAACCTCTTCCTTTTCAAACCATTCTTGCTCGAAGTAGTCAACAGGCAAGCGTTGAGCGATGTCCTCCTGTTCTTGTTCCAGGCCAGTTACTATACAAGAATAGTCCTACAAACAACAACATTTCAGTTTTGAACTCTGGGAAAATTTTGTCCCGGAACACTCTTGCTGGCACTTGTTGTCTTCCACCAGGTAACACGGAGTCAGCTTTACAGCTGTCATCTGGTTGTTTGTCCAGCTCCCAAATCTTGGATACCTCTTCCCAAAATACCTCCTTGCACCAGCAACACCCTCAGAGCCAGAGACCCTCCAGGCTAATTGCGAGCACTTCTAATTTATTGGGTAGTACAAGAATGCATACAGGAAACCCGATGTTGAACAATCCAGCCAATGTGCAGTTTCTAAGGAACACCATGGATATAATCCATCCGTGTGTTGGAGCTTTAGGGCTTGGAAACCTAGTGGGTGTCGGGTCATTTAGTTATATGTTGGGCATGGGAAGACGTGTTCCTGTAATGAGAAATTCGGGTCAAATCAATAATAACCTTAGCAGCCAAGTAGCCTCCAATTGTGGCAACCTAAATAAGCAACACCCCAGTGGTGGGAATATCTTGGATCCGAGGATTGTGCACATCCGAGGGAGGGGTACACACATACCTAAAATTATAAATGATGGGGTTAATGGAATGGGCCTGACGCATGTTGGGGCTTTGTTCAACAGAGGTGAAATCAGTCAATTCCAACACCATGCATCTGTTACATTACGGGACACGCCAAATATTCTAGCGATGCAGCAGCAACAAATGCAGCAGCACCAAGAACAACTATGCTCACAGCAACATCAGCAGCAGCAGCAGCAGCTTCAACAACTGGTTAGTTTGTCTGAGCAAGCAGGGTCACCTCTTTCGCATGTTACATCACAAACCCATATGAGTCCACACCAGATTCGTGAAGAACTCCAATTGAGCCCACAGCAAGTAAATTTGGCAGCAACTGAAATGCAGCAACAGGTGAATGCTAATAGTGCTATGATAGGTGGCCAAGTGAGCCCACAACGGAGCTCTCAGACACATGGCTCTGCGGGTAGTATATCGAGTACTCCTATGGAGTTACATGGTGCGAGGAAAGATAATTGTACAGTTAAAGTTGGTTAGGATGAAGGAGAATGAAGGCTTGCAGTCTCTCCGGTGTAATTAGCTGGGATAGTTGCTGCCGCAGCTTTTTGTGAATACAAAGATGGTGAGATATATGTAAAACAATTTTGTTCTTTTTTGTATAGGAAATCAGTAAGAAAATCAGTTATGTTCTTAAATCTTGAATTTTTTTGGGAATACAAAGATCTTGAATCTTGATCACTAAGTTATTTTCTTAAATTTCATTTGGTAATTTGAGCTAAATGGGGTCTTAGCATTTGCAGACCTGAATTATACTGTCGTATTTGTTGTTGTTTCAGAGTTCCAATACGAAGCTGACTATATCAGTTTAATGTGAATACCGTATGTAACGACCCAGTTTCTATTCTTGGTTATTTCTCTAATTAGTAATTCCTATTGGGTTGATTTCTTTGCAGTATGTAGTTGTAATTTATATTATTGATTTGTAGCCTAAAATTCAAGTTTAAGGGCCATATTTGTAAGAGATGCATCTGATCTTATTCTTCTTCTTTTTGGGAGGAGTTCTTTTGATTGGATTGGAAGGTACCACATTGTCCAAAAGTTCAGCATATCATCCCCAATCAGATGGCCAAATGAAGGTGGTTAATCTCTCTCTCGAGAAATATTTGCGATGCTTTGCGGATCAACAACCTACTCAATAGGTTACATGACTTCCAATACCACCTATCAATCATCAATGAAGATGAGTCCCTTTTAAACTGTCTACGTGAGAACGCCACCGCGAATTAATTCTTATCTTCCATGGTCAACAAATGTACACTCTGTTGATATTGCTTTACGTGATAGAGATCATATATTTCGTCTTTCGAAAAAGAACCTACATGAAGCGTAAGCCCGAATGAAGTCCTTTGTTGATAGACACCACATAGAGCGCGAATTTGTTGTTGATGATTGGGCAATCCTTTATCTTCAACCTTATTGACAGTCTTCCTTCAATCCACAAGGAACACACAAACTTTCTCCAAAATTTTATGGTCCTCTTCATGTTCTTTCTAAACTTGGTTTTGTTGCTTATATAACAAACAACAATTGCATCTAGATAGTCCAATACATCCCGTGTTTCATGTTTAACAAATAATTTAGGTGATCATTCTCAAGCTATGTTACATCTAATCTTAATTTGGGATTTAGATACTTCAAATTGGAAGCCATTAGCAATTGTGGAGCGGGGAACATTCAAGAATAGAAATCAGGCCATCACGAAGATTCTAGTGCATTGGGAGGGTCTTGCTAAAGAAGCTACATGCGAAGAATACTATGACTTCGTTGGATGACTTCCAAACATCTCAGCTTGAGGACAAGATGCTATGTAAGGGATGGTGGATGTTAGAACCGTGTATCTATTCTTGCTAATTTCCCTAATTAGTCATTCCTATATTGCAGTATTTGGTAGTAGTTTATATTATTGATTTGTAGCCTAAGAGACAAGTTTAAGGGTCATCTTTATAAGAAACTAGCAATCGGGCACACGCCTGTGCCTACAATTATTTGTAAAATGCTAACCTTTGTGTTCAAATAATTTAATATTTTTACATGTTTGATTTTCCTAATGCAATATCTTAATTAGCAAGAGGTGTTAAAGCTGAGAGTTAAACATGTAGTGAACTGAACACTAATGGTTTATCCTAAGTCAGCAATATTTTTATTTTCTGACGAACATAATGGTGTTAGACTTCCCAAGGTGCATAGAAGAGAGGATACATATAATGTCCCCAACAACTGCCTCAAGATTCTTTTATTCATGTTAACCAACCCGAGTTTACATAATTGGCAGGGACATATGTTTCTCTGATTTAGGAGACCAAATTCAGAGGAGAGTACCTTCAAACAAAACTGCTTTACCGGAGGAGAGTAAACTTTGAGCATATAAAACAATGTAGACATGAAACATGCTGGTAGATCAGAGTTGGATTGTAACAATGCAGATCGAGTTGAGTTGGCTTGGGTTGAGCTGGAACTTCATGTTGAGCCTCCACAAAATCAGCTGCCATCCTATATAATCACCTTGACAGAATATGTATGGCAGCTTACCTCAAAGTCTTTGTTGGAATTTTTCAAAACTTATACCTCTTTTGAGCCTTGAACCCATGACCTCTTGGTCATCTATTTTATGTGACTCCAATACTATAGCCTAAAGTTTAGTCCCACATTGTTTATAAACAATAGAGGAACTAAACATATAAGGTAGTACCCATGTGACATGTGTGTAACATGTGACATATAGAGAGTGTATAGTTGTGTGAGTGTGTGAGAGGATTTTATACTCTATACACACTTGGACCTCTCTATACTTACAGGTATCCCTCAATCAAAGGGAAAGCTATACTTACAGTTTTCTCAAGCAAATAACTTCTTTGAAGGCTTTTTTGATATGCCCATAATTGTAGTGGATTTTTCTTCCCATGATCGGACATCAATAACGAGTAGCCGAGTAGAGATGTAGTTAGTATAGATTTCGTGAGGCCCAACATATTATAATACGTTTTGATATGATTTGTATATGCCCAATTCTTTTCAGGCATGACCCCTCCCTTAATTGCTTGGAGCACGCTTTGATTAGGGAAATTTACTTATGGAATTTGGGGTATTAATTGGGCAAGTAAGGTAAGAAATTTCTGCACCTTGAGAATAAGAAGAGGCGTATTTTGCTTTTGATGCGAAGATGGAAGTGATAAGTTGCAAGTGATTTTGGACAATCACGATATGAATTTCATTTCCTTCCCCCATTATTTTTTTCACGTGATAATCTATTTGTACAACTTAGGGAATGCAAATTAGTCTATCATGATTACGTGTTGCAAGTGGAGGAAATAGATTATCATGCGATTTTGGACCCATCTCTACCGTCACCACCACCAATCCAATTACTTTGAACCCCATTGCTCTTTGTTCTTTCAAGCTCCGCAAAACCCAACCCTTTAGCTTTCATCTCCACGTAATTTTACTCTTCAGCCTTTCACACAACTCCCTATCCTACTTCGGTACCCAAGTGACGTTGTCATCGCCTGTTCTTTTTGCATTTAAACATTTTTCGGTTATATATGCTTCTTGTATATGCCATGTAGCTCCTGCCAAGGCCAATGTGCTCATCTCCATTATGCTATAAACATCGTATCTGGTTATGTCGAAGTTTGTCACAACATTGCCTCGAAACTTTATGGCTACAATGTCATAGACCTCCACTGCTTCTTCTTGGGAGCCTATAAAACATTGCATATCAGGTTAGATTCGAAAAACAAATTTTCTTATTCTCGTTTCCAAGTAAAAATCTTTTGGCAAGAACTACACGTACTAAAAGTTCCCAGGTAAAGATCACTGTTCCTTGTGAGTCTTCTAATCATTGCTTGCAACCTTCCATTTTGACGGCGCCTGTAAATGCCAAGGATATGGTTTAGTTCCTACTGACTTCTTTTAGGTAGTGTTACGAACTGCTTGCACTTCTTTGAGACAACTTTGAGCCATACTACCATGTTATCATGGGTATAACGAATATAATATAACGAGAAATATGTGAAGGAAGATGATTCAGTAGTCTAATCTAACGTATCATTATGCATTATTTTAGCTAGGATTCTTTTGTGCCGAGTCTTTCAATTATACACATTGGGGCTCACCAGAAAACTTGTAAGAATTCTTTAGTCTGGCTACTTTCGCCATTACCCATTAGAATATCAAAATTATATAATAGAGTAATCCTCTAGTCTTTTCCTCGTAACTTTGCGATAGATAGATGCTTCAGCCCGGAGAAAACTCACAGATTTTCCTGCATATGAATGACAGTAGATGATCAACATACTCTTAGAATCATATTTTGACAAAATATGTGTATTCTACGACATTACAGATAATGTTACCTTATAACGTATAAGAGATGCAACATACTCTTGTCGGGTCAAGTTTTTCCTCTCATCCAACTCTTTCTTAAATACAGTTGGTAATCTGAAAAGCAAATGGAACATCACAGTATGTGAAGCAATTCAATTTGAATTACGAACGTCAATATTTGCATATAATCCTTCGCAAATCAAGAAACATTTAAGATGGACAACAAGAAAGATTGTTACCGTAGTTGAGCCCCAATACTACAAAACAATAAACCCTAGCCGTCGTACCTTCTTTTTCATAACCACTAAAAATGGGAAAATAAGGAGATTAACACAAAATTGGGAAAAATCTCTCTATTACAAATCACAATAAGGGAAACTACCATCCCCAACTTACCCAAATACACTACAATTCAGTTAAAGGAGACTATATAAGGAACCAAAAGTTGCAAACAAAGAGATTTTGATGGGAGTGACACGTCAGCACTGTGAGTCCCACCATATTCTTATACCCTGGGGGATGGCATCAGCAAGCTTAAAACCCTAAGATGACGTCATCCATATCAGTCACTGTAATTTTTTATTTTTATTTTTATAGATTCATCATAATTTTTTACTGTTTTCACAACCAATTTCCCGACGATCTGTTCACTTCCAGGAGGCGAACACAACAAAATTACATTCGCAGTTTAATTATGCTGAAAAATAACATTAAAATACATTTTAAAATAGACATTTGAAAAAGGGTAAAAAAATAAGTATAAACGGTAAGTAAAAAATATAAAGCCTAAAAATGCCTAATTTTACCCTAATCAGATCTAAACAATCTCATACGTATATATCTAATCATATATATAAACAGATATATATAAACCACTAAGATCAATAGAAAGTTTGATTATACCTCTCCGTAACGCAATATAATCCGTAATAGAGAGATAGAGAGATATCCAATCAATGATCCAAATAGTTCCTCGTAGAGTCGATGTTAATAACATTTTGAAAACAAAAGAAAACCACAATCTATCTAACCATGCACACACATAGATATAGAGAGAAGGTAGACTTTTATTACAAAAAAGTAGCCCTTCTAGGGATATAAATAGAAGCCTCTCTAAAGCTCTCTCGGGTTAGGAGTCGGTGGGTCACCCCAAACCAGTTCGGGTTGGGCCCAACCGAATGGTTCCTAACAACTGCATTATTTCTGCACAATATCTCTTCATATTCCATGGTATGGAAGATTGACACCTACTTCAATTAACCATAAGATTGGAATCCACAAGGAAATAGAGCAGGAATTGTGTTAAAATGTTTCAGCGAATATTATGTTTTACAAAAGCAAAAAAACAAAAAAAATTCTAGCGGATGGTTGATTCTTTCAAATTTGTATTAAACTGTCATCAATCACCTCCTTCTTTTGCCTCTCTGCATCCTGCACATTTTTAGTTTTTCTTTCTCGCGAAACTGCCAGTACCAACTCAAAGTTTACCTTGATTGTCTCGTTCTCTTTCTCAGTAGTATAAACCACCTCACTTCTAGATACCCATAAGCTCTTCTTCCTTAACATGTTATCTCCAAGATCATATTTCGTTCTTGAGCTACTAAGTCATTTAAGTTCTCCAACGTTGTCAAGTGTTTCGGTTTCCATATCTGGTTGTCACAGAGGAGAGCTTTTACTTGTACAAATTGAGGCTCGTGGATGTGAAGTTGATATCTTTCTTACTCCAACGTTATTTAGGAACCCGAAGATTTGATTGGGTTTCTACATTTGTTGGAATCCATCAAATGCTTTAGAGCTAATAGAAAAGCTCGATACTTGCTTTAAGCCGTCTTCCAATCTCGTTAGCCTCAACTTGAGTTTTTACCCTTGGAAAAAAGAGAGTTGTGCTTCATCCTAAGTTGTTCCCTCCGAGATAAATAGTTTTTCCTTCAACTGTTGTAGCTCTGTCTACAAATGTAGACATATTATATAACATGACTTTGGCTTAAATTGAAAACATCTATAGAACTACGAATTACATTTGCAGAACTCCCTATAGATCATAATTTTCTTTGCTTTTAAAATTTGTATTTAAATGAGTAAAAATATAATTTTAATATGTGCTTCAAGAAAAATATAATCGTAAAAATATAATCTTAAATGAATAAATACATGCAAGTTTAGCTGAAAACTAATATTTACATCTACATAAAGTCATAAACTCAATTTCTACATGGTGCCGAACAAAACCCTGTACATGAGCAATGTATAGAAGCCAAGTAGATATAAGAGGAAACTTTCCTCAATCGTATATAAGCAAGTTGAAACCTAATCTACATATTCATAGAGAATGATACATAAATAGCTAACCTACCTATTTACATTAACATAGGCAACATCATTCAAAAGAGTTCTCTGAGACGAAACATAGTATAAAGAGTTCTTTAATTACAAAAGATACATAATTAGGCCACAAAAACATCAAAATCACCATCATGGTTAAGGTATTTTGTAGAAGGAAAAATAGATATAGATGAAAATAGGGCAGATGTAGAGCAATTGGAGTATACCTAGTGGTTGGAGCAGAAAATGATAGAATATAGGCAAATAAGTTGTTGGTTTTAGAAGTTGAAGTGACAATGAGAGTTCTTAGAGCGAGGGAGGCAAGTGTATCATATATAGTCACATGGATAGGGAAGAATGTCAATTTACTATATTGAGTTGATTGTAGGAAGAAAAACTCTTAGTGTTCTTTGACAAAGAATTTATAACAATATTGATTTTCAAGATTACTATGTGAAAATAGAAAAACTTGGAAGAACTCAATCTTTTTTAAGACATTTATTAATGGTATGACTTTCATTTTCATCCACCCACTCGTTAACTACCACAACTTCAACTCGATTTGCTAATTCTTTAGTCCAAGCTAATTCTCTTTCAAGAATCATATTCTCCTCCTGATACACTGTTAGTCAGTTATAGAGACACGGTTAGTGTTGAGTTAATATTATTGCTAAATACCAGTATTGATCATAAAGGAGCTTACATTTAGTTCTGAAAAGTGATGTTGATAGTCACGAAGGTTGTTGGCATCTCTTTCATGCTCTAGGGTCGACTCCTCGAGATCTTGAATGGTCACGTAAGTTCTTGAGTGGCTGTTGTCAAGGATTCGTCTTTTCCTGCATCCTATCAATGATATGTGAACATTTCAACTTCAACAACTACAATAACAGTATATAGAAGGTAGGAAATCATGCTTGGCATATCACGATATGTCTCTTCAGCTCTAAGTTTTGGTTTTGAACCTCTTCAATGAAAGTCCTTTTGAGGGTACTTCTCAATATCTTTTCTACTTCAAGGAGTGTCGACTCTTTTGTTTTTGTCTTTCCAATGCCTTGTTATCCTACTGTAAGGCTGCTATCTAAAAAGAGAAAATTAAAGAGTGAGGTCTAGCAAAATGAGCATTATAACACGCAAGTAATGAGTTTTAGGAAATTAATATCCTTTATTCGCCTCATTTTTATATATTTTGATTTCAGCCTCTAGAGGCACAATAACAGCTTCAATTGGAACATGCAGCGTACCCTACGTATACTCCCGCATTAATCATTCCATGATTACTTCTATATAGAACATTTGTCATTACGAATAAAATAAAGTAAATAAAATCTGAAAGGATTGTGCTCTCTTTCCTTTATTTTGCACCTTTGACAATTTTGGAGGCAATGGTACATCGGCGGAAGCATCTTCAGAGAATAAGCCACTAAGCTCTACATCTGGCTCCTCATTTTTAGTAATGTCACTTTTTGTTGGGGTTCTGGTCGATATATCATCAACATAATCAAAAGCTTAATAGTTGAAATTCTCTGTTAAACTTCCTTCATTCAGGGGTTTAATCTTTTTTATAGTAAAATCGACCCTACTTGATATAGCCATCAAATCACTCATTACATCTTCAGACAGAAAATTGAAGGCACCTCATCCTCTAACCCTTTTGACCAAGATATCATTTGATAACCCTGCACATATACATCAGCAGAACATGCTAATAATAGCAAAAGTCCAACCTACATTAACATATTGCTTGATGGTTACCTCAACGGCCTTCCATGTACCAGCTTATGGTATACATATTTGGATTTTTAACCATGCATATTTTAAGTAAAAATCTTATGAAGTTCACCGGGTGAAAAAAAGAGAGATTTTTGGTGATCCATTAATTATGATATTTGGTTATTAAATTCTTATTGTGTATTTCCGAATTAATGGCTAAAATGCCAAACAAAAATGGTGTTACATATATGTGCCTAATAACAAATAATCATTAGGCGTTAATGTATCCGTGCAAGTTGTGTTGCTAAAAGAAGCACGCAAGGCTTGGAATAATATAGTAAGTTCTGAAAAGTAAACATATTTCTTTCACGTTGATATGTTTCTTAGCTAACAGTTGCCATAAATTCTTCTGTATTTTTACAGCTGCTGCTTCAAGTCTCAACTGTTAATATAAGTTGCGTGCCGTTTTAACTTCAGGTGGAGCAAAAGACGAACACTTAATCAGTTGATAGAGCATAAATAATCTGATTATTGTAATACCTCAGCTACAGGAAAAACATTACTATTCTTTTCCAGAAAGCCCTTGTATCTATTTTAGTATTTTACAATGAGTTTCAACCCATATTCTAATTTACTTCACAGAGTCCTTAATTGTCAAATATGTCTTATCTTTCATCTCGAAATTCAAACGATTAGACCATTTAATCAATATGATTATTTAGTATGTGGGCGGCAACGGAATAAACGAAATATATTACAGTAATTATGTATAGATATGTGATGCATAGTATTACCATGACTTCGCTTGCTGGTTAAGTTATGACATTGGATCTTAAGACTTTTTTCAATCCATAAAGCAATACTCCACTTATGTATAGGTCAAGACATGATATGTATATACATGGCAATAAGAAAGTGCCTAGCACGTAAGTGTAAGAAAACATGTCAGCATGAAAGAAACATGTTCATATCTTGTTAATCTTATGTAATATGCCCAATGTTCAATTAAGACCCGCAGGTATGAAATACATCAACATGACCACATCTAAGTAACAGTGTCACTCATGTACATGTATGATAGTGTAACTACAGTACCATGCGCCTTTAAGTTTCTCCTTTGCAGGAGTTTAATCTTCCTTATTCTTGATGGGCTTGTTGTTATCATCAGAGGTATTTGATGTCAATTTATAATGTAATCACATTTTTTCTTCTAAGTTACAGTGTTCAAGCCTCATCAAGCTGTACAGAAATCAACCATAAATAAAGTATACTTGTATTGTTGAGAAAAAAAAACATAAGGATACCTCTCCAACAAGAAGGCAAATGAATTGCAACCTTGCGTTATGAAATGAACTCCTTGCGAGAAATATATGTATGTTGCTATCGTTGAATCACTCTAGCTGCATTGCCTAGTACCTCTGATCTTCGCCCATCCAGCTTAACCATCTGACCAACTCTTAAAATGACATTTGCTTTCCCTATCTGTTATTACAAAAATATATAAGACATGTACGGTAATATATACACAACAAAAACTACTAAGCTAAGAGAACCTCCAATAGTGTTGTGAAGCTGAAAGAGCAAGGAGGCTAGTTTGCTAGACTTAAATAGGAAATAATGTCAATAAAAAGAAGTCTCCAAGGTGGAAGACATTTAAAATAACATCCATCCCTTGTTTATTCCCTTTTCTATTTTTCAATCTTTTTACCCCTATTTTGCAGCTCATGAGTGGACCAAAAAGCTGATAAACTGTTTTTAAAAACTTTAAGACTTTCCCAAGAAAACCATTGAGGACGATCTTCAAATTAGGGGATTAAGCTAAGGCCTAAGACTATTACAACATTGCTCTAGTTGCAACAAGAAGCTAACGTTATGAGAGGAATACCTGATAACCTTTCAATCCCTATTATAAAACCAGGGTTATGGATCCCTATTATAAAACCAGCTTGCCTTCTAAAAATAAAAATAAAAATAAAAATAAAAAAATGCAACTTTTTCATCGTGGCTATAAAGGAAAGCAGGCGTCGGTGGAAGTTAAAAAGCATCCACGTTTCAACAACTCAAATAAAAAATTAAATATAAGGGACTTACTTTCCATCCAATACTTCTGGGGCAAGTAGACCAAAACAGTGAAAACAATAAAAAAAATGTCCGTCTAGAAGGATA
Organism: Kingdonia uniflora; assembly: GCA_014058105.1. NCBI lineage: Eukaryota > Viridiplantae > Streptophyta > Magnoliopsida > Ranunculales > Circaeasteraceae > Kingdonia > Kingdonia uniflora. The sequence goes on from JACGCM010001226.1 coordinate 2,329,949, forward strand.
TCCATCACAAACTGATCCTAATTGCTTCAAAAACACCTTAATTTATTTAACAACAAAAAAATGCCAAAAAAATACAAATATGAAAATGAAATCTAAAGAGTAGTGTCATTATACTTGCACCACAATGTAATTGTTAGATGATGTTGAAATTCTAAAAAATAGTAGGTTTAACGACATTGCTTGGCTTTACACATTTAATAAAGTGAGGCTCGGTTGAACTCAGACTCTCCATTAAAGATTAAAGTTGTAGCTGTAAGTTTAAAAATGTTCATTTTTTGACGAAATCAATGGTAAGAGTATCACAGAGTTTAATAATGTGCTCCTTGATTGTAAATTTCCATGTTGTTCTAAGAATGTAACAATAGGTTGCCCCAGATTTTTCCTACAAAAATGTGGGTGTGACTGCTAGTTTTTCTTCGATAAGGGGATAGTCAAATTTCTACGACAAAATTTACTCAAATTCCTGGATCTAGGACTATATCCTCATCAAAGTCAACTATGGCCTCCCTACAACATAGCAATTATACAGACCACTGCCAGAAACAGAAAATATTTATAAGAAAGAAACCCCATTGAAGATGCCCATAACTAATCCTCAGTGAAAACTTCAATTGAAATCTAAGTTCGAGTGTCTTCAAAAAGTGAGCAGTGTATATCAGTGCAAACGGTGGATTCATGGCCTGAAAGTTCTTAAAAGTCCTACTCCTCCTCTTCTAATGTGCAAAATGTACTTCTTGTACAACTCATAATAAAACTTGAGTGACTGTGCTATTCGATACTTACCTTCTTGAGGACTGAAGATGAAATAGGGTATCAAATTGTAACCAGCTTGTACAATTTTAGGAAGATCGCTTGCCTGCCATTAAATATAATCATCATCAAGATATGAACATTACGAAACTTGACATTGTAAATAACTTCCGAATATAGCATTATCTGATTATTAATTCATTATATAGATGTGAGAATGGTCTTACTGTAGGTTAACGAAATCATTAAATAGACTTCGAATTTCATTGAAAGACAAGTTCTCCTATCTGAAAAATAATATTATGGGAAAGTTCTGCAAAAATGTAAAATCTATTCAGTTGCAAGCAACAAAATCATGTTTGTTCGCACCTGGTAGAAACCTTCTAATTTAGGCCTGGGCGCTGGAGCATTTTGCTTTCAGATGGTCTATACTTATTATTCAAAGAACTGTGTTCCCATGTAAGTAGATTATCTAACTACTAAAATATCTTATATGATGAAATACTTTTTAGAAGGTTCAGGAAGACTTACGACATTTGTGTGAACTATTCCCGGTGATCACACACAATGTTAATGCCAGCTTCAACAGAAAGACGCTTTTGAAGAATGCTGCTAAACATGACCTGCAATGCAATGAACATTTTTGTTCAAACGCGTACAACTACAGCTAAGGTAATGAAATTAGTTTACTTATATCCGTTAATTTTTGATGTTATGGATTGATATGGATACTGGAGAATCTAAATGTATGTTCGAGAAAGAAGAAAAGAATGCAGTAAACACTCAGTAGTTTGCAGTTTTTAGAGTCTAAAGGAAATAAGCTATAGTATAGTTTACTATAAAATCAACTGGAATCATACTCAGCTTTGAAATCTACAAAAAAATATTGTAGCCACAAAAAACCCGTAAATGCAGTGATAATATGTAAAGTAAATAAGGCATACAAATCATTAAGAACAACCCCATACCTGAAAAAATTCGACTGAGTTAAGCATGAGACTCAAACTCATTTCTGTGATCGACATATTGGCAATAATTGAGAACCATAACCACAAAGGCATATATGCTACGACAGAGTACCCCGTAGATTTGGATACCAAACCCATGAATGCAGTTACCGCAAGTGGAAACCAGTTAAGGTAGTGGCTCCAAATAAACTTAAATTAAGTTTTTAGATTATAAATTTAACTTAATCAATCTAAATTGAATCGAAACGAAACTGAACTTTAGGTTGTCGATTCTTATCGGAACTCAGCACTTGATTACTGAAATAGGAGATTGAAGGCACTGCTGACTCTTTTTACTAAAACGTTGGCTGTATTTTGATAGCACTTCTCCTTGTCAGCATTCCTACCCAATTATCAGGCTCCTTATAGCTTAAATTTTGTTAATTCTACATTCCTTATTACCCTGGTATCTCCTTAAGTGATCAAGTGCTGCACTATCATATTTAACTTTATGACTTTCTCTTCATATGCAAGAGCCTCAAAGGCTGATTTTGGGTAAAACTATTGTTAACAAGCTTCTTGGCGACATATTGGGTTTTACTATTGTATCTTTGCTTACGTACCCCTACCCGTTTTCGTTAGGCATTTGTTTACCTGCACCACCAACCTAATTTTTCTCCCTCTCTTGATCACTGTTGTTGCTCGTAACCATTTTTTGTTAGATTCCTCCTTATGAACTTGATTAGGACAACCATAATTGTTGTGAGCAAACACCTTGCAAGCAATGCACTATGGAGAACTCTAGTTGTACGCTACAGGGATACCGATTTAATATCATCATCAGTGAGAGCAGACACAGCTTCAGAGAGCTCAATTTTGACATTGACCTCCGCACAGAATTTCACAAAATAGCCTTTTCTTTTCTTCAGTTGCTTTATCATAATGTATTGATTTTCCAATAGAGCTTGCAATCAAACCTATACCCTTTGAGCTCTATACTACTTTGGTCATTGTGTAACTTGATCCAAAGAGGTATTATGGTTTCATATCTTGATTCTAATTCAGTAAATGGCTCCCATGGTCTGATCACAAACATTCATATGGTATAGATATCTAGAAACAAAAAAACATCGCAATCTTTAAATAAACAAGGGCAAGAAACTCCAATAAATTAAAATTAGATCTCAGGGAATATAACTAGTTCTACTGCTCCTTCGCAGATCAGGTGGGCAACTTGCTGGAACAAAGGGCATAACAATTTCTTCCCCCTTCTTCCTGATACTATCCGAATCATGTCTTCATTTGTAAACCGTCATGCACTTCCAATCAGCATTAACTTCTGTTGCTATCGCTTTCCCTTTATCCTTCCTTTTCTCCAAATCCCCAATTGGACGGCAAATTGACACTTCCGCCTACAAAAGACTGAAATGCTTGAAGTTGTACCTGAACTCTTATGTTGTCGACTCTTCCCTTAGATTGTTATCATCTTTGCCATTTTCGATCAGGCATAAATCTTTATTACTGTTACAAGAGTAAGAAGAACCTGTAGAACCTGAATTCTCTCCAATCCAATGCTTTTGATTATCTGAATCCACAATTTCCCATTTATTGTTTTCCTCTTCCATTTCCGGTTTGCTATTACATATCATTGTTTCAGAGACAAATGATTGCTCTTCTGGGGCAATGAGAACCAAACTTGTGGCTGAGCTACTACAATAGTTTGTATTTTCCGACGATTCCGAATTCCACTCAACAGTAGGAAGTTTCAGGGATTCAAGCTTCTCTATCAGGAGCTTTAGCCTCTTTTCAAGTTTGTTCTTTTGTTTTATCTCTAACCACAGTTCTTTTTCTGTTCTATCAGCGGTACACAAGATAGAGGGAAGAATTAGAGTTTCATGTTTCAATAGCTCATTATTAAACCAAACTACCAAGATAACAATGTCAAACATATGCTTAAATAACACCATAAACACAACAATGTGATGGAGGATTCTTCAGACCTTTTTCTCCATGAGGTCTGCATTTTTGTTTGCAGCTTTTGAAGCTAGTCTCTCTACATATAATCTTCCTCTTAAACACTCCACTCTCCTTAACCCGTTTTCTTCTTCTGCCATTATCTCCCTAAAGCAAATATGCATAACACAAACATGTAAATGTGAAAAAACTGATAATGTGCAAGGACTCACCTTTTTGATTTATCTCCATCACAAGAAGGCAACATTGACTTGTTATTGATATTTTTTTGGAAACATATCTCCAACTTAACAAAATTCAAATTTGAACTTAATACCCATTAATGTATTTAGCACTGTTTTTGGCAGATAGGACAGATTCACAACAATTTCATGAAGCTAGTACTGGTTTGGAGTGGAGTGGAGTGCAGTACTTTGAATGTGAAATGGGGTCAATTACATATAGTCAGGAGAGAATCTCTATTCTACTATGTACACACAATGCTACTCTCAACTTCCTTCTGTCCAAATCCCCTATTGGACTGTAAATCGTAACATCCTCGCGATCAACAACTACAATTGCCACACACAATAATATCTTAAGCTAGACATTTTATCTAAGGTGCCGTTTATTTTTTTGTCTGAGTGAGTGTCTGAGTCTGAGTGGTGTCTGAGTGAGTGTTTGAGTCTGAGTGGAATGCTGAGTTCACTTAGACAAAAAAACAAACACAACCAGCTGAGCTGAGTGCTTTGGAGTGTTTGTTTTTTCGTCTGAGTCTGAGTCTGAGGGTGTCTTAAAAACAGTTAAAATAGACAAAGACCAAAATACCCCTACTAGTTTATAAGAAACAACCCCCACTATTCATCACCAATGCCACCGCCGCCACTACCACCACCACCCATTCGTCAGCAATGTCAACACCACATATACATAACAAAACAAATATATATAGAAAAAAACCTGTATATATAACAAACAAAAATATATAGAAAAAAACTTGTATATATAGCAAACATAAATTCATAGAAAAGAACCTGTATATATAGCAAACATAAATTCATAGAAAAGAACCTGTATATATAGCAAACATAAATTCATAGAAAAGAACCTGTATATATAGCAAACATTAATTCATAGAAAAGAACCTGTATATATAGCAAACATAAATTCATAGAAAAGAACCTGTATATATAGCAAACATTAATTCATAGAAAAAAACCTGTATATATAGCAAACATTAATTCATAAATACCTAAAATCAGTTCATCATAACATTGGTTTGAAGTTAATACAAATAAGGCAAATATCAGAATAGTAAAAGTTATTACAAATACTAAAATCAGTTCTAATCAACTTAAAATAGCTTCAAGGAAAGTAACACGCTGATTAGCCTCAAGCGTCAGAAACATGGACCTGTAGTTGTCTGAGTCTTTCAAACCCAAGAACTTCAAACTCTTGAAAAATAATGCATTATCTATTTCATATGAACTGACCATCTCCTGGAATATCATCCCAACTTTAGTACCGGTGTCTTCATTGCTAGCAGAAAGTAGAACTTGCTCCTTGGGTATTGATTGCAGCTACCAGAGAATGGACAAACTCTATTGCTTCTAATGGTTGAAATGTCGTAGCTGATCTTCTTTGTTTTGATTGAGTTTCTACAACAACTCTAGACGCAGGGGTACGAGAACGAGAACTACTACTAGGAGTATATTCCCTTACTGGACTGATAGGGGCATCAAAAGAAGGATAATCAACTCCAGCGAGGGGATCTTGTGTATCATCAACGTTCCTATCATCAGGTAGAGGAGAGTACTCTGACTGCTGAGTAGAGGAGGGTGGTGGAAGAGCCATACCTGAAGACCATGCAAAATCCTCAGTCGCAAAGAGACCCTCAAACAATTTCTCCAGCAAATCTCTATGCTGAAGAGGAACAGTCTTAAACTTCTTCGCCTCAGAATTCATCTGTAAACAAACATGTAAATAAATGTTTAAACATGTATAAATTGTAATATAATCAAATTGTAATGCCATTAGTCATATTAACTTACCGCAATGATATTTTCCCAAACTTTTTCAGGCCAATCAAAGGTGCCTGCTACAGAGTCATATCCATGGCCAGTCCGGTTTATCAACCCTCTCCAGACTTGCCATTGCTTCTTCAAGTAATCCCATTGGTTCTTCAACTCCTTCTCTTTCAAAACATGAAAAGATTGCATGTTGTTCATCTCATCTAACACCGCCTTCCAACCAAGAGTATTTAGACCTATTCCAGACAGTCTATGCAAGTCTATCTATGTTTGACATTTCATGATAAAGTCAAGTCTGAACTGTGGATAATTCTTGAAAAAGCTGGTTTTTTTCTTTGCTGGTATCGGCATAACTGTATCTTCGACTGGCATCGATATAACTGTATCAGTATGACAAATAGACAAATCAGATGGATATACAAACAAATGGATATACAAACAACATATACATTAACAGTTGCTACAGTTGTTATACATTTGCTATACATTAACAGTTGGCAGAATACTGTGGTGGTTGGAACATGCAGAATTTAAAGACCTATGGTAGTTTAAGGGCTATTTTAAGGTTATCTGAAGATACAGTACCTTTCAAGTCATGCTTCTGGATACCTCACCATTCTCCTATGATTGTCATAATTGCTATCTCTAATACAAATAGCCCCAAACCATTTAAGTTCTTCAACTATTGGCATGAGGAACCTAGATTCATGGAAATGGTACAAAAAGCTTGGACATGTCCAAAATAAACAGTCCCTAAAAAGCTTGGCATGAGGAACCAAAATAAACTGTACACATGCCAAAATAAACAGTCCCTAAAAATAGTATTGTGTACAAAAAGCTTGGCATGAGGAACCAAAATAAACAGTCCCTAAAAACAGTCCATTATAGCATCAAAAACTAAAAATAAATAGCCCCTATAAAACATAAAAGCTAGCATCAGAAACTGAAAATAAACAGATGGACATATGGACTTGTGATCCTTACACTAGATAAACAGATGGACATGTGCTTGCAGATATAAACAAATAACTTTTATTTTCCATACAGATTCTGCATATTTTGAACGGTTTTTACAGATTCTTAGCCCACTAAGTAGTAACACTAGATAAAAAGAATCTTTAAGGAAACAAATGGAATTCTACTAGATCAATTCCTACAATACTATAGATATGACCCTTCAAGATGAATTGGAGTGGCTACTAAATTTAAACATGGGAAGTACCTTCACAAGTAACCTTAAAGTAGCATTCTATACAATGGTTTATTTCATTTGGATGGAGAGAAATCTTAAGTGCTTTGAGAATAACTACACAACTTGAAGAAGTCTACTACCACTGTTATATTTAATGAGCTTAAAGTAAGGATAAAGAAGCAACCATCAGGCGAGGGCATCTTGCAATAGGTGATAAGAAAGGATACTCAGAACTTAATACAAATGGCTCTTCAAGAAATGGATTGTGTGGACCATAGCTTGTAAGCTAAAACAAAGAAAGTATATTCTCACAGTGAAAAAATAGGAAAACCAAAAGATTTTTTCTAACAAAAAGGGTGCTTTTCTTCATAAATAAGCTCAAACCAAACTTGGATTAATCATTATAAAATCAAATCCCACAAGTTCTCCTAACATTTCAAATTTATTGCATAATCCAAAATATGCTTTAATATGTTCTAGAACAAAGAACTCGTACAACTTTTCAAACACACTACTATTTTATATTTATCTTTGCTAGGTCTTCTGTGATGGATTGCAGCATTTCCACTTTAGCTTGGGCCACAACCAACTCTATTTTGTACTTGATCTCCAAATCTTCAATAGTTGTGGAGGTAGCAAAGGTAGGAGTGGCAGTGATAGAAGGAGTGGAAGTTGATGATTCACCATTGACTTCCTCAAACCACTTGAAGAAACCACAACCTCTCTCATGCTTACTCTTTGAGAGTGGGCAACAGTAAAATCATATTTTGCTAACAGTTGCAGAGCGCAGCTTACATGGGCCATATCCACAAGGACACTGCAAATATTCATCCACCTAACATCAGAACCCACAATCCCTAGGTGTCTTCTGAAATATGCAAATATAAAATAAATAACTACTAATAGATAATAAAATATAAAATTGAATATAGAAAATATAATACAATCAATACCGCATAAAGGCATTTGCAATATGTACTATTCAGAGCTTTGCGAAATTAATGTAACCCCATTCCCACAAATGCAATTGTAAATCACCATTGAGTCTGAATATTATTTTCCACCAAATACCAGAAAAAGAAATGTCATTAATAAATAGATGTTGTCCCAGCATAAATAACATATTACAAAACCATTGTTACATAGTTATTGTTTACAAACAACTACATCACTCTACAATAGCGGCATTAGCATTGCTTAGTGCTAATTGTGCTGCAAGCATATCTCTTTGAACAATAGTTACTGCATGCTCAACTTGCCTAAATAAGATTGCATTAGGTGGCAACTCCTGACCATACACTTATTCTTCATTTTCCTCAACCCCAACATCATCACTCTCAAACTGTTTAAAGAGTTCATCATTAAGAGAAACCCTTCTTAGGTAATTGTGAATTGTTATGCATGCAACCACAATGTTTCTCTGTGTGGAAAAGTCATAAGAAGGCATTGATATGAGAATAGGAAACCTTGCCTTCAGTACACCAAAGCTTCTCTCAATTACATTTCGTAGTTTAGCATGTGCATGGTTAAACAGCTCTTGTGGGTTCCTAGGCCTTTGTCCTTGCCTATAATCACTCAACCAGTACCTAACACCTCTGTAAGGGGTCATGAAACCTCTAGTTTGTGCATAGGCAACATCACAGAGATAATATTGCTCTGAAACAAAACAAGTTAACACGAGGAGACATACAAAGAGTGATAAGCATCGACAAAAAGAGAATGACCATTACCATGAGTTGGAGGCATGGGGAAGTTGTGAGTTGGCTTGTTCAGTGTCTCTGTCAAAACCCTAGAATCATGGGCAACTCATTCCCAACCATAACAAACATATGTGAAATACATGTCAAAATCACATATGGCCATCACATTCTGGTAACAAATCCCTCCACCTCTTCCTCTGTAACGTGTTTGATCATTTACTGGAATACTTACAGGGATTAGTGTACCATCTAGTACTCCTACAACTCCTCTGAAAACCCCTTCCCTAAGTTTTTTATGATGTTTAATTGGTCTCTTTTGAAAATTGCATCATTGTATCAAGACATTCATGGAAGACTTTACTGGTTGTCGCAGCAGAATGTTGAAATCTGGTGTTTATCCCTCCATTTCGCATGTTGTGTGCAACGATGTGTAAGAATATTGCAAGCTTCTCCTCGACATCTATATGCTTACTATCCCTCAACAAACCAGTATCTCTGAAGTGGGTAGCTAGAGATCTGAAAGAGTCTGGATCCATCCTCATTATATTATACATTACAGTTCTAGGACCTTCTAGGAGTTCCTGAACATATGCTTTGCCAGTGAGAGCAGAAGTACATAGTCTTTGGCGGACCCTCCTATTTCGTTTGACTATCTCGTTGTACAAAATAATAACAGCAAACATAAATAATACCCATTGAACCTGATTCATTGTCCCTAAGAATACATAATTAAGAAAATAGTATCAAATAATCAATAAAATAGTATCAAATAATCGATAGATAAACAGATGGACAGATAAACAACATATATCCATTAAAAATGGACGAACAAAACATCTATCCACAGATGGACAAAGCATCTTTCCTAAATAGATAGAAAAACATTTTTCCTAAATAGATGGACAAAGCATCTTTCCTAAATAGATGAAAGCTAGTAAGAATTCACATAATCCTCTACAAAGCATCTTTCCTAAATAGATGGAAAAAGCATCCTTCCCAAACTTTAACTTATCACCAATCCCCTACTAATGCCCTTCCTAATTTTCAGGTTTATAAACAGAATAGATTATAAATATCACAAAGCAAATCACATCTCACAAACAAAATGGATTACAGACATAAATTGTAAACATTATTAATCTACATCAAATTATACTAAAATGCATTCATCACAAATCCCATATTCACAAAGTTAGAACTTACCAGTAAAGCAGGATATGGTTCAAATTTATCCAATCCCCAAACTTTCCTAGTTAAAGGCTTTGAAAGCTGAAATCAAACAATTCAAATGTAAGCTTAGACTGGTCTCGACATAACTGTATCAGCTTGACAAATAGACAAATCAGATGGATATACAAACAAATGGATATACAAATAACATATACATTAACAGATGGATATACATTAGCAACATAAACAGAGGTCTAAAGTTGCTAATAGTTGCTAAACAAATGGATATACAAACAGATGGATATACATTAACAGCATAAACAGTTGCTAACAGTTGCTAACAGTTGCATACAGTTGCTATACATTAACAGAAAATGGATGGAAAAAATATAGCAATAACAGTTGTTAACAGTTGCATAAGCATAACAGTTGCTGCATATAGGTGAGATGGAATCTTTGGATCATTTGCTCATCCAGGGCAATGTTGCTTCATTATCAAACTATATGGGTGAGTTTATGACTTCTAGAGCACTTCTTGAGATAAAGCTATTCCACAAAAGGTAACAATATTTTGATTGATAGCTTATAAACAGTAATCTAATAGACATGATCAGCTACAGTTGCATAACTTGCTTTTAATTAAAACAGCTGCAAGACCATGTATCATCAAAAGAACCACTTTCAACATCAACCAAAAATGATAACTAGAGAATAACTGCAAGTTACAATGCCTGCATTTCAAGTTAATATATCTCTACTGATTTGCCTACATATTACTATTTCCGGAAGAAGAAAAAACGTTGTTAGTTTTACAACAGTCCATATGCTTGGTGGGATTGTTAGAAGTTCTAATGGCAGTGGTTTGTTTGCTTTTAATGGAGTTGAAGCTAGTACCAACAAACACATAAACCATGAAATCAAACACATAAACCCAATTCCTCAAAACCTAATTCCTCAAACACATAAACCATGAAATCAAAACACATAAACACATAAACCATGAAACCAAAAAAACCCAATTCCTCAAAACCCAATTCACAACAAACACATAAACCATGAAATCAAACAACAACAGCAATCAAAAGGGAGAGATAATTAGGGTTTGCGATGATAAAGATTAGACCTTGAGTTCAGCTCAGCTCAGCTCAGTTCAGTTCAGTGGGGTTTGTTGGGGAGATGGAGGAGATTGGGGTTCGTTGGGGAGATGGAGGAGAGCTGTGGAGGAGATTGAGGAGCTGTGGAAGAGATGGAGGAGAGCTGCGTCTAGTTTTTTTGTCCTGAACAAATTCATTTGAGGTTTGTTTATAATTTTCAATTTTGTTCAAGGGTAATTTGGTCATAAATATTGGACTCAGACTCAGACATCCCACTTAGCTGACTTATTAGAGCTGAGTGGAGAGAGGCTCAGTCAAACATTTTATCTGAGTGAGTGTCTGAGTGAGAGGAAAAAAAAACGCCTCTAAGTGGTTACAGCCAGCCCAAATCGCTGACTCTACTCAGACTCAGACGACTGAGTGGAGTCAGCCAAAAAACAAACGCAACCTAACATTCAGATTGCATTTCTTCACATTATACATAACTCACTCAAATTTACCTAAAATCTACTCAATCATTGCGTATCAAGTCATTATGGACCACAATGATTTACAAACACCAAGGCATTATGGACCACAGTGATTTACAAACACCAAATTACTTCAATACTTCTAAAACAAAGCACACCCCAATATTCAAATTCACAACAATTCAAAACCCAAATCTGAAAATCAACCCTAAAGACGCCAAACAAGTAAAACTCGAAGAAATCGGTACCAAAATCCATGAAATCAAAACCCCATCCTCCAAAATACAATTCAATAAGACCCAATCATCCCCAACATTAACTTGAGAAGAGTTATTAGGGCAAGATTCCCCCCCACAAATTTTGAATTAGGGTTTTGTTACGAGGAAGATGGAATTTAGTATAATTATGGATACAAGATTACGCTACTACCCTTGAAGTCATAGGTTTAACTTTGTATTTTAGAGCGGTAACGATGGAATACAATACTGCCCTCTATGGAAAATTCGTAAACCTATTTTAGACTAAAAGTTACAAATTGATAAGGGTAAGTTAGGCAGGCAAAAAATATAGGTTTTCAATGATTTTGGCCGAATGCATCCAATGGTTCCTCATTTTAAGGTTATAAATATAGGCTTTGATATTTCTATGTTTGCATTGGGGATTTTGATCGACGACCGAGATCGGGTCTCATTCAAATGTTTTTCCTTTAGTACTATAGATGTGGAATTGTTGTTATGTGATCATCTATAATACTTAGTCAATATAGAGAAAAGTAGAGAGATTCTATTAGGGCTCCAAAAGGCCAAAAAAAATAAGCTTCATTAGTTGCATAGTAGGGGAGTCTCCCTATATTTATAGTGGGGACTCCTAGGTCTCTCTCTCTCCATAGCCGAACCCTTAGGGGGTATAACCCGGTGGTAGTCCAACCCGCTCCACCGTGGGGGACCCACCATAAACTGTGGACTATAACACTCCCTCTTTGGGTTATCCACCGGGAGACGATTATTTCTACAGTCTAGACTCAGCAAAACCCAATGGAAAGTTGGGAGTAAAAGGCAAAGCCAATATAAACAAGTCCCATATCGGTGTTGAGCGCGCCATAAGCCTACCTCATTAAAATCTCATTCGGTAAAAATCAATGGGTACAAACCCAAAATTCAGGAAAAAGAGTACAGAGTGCATATGTCATATAACTCAAAGTGATGATGGGGAATCCCTCTTTGGAGAAGATTCTCCTTATGAAACAAGTACACTTAGCTTCCGCATGCCAATGCCATGAACCAACTTCAAGAATGTTGACTTTGGTAGTGCCTTGGTGAACAAATCTGCTAGATTCTCAGAGTTGGATATCAACTTCTCTCTCTTGCTAGAGTTTATGTGTATGCCAAAATTTGGGTGAAATTATGCTTCGTTCTGTCACCTTTTATGAATCTACCTTTCAGCTGAGCAACGCATGCAACGTTATCTTCAAAGAGTGTTATTGGAGTAAAAGAAACAAAATGTAGACCGTAACTAACTTTGATATGATCTGACATGGAGCGTAACCAAACACATTCTCAGAGTGGATCGAGGATGTCGCAACCATCACCTGCTTGACTCAACACCAATATATCATTATACCTCCGTAAGTGAAAACATATCCTATTTGTGAATGACTTTTTTATGGATCTGAAAGAAATCTTGCATCTCTGCGTAACCAACTAGTTATTGTTTGCCTGTGACATTATTCGAAAAGAACAATCCCAAATTAACTTTACCACGTAGATAGTGAAATATGTTCTTAACTACATTCTAATATCTCAGCGTCGGCTGGGAACTGTGACGAGCAACAAGTTCATTACAAATGAAATGTCAGGTCTAATGTAATCTGTAAGTTATAACAAAACACCAATAGCTCCTAAATACGGTATTCATGACCGATGAGTTCCTCGCCTTCATCCATTGGACAGAATGGGCCAGTCCTGACATCCAAATGTCTAATAACCATTGGTGTACTCAACGGGTGTGCTGCATCCATGTGAAAGTGTTCTTATACTCTCTGTGTGCATATCGCCTGGTGTACTAGAATTTTACCACTAAGATGCACGATCTGGAGTCCAAGATAAAACTTAATTTGACCGAGGTCTTTCATCTCAAATCCCTTCTTCAGGTATTCAGCGGCGTGGGTTATCTCCTCAGGAGTTCCAATAATATTTAAATTGTCTACGTATACAACTATGATTATAGGAGCACACTCCCGCTACCTCGGAGCCAGTGGGATGTGAAAGGCTCTCCCATCCCTGGAAGAGAGCTTCTCAGGAAAGAGCTCGTTTAACGACCCATTAGCCACGTCAAAAGAAGTTACAAAGACAAGAATACTTTATATCAGGCCCATGTGGAAAAGTGAATTCTAAAACCCTGCAGGGGTGATTCAGACTTAACACAACTCGCGTGAACCCGAGTACCTTTAGGTCTAAAACCTTCCCTATAAATAGGAAAGGAAGGGGACCTATGAAGGGACCTTTTTTCAGAACCTCCTTCTTCATCTACTAAACCCTAGAAACTCTAGAGGTAGAGGGAAAAGAAACCCTGAGAGAGTTGAGTGGTGCCCTCCTCTAGTAAAATGTACCAAGCCCCAAACTAAGAACTACGTATTGTCGTCCCTGAGAAAATCTCTGGAACCACAATTGGTATGGTCAGTAGAAACTAAGGGCCACAGAGTAGCATTTAGGGGCAAAGTCGTTGTAGATCTCTTGGTTGACCACCCCATTAGAAGCGACAATTGGGTCAACGAAGAAGATAATGACTAAGTTGCTCCTCCAGATGACGTTGATGCACCATTTACGAAGAGATGGCGATTATACATGGACATATCAGTTAATACTGGCAAGATAGGCCTAGGGGTCATATTAGTCAGTCCTGGTAACGACAAGATAGAGAAGGCAATCAGAGTCAACTTCTCACTGAGTAATAATGAAGCCAAGTACGAAGCCCTATTGTGCAGAATAGATACAACGTTGGCACTAGGCGTAGAAAAAAATTCCATCTTTACTAACTCGCAGTTAGTTATTAACCAGCATAGCGGGACGTTCCAGGCTAACAGAAAGATGGCAGAATACATGGACATCTTGAAGCAAAGGATTAAGAAGTTCAAGAAAGTCAATCTCGAATACATCCACAGAGGCAAGAATAGGCATTCTGACGCCCTCGCTTACTTGGCTGGAATCATCAGTGACCGACTAAGAGTTATCGAAGTTGAGGTCCTCGACCAGCCAAATACATAGGAACATACGACAAAAGTAATGCAAATCAGCAGTTAGGGCTACAAACGAGTAACCTGACAGGAGAAGACCACTTATTGATTTCTTGGGTAAACTCTACATCCTCCCTACAGATAGGTCGGTCGTTGAGAGTATCCGAAACAAGGTACAAAAGTATACAGTGATAAATAACGAGCTCTTCTGGATGAGCTTGTGCACCCACACCTCACATGTATTATAGAAGAATAGGTGACGATGGTCATGAAAGAAATCTATGAGGGGGTTGCATGACACACACATCAAGTAGGTCTATGGCCGAATGACCGCAAATACAGGGATTTTATTGGCTAGCAACGAGACAAGATTTCATAAAATATACAAAGAAGTGCGAGAAATGCCAGTTCCACGGTCATCTGGACAAAGTATCAAGCCGTTGACCGCCATTCAGTATCAAGCCTGTGACATTTCACAAATTGGGGACTGAACATAGTCGGGGTACTCCCAATGGCAAGTAGGAGATGTAAATGGTTGTTGGTCACTACAGACTACTTTACCAAGTAGGTGAAGGCCATCCGACTCGCAAGTATAAGAGAATAAGAGGTAATCGGGTTTTTTGTGGAAACACATCATAACAAGGTTTGGTATCCCAGCGATCCTCATGACAGATAACGAGATTCAGTTCGTAGGCAGTAAGGTCACCAGTTTCGTGCAAACCTACAGTATCAAAATACTGTCATCAAGCTCAAGGTATCCACAGGGGAATGGAAAGGTCGAGGCGACTAACAAAATAATAATCGATGGCATTAGTAAGAGGTTGGATGCCACCAAGGGTCGATAGGTAGACGAGCTATCCCCATGTGCTATGTTCCTACCAAACAACCCCTCGAAACTCGACAGGCTTCACTCCTTTCATGCAACATCAATAAAAAAATTAATGATTAGGTAATTTAGGCTTTTGGTTACTGAGGACTATTTTGATTTGTTTCAATAAAAAATTAATGTTTAGAACACAATTTGTTTTATCCCATCAGCCTTTTGAACGATCTTTTATAGGCTTGTTGTTTCTAGTGTAACCAGTGGAATGTAAATAAATTTAACCGTGGATCTCAAACATTGTAATGTGCTGCTTTTGTACATAGATTACCTGTTAGCTGAAAGCACTGTTAATTGTTTTATGGTTCTTAGCTGAAAGCATTGTTACTATAAAATTTACTGAAAGTATTTATATGATTGATTTTCAGCCATCTCTATTACACCTATGGGCATAATATAAAGGAGAACAAAGTCATGGCTGCACATTCCAAAGTATCTCCTGGTTCCCTGGTTTTAGATAGTACCAAAAAAGAGTGGACTTGTACTATTTGTTCAATAACAACTTCTAACAATGAAAATTTTAAAGACCACTTTAGGGGGAAGAAGCATAAAGAGAAACAGGAGGAGCTCAAAGCTAAAAAAATGGCAGCCAGAAACAAAGTTAGCTTTCTTCCAAATGAAACAGGTGAGACCAAAGCCACGACAAAAAAATGCAATGCGGCCCCTGGTTCCTCGATTTTAGAGAAACTCCTAATGGAGTGGAGTTGTGATATTTTTCAAGTAAAAACTTTCGGCAAAGGAAATTTGAGAGACCACCTTCGAGGGAAGAAACATAAGGAGAAACGGGAGGAGATTAAAGAAAATAAGTGGCAACCAAAAATAAAGGTATCTCAAAACAAAATAATGCAGAGGAGCCCACATTAAGATCAAAGATAGTATGTTATTCTTCCCTTATCGATATTGTAATGATGTCCTTTGTTAAGTTGCAGATCACATTATGACTACTATCATGATCTTCCATAATCAAATAATGAGAATGGGAACTTTAAAGATGGTTTAATATGAATTGTATGCCTTAATCAGAAGGTGGTAAAAGGTGCAAGCCTTTCTCAAGGTGTATCCCAAGTCTTTGAAAACATTGCCAACATTTTCAGTATTACATAGAGAACCATTAAAAATTTCCTAAGATTGGTTGCCAAGTCTCTCTCTGCTCAGAATAAGCGGATGAAAAGGTCTTTTCTGGTTGATACATTCATACTTATGCACTTTGTTGCAGGTCGTCAAGTACACACAAACTAATCTTCCTTTGGCTGAGAGCCGATCAATCACTCCCTGCTAAGCTGGAGAGTAAAGTCTTGATAATAGAATGCCTTCAGTATCTCGATTCCCCAGCTTTAGTGACAACCTAAAGGGAGTGGACTTGTGCTCTTTGTCAAGTGAGTACTCCTAGTGAGGTAAGTTTGAAGGGACACCTTAGAGGGAAGAAACACTTAGAGAAGGAAGCGGAGATCAAAGCAAATACAATGATAGCTAAAAGAAAAGGTGGAAATGTTTTTAAGTCCAAACAAACAGACCAACCCATAGGTGCATCAAAAAATGTTGGCAGTAAGTAACAAGCTTCATTATGGTGTCACAATTGTAATGTTCGTTGTAGTGGACCATACATGATCAATCATCTTTCCGGTAAGAAGCACTTGGCCAAGCTACAAGGAGTTCTAGGAAGTGGGCTAACTTGAGCTAGCAACAAGGGAGACCAAAACCATATGCAGACAATACTTTTGATCTTGATGCTACTGTTTAAACATCGATTGCTATGCAGAAACAGACTTGATTTTTGAATCATTGTAGTACATGGTATTATGCTTTATGTTAATATACGATGTTGAAATAGTAAATTTCTAGTTACATGCATGTTGGATTTAGGTTACATATTTACAGTTTTGATTAGAAAAGATGACTGTGGAATGCGTTTTTCAGATAAAAATTTTTCTTCTTCTTTTTTCGTATCGTATATTTGCTATGCATGTTGGATTCAGGTTACATCTTTACAGTTTTAATTGGAAAAGATGATTGTGGAATGCGCTTTTTAGATAAGATTTTTTTTCTCTTCTTTTTTCATATCGTATATTTGTTATGTGCATAATATATCCATAATTTTCCTTGTTCCATCTCTCGTTTGTTTTAACTAAAACTAAATAATATTTGGCTGTAGGAGGATGTGGATCTCATGGTAAAGTTGAACTTCGATGCATATCGATTTTCAATCTCTTGATCCAAAATTTTCTCAGGTAATCTAAAATCTTTAATTTACACTCTATTCATGTGTACAAATTAACATTGTGTACTCGATAAGAAAACATATTTTGCTTCTTTCGTTTGTTTTAGACATTTGATTTTTATAACATCATTTACGTCTTCATTTTCTTAGATGGAGAGGGAAAGGTACATTGGAAAGGAGTATCCTATTACAATAGGTTGATTGACTACTTGCTTGAGAAAGGTAATGCTTTGATATCCTTGGGACCTTGATGATAAGTTTTTAATTCCTTTTTATGATAATCCCACTAGCACTTTGTAATTCCATTTACTAAAATACGTAATACGATGTCAAACCTATAGGCATTACTCTCTACGCAAATCTTAATCATTACGATCTTCTAGAAGCACTTGAACAGCAGTACAATGGATTAATGAGCTGAAGAGTTGTGTAAGTAATTTTTTTGTATATATACTAAATCATTTGATTAACTTTTGTATTCTATTTCTTTTAGTAATTTGTAATTATGGCTGATAATGACCATAAATATGTAGGAAGGCGTATGTTGATTATGTAGATTTTTGTTTCAAGACCTTCAGGGATAGAGTAAAAAATTGGATGTCAATTATCAAACCAAGAGTAATTACTGCTCTAGAGAATGACAATGGGTTTAATGCTCCCGCAAGGTGTTCTCAACCTAATGGCAATTGCACGCCTGATGATTCAACAACAAGACCTTACATTGTGGGCCATCATTTAATTATAATTCATGCTTCTGCGGTTCAAAGATATCGCCACAAATATCAGATAATAACTAATTAAGAATAAATCCTTTTTATATCACTTCTTTTTATCTAAGTAAGTGAATTAATCTGCAATGTCTATGAATCTTGTAGGCAACATAGAAAGGAAGGATCGAAATTATTCTAGATTTTGTTTGGTACGAACCTCTTACAAGATCAAAGACTGACAACCTTGCCACTCAAAGAGCAAGAGACTTTCATCTTGGGTGGTAAGAAATTAGCTGACACAATCAAATGCAGTAACGCATGATAGTAGTTAATGTTAGACTATTTTCTAGTTTTTGGTGTTATTTTTTGTTTCATATAGCGTATTGATTATCTAGTACTATAAAGGACGCTTTGGCTTATAAAGATTAGCAACTATTTAATTACCTTTTTGAGTGATATTCATTTCATAGTCTTACGCAGTTATCTTTCCCTACGACATCACCATTTTCAAGTTTGAGGCCCTTTTATTACAGATGTACATATATTCAAGCGGTAGCGTGAGATCAAGTAGATCGTTATCATGTCATGTTTCATCTATTAAGGTAATTGTCCTTCTACACTTTAATAGATATTCAGATTTTATTTTGCGATACATGTATTAAGTAACAAGCTAATATTGCAAAGGGTTTAAGATTTATAGTTGATTAATTTGCTATATTATTTTTGTTACATGTATTATCCTTGGGTTCAAAACCTTATTTCATCTTAATATGACTTGATCTCAGGCTACCTTTGGCTTTCAAGTCATCGTCCATTTCTTTTTAATTCTTATGTTCTTAGTTTCATTTCCAAATTTCATATGGAATCTTGTACTTGGATCACTACAAGAAAATTGTTGATATATTATAACTTGAAATATGATCTAATACAAAGCTACATGTGCAGTTGGTGCATTTTTAGAGTGTTTAAAATTATGAGGTGTAATTTTGATATATTTGTGAAATTTTTTTTTTGAAAAAATGAAAAAAATTGCCACAAACTTTTTCTGTGGTAAATAAATAGCCACAGACTGAGTTTGTGTCTTACCTTATTTCATAACACGGCTTATATCCGTGGCAATAAATTAACTACATATTAAATTCGTGGCAAAATAGTACGTTAATCTCGGATAAAGTCTGTGGCAAAAAAATTGCCACACCCCACCACAACCTTAGTCCGTGGTAAATACCGTTTTACCACAGACTAAGTCTGTGATATTTTGTTAAAATTGGTGTAGTGTTTGGGCATCCGTAGTGAAATTAACGAGAGGATGCCTCATCCCGAATGCTAAGTACCAGGAAATACTGAAAAGAAATTTTAGCAAACAAGTCCGCCCAAGAGAGTTCCAAGAGGGGGAATACGTGATGAAGAAGGTCTTCTCCGTAACCCAAAACTACAGTAAAGGAAAACTCCAACCAAACTGTAAAGGGTTGTACACTATCTTAAGGGTCGTAGACAAAAATGCCTACTACTTTATAAATAATAATGAGGAAGAATTAAAATCTCCTTAAAATGTAATGAATCTCCGAAAGTGGAACCAGTAAAACGACCCACTTTGTACAAATTTTTAGCGAGGAATCAATAACTATTTTGTCTTATAAATATTGTCGAAAACTGAGGGCGCTTTTGAAGTAAAATGCCTTCCCCAAATATTGGGGTTGTTTTTGAAGTAAAATGCACTCCCTAATAAATTTGAACATTTTTTTAAAAGTAAAAACGACTTCAAATTAACTAGGGGTGTGCTTGCGCCATCCCCAATAACTTTGAGAGCTTTTTGCAGTAAAAATGACCTCAAAGTAACTAGGGGCATTTTTGAAGTAAAATACCCTCTCCAATAACTCTGGGCACTTTTTGAAGTAATAATGACCTCAAAGTAACTTAGGGGAATTTTTGAAGTAAAATGCCCTCATCAATAACTCTGAGCATTTTTTTTAAGTAAAAACAACCTCAAAGTAACTGGAGGCATTTTTGAAGTAAAACGCCCTCCTCAAATACTAGGGGCATTTTTGAAGTAAAATGCCCTTCCAAATACTGAGAGCGTTTTTGAAGTAAAAGGCCCTTCGAAATACTGGGGGGCCTTTTTGAAGTAAAATGTCTTCCCTCTTCCCATATTCTAGTGGTTTTTTTGACATAAAATAACCTCCAACTACCGGGGGCGTTGTTGAAGTAGAACGGCCTCCTCAAAATATTGGGGGTATTTTTTAAGTAAAACACCCACTCTAATATATTGACGGCACTTCCGACATAAAATACGTATAGGGAAGCAGTAAATGACCAGTTAATACTCTTTCTACGAGCAATCTCCAGACTGGGGTCGTTATCACTTTCCAGTAAGGCCACATAAATGGCCATACTCGTCGGTCCAGAGAGAAACTATTAGTAAGTAGGAACACGAGAGAACAAAATAAAATACACAACACAATTGAAACATAAAAAAAAATTTATGCATGACATTAGGGATATTACTTCTTAAGTGACTGGTAGTCTTTGCCTTAGTGATACTCCTCGTAAAGTCCCAACTCTATCAATGCCATTGTTTGTAGCACAAAGTTGCGGTCGTAGGAGTTTAGCATAACGTCAAGAAACAAAACATACAAGTTTCACCTTCCTATGCCTTCTTCTGATCACGTTCAGGGAGGGACTCCAAAACAGGGCACTGACAAAATTGTAGAGCATCACCCAGGCCCTTAATCCCAAAAAGGAAAGTAGTCCATTTTTTGATCGCCTGAGTTATCAGAACCTATATCTCTTTATGGATCGTGTCTTCATCACACTTACCAGAGTAACAGAAAGATCAAAGGTGGAAATGAAACACGTGAATGGAGACCAGCTCCTTTTTATAGAAAGAGCATTCAATGCCATCAATAAATATAACAACAAACTCAATACCAAGTCAACCCTGTTCCATCCCAAGGTACATCGATACCAGTACCATATAACTCCCAATCTTTTCTCCCAAGGCCGTTTTAGCGACCAATGGCAATGAGTCCAACGAGGACTCCCCAAGTAATTTTCCATGAGATCACATAAATGACCAGATATAATAGTCCAATGAGGACTAGTAAAAGAGTTGGTGGGAACTCAAAAATCCTCAAGTAATTTTTCATGGAGTCATAGAAACGACCAGATAGTCTAACAAGGAGTAGTAAAAGAGTGGGTGGGAACTGGGAACTCAAAAATCCCTAAGTAATTTTTCATGGGGTCATAGAAACAACCAGATATAATAGCCCATCGAGGAATAGTTTAAGAGTTGTTGGGAACTAAAAAATCCCCCAAGTAATTTTCTACGAGGTTATAGAAAGGGCTATATATAATAGTCTAACGAGGACTTGTAAAATAGTTGGTGGGAACTCAAAAATCCCAAAGTAATTTTTCACGGGGTCATAGAAATGACCAGATATAATAGTCCAAAGAGGACTAGTAAAAGAGTAGCTGGGAACTGGGAACTGGGAACTCAAAAATCCCCAAGTAATTTCTTACGAGGTCATAGAAATGAACAATATATAATACTCCAATGAGGACTAGTAAAAGAGTTGTTGGGAACTAGAAAATCCTGATTATTTCAACTAGGTCATCAGAACGACTAATGGCAACGAGTCCAACGAGGACTAGCCAAAAAGCTTATGAGAAACCACAAAAATCATAAGCAATGCCAGGAGAACCAATATCTATGTAACAAGAATTACATCTGCTACCACAGTATATACAAAACGATAAAGTACTAGTCAACACAACATTTCCGAATTCATAAACATAATCAAAAAATGACGTGGCCACTACGGGCAAATCCAAAATGTAAGTTCCTAAATTATTACAAATGCCACTATAGGCCATTATTCTACGACGCGCCCATATCTTAAGCATCGGCAGTGGCAGCATCCTACCGAGCAAGCTCGTCCTCTTTCTTTAACGTAATTCCCTTCTCATTATTCAAGGGAAGAGGGCCTTGCCTACCTGAGTACCCAAGGTGGCGCAGCTTGGGGATGGGTTAAGTCAAACGAAGTGCAAGCAAAGGAGGTGCCATCACAGCAACTCACCAATTTGTTGACAGCCGAAACTCAGACTCCATCCCAGATAACTCCTTCACAAGCTCTCTCACTCGCGCCTGGAGCTTCTTGGAAAGGGTACATTCTTCTTGCAGTTGGTTGTGAAATCGTTCTTCGCCAATCGACTTCTGTAAAGTCATACTATTCATGCACACGACCATTGGCCGCTTCCAGGTCACGTTAGAGTTCTAATTTATCCTCCCTTATGAGCTTGGACTCCTCCGCCAGAACATGTGTTTGGTTTGCCACAAAATCGGCTAGTACACGCTACACCTCATTGTCAATACACTCCTTTTTGTGAGCTTGCATATCAGCCAGACACTGCTCAAGGTCGTTATTCCGACTAGTAAGGTTCTCCCCGCGCTGTAGAGTGGCCTCAAAAGTAAGAGTACAATGTAATGATCGAATGCATTATAAATCACTGTACAACACAAAATAACAATGTTTCAAAGAAAGCGATAGTAAGCTTACCTGAACTATGACCACAATAACCGTGCGATACGCATGGGTATCCGCCAGAGCCTCACGAGAAGATCTTTCTCTTTATCCTTGTAAGGAGTACTCTTAACCTTCCCCTTTGGAAGAGCACCGGAAAATAACTTACCACTCCCAATAGACCGGCTCGTGTCCTCCGAGAAGGATTATAATAGGGCCCGCCGTTCTTGCCCCCTCAAGGTGACAAACTCCACGACCCCTTTCCTAGGAAGGAACTTCTGACACATGGGATTAGGAGGATCCTTGTACGTGTGGATGCTAATGGCCCTCAAGTCAGGAATCACACCTGGAACGAGTGTCGTAGCTTATGAACCGCTTGTAGCATTCTTTGACTTCACACTAAAAAATGAGGCTTCATGTTAACAATTTTTGAGGACCCGTAAGAGTAGGAACTTTGAACATAAATAATTTTACTCAAGGATCATTGACGTTGTTCACTATACTTTGTAGGCGACCAATATTGACTCGCCTCAGACTCCCCATCAAAGATACATGTTAGCACGTAACATTCTCAATTTTACAAGCCTAACTAGTGAAATCAGGAGCTCTTATAAGTAACACCCGCAAGAGTAATACCTTCGAGGGTTAAATAATGAGTAAGACCACTTATAACGATAAAGAATAAGATACACTAAACTCTTACTAGTCCGTCGTACATACATTTAGTGTTAAATACATTATGACGGAGATGGCGATCCGGACCGTCATCAAAGTCAAAAGCACGAGTAACCAAAATCTGATGCCGACACCAAAAGTTCCCCCAGTAGGCAAGTTAAAATTCTTTAGCACGCTAAGTTTCCAAGAGACGTAATACCAATGCTTATATTTTGGAGTACACATACACGTAACCCTCTGTATTTCAGGTTCCTTGACCTTCCTTTTCTTATATTTCTTTTTGGGAAACTCCTCAAGCACAGCGTCGGCCCTCGCCTTTATTAACGTGCACATCTGACGACCCTGTGAACAACCTTTGGAGCGATCCTGCGTTATAGGTAGAGAAAGTACGAGACTGTCAGAGATGCCCACCCCCTCAAGCTTGTCAACTGGAACCACGTAGATTAAGTCCCACTGCCTTGGGCGTTGCCCAGTCTTGTAGGCCGCCATGACATCTGCGCACCCTACGTTATACCGAGGGGGCACAGATTGGTTGATTAAACGACACCCCGTCATGAGCCTATAAAAGTTCTCATTTATTTGGTTGTGCGCTCGTCCAAATGAGTTTGCACATTTTTTAGTCAAGTCATCCAAGGGAAAACGAAGACCAGTGTCAAACTGCCCAAAGTAGCATATACATTGGTTCGCAGGTAACGTCTGGCAATCCGACCATATCCGCACATCACTCCTACTAGCTCTTGCATACTCCTCTACGATGTTAAGATATTCTATTTTTATCCTTTTTTCCTCGTAGGGAGCACGATAAACAAGGGGCCTCCACTTACTCTGGTAAGGCCAAAACGTCTTGGATGTTTCACAAGGGCAATGACTTATTAACACATCGTGGGCCAAGATCCCCATCACACCCCGCTTCGGCATAAAGTCCATCTTGTATTTAACATTTTAGTCCCGAGGCGCGGAGGTACTAGCCTCCTGATCATGGTTATCTTCCCAAAGGGGAGGTATAGCACCTCGAGGCCTTGAAGATGATCCCTCGGTCGTAGACTCATCACTTGATGAGTCCATCTTTAAATTAATGAAGGTCAATAGATAGTGTAGTACTAACCCGAACAATACAACAATAGTACCTGTACGAGCCAGGCATAATAAGTATTACCGAGCACGCTTCTAAAATGACCAAGAAAACAATGAGCTGTGGGCAATCAAAGGCCATTATTGGTCGCTAAAACAACAAAAAATTAGGGCATTCTTACATCTAGGGACCCCACCACTCTTAGCTGCCCCTTATCAGGATGGCCATCCAGAGGTGCAACAATTAAAGAATGAGAATGGCCGACAAATGCCTCCAGAACAGTATGGGCAGTCATGACATCTACACTATGACAAAAGTTTCTAAGTTAGGGGCTTATAATGGTGACAGTATCTACGAAAGTAGGAGGCACGGTGATCAAGAAGACATAGACAAGATAATGCTAAATTTCTAAGTAATTACTAAGGAAATAGTAACATAAGTAAAAAGGACAGGACAATTACCTTCGAAAAGATCGTAGCGAAGATATAACAAGAAAAATAACTCTTCCAATTAGTAACAATGGCAGATACAGAGATAGAAGATGTAAACCAGAAATGAAATGTGATACCCCGTATTTATAGAATGCGAAAAGACAGTTTGCACGTTGAGCCAAACACGTGCGATGTACATGGAGATGTTAAGCAGTTGTATTTATGATAATGAACCACATGCCACCTCGATACTAACAAAAGTAGTTGCTTTAAAATAATAAACAATAATAGTGGTGAATGGTTCCCTATGCAAATGGTTCAAAAACAAATTTTAAATTATACGAGCACCATATTTCTTTATTCAACAAGGAGAGGTTCGGCTTGATATATAAAGCAACAGTTGCAGTCAATACTTGTTGTAACCTTTATAGGTTGACTTAGTCCTCCCTCATCACGAGCCAAAGCTGAAGGAGGCAATTGTAGGAGTACGCTCCCGCTACCCCCTGGCTAGTGGGTCGTGGAAGGCTTCCCCATCCCTGGACACGAGTTTCTCAAGAGAGAGCATATTTAACAACCCATTAGCCACGTCAAAAGTAGTTATACAAGCAATAACACTTTATGTTAGGCCCACTTGGAAAGGTGAAGCCTAAAAACCCACGGGGGTGATTCAGGTTTTACACAAATTACATGATCCCAAGCACCTTTAGGTCTAAAATCCTCCCTATAAATAGAAGTTGAAGGGGACCTAAGAATGGACCAGTTTCCAGAACCTCTTCCTCCATCTACTAAACCCTAGGAGCTCTAGAGGAAGAGGGAGAAGATACCCATAGGGAGTTTAGTGGTGCCCTTCTCTAGTGAGACATGTCAAGCTCCAAACCAAGAACCACGTATTATCGTCCTTGAGAAGATCTCTGGAACAACAATGATAGTGGAAAACCTCTTAATGATAACGTATGGGGTAATCAGGATATTCGAGAATCCTTCATTCTTTAAATATTCAGTCAGTCGATTTTGCCACATCAGTCTTGATTGCTTTAGACCAAAGAGTGATTTATCCAATCGCACTGCGTACATAATTCCAGTATGCTCGATGCTACCAGCATTGATGGTACTCCGTGTACTGATGAGCTGTTTAGTATTGGCTATTTTTGGCAAACAAAATCCTTCAGGAATTTGCATGTATGTCTCAGCATATATTTTTCCATATAGATAAGCTGTGACTACATCCATTAGATGAATGTCTTGTCTTTCCGAGACTAATAAGCTGATTAAGAAGTGAAACGTTGTGGCGTCCATCACGGGAGAATAGGTTTCATCGTAATCAATACTTGGTCTCTATGAGAAACCTTGGGCGACTATCCTCGCTTTATACCTCATAATGTTCCCAAATTTGTCACGCTTGTGTACAAATACCCACTTGCATCCAACTGGTCTTATGGAATTATTGCATCGGACTACCGGTCTGAATACCTCATGCTTCACTCCGTTTGAATCACATGTTCCCACTTTGGCCATTCTTGTCTACGCCAACATTCGTCAATGGATAGTGGGCCAGGATCGTCATCCGCAGTAGCAATTACAAAGGCGAATATAAATATTTTGTCTACGACTACTTTTGAGCGATCAAACTTAGATCTAGTACAAAGATAGTTAACTAATATTTCAATATGTTAGTCAAGTATCGTACCATTGGTAACCTCTCCAGGATTGTTTTCCATAAAGATAATCTGCATATGAGATTGAGTAGCTACTATTGCCAAGTTGTTGGGTGGTGACTCTCCATTAGTCCTGACTATACTAGGAGTCTGTTGGACCTTCATTACTCTTTTCCAAGGAGCAAGACTGAAAGCTCATTATTGAGGAGCTTTATTCTAAGATCCTTTAAAGTGACCTTGTGGTCTATGAGCTATATGCTCGTTGGCTTATACAACCACAACTTTCCCTTTCGGGACCTCGATTCTAGTTGGCGCATTCGCAATTGGGATATGCAATTTTATCATTTAAGCTGCATCTGGTATTTTATGAGCAATCTGCTAAAAGTGGAGGATCCTTTAAATTTATCTATCATGATGACTGGTTGGCAGGTCCATGTGAGATAAAGTTGGTGTATTCCAAGTTGTTTCAGCCGTTTGCTGGAAACAGATTTTGATTATCTCTCCCTAACGACAGAAATAATGTATCGTCAAAGTGACAGTTTGCAAACCTTACAGTAATAAGATTGCATGTCGTGGGTTCCAAGTATTGAATGGTATATGGAAAACCATATCAAACGCAAATCCCAAGGCGTCTCTGGGGACCCATCTTGATACATTGAGGTGGTGTAATGGGCACCTATACCACATAATCAAAAGTTTACAGATGGTGAACTACGGGCAACTGGCCAGTGACTGGATGCAATGGGGAAAACTGATAATATGTTGTTAGCTGTAATCTAATGAGCGTAGCAGCGTGCAATACTAGTATATGGCCCCAAGCACTAAATGGAAGTCTTGTTCACACTAATAAAGGACGATCGATCATTTGGATCATCTTAATTAGATTTTTAGCCTTACCATTCTGGGTAAGCACATGGGGTACAGGATGTTCAACATCAATTCCCATAGACAAGCAATAATCATCAAAAGTGCGGTAGGGGAACTCACCACCTCTGTCGAGTCTGATAGACATAGTAAAGTGCTTAGGAAACTATGCCCTTAACTTTATATTCGGTACTAACAAGCATAAAAGGTCATATTCCTAGTCGAGGGAAAGCATACATGCGACCATCTAGAAGATGCGTTGATGATGACCATAAAATATCTGAATGGGCCTGAAAGTGGATGGATATGACTGCATATATCTCCATGGAAGCGCTAAAGAAATCTTGGGGATTCCGACCCCACTTTGGTCTGACTGGGTCTCATAATGAGTTTTACCAGAGAACATACTTGGCATGGCTGCTTCTTGAGAACTGGGACTTTCTATTCCATAAAGGAATGACCTCTCATGTTCTTGATTATTATGCTCATCATGTCAAATCCAAGGTGACCATGACGATCATGCCATAGTTGCAAAATGTTTTTGCTACATATGGGGACGTGCGTAATGGCATAAGTCTCTATCCTCCGAATATGGGTCATATGCAGACCTGATAAGTATATTGGGCATTACTCTGACACTAGTTTTTTTATCATCTACTTGAGATGTGATACGCAGGAATGGACCTTTGTCATCATTCCAAATCTCTAGGTAATATCTATTTGCATGAACATCCTTGAAGCTGAGTAAGTTTCGACCAAACTTACTACTATAGAAGGCATTCTCGATCTCAAGGATCGTACCTCTAGGAAGTAAAATGGAAGCTCAACCATAGCCATCCACAATACTGGTTGTGCCAATGATGTTTGTAACGTTTAAGTTACCCATGGTCAATTCCGAGAAGAATCCTTTCCCTCAGAAAATCGTATGTGTTGTCCCACTATGAATAAGATAGGAATTCATAGAGATTTGATCAAAATCTGAGTAATAGGCATGCAAGTCCATACTCGATTCCAGTTGTTGCTTCTAACAATGCACAAGATTAAACATTTTAGTTATTATCTATATATCAATTTTATTATAAGGGAATAGACATGCACATAATCAACCATTGAAAATGTAAAGAAACGCAAATATAAATAGAAGTAGATGTTCACCATAATAAGTTCTAAAATGGAAGCAAGTTGTATTTCTTCCTCTGAAGACTTATTCAATAGTACTTCTAACTACGAATAATTAAATACTTGTTTGGAGCAAAAGAGTAAAAGGAACTTGTGGTGACATCATAATATGTAGCTGATCACTCCCAGAGTTATATGTCGGCATCCCGTAGAATACAAAAATTATACGCTCCAAATGCAACCGATCCCCAAGTCGAGGTGTTATCATGGTTCTAGAATACCATTAGGTTGTTATCTTCTGCAAAACGCAGGAAAACAATCATCTCCGAGTAAGAGGTAAATCCTTGAATGATGCATTGCCTAAGAAAGTAGTTGTATTGGCAGGGAATGTAGTTAACCTCCTTTTGATCTTTCATAATCGGTCACCAGTTCTCCACAAATCCTCTATAATACAGTGCTCATATTTTTATAGTCTATCATTCACAGGTGCAACCACTGCTCCCGGGCTGGTTAAAGAGTGAAAAGCTTCTAGTTCTGGTGTTTGAATCTTTATTCAAGCTAGCTCCAAAACAAGTATGGGTCTGGTGTATGTATATGTTCCATATTCGAGGCATGTGTGAGATGGTGACTCATCATAATTAGAGCCTTCGCCTTGTTTGTAGGGGAGTGGGTCGAACCCAGTCAGATTGTTGAAATGAGGTTGAATCGTGTGAGTAAGGTCTCAACATTGTTAGCCCAAGATATTTAATTATCCCCTGTAAGATCGAGGTACGGGAGTCAAGTATTAACATCTGTATAATATACAAGAATGGGGGTGACGTTACATACATAAGATGTTTCCAATCAAGCAATGAGTTAGCGATATATCAATATGCATAATATGTATTATCCTGTAATGGTTAGGGTGATATGAAAAAATGAAAAATAAATAATCCCTCCCCCTATTTTAGACAAAACTAAGGATATATACAAGCAAGGAAAGATAACAATGGAAAATAACCAAATTAACTAAATTTATTTTAAAGGATAGGAATGTTCACACTATAGAAATATATTTACTTAGTAAATGCCGAGGCTAAATCATGTCCAGGTTTTGATTTTTCAACCCTATTTAGAGACCGTATCTAACATAGGTGTTACCTATGCAATATAGTTCTATACTAAGTTTGGGTGACCAGGGATATCATTTAAGGGGTAACGCCAAAGTCGCACGGGCTATTTGTATCAAATCCGTAAGGTATAGAGAAATAAACCTAATTCAATTTAAATATGCTAAGTGTAAGGACAAGATTTCGTAAAGCTCGAACTAGCTTGAAATCGATCCTTCCACCAAGAAATACTATGCCAAGAATTAAATAAGAGATAACACTTGACACTAATACTCAATTCTACTTGAGTTCGTGGTCGATGTATAACTGTTGACGTGTATGTAACGTGTTTGCCTGGTACCGAATGAGATTGAGTACTCCAGAGATCGAGTGATAAGTAAGTTCGAGTATCCCATAGCTCGAGAAGTATGTCCCTACAATTGCCCCTCGCAACTGAAGTCATGAGTGACTTTAGTTGAGAAATCACTGAGAATCTGGAACACCTTACTGATGTAAGTGGCTGTTTGGAAAATGTAATGTTTGTACTGATGACTGTATTGCATTTAATGTCTTCAAAGAGCGATTGATGCACGTGTTGACTGATGCGAATAATGGTTGTGTTGGTAACAACCTGTATTGAGTGCTTTCCTGTGTATAAATAGAAGGGAGACCAATCACCGTTCATCGCTGTTGTGGTGCTCCACTGTTGATTATTGAATGAAAGTTTGAACTGCGGTAATGTGTTCTCCGATTTTACCCTTCGAATTAGAATAACCCCGCGGGTGCAGAAGTAAGTATTATATGTGCTTTAACCGTTGGACTTAGAGGAGGGGGGCTTAGCGGTAACGAGCTAGTATTATCTTTGCTCGTACTTTAGGCGGTCACCGCAGGCTAAGAGGTTCTTTATGGCCTCCGCCTCGGATCTATGTTTCCTCAGGGGTTCGACTAGTATTATCTATACCTTGATACCATATTGGAGAGTTGGGCCTATCGGCAGCGTCTCACTCGTACTTTAGGCCTGATCCCGTAGGCTGAGGCTCTTTATGGCCCCAGCCCCGGAGGTTTCTGAGTCTTCAGGGGTTCGGCTAGTATTATCCTTGATACCATATTAGATACTGATCCTGCAGACTGAGGCTCTTTATGGCCCTAGTCCCAGAGATTTGTGCATCCTCAGGGGCTTAGCTAGTATTATCTATGCCTTGATACCATATTGGATACTGATCCTGCAGACTGAGGCTCTTTATGGCCCCTGTCTCGGAGATTTGTGCGTCCTCAGGGGTTCGGCTAGTATTACCTATGCCTTGATACCATATTGGATACTGATCCTGCAGACTGAGGCATTTTATGGCCCTCGTCCTGGAGATTTGCGCATCCTCAGGGGTTCGGCTAGCATTACCTATGCCTTGATGCCATATTGGACAGGAGAGCTAAAGAAATCAAGTTAAGTTGCTCGAGCTGAAGTTAAATAAGGGCTAAAGCTGAAAGTGAGCTAAAGCTGAAAGAGAGCTAAAGCTGAAAGCGAGCTAAAACTAAAAATGAGCTAAAGCTGAAAATGAGTTAAAGCTTAAAGAGAGCTAAAGCTGAAAGCGAGCTAAAGCTGAAAATGAGCTAAAACTGAAAGCGAGCTAAAGGTAAAAACACGCTAAGGCTGAAAGAAAGTTAAAGCTGAAAAAGAGCTAAAGCTGAAAGCGAGCTAAAGCTAAAAAAAAGCTAAAGCTGAAAGCGAGCTAAAACTAAAAAATAAGTTAAAGCTGAAAGAGAGCTAAAGTTAAAAGAGGGCTAAAGCTGAAAATGAGCTAAAGCTGAAAGAGAGATAAAGCTGAAAATGAGCTAAAGTGTAGAAATAATTTGAAAAGAAAACCTGTAATTAGCTTTCCCGTTTCCTTTTAGTAATTCAGAACAGCAGCTACAGTAACTTCGAGCTGCATTAACTTCGTGCTACAGTAAATCGAGTTGTTAACTTCGTGCTACAGTATATTGAGCTGCTACAGTACTTCGTGCTACAGTAACTTTAAGCTGCTACAGCTAAAGCTAAAAATGTTTAGAATTTGAAGCTGAGATTAAATCTAAAACTTCCTCCAATCATCTTCCTCTTCTTTATCGCCCTAGTGTTGATTACACACATCGAAGTACGATCAATGCTGGGGGTTGATATTACTCTGAGTCTCAGTCTCGATATTGAGATTTGTTTATAATTCAACTAACAGATTAGGCTCTAGGGAGCTGTCATGCTAAACTCCTGATGCTTGTTGTTTGGAATACACCATGGTAGAATATCTAATTACTGAATATCAGCGTGGTTTTGGAGAACGTGGAAAAACTGTGCAATTCCTACAGACGACGCCAAATGTAAGAACCAGATTTCGTAAAGCTCGAACTAGCTTGAAATCGATCCTTACACCAGGAACTACTATGCCAAGAATTAAATAAGAGATAACACTTGACACAGGTGATTTGGCGTAGAAAACCATTAAATAGGTAAAAACCATGACCTCAAGTGGAGGATTTTGTAAAAGTAGTATTATTGTTTGAGAGAGTGAGAAAATCTGATTACAAGAGTTAATCTAAGATAAAATAGCTAGAGATGAGATAATTGTATGTATAGAATTCTCTGTCGACCTCCCTGTTTCCTTAGGAGCCAGACCCTTTTATAGACCCTACTCTCAGCTTGACATCGTGCTCGAACACGTTCTCCTAAAAGTGGAAGTCATGGACAGTTGAGCGTGTAACTGCTAGCTCAGGGGAGACAGGTGTATGTTGACTTGTTCTATTTATATATGTTGTGGACGATCCACGTTCTGCTTGAGTTCGTGGTCGATGTGTAACTGTTAATGTGTTTGTAACGTGTTTGTTTATGTGTGAGTCTGGTACTAGATAAGATTGAGTACTCCAGAGCTCGAGTGATAAGTAAGTTCGAGTATCCCATAGCTCGAGGAATAAGTCCCTACACTAAGTTTCCAAAATACACCGGTGTTCAAATGAGCATATGCAGTTTTATTTATAACCTAGAAGCAATATGGATGCAACTCTAGATTTATATGATCAAAAATGCAAAAATGTGGCTTTAGCAAATATTAATGCTAAAAGAAGCCGCTACGATACGGCCAGGAGTACTCCATTATATGTCTTAAAAGAAGAAGATGAGATGTGCACACTGAGAGAGTCGAACGTAAGTAAAGATTGGTTGAGTTGTTCGGGACAATATCATATTCGTGTCCCACTATTCTCCTAAATGCAGAAAAGCTCGTTGACTGGATCCAAGTAGGTAACAAGTCCTCAATTAGTAACTTAGATCCTCAGGTTGAGAATAAGCAAATATTTAAGGACTAACCAATTCTAACTAGATAAGTCAAACACTATCTATGGGGGATATAGGTTAAGAAATGTTTAAATAAATCTATTTCCTAAAGATGAAATTACTTGTGTCAAACGTCTAACCACACGCTCAGAATCAGTCTATCAGCTGTGTAAACACATGACCTTTGGGTAGGCTGAGAAAAAGCCTGAGTCGGTGTTGCCAAAATTGTTGAGTCACGAAGAAGAATGGACTTGACTAGAGACCTAGAGTACGAAATAGGTAGAATGAGTAAGAGTTTACTTAAGCTACCTACCTATAGTCGGGCTAACTCGATATTGAACCTAGTCTAAGATATAACTCATTCCTGATTGGGGTACTAGGCTCTAGTTAAGGTCCACGACACTTGAGTTCTAACTCAGTGTGTAACTTGCAGTAAAAAGTCAATCAAAAGTCCCTCAGGTATGCTCAGGTATGGACCTTCAAGTTTGTTAAAACTCGGGTTGGAACTCTAGAGATCGCATATTCTAGCCCTAGGCCTTGTACTTAAAAGCTTAAGTTAGACCTTAGAGCTATCAGGCCTAAGGCAAAGGTGTGCTCAAGTCGGCCTTTGAGTTGAATCAAGGCTACCCGCCCATAAACAGTCTCAGGATCGTATTGGATCAGGTCGGACTAGATCGGGGTTGTACTAGAGGTCTAACATGGATCAGGGTCGGACACTGGGGTCTGGGATAAATCAGGTAAGGATAAGGTATTTTCAAGATGTGCTAGACTTGGATCAGATTGAACAAAGTCAACCTTGATCAGATTTGTAGCTACTAACTGGACCGGGTAGGGGTTGGGACATGGTTAGCTTAGGCCTCCTAGAGTCCGCAAAACTCGGTGGGCTTGGGCTTGGCCAAGTCTGCCTATACATTAAGTGTTGTGGTATTGTGTGCAAATACACTAACACATACCTACGCATGTACGTGGTTCACACGTACTGCACACACGTGTTAGTCACGCAGGTCACTTACGGCAGAGTCACATGGGTCACACACGCTGCACATACGTACACATCATGTGCACCTCACTCGAGTTTGAACTCAATTTTACACAATGTCTAAATGTTGCACACATGTGTATGGCACGTGGGATGCTGAGGTTAGCACTCGCCGTACACATACATGCTCAACATGCGGGTAATGATCACGGTATCACACGTACATACTGTACACACATGTATGGTGCGTGGGGGTGCCTCATGTCAACCACACGACTCATACATGTACAAAGCACACAGGTCGCACTTGCGCAGTCCAACACTGCACCCACGTGTTTAGGCATGCGAGTTGTGATGCAGATTGGGCTTAGGGCTCTAGGCCTTAGGCCTAACCTGCTGCAACAGTTGGGCCAGACTAGGAGTAGGAACATCACCGGTTGAGCTCGATATGGAGCATTACTCAACAAGGCCGATATACATAGTGTGGGCCTACCATGAGTAGGAGCTCACACCGATTCTAGCATAGGCATCATGCTAGTCACACCTTCTAGTGATCGAATGGAAAACTCCATCAAGCTAAACTTCAATTGCACCAATAATGAAGCTGAATATGAAGCTTTACTTTGCAATTTAGACATGGCCCTCGAGTTGGGTGCCCCAAGTGAGTAGTCTTTATTAATTCATAGCTAGTCCAAAGACACTGCCCTCGAATGAATTAGGCTAATGGACGAATGGAAAAATAAGCTAAGCTTGTCCATCAGTGCATGAATCACTTCCCCGAGCAATCAACGAGGTGAAAATAGAAACATCGATGCTCTCGTATACATAACAACCATGTTAGGCCAATCTGAACCCCGAAAGCTAGATATCGAGGTACTCAAATGCCCAAGTTTAGACATAATGGAAATCAATACCATCAATAATGGGTGCGAGAGTATCAATCCCAAAGATTGGCAAACCCCTTTCCTGGCTTATTTTAACACAAACATCCTACCCTAAGACTCGAAAAAAAAACTAATCTTTATTGGAAAACTGTCAAAGGTACTCAATACTTAAAGATGAGCTACATCAATGGATACCAAACGGGGTACACCTCAAGTGCATATCCCAGAAAGAAGCATATTAGATTATTAAATAATTACATGAAGGTAACTGTGGCTTACATTGTAACATCCCAAAAATTCAGACCCTTAGATAAAGTATCATAGAGTTCTACTGATATAATAATGAATAGTAAATCGTAGGCTTAGAAATGGACCTAGGTTATTAAATAAGAGTTCTAGAGTACGAATCTTAGTATACCATAGGATTTTACATAATGTAAATCGGAGTTCGGATGTGATAGATATAGGCGAGTGAAATTCAGGGATAAAACGGTAATTTGGACAACTTTTATAGGCGTTATTGAGAACAACAATAAAACACAAATGTCGTAGCATAGTTGGGACATATAGTAGGCCATATGGGTGCCAAAGCACGTGATGACTCACTGCCATTTTATATCAACACCTCATACTTATGTATTTACACCTCATGCTTCTATGACACCTCATGCTTAAGCTTTCAAACAAAACCAACTCAAAGTTCTTCTTCCTTAAGTACAAAAACCTCAGATCCTAAGAGTGAGAGAAATATAAGGTAAAACCTAAAAGAAACATCACCCAAGCACTTTGAATTTCAGCTCCTTGAGCTCATCCTTTACTCTCCTTTAACCCATCTCAGTACATGCAATCCTTGATGTAAAAACCTAGATGGAGAAGTCTAGAAACTCAAATACTTATTAAAGGATGAGTAATTACAGCAAAATTGAGTATTAGTGCCAATAATTAAAGGTCCAACGAAGGGAAATCGGAGATTGGTGGAAAACTATTAAACTTCACCGGTTAAGGCAAGTAATACCATCCAGTAATAGTAGGAATGATCTTGTAGGTTTATTTTCATGATAGTAGCTTGGTAAAATTATAGCTTGAGTATACAATTCATGTTTGTTGCTTTTCTAAAATTCTTGCATATATAGTTAGCCTCAATATTCTGTTATGTTGCTGGAATTTTAACTAATGGAATTTTTCATGTATGAAGCTAAAATTTTGTATAGATTCACTAATTTTTTAGGAAGTTGTGTCATAAATTTCAGAAAATATTATTAAGTTTTGAGTATAAAACCAATCCAATAACGGAGGAGTATATTAGTTGTCTTTTGTTGGGAAAGTTTCCGGACTTCTGAGTTGTGAGCAGGATTTGATGCCTTTACCATCTGATTTGGTAATTGGTCTTTCTTAATGAATCATAGGCCTGTATTTTCTGGTTCCGTAGGATTTGACGGTTGTTCGATCTGAGTTTTATATAACGAGATATGCATTGTTTACAAAAACTACTCAAAACTGGATTTTTATGCCATCGTGAGTCATTTTGTAACTTACCTTTGGTTTTATAAAAATAAATAAAAAATTTACCTTGGGTATTTAGTGATCAATCCAAAGTTGAAAAACTAGTGGGATTTTTTAAAAAGGATTTCAAAAGAGAAATTTGTTTTATAAAACTTGGAATTTTTGGACAAGTAAATTAGGAAATATCTTTTCTCTTTGCATTGCATGAGGGGTGAGATGCGACCTTGTTACATCGAGTGAAATAAGACTACTTTTCTCTCGTTTTACTTTAAAATGGTTTAACAGACTTTTCCTACGCTTTCTGCAGTAGAGTATTACGCACACACTGCAAGACGATCTATGGCGTTATGTGATGTCACAGAAGGTCTATTCTGGCCGAATAAGAAAAAAGAAGCCGAAGACTACCCGAAGTATTGTGATAAGTGCAGAGACATAGGCATGACATCAAGTGCCCTTCACAAGATCTCAATTAAAGCCAAGTTTCCTAGCCATTTAAATTATGGGCCATCGATCTAATCAGTCCCTTCCCCATCGGGTAAAAGAGATAACTTCCTCGTGGCCACAGATTATTTCACGAAGTGGGTCGAAGTCATATCGTTATGCAAAACTAGAGATAAAGTAGTTAAGTTCTTGTGGGAGAACATAATTACATGATTCAGCTGTACTCACATGATCCGCTCTGACAACGGTCCACAGTTTGTTGGAAACAAGGT
Source organism: Kingdonia uniflora (assembly GCA_014058105.1). Taxonomy (NCBI): domain Eukaryota; kingdom Viridiplantae; phylum Streptophyta; class Magnoliopsida; order Ranunculales; family Circaeasteraceae; genus Kingdonia; species Kingdonia uniflora. The sequence goes on from JACGCM010001226.1 coordinate 2,367,096, forward strand.
CAGAACATTCTTGAAGAAGTACAACATCATTATATCTCCCTCCATGCCTTACTACCCACAAGGCAATGGCCAGGTTGAAGCTATCAATAAAACTATATATAGTCAATGGTCTTAAGAAGCAAGTCGACGACAAGAAGGGGCGTTGGGTACAAGAATTACAACATGTCATATGGGCCAATCGCACGACACCAAAAAAATCTACGGTTTGCACATATTTCCTCCTCACCTACGAAACTGAGGCAATTCTACCAACACAATTTGAAGTCCCCACCAGAGACCCTGACCTCTCAGACAAAGAAAACAAGTTCCAACTCAGGTATAATATGCTTTGGATTGACGATACATGTGACAGATCCCTGGCTAACCATGGTCGATACCATAGCTCCCTGATGAAGTCATATAGCATAATAGTTCATCTCAGAGCTTTTATAATCAGAGACTTGATCCTTTGAAGAGTCACTACATCCTCCAAACCTCACAATGCTGGGAAACTGATCGAATCTTGGAAAGGACCATACATTGTCTATGACAAAATAGATAAAAAGTCTTATTATTTAATGATCGAAGAGGTAGAACCTTTGTTGAACCCCTGGAATGCAATGTAGTTAGTCCGCTACTGTAAAAAGCAAGTATAGATAGTTTTCAAAGGTTATAAACACAAAATTTTGCGATATAGTTAATCCGTTACTGCAAAAACCAAGTGTAGATACTTTTCATAGGTTGTAACCACAAAATTTTGCATTAATACAAGATCATTTTTCAGCCATTTATATATATAACACTCAATCTTCATAAAATTCTTGATTTGGTCAAACCTAATGGGATTACAAACTGAACCAGGTTACTAGCTTGGTGAAGTTGATCGTCGAGCACCAGGTTACTGCTCTCAATGCTGGTTTGAGCCAAAGAACCAATATCACTGGGCCCAGTGAAGTGGACTGTACCAGGGGATTGCAAACTCGACCCCTCCCCAACAACTTTACCTTTCCCACTTTGATAAACCCGTGACAGCTCTCTTTAGGCAGGAGTCCTTCTAGTTACGGTTGGTGAAACACCCGTACCTGCATTCCCTCGTTGGGTCCTTGGAACATAAGTGTTATTCAGCCTCGTAAGTTTATCATATTCCATGTCGCCCGAGCCTTCTTGTGGAACAGAAGGTTTTCTTCTTTTTGAAGGCCCTTGCGAGCTTGAAGGACCTTTGAGATGACTATTTCTTCTTCCGCCTTCTCCTCCACAACTTCAACCTTCAGAAAATCTTGTTTATATGATCGTCGTTCCCTCCAGTTCAGATCATCCAAATAGTGTTAAAAGCTATTGGAAACTCTACTTTGAGGTACTGTAAACAAAAGAATAGAAGTTAAAAACAAAGTCGGAGGCATGCACTTGACGAAATAGTCAAATAAATACTTATTACGATTGTAAACCCTATTTTGTAAAGCGAATTACTCTTTACTTTTGAGGATCTCATAATTTCCAAGTACAACAACAAGGTCAGTATCCCATCCTCGGCCAGTTGAGCACAGGTAGAATAGCCAGGGCTTATCAGGATGATAATGAATGTGATATGTCTCGCCCTTCGGGTTACTCTTCTTCGGGTCCACTAAAGGACTTCCTTCGGCTAGCAACTCTTCATTCAAGGCCTCGATGATTTTCATCATCTTGTAAAAGTTACCATTCATTTGGCAAGGGGCCATATCCTAGAAGTTTAGCACCTCCTTCACTAGACGCCAAAGGGGGAGGTGCCTAGCTTAATCAACCCTCAGAACGCCATTATTCAATTCACGGGTGCATCCACAAAGGAAAACCTCTGTCCACAGGCACTAAGTAGAAGCCCTTACCAACCAGCTTGTACTTTTTTGGAAGTCGGTCGAGCATTTTTTGCTTCCGAGGACTGACTTCCTTAAACCTGATACCATTGTTCTCGTGATCATTTTCACCATCTTCATTGCCACTTCTACCATCCTCCCTCCTCAACTTCCCTTTCTTCACCTTCTCATTCATCTTCTAGTGGATTATTCCTACCTATTTTGTCCTTACCCTCTTCTTCGTCGCTCTCTCCTACTACCCGAGCCCTTCTCCTTCTTTGTTTCACAAGCTTAATGTCGGATTCAATAATTGCTAAAGGCACAACATCTGCAATATGCAACTCCTCCAAATCACTATTACTTTCTTCTCTCGCTCGAAAGTAATCAGCCTATTCATTAAATCCTCGACTTTATCAATTAGCCCCATTCTCAAAGACTCATTAGTACGCATTTAATACCCTACAGAAGAAGATGGAACCAATTAGCTCGATATCTTTGAGTTAAATCCCCTTACCAACCCTATTACACCAACCTTTGGTGATATACAAAGTATTGCTCATCGAGTATACCCCAAATGGGCTCAAAGGAGTCACACCTGGTCGAATCCCCAACCAGGTGCTAAACTCACCAAAACATCTACTCGAAGGTAATATTGTAAAGGTACACACCAAAAATAAATCATTTAGCCGAACGAATCTCTATCCTACCTAATCCAAAGCCCACCATCTCCCCCAAACCCACAACATCCACTATTAATGGCAGACACCAAGCTTTTCCTAATCTAGATTAACAGATTCAAAACCAAAAAAGAAAAAATAAACAAGATAGATAATAAATGAATTGCAAACAAGGGTAGGGAGGACATATCTTGTACCGGTATTTTCAGGCGGTCTCCGACAATAGATACGATTGGCATATAAATTGCAAAGCTTTTCTTCTCTTCTTCAGATAAAAATTTAAGAATTGGGCAATGTTTGCCTCTCTCTTTCTCCTCTTAAATAAACAAGCCCCAAACCGTATCGGTTTTCACAACTACCATCACTACCCCCACTAACCCCACTCTCTCACCTCTCTACCTTCCCTCAATAATTCTAGCAAACTGTCCCTTACAAATTTTTATGCCTCACTAATCACTTCGATCACTTAGTATTTCTAGCTTCGTGCCTCAATTTCCTCTTCGATCTCTTCAAATCAAGTAGACGTAAACCCTCGTATAAGCAATCTCCCTCAGCTTTTTGATTCATACAAACCTCTTTCTCTAGGTCTCGAATGAAAAAAAACATTGGCATACCCAAGTGATTGTTGCAATTCGAAGTCTTGAAATTAGAAGTCACATACATTTTTGACACGCTACCCATTATCATACCGTAAACCAAACATGAAGTGACTAGTAAACCCTTCTCTACGCTCTATTCAAATAGGCAGGGCCCCAAAAGTTAGGAATAAAGCCTGTAAGAGTTAAATCAGTACAGGAGGCAACCTCATACATATCAATGACCTCGGGCATCTAACCGCACACCACATATGACCATAATAGTCGACCCTATTATAATCGAAGCTCAGAGAATCCTATCATTTTGATTCGTGGCACATCTTTCCTCTTCGAATTATAAAAATCCCATCATTTTGATTCGTGTTAGGTCTTTTCTTTTAAACTTCCAAGAATCCTATCATTTTTTCTTCGCATTGCATCTTTTCCATTCGACTTCCTTTTGTAACCATCAAAGGCCATATAATTCTTATCACTTTATTTCTTTTAAACTTCTAAGTTTCCTATCATTTCAGTTTTCTAAATCATTTCCATCATCCATCTTTTAGAATATCCAATGCATATGCATCAAAGATAGATAACATAAAACACAAGTCTTTCCATTCAATTTCCAAAACAAAAAACAACAACAAGAAAAAAAAACATACAAGAAAAAGTGACTGAAGAAAGCCGTACATCAGTTACAGCCAGGGCAACTCTTCGAGCACCCTGAACTGCTACTACCCGCAACACCATCCTCTTCCCCCACCAACCGCTCAACCAGGGCTCTCAACGCCATAGATCATTCAATAATAGTTAGGAGATGCTGCTAAAACATTACTCATCATAACCCAAACTACTCCACCTCGACCTGTACCCTGCTGATCAACTCGCATATTTAAAGATCGGTGAGCTCTAGAAGCTGTGCCGCGAAGCCCATGCGGCTGAAGAACATTGTCATTAGCTCTACCACTATGGCAGCTATTCTGGCCTCTAAATGTTCTTATTGGCTCTGAAACCGAGTCTTCATCTTTCTTCATAAAGGGAAGAGAGGCGTTGAAGAAAGGAGTTGAGCAGATGAGTAACAATAAGTTAAGAAAATTTGCACCCACACCCCCACTCCTTTTATAGGATATTAAAAGATCATTAATGATATCGGTAACTGGTGCATTGATAGCAGTCAAACTTCCAAATTCCCATATAAATTGATTCTCAGCTAGAACCCTTGAAAAGTGTATACACAATCTTTTTTGAGGTCCGAGCTGAAAGGAGGTGAATATAGTAGCCTACTCGCAGCCTTCATGAATTGACTAGACAATCGAAGACTCCTGAGCAACTCGAAGTCTACCGTACTTACAAGTCTATCAGAACCACAACAAGCTTACCTTCAAATCCATTAAAGCTTTGACTACCGCTTTAGTCTAGCTCAACACCTGATCGAAGGTAAACAATTCATCTAACAACTCTTGCAGAACTGACTCTAGTACAAGGCATATGTAAAGAAGGATACACTTGTAATTTAACATCTCTATAGTGATATCACCTTTCCTATCTTTTATAAATATAATGAGAAAACTGTCATAAAAAGTATGATATTCCCCCCCCCCCCCACACACACACACACACTTGAGAAGCTCTAATAATCTTTAAGCACCCCCTGACACTTAAAGATTCAGTATACTCGAGCCTTTATTTGTAATCTCATCCATTTATATGATCTCTTAAAAATCCTCATTAAAGGTCGTGGAGATAACCCATTCTAGAGTACTCTACGCAAGTGTTAGAAGCTTTCTTTATTTCTAATATACTTGTTAGAACCCATTGTTGAGTTTTCACTCAGTGGTGTAAGAGTTTGATCTCCCTCTACGAGATTAGTCCCCTAAAATTATAGAGCAAAAATAATAATAAAACCCTAGACTAATATATAGATCTAATCATGCAAACCTTAATCACATGTAATAGTAGATCTAATAATATTCAAGGCATTAAGATTTATTTCAAGGCATGTCATAAGAGACTAACATATAGATCTATGATAAATATCATGCATCAAGATTAACAAAATCTAGCCTATACATCAAATTCAAGGCATTAGTATATACAAATTGTAGAGATCAAAAACAACTCTACCAAAAATCACACTAACATATTAGATCTAAGCATGGATATTCATAAGAATTACTTTAAACATGCATATTTTAAGATCTAAAATCATGAACCTTGAAATTTAGAGAAGTTTCTAGGATTACCTTGATCTAAAGCTATGAATAACAAGAGATTACAACCTAAGATAAGCACCAGTACCAAGAATTTGTGCTCGAAGGAAGAACGTACGTGTACGTGGTAATGTGTAACCGCCATACAACTTTTAAGTTTTAATATGAATGCCATATATGGGTTCCGTTGGACCAGAATTCCTTTGTATTTTAATGACATTTTGGGCCCATAATTACAGGTTAAACAGAAAGATTTTGCCAACTTCCCAGAATATGCATAGCCAAGCCGCAAACTTACATTTTTCCGGTCAAATGTTACTTTACATAAAATTTCATGCAAGTATTTAAAATTTCATTACACTTCTCTTCTAGGCTAGCATGTTCAACATTGCATAGGTTTAAATTTTCAATTTAGCAAGATATTACAGGCCCTTTGATAGTTGTTTTTACTTTGAAAACTAGCAGGGCGGATGTCCCATGTTTTAGACATCTCTGAGCCGTATGATTCTCAGAGGAGCTAAGCTACCAAATGCATCACATATTTGTAAATAATGCCCCAAGGGAATTGTGAATGAAATTAGTTCTCTCGAATTGAGTTTTATAGAGATGAACGCCAAATCATCAGCATGCTCACTTGTGGTATTGAGGTTATGAACATATGTATATATGTCGTAGAAGCCATTGATTCCATGATGTCAGGCACACATCCTCACCATGTCCTATACACATATTTTACCACAAACTGAATAATTCGTGATGGCATAGGCTTCCATAATCGTATATATGTATGATATATCCCTGATGAGTGAGTTGGGAATTGTTTCAACACTACACAATAATTGTGTACGTTCGAAGAAATGATCAGATATTTCGTTCCCTTCAGGATTGTCTCTAAGTTATACTTATTGGGTACGTATACACCTAACAATAATGAAATTGTCATCGCCACGAACCCCTTAATTAAACTGGAAGGACCATAAATAGTCGTCACTACTCAAATTTCTAAGGTCGGCACATAGAAAAATATCCATTAATTGAATGAGTTGTGGTACTGCCTATACGATAATTTTCCCCATTCAATCAAGTGTCATTACTCTTACCCAAAACAGGCGATTCAATGAATATTTAAATAATATTTGAATAACCAAATATACCATTAGTAGTAATGAATAATACATAGTAAATCTTAAATAATAAATTATTTAGTCAAAATAGGAACAATAATAGAGAGATATTGAGTGATTCTATTAATGCTCCAAAAGGCCAAATATCATTCGCTTTTACTTACAAAGTACAAAATAGGGATCTCCATATATTTATAGTTTAGGTTCCTAGGTCTTTCTTTCTCTCCAAGCTGAACCCTAAAGGGTTAATAAATAGTCTGTTTGTGACCCTACCCACTCCACCATGGGGGGCCCCACTTATGGGTAACGTGGACTATTATAGTAAATTAATAGTTTGTAATAGACAAATAATAATTAATACAATTATTCTATTAAATAATAAAAGTAAGCAGAATAAGACCTAATAATATTAATTAATACTAAAAGTTAAAACCATTATGTAATTCTGCATATTATGCGGTTTAATAAATATAAGACATAAATGTTAAAAACCACTCGTGGTTGGATGGATTCGGCATGCATCCATATCCTCTAAGAAATTTGCAACAAATTTGGATGATTTCTTGCCGTGAAAATATGCAGTTGGGAAACCAGTGTTCAAGTTTTCTACATCTGGGTGTCTGCCATAAAATGGGATTCAAGCCTTTCTTTAGATAATTGGATACAAAACTTATTTTTATTCCTTTGAAATTGATCCCTGGTCCTTTACTATGAGAACGTACCATATTATGCATTGTAAATTTGGGCTTCTTGGTAGAGCACTCCTCATGGCTTTTCACATGAAGGGTTGAGTTCATTTCTACTATAAGTATAACAGAGATAAAACTAGCATACAATCGAGCCTCCTTGTGCGATCTTGTTCCTGCAAGAGTGTAGTGGATACATAGAGGGTGCGAAAGTAGATTTACATAAATCATTTTCAGACTCCCCTTTACCATAGATTTTCATCGGTGAAGATGGCGGGGAAACCTTAGGGCTTGAGCTGGAAGCCAAGTAAGCATTGAAGTTTAATGTATATAAAATGCGAGGCGAGGCAAACTTGAAGATCTTGTGGATCGCTAACCGAGATATATTCATCTTTTAAATCGCTGCAAATATGATGATAATAAAAGATCAAAGTTGTAGTTTTGTCAGATGTTGAGATGACATTCCCAAACATTTTCATTGAGTTTGCAGATTTGGCCTTTCTGAATTTTGATTGGCCAGGTTATGTAATGGTCTTAACCAAAAATATTAAAAAAATGTGAACCTTGCCGTCAATTTTTTGAGAAAATATAGTGACTTGATGACTTAATGGATAACAATGAATAACTAAAAGATTATTGACACTTCTAGGCGCAATTGAATCACTATAATTAAAGTGACGTTTATCTTACTCGGTAGAAATCACAAACACATACTAGGCATGTATAAACTCACTCTGAGGATACGAAGAACTCAGGGTATTACTTGATTCAATGTGTAACGACCTATCCAATAAAAAAATATATACTATAATATAGAAAGATAGATGAGGCCAGACTAGTTAAGTGGTCTCTATGCAGATTTATGCCAACATACATTATTTATGCTATAAATATCTAATGTGGGAATAAATTATGGAAAATATGCGAAATATATAAATTGGCATAATGCAAATCTTGATTAAACTATAAATAAATCAAACCGTTGCTCATAATTTTTATATAAGAAACTCAAAATCATCCTTTCAAAAAGTGTTATAGTAATATAGCTAATGTAAATTGTAGAAAACTCAAATATGTAACTAACATGGGAAACACAAATACTATTCAAGGACTAAATTGATTACTTGTATAACTTTACAATAACGAAGTTTGAAGACTAGTTTTATTATCCCATGCTCCATACTCCTTAAATATATATAAAAGAACTTGTAAATGTATTAGTAAGATAAATTATTTATACCGCAAATCTTAAGTCAATACTACGCATAATTTAGTTTGAAAGAGAAGTACATATCGAAGTAAGAGATCCTGCTAACATAACACAAACTTTATGTTTATATACATCATTCTCAAACTTTTTATGTAGGGTATATTTAGTTAATGTATTTTTTCTCTAACTCTTTTTAATTTTTCATAATTAAAATTTTAGACGAGGAATACAATGAAGAAAAAACATGGCTATAAAGAAATGATGTGAATTTACTTTTGCATTTGCTCGTTTAAACACGTGTTTGATAAGTTATGGTTTCTCTAAATTTTAGATTTATACCACTCCGTGTGTCATTCACTTCATTTTCCTATTGTAACTTTTTTTTTCACCCTTGCAACCATCCTCAAGTCTTTTCACAAAAGTGGGAAAATAATTAGTTAGATATAGATTATTGAGGGCTATATAGTAGCTACTTCATGAAAATTTTCTGCTGATATTTTTTTTCCAAGAAACAATATGAACCACCTATAGAATTGGAAAAATATATGAAGATTTTTTTTTAATAAACAAACATACATATTAAATAAAATGTTACATGCGGGGGAGTGCAAAGAGAATGTAAAAGCATGGGAGAAACCTCTTGGGTGTGGGGGGGGGGGGGGGTGGGTGGGTGGTCTAATCGTTTGCCTTACTAGTTTTGTAAGGGTTAACAAGTTGAATCTTTAGGTCATGATGCAGTTTATCCCAGCCATTAATTCATAGGGTTGTGCTATAACTACACAATCACCTATGTCCTATCCGTTTCTTATAGTCCTAAAGATCTTCTCTGGGAAAACAATAAATATTGTTTTGTTTGGGGATTGACATGTTTGACCCGAGGAGGAGGTTATAAAAAGGTCATCTTTTAGGTCTCCTTCTCTCCCTACTTGTAGGGTAGGGTCTTAGACCAAAAAGTCTTCTTATTTAAATAATATATAATTCCTAAAGTACCTTCACGAGTTTTAGGTTTTACCCTTCCCTGTAGGCCTGACATAAAGTATTATTATCAGTTATATTGTATTTTGATGTGGCTTTCGGGTCATCTTACAAGCTCCCCCTAAGACATGTTTGTCCAGGGGGTGAGGAGGTTGCAGGTGACCCGCGAGCTTGTGGGTAGCGGGAGTGTGCTCCTACAATCGTCCCCCACAAATTTTTCTTAAAACAAGGGAGGCTAAGTGAACCTATAAAGGTTTTAAAAGTTTTAGTTGATTAGATCAAGGAAATCTGCTCATTGCCATGACTTGTACTTTGATTTTTTACTTTGCTTTAGACAGATAAGATGCCCTCGTTCAACGAGGTAGTATGCTCGCTGAATTTGAAAAGTTATGGGTATGTTTGTCTTAGTTTTGTGGTTGTCTTTAATGCCTTAATGATTATTTTAATTAATTGCAGCGTGCTGTTCGAAGGGCGTGCTTTTACTGCCATAACGGCATCATACATTTTTAAGCTTCCCATCACGGTGCACAAACCCCAATTCCTACACGCATAAGGCCCAATATCTCATGGCCTACCTTCTCTCCAATATAAATACTGTTCTCTACCTATAGCCAAAAAATTTGCGTTCTTCTGGGTTTCTGTTGGCTTTTGCTTCTGCAGGTTGGGGAGGTTTTCGGTGACCTTACCTGGTAAGTTCATCATTTCTTGCCACTTTCCTTTTCTTACTTCCCTTGAAGTTATTTTGGGTTTTGAGTAATATTACGCGTTTACCCTTGTTTTCTTACTCTTCTTATTTTCTGATTTTACTGTGTTTACACATTACTTAGGGAGTATTGTAATTTTGTTCTAGTTGTCGCCCTTTCGTTGGGATTTTACCATTATCAATTCATCAGACCATGTTGTTTTGCCTTGATCGTTCATAGGTGAAATTCTATCTGCTTGGTATTTTATGTATTTCGAGAAATAGGTCAGACCTAATTTTATCAATCAATGATCCAGGATTAAACAGAAACAATCAATGATAAAGACAATCAATTTTTCACCCTGTGGAAACTCTTTACTCAGGAGAAAAACCATATGTTGTTGTCGATGAAGATGATAACCAAAAATTTACCAATTAAAAAGAGTTTAATCTGAATTACACTTACAGGCTTGATAATCTCGTCTCATGATTATCTCTCTTCTGATCTAAGTTTCACTCCCTATCCTCTTCGCTCTCGCAACAATGCTCATTGATCTCACACCAAGTATCACCCTTCTTGAATCACTCTAGAATAGTTTGTAGGAAGTAGGATACACTAATTCAACATCAACCTCAAGGTTTTTAGGTTTTGATTGATGTTAAATTGTCTCTCTGATAAAGAATATTGAGCTCTTTCAAAAATAACTTTTTGTCAAAGAAAGAGAGAAAAGATAGAGGGAGAAAAGAGAAGCAGTGTTCGCTTAAATACTGTTTTAGCCTTTCTTGAGGTTCGTTCGAACGAAACCTAGGTTCGTTCGAACGACCTTTTGACAACCCTCTAGAATTTATGCCTAGGAACCCAGGTCGTTCGAACGAGATTATCAAAAGGTTTAGAAAATTTAGAAAAACATTTTTGGCATCCTTTATCAGAGTTCTACTTAACCAACTTACCTTCTTGGTCGTTGGTTAATAGAAGATTGTACAAAGGTCTTCATCCTGTCATTGTCTTCGACTGAGATAACCACGGACCATTACATACACGAAATGAGACAAACCAAAATCTTTCAATAGGGGTTGTGAGGTGGCGCAGCATGAGTAGCTCCTTAGGCCTGAGAGACAACCCTAGTTGTTCACATATTATTAATTTACAGTCTTATCCTTTGATGACCCGTTGGTCGTCTAGATGGATCGCTCGTCAAAGCGGTTCCTAACTTTAGCTACACGTGGTTCGTGCAGGGACGATCACATGAATTCTGCAAACTGTGTGCAACCCTTCTGTTTGTTATGTGTAAATGGAGTTAGTTGACAAGGAGTCGAGAATGGAGGAGTTTCCTACTTGTTAACCGAATAAGGTACCTTTGGAATGGGCAGAAGGAAATTAAAATGAGGCGGGGACCTCTGTCCTACGGGACCTAGTGGTTGAGGCACAACAAGGTTTCTTAGACATTTTCTAGAATACGAGGGGATATGCGATACAAAGCGGCGATTGTATCTTCTCCGCGAGGTGATTCCGAGTTGTTTAGTCTAAGACTCCTAATATTCATATGGAATTCTTTGATGCCGTTAGCACCCGTGGCATGGGGAGAAGGAGTGATACTTAGATTTGATCCGACTACTAGACGTTGGCTCCCACCAGTAAATTTTTTATTTTTGATAGCTCAAGGAAGGTCTATGGTTCCCCCTTGATGACTTGAATAAGAAGGTTCTCAACTCCATTGATCGTTCCCCCGGGTAAATGAATGGGAACTGCTATCAACTCATGAGTGCATGTCAATTAATTACTCAGTGTGCGCCCCCCAAGTACTGGGTCGGTTGCTCAGACATTATATGCACGTACAAGACAAAGCAATGTCCACACCAGTATAATATTGTTCATGTTGCTAGTAATGGAGGTGCGGTGGGCACGTCGGATGAGCCCCCACGACCGTCGTCCCCACCTGTACCACGAGCAGGTGCAAAAAACAATTCAATGGGATGGCAGACACGGGCCTCTTCAAAGGACGTGTCCAGCGCACAGGTTACAAAAACTGTTGTGTTTAGGAAGAAAAACGTATCTGAGGAAGAGCCTAAAATGGTACAACTCATGCGACCATGTGCGCCAAAGTATAGGCATTGGTACTATGTGTCTCTGAAAGCTAAATAGCCCATAATTTTTTTACTTTCCTACGGGTGGTCATTACTGGTGTGGACACCCAATTATTTGATTTTGACCACCATGCACCCTGGCGTCGTATTCATTATAATTGTTTTAATGTCAAATATGCATAACAATATTATTATATACTCAGCTTTTTTTAACTTATCTATCATTGTCGTATTTGACACGTGTCTGTTTGGCAGGTGTTACTCCATCTCTCTCATCGTGTATAAAGGCTCGAAGCTTCGCTAGCTTGGTCTTCACGACCGTAAAATAGGTGTAATAGCCTATTTTCGTAGAGACCGAAAACAATGTTTTACACCATAGAATTTTGAATCATATGAGAGTGAAAGTAATAGCAAACACAAAAATTTAGCGTGGAAAACCCTTGAATAGGTAAAAAACCACGACCTCTCCTGAGGATTTGAGAAAAAGTTGTTTATAGATTGCTAACTATTATATGGGAGAGAGATATTAGAAACGGTCTCTCAGAAGCTATGTCCCGAAGGTGTATCAGTGAAGCTCCCTTCCCTAAACTGTAGCTCTATGTTCCTATTTATAGGTCTTATAACATGACCGCTATTTGCTTTAATGAGAAACGTTACAATATCAAGTTTTGATGAGTCTTCATAATGGTCGAATAACGGCTTGAGTAACTCTTCTTCTTTGCAACCACTCCATAATGTGTCATAAATACGTCATGTGTTTGTTGACGAGGTCGAGTAAATGCATGATGGTCATAAACTGAGGCCTGAGCTTGTGATTCGGAACTAGCCCTTACATCCAATCGAGTTGTAGAAGTTTGAAATTACTGTTGGTATTCGAAGTACTGTGTTGTATCAGCTCAAAGTTACTGTAGCAGTTTGAAGTTAATGTAGGTGTACTGTTCAAAGTACTACAACAGTACTGTTCAAAGTACTGTAGCGGTTACTATTCAAAGTACTGTAGCTGTAGCAGTTCGAAGTTACTGTAGCAGGTCGAGTATTATAAATAAGTCACCACATTCGCCCCATCTCAGCCAATACCACAAGAAGCATCATAAGCGAGTGGTGTTGGTTGAGACACATCTTTAACCTTTGGATATGTAAACTGCATGGTTGGATTGGTTTGAACCAACGACCAAGAAAAGAGAGATATAAATTGTTTAAAGCTGAAGTTGAGGTCGGGCTCACCCCGGAGTGTGATGGTTGAATGACGCGTGCTGACTGATGCGAATAATGGTTGCGTTGGGAAATGACCTGCATTACATTGAGTGTTGTATAGGAGGGAGACCAATAGTTTGTTTATCCCTACTAAAAAACATTATATGTGTATGAGATGTCTATCGGTTAAAAAGCTAGAATTACCTATGCTTTTAACTATTGAATGTATAATGTGCTCTCTGGGCAAGAAGTTAGTATGCTTCATCCCTTAGATGTATGGTTCCTTAGTTTAAGAAGCAAGTTGTATATTACTTTTTCCTTTGGACGATGTATGTGTCCGTGGGTATAAAGCTAGTAATATTTATGCCTTAGCCTTCAAACTAGAAGTGTCTCTGGGGTGTATAGATGAAAAGCTTGGCCCGTCCAGACATGGCGGTCGTCGGTATGAAGCTAGTGTGTAGTATGTATCTATTATTTAACCTCAGACTATAGAGTGGTGTTCTCTGGCGTAAAGTTAGTATTATGCTTTAACCTTTGGATATAGATATCAATGAGAGCGTAGCTCTGATCATCGAAGATGTGTCCGCAAGTTAAAAAGTATATATGCTTATAACATCAGAAAATAGAGTATCGATTGAGAGCTAGTATGACTTTAGCTTTAATAATTGAATGTAGTTGAAATTGTAAGTTGAAGCTAAAAATATAAAATGAAAATACTTAGCTGGAAATTGAGTTGAAGCTGAAAGCGAGCTAAGAATCTGAAGCTGAATTTATGTATTGTGTCTGAAGCTAAAGTTTAAGAATTGTGTCTGGAGTTGACATCGGACTCGCCCTGAGTATAAGTATGAATAAGTTATAATCGCTTTGAGTACCTCGACCTCGAGCGCTGTAATAATGTTGTTGGAAAGATCAAGCTCTCCCCGAGTATAAGTTTGAATAAGTTGTAATCGCCTCGAATACTTCAACCTTGAGCGCCTTGATAATGTGGTTTGATAAGTTTGATCATTGAGTCTGAATCTGAGATCAGGCTTTCCTCGAGTATCGGCTTAAATAAGTTGTAATCGTCTCGAGTACCTCGACCTTGAGTGCTTTAATGATGTTGTTGAAAATATCGGGCTCGCCCCGAGTATAGCTTGAATAAGTTGTAGTCGCCTCGAGTACCTCGACCTTGAGTGCTTTCATAATTTGGTTTGAATTTTCTGTTTGGCTTAAGATTCATAAGTTTCTGTTGATTCTGTTGTTGTTAAAACTAAAGTAATAGTTGTTGTTGCTGTGAACTTGGCATATTAGTTGTAGTAGTAGCTGTTTGGGCTGACAAACACCAGGTCCGTTGCTTGTTGATGCGCTAGTTTCATAGAAGGATCTGTTATAACATGGATATGTCTTCTGTCTATTGGGATGTTTTGTGAGGATAATGAATCGAGCTGAAAGACCTGCCATTTATTGAGATTCCAGACTCGATTTAGAAAGAGAGAGGCCATATGATCGAAGACCTGCAAGTAGTTCGAACTCATCTAAACGAACCCACTCCAATTTCTGATTTCCTCTTTCTTTGTTCGATGTTGATTATATTAGAGAGCTCGGTGCTTGATTTGAAGTTCGATGGAGGCCGTAGTGGTGAGTTCGATCGAAGACTTATAAATTGTGCAAACAAATTTGATTTGCCACCTGATAAATCAATTTAGTATTTGTTGATGCTGGAAATAGGAGCATTATTTTTTATGTTAATTGTCGATCTTGCTATTGTAGAAGGTGGTTGTTGTTGATCCTATTTTTTGATGCGGACGACATCTAAAGCATCACTAAGGAGGGAGAGATTGATGTCGGCTTCGCGCTCTATTTTAGTTGTAGGTTTTTGAGGTATCGAGGGTGGATGGATGACAAAACCTTGTCATGAAAATTGTTGATATTGAGATCATTCGATCTGTAAATTGCACTTGGGCTTCTCGAACTGTTTGGTATCTGATCTATAATCTGCAACTGTTGTCATTCGATCTGTTTGATGGAATCATTATTCTGTTTGATGTCAATTTGACAATTTGTTTCATCGAGGAGAACAACACGGCCAGCGCAGCTGCGGCAAACTCCGGTACATGTACGGCTTCAAAAATGGCATTGGAAAATGCATATCCGTCGGAGATTGACAAGGATTTTCATAGTAGAAAGCTTGTTGTTTATGGTCGATATACGGTGTCTTTTTTGTGTCCAATATCCTCATCTCAGGGATGCGCGGACTTGGAGCTAAAATCGAAATAACCTCATCCTCGCTGGTGTGAAGTCCGTGACCTTGTATGATGAAGGGACAGTGGAGTTGTGGGGCTTTGTCCGACAACTTTATCTTCTTAAAAAGGTAATGTGTGAATGAAAAGAGCACTTGTATCTCTACATGAACTATAAGAACTGAACTGTCCCACAATTCAGGAGAATTCGTCTGAAATGCCTTGAAGTTATGAGAGAGAGAACAACTTTCGTATATGAGAAAAGCAGATAAACAGGGACCTCAAACATTTAAGCTCGGCATTTGGTTCTGTTGTTGAGTATTGGCTAATCGTTGCGGTTCCCATAGACGGCGCCAAATGTAATAGCCTATTTTCGTAGAGACCAAAAACAGTGTTTTACACCATAGAATTTTGAATGATATGAGAGTAAAAGTAATAGCAAGCACAAAGATTTAGCGTGGAAAACCCTTGAATGGGTAAAAAACCATGACCTCTCCTAAAGATTTGAGAAAGAGTTGTTTATAGATTGCTAACTATTATATGGGAGAGAGATATTATAAAGGGTCTCTCAAAAGCTATGTCCCGAAGGTATGTCAATGAAGCTCCCTCCCCTAAATTGCAGCTCTATATGCCTATTTATAGGTCTTATAACATGACCGTTATTTGCTTTAATAAGGAACGTTACAATATCAAGTTTTGATGAGTCTTCATAATGGTCGAATAACGGCTTGAGTAACTCTTCTTCTTTGTAACCGCTCCATAATGTGTCATAAATGCGCCACGTGTTTGTTGACGAGGTCGAGTAAATGCGTGATGGTCGTATACTGAGGCCTGAGCTTGAGATTCAGAACTAGCCTTTACATCCAATCGAGCTGTAAAAGTTTGAAATTACTGTTGGTATTCGAAGCACTATAGTTGTATCAGCTCGAAGTATTGTAGAAGGTCGAAGTACTGTAGCAGTTTGAAGTACTGTAGCAGTTTGAAGTTAATGTAGTTGTTACTGTTCAAAGTATTATAGCTGTAGCAGTTCGAAGTATTGTAGTTGTAGCAGTTCAAAGTTACTGTAGCAGGTCGAGTATTAGAAATAAGTCACCACATTCAGATGTTTCAACTTATCATACACCTTCTGAGAATACCTACTTTTATCGTCTGCAGCATTCGCCAACTTTTACGACTCCTTATATTTCACATGGAGCTCCTCGTAAACTTTATTACCTTGCAGACATTCTAGTATCAAGGCTTGTTTTTCCCGGTCAAGATCGGCGAAACGTGAGTTACACTTATTGATAGCTTCATTCAGTTCTCGATTTCTCTTGAAACATACTTCCTCATGAGTTTTGGCACGATCACTTTTTCTCTGACAAGAGTCTCGAGCTTCGCACAAATCCCAGTTCATCTTTTTCAGACGCTCTCGCATATTACAAAG
Organism: Kingdonia uniflora; assembly: GCA_014058105.1. NCBI lineage: Eukaryota > Viridiplantae > Streptophyta > Magnoliopsida > Ranunculales > Circaeasteraceae > Kingdonia > Kingdonia uniflora. The sequence continues at coordinate 2,383,967 of JACGCM010001226.1, forward strand.
TTCAACATCCTACTTCTTTAATAAATTAGAATTATCTATCACTGCCGATTGATAATACAACAGATCGTTCTTCTATTTTTTAATCGTACTCGACAGATCCAAGACTTGTTGGTTCGCAGTCATGGTTTCCAATTTTTTCTTCTTTAAAGACTATTTCCACAACTTGGCTTCATTATGGGCAGTCAATATCTTTGCATCCTTACTTGACAGCTCTAGAGTCACAGCATTCAGTCGACTCTGCAGCTCTAATATTTCAGCCTCCAGCTTCGAGTTCAACAAGGTTATATTTTCAACCGCCAATGAACACTGCTGCAATTTGCGGTCAGTTCTTTATTTGAAACCAAAAGTTTGTTCCGCTTATCGACATTAGCCTAGAAGAACAAATTATAAAGGATACACATCTATCAACAAATATTCATGCAAGCAAGACATATCATTCAACAACATTTATTATAACATCAAGATATGATACACAAATCAACTGCATTATGCAGAGCACAATTATAGACCACAGTTTATTTGGCTGGTGATTGAAACCTACTATTACTCATATATACTTGCAAAGGTTCTTTGAAGATTACGACCTCTTGAGGGCAGGTCTTCTGCCGAGTGTGAGGTAACAGCTCTTCGACCTCCTCCTCCTCAGACTCTTCAGCTCGCGATTTCGAGGTTGAACTCCTCCGCCCTCACTACATTTTACAAACCACATATTTTTAACCTTATCATTCTCTACCTCAACATCTTTACCACAGCTCAAGATATAACATCTAAATTCATTTTCTAATCTCTCGAGCTCCCCCCATAAAATGTGGTCACATCGGCTATCTGACGTTCGTGATCCATGTTGATAGCACATTTTCCCCGCTTTGGAGTAATATTCTTCTTCAAGCGCGATTGGGACACTTACAGACGTTTCTGCGTATCTAGTAAACGTGCTTCTAACAATATCACTCTCTTCTTCGAGCTTTGTAATAACTTATTACACTCCACCTTTTCCCTCTCTAGACATGCATTATGACCCTTGCATTGCTCCAGTTCGTCACAAGCATGCCTCAGATAGACTTCTAATTGTGCCTAGATCCTTCTATCTTCCTTTTTTATGTTGAAGAAAAGGATCCTCATTGCTCTTTTCCCCTATAAAATTCAAGCTCATCAGGCAATGGACCTACACCACCTCATATGATGGATACTCCAGCCCGAGCTGAGTCCAGCACTATGACTCTCTCAGTTAACAGTTCTAAATAACCTTCCTTCAAGCCCCGCTCACTATCAACTTCAGCCTCAAAATAAAGCGTCAAAGACAATAATGACCTTTGACATTCTAACTTATCACTCTCATCTACGAACCGCTTATCCTTAAAGGATTTTTGGAGTAAGACAAATCCATCACTCTCTTTTCACAAAACCTCATCCCTCTCAATTTTTATCTTCCCATATCTACATTGAAGCTCGAATAACTTCTTAAAGGTGTTATCAAAGTTTGACTTATGAAGACGTTTCTCATATTCAAGTTTATTGTGCACCTGTTGAGTACGATTGATGGAATCCCTTGCTCGACTTAAGGCCTTCTTAATCTTGATCACTTTCCCCCTCAAATGAACTACCTCCTACATGGAAATTCTACATTCACCATCAAACAACATATATCAACAGCAACCGCAAAAAATTTAAGTCTCAGCAAAAATAGTTTTATCACCAATACAAAGGAGAAATTCAACCAGACAAGTCTCAGGACTATGCTACAACTACGGAATCAAGAATTAGCTCCTGCTACCTCCTTAGTCATCTCATCAGCCTCTGGAGGATCCGGGGTCTGCTCAGAAGGGTGGTCAGCCACTGGAGAGGCATCATCATCTAGGAAGATTATCTCACTATACTTCTTATCAATCGCAAGAGTGACATCATCTCTAGTCAGCCCCCAGTGATAGAATGCTCCAACCAGATTGTTTCGATCAAGCAGCACCTTGTCGAAAGTTTTCTTTGTATCAGCTCGACCTCTTTCTTCATATCAGCAGCTTCTGCCTTAAACTACTCCTTCTGCTCAGTTTTCTCTCTCTCGAACTGCTCCTTCAGTAGAATGTTCTCCTTTATGTACTGCTCTCGCAGTGTAGCTTTCTCTACATCATGTTGCCGAACAAGTTCGGCATGACCCGAAGCACCTGACATCAATACTTCCCAGGCCGATTCAAATGCGACAGTAGCTTGGACGACAGTTACAACATAACAGAATTATCAATCAGGTCGTTTCTCAAGCACAAATAATCAAGCAACACTATACATGCCTGAGCCATGCTGGATTTAAACTCAGCTTTTAGACGCTTTGGATCATGCTTAACTAGCTCCCGAGACGTCTGCCCCACTACATCAAGATCGAGCTCATTTAAAGAAGCTCGTTAAGGCTTCTGCCTCTTCACAGGAGGCACCACATCCTCAGCAACATCCACCACCACAGCATCTACTTGCATTGTTTGCACAGGAGCTATTGCTCCAGAGGGGGCAATGACCTTTTTCTTATGGGCCGTCAATTCTGTCCATTCGAAGTGCCTGTTGCACAGGCAAGAATCTCTATCACCCCGTCAAAAGTAGACCCAAAAATTGCCATAGCTCATTTTGATGAGCTCGTTGAACTTTTGGAACTACAGAGTTCACCCCCTTGTCTCTACGGATACCTAACTCTCCAAGCACTTGGTTCAGATCAGTTCCTTCCTGAGATACGATGTCAAACAAGCTCGATGTATCAGCAACACTTTTTGGATTAGGTTCTATAAAATCAACAACATATTACGTTAGTAGTTCACAACAAGTTAAAAGATGAAATGCAGACAGAATAAAGACACTTACTCTCGTTAAAATTCTTATATAACAGCTCGAGCGTCGGTTCCCCAGACACTTGCATACAATTACCCCTCACCATTACAAGATGGTCACACCAGGGTCTCCCAGCAGATTCAAAATCAAAGAATTTCGGCCTCGCCAAGTCACTATACAAGTATCCGCTCTTTCGACCTTTCATATATTTCAACTTGTAATACTTTAAGATATCGTCCGCAACAAACTGTCTTACATTATCACCACCCCTCCATTTCTTGTTAAGGGCTTCGCAGACCCTCATCATCTCGAGAGTATTACCATTCAATTGGGCATGGCAGCACTCCAGAGCATTCATTACCCTCTTTTAGAAAAAAGTCAAAGGAATACTCAAACCATAAGCGACCTGGTTCAGATAGCAAGGGAACCCCTCCTCTACGACCTCAACACCAATGTCATTATAGTAAGAGACTTCTACATCATCTCCTATATCCATATTTCTCTTCCACTAATCTAGGGAAGGCACTTAATAATGCTCTATTTTACCATCTGGTCTCACCAGAGTCCTAAAACTCAACCCCGCATTCATCACATAATTCCCCCATTTTCCGTCTAAATCCTTTTTATATTTAGAAAACGTCTTCCCTACGTCTGTATCAGCAGGATACTTAAAAAAGTTCCCAACTTTAACTTCTTCTTCCAATCTCTTATTCACCCCAGATTGGACAACAGCCGGCATATCAACAGTTACCGTACCCCTCACTTTCGCATCATCTATAGTCCTACCAGATGACGATGAGTCATCATTGGAGGATACAACCATTTTATTACTGGGTTTTAAATTTTTGACACGCATCTAACACATACAAGAAAATGCTATTCAGTGCTTTGCAATCAAACATGCTTTATCCCTTAGCCATACCCAACAAGTCATCAATCTACCAAGCAAGCCACTATAATCTAATATGGTATTCAATAAACACATTATTTACCACGACAGAAAAGATGGAAGCAGAGATACTGACCTGTACTAGTGAAGTAACAGTCGTCAACTCCGGTTATCACTTGCACTTCAGACGACAAAACTTTGTTCTTCTTAGTAAGATCACACAACAATGGAGGACTTCGTTCCAAGTTTAAAGACTTTCTCTCTCTAGAAATGCTTCTTCCCCTCTCTGCAAATGAATGTGGTCTATGGGAGAGAGAAAGGTGAGTTTTTATATTATCACTCGGTTTCTGAAATGGTGGCTCTTTGGGACACACGTCAGCATCCTCTCTCCTAGTAGGCTCGTGCTCCAATTGCAAGCCGAATTGGTATTTATTAGGATTTAAGCGCATCTTGTAATCGCAAATCTATAAGGTGGTCCTCTTTCTTGAGACTTTTGCAGAGCATATCGTCAATGTAGTCCTCCATTATTTTACCGAGATGGTATATGAACATTTCTGTCATCAATCTCTGATAGGTGGCGCCAGTATTTTTTAAGCCGAAGGGCATGACTTTATAGTAATATAGACCTCGTTCAGTGATGAATGCAGTCTTGTCTTGATCTTCAGGAAGAAGTGGTATCTGATTATATCCTGATGCGATGGCCATCATTGAGAGGAGTTTGTGCCCTACAGTAGAATTGAGTAGGCGATTGATGATTGGAAGTGGAAAGTTATCTTTCAGAGTGTGTTTGTTGAGATCCGTGAAATCAATACAGACTCTGATTTTGCCATTCTTCTTTGGGACTGTGACAATGTTCGAGATTCAGTTCGGGTAAATAGCTTTGCGAATGAGACCGACCTTAATCAATTTGTCGATCTCTTTATCCACTTCGTCTCGAAGTTTTGGTGCTAGAGTTTGTTGCTTTTGTTTGACCAGTTCTGCTTTATCTTTCAACCCTGCTTATGGCATGCTATAGCTGGATCGATCCCTGGCATTTCATGAAACATCCATGCAAATATGTCACTATTTTTTGTTAAGAATTATATGAGATTCGAGCATTCCTCCGTACTTAAGAGAGTTCCAATGTGAGTTCCTCTGTATGTGTCACTGATCTCGACGTACTTTATTGGTTTAACATCGGGCAACTGAGGCTCTGCTGGAATTGACTACTGTAATTGTTATGCAGGAGTTGTTGCAGCTGGCTTAGTTTCAGTAGAAATAGTATTATCGTAAGCTCGAGCTAATTTTTGGCTTCCTTTGATTTTGTAAATCCTTCTTTTCCTATCGAACCGTAAGGCCTGATGATATATGGAGGGAATAACTTTCATGTTATGCAACCACGGTCGCCCCATGATGCCCAAGTAACGGAATTTTGTCACGCCCCAAAATCCGGTAATCAGTAGTTTGACCAATTACTAGATCCGAAGCCGTACAGGTCGAGGAATCTAAATATTTTACCCCACAAATAGCAATAATCATCAGAGTAAAGAAATAACAATATAACGCGGAAGCAAAAGACATATATATACATATCAGTCGAAACGTAATACAATATCTCGAATAAAAGCTCAGCGACATATGTTGAGAACACCTACAGAAATCTAGAACTAATGAAAATCTGCAGTGGCAAAATCTATCTCTGAACTGGCTGACCTTACGGTAGTCCAAGCTTCTCAACCTCTAAAATGGTTAAAATGCGAAAGTGAGCAAACAACGAGCTCACTAATTCAACAGAACTAAATAACCTACTAATAAACCTGTACTGAATATAAAGGTGGAGATGAATGTAATATAGACACAAGTAATTAAGCAAGTCTAGTAATAGAATAAGTGACAACAATGAAATAAAGAGTTAATAAGGAAAGGAGATTAGAGTTGATAAGAGGATCATAGAGTAGGAATGTGAGAAGATAATAGAGTAAGGAATGTGAGAAGAGAATAGAGTAAGGAATGTGAGAAGAGAATAGAGTACAAAATATGAGAAGAGAATGTGATGATATGATAAGAGGCAATGCCATGACGTGAAGTGATAACTAGGATAATCCCATACTTATCCTAGGTGCAATGATATGATATGACGCAATGAGCAGAGATATTCCCATAAATATCCCCTAATGCATAATGAATTGTTGTTTAAAAGTTGTTTGAGGTCCTATTATAAAGTTGGTTGATCAACCGCCAACGTCTAATGTTTTCTTAAAGAGATCAGTAAAGGGATGCACTGGTACAATTTGGTTAAGCTCGACCAAGCTAGGATGGTCACACTTGATCAAAGTGGATTTGGGTGTATCAACCCGCGGAGCAATAATCCGTATCATTTCAAGGAATTTCAACCTCACCGTGGAATAAGTTGGGATCTCCATGACTCTGCCTCATACCATTCCACACTCCAGGGTGGTTAAACTAGGTATGATAGTGCCATTCCCAATCTCACCGTGTCTTTTAACCCGATCTCACGGACTCCTTGGATCCTGTTAGAGGTCAACCGAAATGGAGTGTTCGTGTATCTAATCTCAATAAGTTTTAAAAGATGTGTTATAAGTTATAAAGGTGAAACAGGTGCACAAGAAAACAACACAGCTGTCGCTCACCCAGCAACCCAGCCAGGATGGATAGGGACTCGGTTGTACTGACTATGCATGGCCGACACAGTAACCTAACCGTCACTACACCCAACCCAACAATCTCTTAAGGCTGGAAGGGTCATTCTTGGGCAAGCCACGAGAACGCTAACCCAACCACCACTAACTAAACTCAGGCCTTATAAAAACCAAAAACCTACTCCAGAATACTTACAACCCCAAACTACAGGTTAACACTATAACTGAATAATTCCTAGGTCAAATTATAGTTAATCACAAAGCATCTCTAAGCTCAATATGACTCTCTAAAACAATACCCAGAAACTAGTATGGAAACTTAATAATGCTAGAATAAAGCTCGCCTGATAAAAATCCAAGTCCTGCGGAAAAATTCAACTTGGAAACCCAACCAAAATCCGCGAAATGGCAACGGAACGCCTGATAATCTCACACCAACAATGGAGAACAACAAACAACCAATCAATCTAAGAAAAAAACAATAAAGCCCAAACCCTAGAAATTAAACCCTACGCCGAATCGAAAGAAATTGACGGAAGGGAATCGAAAATTACTTACCAAGGATAGGATAGAAGGTTGCAGCGAAGCTCGGCGAAGAATCCGTGAGTGAAAGGGGAAGATTGGATTATGAGTTTGGAGGAGAGGGAAATCAGTTAGGGAGAGGAGAGAGAGAAAAAAAAATGAGGAAAGAGAATGAAGGATGATATATATATAAACGACAAGTCATTCGAACGGATACAAAAGTCGTTCGAATGACAAAGGGATCTTGGGTCAAATTCCAGGAGGAATGAATCAACTCGTTTGAACGAAAATGAATCTCGTTCGAACGACAATCTGTCCAAAAGGCAAAACGTCCAGAAGACACTTAAAATGTTCAGAAGACACTGAAACTCGTTCGAACGACAAAGGAACTTGTTCGAACGGCCATCTGGGAAAACTCTAAAAATGATGTTACTCAGAGGTCCTCCTGAACCACACACCACACTAAGACCCTCATAAGACTGGAACAACTCAAACAACCATCACAAAGGGTTCCCAAGGTCTAAACACCACCTCTACCGCTAAACGGCCACCAGAACTCCTAAAACCTAGAAAAGGAATCTAACGGCTAGAAACTTAGCCAGAAGGAATAAAAATGGATAGAAGGAGTCTGACGACGGTCTGATAGGCGTTGAGAAATCATGGGTAGCTAATCCCTATTTCTCCACCCCAAAACAAAAATCGGAAACACCAGAAATGCCCGGAATCAAAAACACTATAACCCACGCGAAGGAGAGAACCGGAAAACCCTTTCCGGATATAGAAACCACTCTTCGAACACGCACCACACCAACAAACTAAAACACTTAAACGTCAAACAGCCAAAACCATCAAACCACCAAAACGCTACCAAAAAGGAATCCAAACCAAACCTGATACTAAGAATGATATAGATGCATTATGGATAGGAGAATATGCAGATGTATAATGCAAAGGAGTATATGCGGAAGTTAAAGAATAGGAATATGTAGATTTGGAATATAAAGAGTAATAAAAAAATAAAAAAATACAGGTCATTAAAGATTTGGCCTTGATGTCGTAAAAGACTACGTCAAGTGCGACTGGTCTGGCTGTGATGGAAAGTATGATTTTCCCCACGTGCTCTTCCATAGAGACGTTGATGTCACTTGGTTCAACCTTGTCTGTTAAGCCCATTTGGTCGATTGTGCTCTGGAAATTAGCTCGATGCGGCTGCCAGTTTTTACCATCATCGTATGTAGAACTATGTTCCACATCTTTAACATGATGACGAGAGCATCGTGGTGTGTAAAGTTGGCATGATGAACGTCACAGTCTTCAAAAGAAATTTCAGCTCACCGATTGCTGATTCTAGGAAAAGACGAGCTTCTTTGTCTACTATTGTCAGATCATGGTATTGTCCGATGCGCCTCCGCTTGGATCTGTTGGAGTTGCTAATTGTTTGAATCTCGATGAAATATAAGTGCTTTTCTTCATTAGTTACGTCAACTCAGTCGATCTTGGCATCAGCTTTGTAGCTGCTGTCCTTATAACTTTCGATGTCAGCAATATACTCCAGCATCGACCTTATGCAAATATATTCTTGAGAAAAAATATCAATGCGAAACACTGTTCCATGTTATGATGTTGAATCTGGTGGTAAATGCAGTATGGCCTTCCTGGTATGGGCGAAAGAGTATTGGCAGTTCTGAAGCATTCATCTTTTTGTATCAGCGGGTATAAGTCTGCAAGAGTAGTTGTTAACTGCGGTATGCACAAAATTGGCTTCCTTCGTCCTTGGCGTCCTTGATTGTCATTGGATTTGAATCGCTTCTTATCACCCCCATAGTCTTTATTGTTGTTATGAGCTCGTTCATCGGGATGGCATTTGGTTGGTAGGGGGATGCGTTGAGGTCTTGGCTTCTTAGCTGTCAGCCGCTCAAGGTCGATAAAGTTGTTGACCATCTCAATCATGTCCTCCAACGTCAATGGCTTGTTGAGAACTAGGTGCTCCTTAACTCCTCCATCCGCGAGTAGAGCATTGGTGAAGGCGAAGATTGTGATTATTTTGCCGAGGTTTTCAATTTTCCGGGCTAGTCCGAAAAATTTCCTGGTAAACGTCTCTAATTTTTCATCTGGTACCTATTTGAGCCCGAACAAAGAGTAAAAACTCTCCTCCTTGTCTTTATTGTGCGAATAGTTTTTGACAAATAGTTCGCGCAGTTGTTCAAAAGTGAAGATAGATCCCTCATTTAGTGTGTGAAACCATCGTAACGGCTCACCTTTTAAACTGGCCGGGAAAATACGGCACAGGATGTGGTTAGACGTCGAATGCAGCTCCAAAGAATCCTAAAATTCTTGGACGTGCTCCACCGGATCTTCCCCCTTGTATTTTTTAATCTTCAACGTATGAAAACTGGTAGGTACTTCCTCGTCCAGCAACTCTTGTGCGAGCAGGCTCTTTTGTAATTTTGTATTGTTGTTTCTTCTAGTGAGCATTTGAGCGTCTAGCAGTTCCTTGATGCATTTGTCCACCTATTCTGGAGTGAAATGCTGCCAAGACATGACAGCTCTTCTTGTTACTTGTCCTCCTGGCGGATTATGCTCTCCTGTTGCTTCTCCCATGCGGTCATAGACTAAAATTCAAGGTTTTTCTCTGTTTTACTCTTCTTATTGTTATAGATCTATTACCGCTCCAGTGGGTAATGGTGGATTGATGTGACTCTGAGGTAGAACTGGTTCTTGCTAAATTTGAGGAAGTGCTAGATTTCGGCATTGATGTCCCAAGCGATCATGGACTAATATCCTCGAGGTTGCAGGCAGAGCGTTCTGCTATCTCAGATTTGCTGTTATTTGAGCTTGAAGCACTTTGATTGTCTCCTGTATGTTGGCGAGCTGTTTCTCTAGCTCTATTCGTCGTTCGGCTTCTGCTTGCACAGTTGTTCGCAAATCTGTCACTTCTTCAGCAGCGTCAAGCAGAATATGGTATGATTTGTCTTAATTTGCCATCTATCTAAAGTGAATACGGTAAAAAATGGATTGGAGAACGCTGAGTATATGCTTCGATTCCCACATACGACACCAAATGTAATAGCCTATTTTTGCAGAGATCGAAAATAGTGTTTTACACCTTTTAAATATAGAATAGTGGTTGAGAACCGAAAGTAATTGACACGATTTTTAGCGTGGAAAACCCTTGAATGGGTAAAAAAACCATGACCTCTCCTGAAGATGTTTGAAAGAATGGTGTTTATATAGATTCTAGCTATTTCAAAGATAAAGAGATTGAATATCTAAGTTTTGGTAAGGATAACTTTCCCTAAGAGTTCTGTAGGTGATAATAGCCGTCCCTGATACTCATCTCCAGGTCTCTTTCTATAGGTCTTATAATATGACCGTTGGTTACATTTATGAGAACATTATAATATCAGGTTTTGATGAGTCTTCATAATGGTCTTTTGTAACGTCTTGATACTTGTTGATCTGTAGCGGATCTATTAATACTCTTTGTTGTAGCTTCTGACCGTTGGAGAAGATACAATCTCTTGTAATGTTCGCATATATACGACCTGTTGATAAGTGGAGGAGTATCTTCTGCAGTGCGAAGTTACAGGATGCTTCGATATCTCTGAACTGTTGATGAAGATACGATCTCTAATAGTATTCGCATGTATTCGAACTGTTAATAGACATCTGAGTATTTTCTGTAGTACGATGTTATTGGATGCTTCGACATCCCCGAATTGTAGATGAGGAAGTCTGTATTGTGAACTGCTTGCCTTCAACCCTTGGTTAATTACCAGTATGCTAACTTCGAACTATATGAGCTCGAATATCGGACTTAGTATGAGGATTATAAATAAGCCCTCACAATAGGCATACTACAACTGATTTTTGACAAGAAGTTTGAGGCCAACAATTTCTTTCCACCTAAGGATTTCTATCCAAAATGTGCACTCTTATAAATCTCATAAAAGTACTGCTATAAGTATGATGAAGCCTCGTTTCCTGAGTAATCGAACTTCCAAGGATACCACAGCTTCTTTGAGTACTACTAATTCGTAATCACTCATTCTACGAGTGACTCTTGGCGTGAAGAGCGTGCGCATCGCCTCCGACTCTAAGTGTAAGAAAGTAACTCATGAAAGAAAAAAAAAAGCTCACTATTTCCCAGGCTTACGTTGAGGAGTCTAGCCGCTCGATTGGGACTGGGCAGCTCGGGTCTGGCCATATTCTAGAGGGTGACGACCAGAACGCTCTGTGGATGGTCAAAGGGAAGCTGCGCCTGGTAGGAGTATTTAACAACCTCAAGTAAGCCAGTGGGCCATTTGTTCTACCATTTGGGTATGTAAGATAATGTTCCATTCTTATTTAGCAGTAGTTCCTTTAACAATTATTGGTCATTGCATCGGAAACTACTCTCCTCCGTGGGGACAACTTTGAAGCACATTGTAAAGAGCAGAAATTAGGCAAGCATGAGAGGGTAAAAATTGGTGTGGACGATACCCTTACTGGGGCTACGGCTTTCCTGAAGACGCAGGAGGCCAGTTTTACTGAAAAGAAGAATCAACTGGCAACGGACCTACAAACCACCACTGAAGCTATCGCTCGTATCACCACAAAGAGGAGTGCTGAAATCGAGTAGTTTTATACGCAGCTTAAAGACAAACGCTCTAAGATGACTCAAGTGGATGAGAGTTTGATTGAACAAGCAAAAAAGTTTTTTGAGCTAGAACGGAAGTACAAGGCCACCATAAACTTGTGGGTGGCAACGGTTGCTCCTCCTATGCTTCTGCTTTGCACACTTCAGCCCGTTCCAAGGCCACGTCATCTAGCATTCTCAGGGAGACAAGGACCACTTCTTGAATTCCTAGACGGCGAAATTACTATCGATGAGCAAGCTTAACTTGACCATGAGACTAAAGCTGCGGCCCGCCTCTCAAGGAGAATATGGTGGTCTTTCGTGGTCGTGTAACTGTTGAAACATTTACTTTATTATTTGTATATTTTTTATCTTAACCCATAGTGGCTATTTTGCACTCTATGTACAACTTTTGTTTGTTATTATGAGCACTGAGGCACGCGCTAACGCGCATGCTAGACCATTATGCTCAATTACTAATTAGACATTAATGGTACATAGAATCAATAATTGAAAATATGATGTATACCCCATGAGAGAGATGAAAATTATAATGGCAGTGCAACATGGTTTTCCAACAAAGCAATTTAAGATAAAAAGATAAAAAAATATATAATATAAACCTACACTCAGACTTATAACATGTTTTTGCCTTAACCCCAAATCAGTTTGACTCTGAACCAAATCATACACTAAGACATATGACTAAACATGTAAGCAAATAATACATATAGAGGGTTTGCAATATATGAAGATGGTTAAAAGATTTGTATACTATAATTGGTTGCCAAACGACCTCCAAACTTGGTGGAGGGAATTAGAAGGTTGTAATGTAATATACAATATCTAGAGTTAGAATGACAAAAAGCCTCGTAACCTTAGAGTTGTAAACAACTTAGCAGTTGCACAATCATGAAGTGAAAATAAAAGCTTATCAAATCATGTAAAAGATAAAAGATTGCAACTACAACTAGTATTGCATAGACACGACGTGTACATCAGTTTAACATTACTTGAATTCTAGTTATTGCCATCATCAAGCTCTTAACTACTGGAACACTGGCATACATGCACAATTTGAATAACAAATAATGGGCAAACCCTAGATGGAGGTGAACCATGGGGTAACATATAATTTCTAAAATAAATGTTTATCATTATTAATGAACACACGTTGAAACTGTATTGATGATAACAACTACAGTCACGCAAGTGAATCCAAATGGATTCGAACCATCATCCTATCAAAGTATGAGAGGCTCTTACCAATTTGAGTTTATAGGTTCATAGGGAAGAGATCAAAGAGGTATCGTGATCACTAATCAGACAAAATGGAACGCAAAACATATACTTTCCTCTTTTGTTACAAGTTCTACCAATCCTTTCAACTTGTATGGGTAACCATTCCATTTTATCATTTCTCCAGTATAGAGGTTACATTAAATATTACTTTAGATTAGTAAAAGCATTATATCATATATACATCATTCTCGAAAACTGTACATTGGCAAAAGGACTCATATGGAGGGGTGCCCAAAATCTTAATTAGACCATTGTCTTGCTTCCATTTCCTTCTTTTTCGGTGAGTTAGATATGAATGCCATAGGGAAAAATCAAACCAAGCCTTCTAACTATATCCCCTCCCTTCACTATCATCCACTTGAAAATTACAAATATTGATTACTTCAGTTATATCTTCATGTCCTCATGCCTATAATAAAAGATGATATTGTGTATCTCTCACTCACAGTACTACTAGTAGTACCTGTACTTTGTGACCAAGTAATGAAAAAATACGATCATCTGCAGCTTTGCAAAATCTACTCTTGTACGTTATCTTGGACCCCCACCGAAAGCCATGAAGTTCTTAGATCCAGCACATCCCTGGTTGCTATAACACCAAATAAGCACCCAAAATTAATGTCGTACTTGGTCAGTGTGTTGAAAATGGACTAAATGAAATATACAAACACTAACCTCCATCGCAATGGATTGAAGACAAGGGGATCTTCATAATTGGTAGAGTTCAAATGAACAGATGTAATTTTTTTTGATAACATGTTACTGAGATAGAAGTAATTTTTTTGATAACATGCACAGCCCCTATTTACGACAAAAGGCCCTTAGAGCTAAGACGTTAAACCCCACTTCTCTCGCAGCAATAGCGACCAAAATTTGTTTGTAAAGCACTGTATTGCAAGACCAGAAGGTGTATTGCTAACTTATTTTTGTTCAGCCTCTACTAAGATGTATGTAATAGGTTTAATTTTCATATTTAGTCATGTGATTCTAGATCTATGTCTACATTAATACAAAAGAAAATAGAGCATGGTTTCCTTGTGCTACAAAACAGCTTTTGTCATGTCATTTATATCCTCATAACAAGAATGTAACAACTTACAAAAGGAATGTGCATCAATTGAATATTAATCTTGATATTAAAGGATAAAACATGATACCTATGACGAGTGTTGGTTTTCCACTCACCTTAAGATTACTAGTTCTTGAGAAAACTCTTCCTCTGATTCTTCATTAACATGCTCAGATTTGAGAATTTTAATAGTGACATCCTGAGCTAGGTAAACTCCACGATACCTTTGCACAAGCATTAGAAGAATGGTACTTAACATAATGATGGAAAACATTAATTAAAATAATTAAAGCAGCAGGGTTTTTAGTTCAAAACTCACAAATCTCTGCAGGACCCGAATGCAACTTTGTCTCCTGCATTTAACATTCTTTTATCGATCTCCAAATCGCTAAATCTTGGTCGTATACACAACACTTTTATCCCAAAATTAGATGGGGAAGAAGCAGACCACGGCTTATGTACCAATACATATTGCCGATACATTTCATATTGGATGGCTAGTAAAAGGATGATGTAATGGATACAAATCATGCAATAGTATTTGAGAAAGTAAAATATGTTTTTGTACAACTTTTAAAGGAAAACACTATTGATGGAGCATATATCCTAAACACCCATTGTTCTAAGAAGTTCTAAGCACCTTACTTTATCCTAAGTCTTCCGCCAACTTAATCAAATCCTAGCAATGCCCATATCCCTGAAGATAACGTATGCCAGCTCTAAATGTATATATTTGTATTCCTAAACCGTCATCACCCCTTAACTACTAACAGGGGGGGGGGGGGGGGGGGGGGGGGGGGTCCTAAAACCATGTTTTAAAGACTTAAATTTTAATTATCAGCCACCTCTACTAAGACATTTTATATGACATTCTATATATTCCACTTAAATTTACATAGCTGCTAATACCACTTTAGTTACTGATTTGCTATAGCTCTCTTTTCAGATTGTATTAGCCTGGTAGGATTCACCTCGATGATAGCTTTAATTTTAAGTTAGGGGGCACTACAAAATAGAAGGCTTCTGCGGTATATGAGAGAGGCGTACATGTTGATGTTATCCCCATTGGTAGAGTTCACGCAAGCTATACCTACAACAGCAATTTGCATTTTTTTTTTCTGGCAGTTGTCTATGTTCTTATACCAAAATGATCACCTATTGTCATATAAGCGACAAGGACTGTAAATGGATGATTTTATTAAACAGAAACCTATTCTCATAAAAATTTGATTTGTTTATACTAGTGATCCCTAGTATCTACTCGAGAAACTCTTTCATACAACCCATATAATCAATGATTTACAGACTCAACTTCCATTATTTCCTACTAGTACTAATTAATTTGTTATTTAAGGATTGATGAACACATTTAACATGTTCTAGACATTATTTTGTACTGCTTGAGCTTATGCCCAAGAACACGGTAGCTGCTTCAACAAGTTTTGCGCGTATCTAAGTCGTAACATTTACATTGCATGATGTTTCATACTTTTCTAGATTTGATATATTCTTTTGATTTATTTAAGGACCTTTTGTCATTAGATGAGGCAGCCATAACAACCGCCTTGAGGCTAAATAACTGTTCTGCAAAGAAGACTTTTTTAAGCTAAAAGACATTTTCTAGACCTTGGGAAATTGTGAAAGAATTGTGTAATGTAGGCATAGTCCCGTACTAGATTAAGAGGTTAATCAATATAAAGAAAATCATTTGGAAAACAAAAAATGTATTTCAAAAGTTGTGCATGGGACAGAAAGTGTTAAAACTACGTTTGCAGAAGCTAAATTAATCTCAATTAAAACTAAGATCTCTTAATTGCATAAAATAAAAGTCAATACCTAGGGTTTATGAGATTTACCCCAAACTCTTCATATCTCTCTAAGGCTAAGCCTTTCTCTCACACTCAAACCAACATAAGAAATAAATTAAGTTTAGACTCTCTTTTATATAGGAGAAGAGACCTAGAACATATAGAAACCTCTAGACTTTAATTAGAAGACTTCTCCTAATTATAATGCAAATTAAATAAACTACTTAGAAATAAATAAAATAGAGAAAGTGGTCATGCAAGGTGGAGAGGCAATCGCCTACGTGGGTATTGTGATGACCACGTGACTTATCAAAAAGAATAGCCCGTAAGTATAAAAAATAAATTCAAAATAACATACCTCGTTTGCTGCAACTGCTATTTCCACCGTTTCAAGCAAGCCATCTGTGTCCTGAGCACATCATTGCAAACCAAAGACCCCTATCATAAAAAGTAAACTAACAAAGCTCCTAAATAAATCATAAAGCTGACGTACTAGTAAGATAAGGCACTAGCTGCACATATCTACTGTAGCTGATAACATGAATTTAAGGTTTTTGATAGCATAAATCATACAACTGAATACTCCAGTCATCAACAAATAGCAAACGTAACGGTTAAGACATATAGAAAGAGATCCCCCTCCTCCCTTAATATATGAATTCAACCCGTGCTTATGTTTATACTAATTTAATATTTCAGCTTCTATTAGATTGGTATTTGTTGTCCAATCTTAGACCATCTATTTTTTAACTTTTCTGCACTCTGTGGTCATGATATAAATCATCATATATGCAGAATGGACATAACTATCGGTGGAGGCTGCACGTTTAATGTTGAAATTACCCCACTTCCTCTTTTTTTCCCTCCATTTTCTTAAGTACATTTTGTCCCTTTCATTTTAAGTACATGTTGCAAGCTGGTAAGGTGTGATATATCAGAGGAAAGCCTTTCATATCACTTGTGGTTCTTCCATCCTTCAGATAATATATTATACACCATTGGCGGTGGAACCATAACGGCTTGAAATACTAACGAAGCAATAGGCTAACTTCCTTTTTACTCCCAGCATAATTTATACTTTAGAAAGATTCTGGTTTAGGGCTTTTGTTATCTTTTGCATGCAATAAGTATCATAGCCATCCAAAG
Source organism: Kingdonia uniflora (assembly GCA_014058105.1). Classification (NCBI taxonomy): domain Eukaryota; kingdom Viridiplantae; phylum Streptophyta; class Magnoliopsida; order Ranunculales; family Circaeasteraceae; genus Kingdonia; species Kingdonia uniflora. Next base: position 2,400,768 of record JACGCM010001226.1, read on the forward strand.
CCCCACCAAGACTGCAGCCACCAGTATTATGCATCTCAGAACATATCTTACTGGATGTCTCTTTCTTGATGTTTTTATACATATAGAATATCGATTTCAAAGTAAATTGAATATTTTTTTTTTTTTTTTGAGTAGAAACTTTAATCAATGGTTGATAACATATGTACTTAACTAGTTAACTGATATATTATTTTTTGTATTAACCACTTAGACTCCTAGATTTTAAGAATTAAGTTTTATCCTTTTCTTTTTCGTTATTCCACGTATCCCAAGTTTAATGCAAATAGATATCAGCTTTTGCAAAGGAATTAAAACTTACAGTGAAGAAAAGAAAAGCTTATTGCATTCTCTCATGACTAATAAAATGTAATATTTGTATTTTAGTAATACACTATACTATTAGAATTGTTGATTAATTAAACAATAAAATCTAACTCAGCGGGCCATCCATCCACTACAAACACATCCAATGAGTAGCCATCAGCTGTCGAGAACACATGCGCTTTTCAGATATTTAGACCTATGTCTGAAAGTGAAGCAGAGAGTTGGGAGACCATACAAAGGGGTTAAGAAGATCTTGTTTAATCTTGATATAAGCATAACACAATAAAGAAAACTGGATTTTCATAAATATGTGATTTCACAATATTGTCAAAAAAAATCTAATGGAATCCGGAGATGGTGAAAACTGTAAACTACTTTTGAGTACCGCCACAATTATTTTAAAAAAAGAGGTCATGTCATGTGTCCCATTTGCCTTTAACTTGCCCTTTTTTATTCTTCACAAAAGTGTCCCTCCAAATATAATCTATAAATTTTAGTCAAAATACGTAGGACACCTGTTACTATAAAAGTCAGATACTTTCTTTTTATGGGTAGCTTATATCTGCATATTATCGTGAAGCAGCAGTAAAAAAAAAGAGCCCAATATTGAGTCGAAAGTAATTTACAGGATCTTTAATCGCGGGTTAATATAACATGTAGTAACAGATGCCATCCATTGAATGTGTTTATCTACTTAACTAATCATTTTCCACAACGAAAAAATAAAAGTTGAAATAAACTTTACAAAAAAAGATTGAATGAGCAACTCAAATATAATTATCCACAAGCATGTTCATAAACATGTAAGAATATATCTCTAACATACCTGGCTTAGAAGCTTACGCTTGTCAATGGTAGAGAATATGATTTCATGTACTGGAACATGTGAAACTTTCAGCATGCATGTCATTTCCTTGTTAAGATAATGTTGTCTTCAAAGTTATGATATATTTATTTTTAAATATAATATATTCATTTAGTTGCCAGTAGTGCGCATATATAAAGGAAACAAATTGTAGAAAATTGGATAGTAAACTAGAAAGATAAATCTCAAACTACTAAATACATGACATATAGTAGATTCATTTATTTGCCAGTAGTGCGTATATATAAAGGGAACAAATTATTGAAAATTGATATATCGTAATTGTCGACAACTTATGGTCCATCTAAATATCATAGTATTTCATGGAAAATCAGTATATGTTGTACAATTTTATTATAAAATAGTGCTTAATATTGCACAAACGGAAACGGAAAAGAAACTATTTCCTTTCTGGTCTCCTTTGCTAGAAATTGAGTGGCATCTCCGTCGCCTTCTTCAGCAGGCAAACTAAGATTGATCACTCAACCCTAGGATTGACAACAGAGCAATCTCACTCTTATAATGTGATATGCTATGGATCCTATATCATTTTAGTATAATGCTTGGTCCTTACTCAAAAATATGGGAACAACATAAAGTTCCCATAAACTGACCAAAACGGATGAAACAAAGGTCCATGAGTTCTGTTCTGGACGGAAGGTAGTCTCTCACTCATCTGATGAGATACTTCCGCACTTGCTTTCATGTTATATCAGTTCAAATATTATTATTTTTCTCTTATTTAGAGATAGTTACTAAAGTGAGAAGGAATCTCTCAAATATTACACACACTAGCGAGTCCGTATGTGTGTCACCTAAGTCAGTAATAGTTACGTGTTGAGGTGTTCTTCACGAACTTGCATGACAAGCTTTGACTATCATGTAGCAATCAATGTAAAAATGATATGTCTCGTAAATGTTCATACATCAAACATCTTTTATTGATGTAGTAGATAGATATATTGAAAGAAGATCAAATCCAAGGACTAAAAGCATGGAAGAGGGTTTTCTATAGAACATTATTGTAGATTGTGATGCCAGTGTTCTAGTAGGGCTTTCTTTTATAGAGTGACATTCTTTAAATATAGGAAACCTAGTTAGAGTAGTTTGATGGAAGAAGGGAAAATGAAAAACTGGGAGAAAAAAATTCATTATTAATTTTGAAAAATGAAGAGATACCAATAATCAAAGGATATCGGCCAAGACCGGAATACCGGAGAACATATGCATGTACAAAGATACCACAAAGAGCAGCAAATACTGGAACTCAACAAACAAGCAAAAATTCGTTGATCCTCAGCTCCAGAAGACAAGAAGTCTATATGTTGCTAAACGTGCCTCCTATCTCACTATAAACACCTCAAAGAAAGCACCACTAAGAGCTCCATAGTTTTGCACCAAGATAAGAGAATCCCTTTGACATCCGAAATCATAAGAGTCAAAATTCTAAACCTACGGCTCAAGATTGTGTTACTTCTTTCCAATTGCATTCCCTACGTCACAGTAAAGAAATTGGCCTCTACTAGATTCACTTTTTGGAAGAAGCTATACTTGTGATACCTATGTAGTACCCATACAATATACCAAAAGGTCCATAAATTTTCCAGTGGTTGTGCTCATATAACAAAAGTTAACTCCTCGAAATAATTTTATTAGCAGTAAAAGTTTTTTCTTGAGGCAGTTGTTTATACAAAGAAGGCAATATTAGAAGAGACCAAAGATACCAATGAGGTCGATGGGAGGTCAAAGATGGGGCAAGAAAGGGCGGTATAGAAAATTTTGACCGAGAATGTCGTTGCTAGAGGTTGTCTATTACTCTTCTATCTTAAGGAATAGGCTTAGACAACTTTCGCAAATAGTTTTGATAGGACAGTTGATAACAATGAATCCAACACGAAAAATGATCTCATGTGACAGTTTTTCATAAAAGCGTCTAGGCCCGTTCCAGTTATCCTTTAAGACTAGAAAATTGACTTATCCGGGTTATATTTTTCACGTTATTATGGACGTAAATATTCTCGATTATGAGAACACTTATTAAGGCGATGCCTCCACGTCTTCCAAATCATGTTTAAGATGATAGGTTTAACTAACCATATTTCATGAGTGAAATTTAGTGGAAATTAAATCACTGAGACTGAAAGCTTCATAACATCCATCACTAGCTAATCATGCATATAAAAATCAAAACATCAAGCCGAGTAAAATAGGAAAGTATTGACGTAATTACCCTCCGAAAAAATTCTTGATGAGATATTTTCTTCCGATGTTATCAGTATTCTTTCGTGCATCCAAATTTAGGTCCTCGAGCTTTGAGCAAGGTTTGAAGTCAATACCTTTGCCACTGATTCTGCCAAAAGACGTAATCAAACACCAGAAAGAAACATATGACTTCATTAGTCAAGTTATCAAAATCAATGAGTGAATAACCATTGGAAACTAGATAAATAGAAGGAAGAACTAAAGCTTTCCCCAGACAATTTACCTTTTATTGAACTCTAATATTTTATTATATTCATTATATATTATAGAGTGGGTTATATTTTGCCTTGAGAAATTTTCAGCCGTCGGTCAATTTCTTTCATTAGAAAAATGATTATTTATGTCATCGAATCTATAAGTTTGTTAATCGAGACAACTGTACGAACGAGATATCAGGGGCAATTTGGTCTTCCCAAAAAATATCAGGGGCAAAAGTGGCATTTGACCCAAAAATCCTTCAATATAAAACCAAAAAACTAACGATTTTGACATAAACTTTGTAATCTCTCCATCAGGAGCAAATAAATCCTAGCCGTCATTATTGAATTTATTTCTCGATTTGTTTTCAATCGACCTATCTTACGGAGCTCGATTACTATATATTTTATGCTGATTTTGATCTCCATTTTGCCTGCCAATCCCATATTTTCCTCGAATCTTTGACCTTTTCTCACCTAATGAAGCCCTAATCCAAAACTGAAGTTTCAGGAGTTCTTCGATCTAATATAGATCGTGAATACAGATGGTTTAGGTGGAGTTCTTCAGATGAAAATCAAACAGTTTGAATTCAACCAGTCTATTGATCAAAGCCCTCGATCAAAAGGTTTGGGTTTAACAATAAGTTTCTAGAATATCAAGGGTTTTTTAATTTACAAAATTTTTAGGCTTAATTAGTTTTAGTGAAGGGATTTTAAATCCTGAACCGAATCAGATCTTCTCTACTTCATTTCATTGTCAAAATTGATTTTATTAAAATCAATTTCAATCGATTGGGTTAAATTATGAAGAAGAATATCATTTGTCAAGGAGTGTCATAGACACAAGAACTCAATATTTGGATGTTGAACACATTGGCAGCTTAAGGAAGAAATTGGAATTAACTTGAAAGGGATGTTATGCATATATGAACATTATTTATGTGCCAAAGGTACATTTTTATATAATCATGGAGATAAACTACATAGAAGATACTATGTGAAAACATGTAAATACCGGCAGTTTTGGATAGTTATTTATGACTTCCGGCTTTGTCCTATTTTGAGTAAAAATTACAACTTCCTTTAATAGTCGTGGTTTTATAGCCCCCATCGTTTATTTAATCTTCTCTTTTACTTTCGTTTTGAGAAATGCGACTGATTTACAAGTAGCAAAATATTTTAATTTCGGACTGTTAACCAAGTTGTTTTGGTTTCTGAACATATAACCACGCTAAATCCCATTCAAATCTCTCCAGTATCTCTAGCCTTCCAATCTCTAAGTATAACCTCTTTTATCTCTATCTATCAATACATCCTATGATGAAAAGGCACCAAAGCAGCAAAGCTCCCCATTTCCTTTATGATTGTAATTTTGTAAAAACATCTTCTCCATCCTTTTACAATTTACATGATTAATTGATTTCCTCACCATTCACCAAAACTCAGACGATATCTTTATTCCTATCTTTGTCTTCGGTATGATTTCCCTCTCTCTCTATCTCTTTAGATATCCCTCAAGATCTTAACAGTCTACAGCGTTTTCCTTGCTGCTTGAGTCAATCTCGGAGGTATTTTTTGTTCGTTCTTTTCCTATTATCTAATTTCCCCCTTTTATATGATTAATTGATTTGCTTATTAGGGCTTATTTTGTTTTCCCCATTTTACTGGGCGTTTAATGATTTAGGGATTATTTTTGGATTTGTTTCACTGTTTTGGATAAATTTATGATAACTTTAAATAATAAATGAATCCAGTGGCTTTATTACTACTGGAGGATTGTGGAATAACTCTTAGGCAAAGTGGTTAGGGAGATTAGGGATGGAAGAAGACTAAGAGATTCTCTACTGAAGGAGATTCATTGATGGAAGAACGAAGCTCCATAGATTGGATCCTAGAATTAACGGACTTTACATCCCATATGGTGGGTTTATCTGAGGGTTATGTGGGAAGAGGCGATGTCGTTGTGATTTGAAATCGGTAGGCTAGGCTTTTTCTTGTGACAATTTTTGTGCTTATTTATGATGGCCAAAGGGAATTCCCGGGAGCATAGTTGTGCTCATTTAAGGACACCATATTGTCATCCTTGAGGGCCAGTTGATAGTGATAAGAAATCGTACTTTATAGTTATAGAATCTGGCATCATCTCTATAACTCTTTTTCATGAATGGCACATTGTTTCGTTGTAAGTTTTTCTTCTTGCTCTACTATTCTTAGGACTTTAGCATCATTTATGATTGGTACCTGGTTAATGTTCACTATCATTTTTCATAAATTATCATTGTACTACCTCTCTATGTTGTTATTATCTTTGCTTATGGTTTATAAAATGGTAGAAAATCTTTACCCTAGATCAAAAACAGATAAGTGGCTCTCTTTGTAGTTCCTTTGTTATTATTTCCCTTCATCTGTAGTAATAACCCATACACCATGAACTACACATTCAAAGCTGCTGATACTCATCAAGATCTTTTGTTTTAGTACTCCTCGCTATTTTGTCTAGAACTACTTTTAGGACTTCTTCTCTTAATTGGTCAATTATACTATTTTCTGTCTCCACTTTCCCTAACACTCTTGTTATGAGAATCTCTTTTTTCAAGCGTATGTATGGTGATTTCTGGGGAGTTTAATGGTTCAGATTGTTGTTCTTCAATGTATTATTCTGTTTACATTGATGGCCTTTTTGCTTCAGTATATCAGAGCTTGGATCCTCACTGGGAGACCTAAGGTTTTGAGATCATTTTTGACAAAAAATGATTTTCAAACCGTACTCTCTTCGATCATAAGTACTGATCAGATTGCAGATATTACTGTAATCTCATGATGATCTAGTAGTATAGATTTTCTCCTTGGCGCGCTACTTAGAGATCTGCTACTGTCATGGATAATATTTGTCAAACATGTGGTAATTAAGGATATCCAGAGCTTCTTGTTTGTTGAAGCCAATGTGACCTTTCAATGGAGCACCGCTTTGCCAGATATAGTTCCTGATGCGGACGATATAGACTTCACATGGTCATGTGTGTAATGTGTGTCAACTGTTGTCACACAATCTTCCATCAGAAACTGTAATTCAATTCCGGTCTTTAGAAGTCTACAAAAATGAAGAGGTGTACAGTCTGCCATAAATATCCAAATTAAGAAAAAGGATCATGAGGATGGGATCAAATCCTTAATAGCTCACTCAGAGGTGCAAGAATGTGATGTTGCTGCTCCAAGTAGAAGTGATTGTCCTTCCTCAAGCAAGGATAGTAGGAGAGAATTTTTCAAGGATAAACGTTTGCAGATAGCTTCAGATGATGATAAGAATATTAATGGGGAGGATGATAGGTGTGCACACCATGCTGATGAAGATAAGAATTACCAAAACGTACAAGAAAAACTAGTCGATGAAGATGGGGAAAGTTTTGAGGAAGAAGGTGAATTTTACCCTGATAAACACATGGATAGACCTTTAGATTTCCATGATAACCCAGACAGCGGAAAATACATTTTATCACATCTTCCATTTGTTGAAAAGGGTGAATGTTCCAAAGAAAACCTGTTGGAATCTGTAGATAAAAGTGATTGGGCAAAAAATAAGTGTTAGCCGCAAACTCGTAAAGGGAATAGTGATAGACATAGAAATCTTAAAAGGAGAAGATCAGTTTTTGATGACGAGGGCAGCTCTGATGAAGATAGTGAAATTGTTAAAGAGGATCAGATAGTAAATAACGAAAGAGAAAATTGATCATGAGTGATGTCTCCGATGAAGAAGGTGAATTTTCTTAAGACAAACAGTCCAGAATAGCTTCAGATACCCATGGTTCCCCTGTGAGCATTTTTTCCTTTGATCCATATAATAAAGAGGGCGAAGACAGACATTTGTAAATACATTTGGATGCCCCACTTCCCATTTCTTACATTCATTATTACATCGAAAATATTTGAAATGCATACAGAAGCGTATCCTTATATCCTTGTTCTTATATTTTGTTGTAGGACGAATACAAGAAGCTAGAAGTTCTTGCCCTTGAGATAGAGACAACAATTGCTTCTTTGGAAGAAGATTTAGCAAAAACACATAAAGAAAAAGAGGAAATACTTCTTAGAAACAAAGTCTTAACTTCTGATGTTGAAGCTACATATTATAGGCTAAGAATCAAAAACTCTGAATTGGAAAAATTGGAGCAATAAGTTTCAAGTATGGTAAGTTGTATAGTATTTCGGGTACTATTAGTTGTTGGTTTTTACATTTTCTTCGTTAGAAATTAGTAGAAAAAAATATATATAAAAAGACATAAAATGGAATTTTCACATTACTAGTATGAAATTATATAAAAAAAATTATGGTAGTTTTTCTTGTTTTGATGGATAATTTTATTAACAGAGAGTTAGATTGACTGAATCTGAATCTTCATGTGAGAATATGGAAAGCTCTATAAGTCCTTGTTAGTAGAAAAAGAAGAGTTGGCAATGGTATTTTTCAATCATTTTCTTATATTATTATGAAGTATTTTACAATCTGCTAATTTTGGTCTTTATGCAGCTTCTTACTAATGCACTTTTAGAACTGGTGGAAGAGAAAGAAATATGGGTTGCTAAGGAAAAAGCTTCCTTTAAATTCATTACGGAGAAAGTACAAATATCCAAATCTGAGCTTTCTCTTTTCTCAAACGACATATCAGAGGTACATTGAAGAATCATTTCTCTCTTATGGGGGATTTGGAGTTTTATTAAAAGTGAAAAAAGAATGTACAAGAGGAGGGCATATGACCAGGCCTTGAAGAAAAACTTTTAGAATCATCTTTCTCTTTATCTAAGATTAGGGCAGCTCCAGCAGGTTTGGGCAGGTCCACCATTCTCCAAAAATAAAAGGTTCTGTTAAGAGCTCCCAATCTTGGCCATTATGTCTGCAGTGTGGTTTCCTTCTTCCATAGCCAAAAAGCTATGAGCATAGAACATAAATCTTCTTCCATATGCCAGAAAACTTTGTAGGAACTGAATTGGGATGATAAAACCAATTTGCAATGATTAGTGAGTCAACCCCCACAGCAGGCTGGCTGAATGTTTTGTTGAAAACAGTGATGCAGACCATGATAAAGGCCAAACAACTCAACAGTAGTGTTTATACCTGGTCCTAGCCCCACAGTGAAGGCAAAATCCAAGCTTCCATTGTGATCTCTGACCACACCCCCTTCTCCACTTTGGCTAGTATTTCCTATTGCTGAATCATCAGTATTGATACACCCATGTGAGGCTCCTTCCATCTGACTATAGTAATATTTCTTTTCATTTTATTGTGTCATTGATTGCATGTATTTTTAAGGACCTGCAAAGAGAGTAAATCCGGAAAACTGCAGTATCTCCTAATTTTGAATTTAAACCTGAGGTCCTTTAGCCAATTGCAAACATTTCTAATGACACCATCGGGCTCAATATTAACTCCATCATATCTGCATCTGCATCTTGTTTTACATTGTTCCCATGTGACTAGAGAGAGAATGAGCCCCTTTACAATACCCATATGAGAGTTAAGATCGGCAGCCCAAAACCATGCAGCTTGTCTAACATTAAAAGGTCTGTACTGATAGTGAATACCACATGCAGCCGAGCAAAATCTCACACTTATGTAGCAATCTGACCTTGTACAAATAGAAGATCACTTGATTCTGTGGCAAAAGAACTTGTGCATATATATATATATATATATTCTCTTCTTACACTGGATATCAGTGAATGATTTATGTTCTCATTTTATATCAGTGGTCATGTCTAGTAAATAAGTTGACAGAAAATGTGTTTTGAGTTCTAGGTGAAGCATGAACTTGAGTCCAGTAGAGAAGGATGCAAAGCCATAAGGGAAAGGCTAGAATTCTCAGAGGAAAAAGCTGAATATGAGAGCAAATGCAGGTTTGTCTTACTATATCATTTGTAAGGAATGGTTGTTCCTTTACTCTGCATTTATCCTTGTACTTGCTATCGCTAGTTTATTACTCTCTACGCTTAAACTTAATGTGCAAGCATAATTTGAGAGCTTTACTTTTCTTGAATTTTTTATACAAATCGGGTCGCCGAAGCAAATAACTCAAATTTGGTCAAATATTGAATTTCAAAACCTAGGGTTTTATTAAAGAAATCTCCTTTAGCCAAACAACTGAGGAGCTCGTATCTACAAAGCTATGTATTAATCTAGGAGAATATCTTCCAATCCTTAATTTACTCAACTTCAAATTAAATCCCCAAAATCACTCCCTTATTTAAAAAATAGTCAACAAATATTACTAAATTCTAAAAGTGGAAAAGAGGATCCAAGACCCGTAAGTATACGATGAATTTAGGGATAGATCCAATTATACACCCCGGGTATATTAAACTCGAGGCTCATCTATCAACCAAAGTAGACTTGAAAGATTTTCTGAGGGCAAAGTCGCTGCAACCATCTCTTCAAATGAAAATGCTACGAAGGTGGGATACCTGGCCTAAAAGCTTTGAATTATTAGAACCTTCGGACGATAACATTGCTTTGTTTTTCTTTCCAGAACTTGAAAGAGATGTAAATTCTTATGATTTGCTGGTGGATAGCATTATCAAGCACGATCTAGCTTTGAAGACTGAGATTGATAATGGAGAGCTCTTAGTCTTCTCTTCTTGTAAATTGCCAGAGCCTTTCCAGAGATTTTTGAGTAAGAATTATCTTTGGGGTGTCTTCAGGGTAGACAAGCTCTATTGGACCAGAAATCAGTTGAGCATATTCGCACCGACGCAAAACAAATTTCAGAAGGTGGGCTCAAATTGGGTTCGCGTAGCTCATCCAATAAGAGTAGTAAAGAAACCTAGCTCACCACCTTCTCCTTTACAACCAAACAAGAAGCCTAGCTCACCACCTTCTCCTCTATAACCAAACAAGAAGCCTAGCTCACCACCTTTTCCTATACAGCCAAACAAGAAGCCTATCTCGCCGTATTATTAATCTCCAGATTTTGAAGAATAAGGTCTAAACGAGCTCAGTTTTGCAAACAAAACCGGTTCCATGTTGGACTCATGGTCTTACTTAGATATTGGTATGTTACAGGTATATAAATAAATAGTGTTTAAATTCTCTCAACATGAAAGGGGATTTAGACTTTCTTGTTTGCGGGTTTTAAGAGATGGAGAAACTCTAGTATAAGATTTATAACCCTTTCTTTGGAGAGTATCTTGTATAGCCTCATTCATAAACTATAATAAATTTATATGTTTTTTTTTCCAGGTGGGGGATCCAGATGGCTGCTATTATATCTGATTTTGGTCATGGAATGGCTCTATCTTCAGTCTTGATATGTGTTTTTAAGGTAAAAATATTATACAGTTCTAATTTCCCTCTATCAGGTTTTTATTCCTTGAGTATAGAGGCTAGAACATTATTTGCAACTATATTTAGATGATTTTTGAGGAATGTATCTAATGAGTGATCAAGAGATTTGATCTCTCACTAGAGTTTTAGAACCCTAGAGAATAAGTTGTTGCTTTAGCTGATTCATTCATAATCATGTTATGTTGTTATAGGTTTATTTAAGGCATCACACTTGTGGAAACCAACTTACTGACTCTATGGGTGTTTGGTGTTTGGTGTTTGGTGCCTCATCGGTCCACCAACATTGGCACTTTAAACGTAACTCCCTCACTGTCTCTCTCGCTGTGTAACTTTAAGCCTTTCCACCATTCTGACCAAACTATATTGTTTTGGCTAAAATCTAGTATATTGAATTGTTGATGACTACTGTTTTGCAAATTAATGATGGAAGTCAAAGTGATAGATATGGGATAAATCAAATTATTTTATTTTGGTGTCTACTTCAAATTATTTATTTACTTATTAATACAAGCTGATGATCTTTGTTTGCTTTATAACAGGCAACTATTATTTAAGGCATTGCCCCCTTTTTTTAAGGCATTACCCCCTTTGCCTTCTATAAGGAGTACGATGTCCATCCTAAAATACTGAGCATTGGGTATGTTATTTTCCTTCCAACTTCAAATTTCCTTTCACGTCTTTTTATACATAGTTCAAAATACTAAGCATTGGACATGTTTTCTTACCTTAAAGCTTCAAATTTTCATTCACTTTTATTTACACATTAATAGAACTATAAGCTCAAAATAGGAAGAGCGCTCATTAACTTGAGAGGTCGATGGTTCAAATTCATCTAGTTCTAATATTTAAAATATATACGTATATAATTTTTGTAATTAAAATATTTCATTAAATTTGTATATGCGACACCTATGCTGTCAGGGGCGGGGCGGAGCGCTAGGCGGTGGGCATGGTCACTAGCAGGGCGGGGCGGGGCGTTAGGCGGGAGAATGTAAATTTGTAATATGTATAATATATGTGTAAATTTGTAAATTTGTAATATGTGTAAATTTGTAACATGTCAATGTGTAATTTGTAGTATGTGTAATTATTTAATTCAAAGTTTCAAACATCTAAGTAGTTACTAGTCATCTTCTTATACTCTTCTTCCCTTGTTACATGTTAACTATTAAACATCTAATTAGTATTTGGCTCTTTGCAGAAGAAAAAAAAAAAAGGGCAAGAACTGAGTCAACTAACAATAAGTAAGAATGAAGAACACAATGAGAACTGAATTGGAATCAATCAATTCAGAGATCAGAGAGATAGCAACCTTAAACAAAGCAGCTCACAATGAGAATTGGAATCATCAATCAATCAAAATAACATTCCAACCCTAATTTCGAATTGGAATCAATCAATCAAAATAACCTTGAAATAGAGAGATTATTTACTTGTGAGAGAGTTGCAGAGAATCAAAATTTGAATTCGAGAGAGTTACAGAGATTTGAAAACTTTGAAGAGAGAGAGAGAGATCGCAACTGAAAACAGTTAGTTGGTTTTTGTTATTTATTTATTAAATAATTAAGCCAAATGATTTGGCAATTCTATGTTGTTGTTTTTTTTGTTATTTATTTATTTATTTATTATTAAGCCAAAACAATTGGAAAAACTAGAATAAAAAAATTAAAATTAAAAAAAAACGCCCCAGGGAGCCCTGGGGCGCCCCAGCGCCTTAAGTGAGGCGCCCCGCTCTTTCAAGCGCCCTAAGGCGGCGCCCTAGGGTGGCGGGGCGGATAGTTATAAATTGGGCGCCCCGGCGCCGCCCCAGAGCGCCCCGGCGGCGCCCCTGACAGCATAGTGCGACACATAAAGTGACTTATACCGCAATCAGGAAAGTGTTTAATACGCATAAAATAACTTGCATTACCAACGTAAATTTATAGAAATACAACAATTTTGGCAAATTATTTTATAGTCGTTAAATTACAATGCATAAAACGACAAGTAATTAGTTGAAAATTGTAGGAAATACGACACAATTTGTGACTCTTCTTTATGTCATATTATTGCGACGCATAAAATGACTAAAATATGTGTCAACAATTTTACGAAAAATGACATATTGCGACATGATTTGCAATCGTAAAATTATGACACAAATAAAAGTCGCAAACAAAAAACTACTGCAAAAATTATGACACTTTTTTCGACACAAAACAAAGTCGTATATGGGATAAAACTACTAACTTGCCAAGTTGTTTTTTACTCTTTTTCACGTAGTGAAAAGAAGAGCTTTTTGATTTTGCTTGGGGGGGGGGGAGTATAAACAGAGATCACTTAAAGTGGAGAATTAGAATTACAGAAAATAGTTGTCACGCCCCAAAATCCAGTAATCGGTAGCTAGACCAATTATTGAGATTCGAGGATGTGCAGGTCGGGGAATCCAAAGATTCGTCCCACGAACAACCGAGCCGTAGACAAATTCTGGCCCAGTCATTCACAATAGTATCACAACAGAGTAATAAGGAAAGACAGAAATAGCGGAAGACTAAGATAACAATATCTAAACGTAAGATTCTACAAACCTCTACGCAACAAGCACGACAGTAATAACTGGAGAATGAGCCTCCAGCTCAGCTCCCCAAAGATCACCACAGTAGCAACTAAAACCTGAAACAACCTGCCACTGAAAGGGAGATGCGAGAGTGAGCAAACAACGAGCTCACTAACTCCCAAGAATAGCTAAACGATTATACTAACCAATGAGATGGATATAAATATTAATGAAAATAGGATATAATAATATCAAACGATAAACAATATATATATATATATAAATATATATAGGATGCTTAAATGGTATCTAATAGGTAAACAACTAGTCTAATGATTATATCAAACTATACTATAAATATACATACATATCTCGAGCAAAGGAGTGCTAGGACTATAACTACACTCCAGTCCCAAGGACTACTAACTACACTATAATCACTACTGTGGCCCTCAGCGCCACAAGCAACTAACCTACCTCAGGAATACAATAACACACGAGGGTAAACAACCCTCGGCCAATAACAATCCAACCGGGTTATCCAAACCCCAACCAGGCACAACCCCGAAGCTACCGCAAGCTAAACGAGATCGCCCACAACCAAAATACCAGCCTAAAGCTCACAACAACCAACCAGACTAATCAACCTAATAACTTAATTCAGCTGCAGAAGAGGGAGGGATAGATGCAGAGAGGAGAGGAATATGCAGAAGGAAGAAGAATCTAATTACACCGCAAATCAATTAGGAGAAGATGAATTAAATAAGAGGAGAAGAATATGATGAACTAGGATAATCCCATAATTATCCCAATGCAATGATATGTTATGATGATGATATGATGGAATGAGATAATCTTATGATTATCCCAAGTGCAAAAGATTTTATACTAAACATAATGCAGAAAGGGTTAAGGATTTCTATCAGAAGAACTTACGAATTGGAAGTGTGCAGAGATGAAATAGTATGCTTGATGATGATGATGATGATGATGCAAAATGATTTAGCGATGTCAACCCAAAGGGCTAGCCCCCAAGACTAAAGTGGGCTGACAGCCGCTGAAAAGGGATTTACCTTACCAGATATAGTTGGATACAAGGGTACGATGTGCTGCACTAGCTCGACCAGACTAAAGGATATTACATCAATCTATCAAATCCCACGGAGCCAACGTCCGAACTATATATACATTCAGAGGCATTTCAACCTCCAGGCTAAGCCCTGCACCGGATAGTAAATACTGTCTCATACCATCCCACACTCATGAATGGGTGACTAGGTATAATAGTATCCATCCTGGACCCACCTTTCTATTTTAACCCGATTTAAGGAATCCCTGAACCTCTCGAGGGTCAGCCGATGCGGAGTTATTTATGTATCCAATCGCAGTAAGATAAGGAGAGAATATATTATCTATGGATGTGAGCAAAAATCCTAAAGACTGAAACACAACTGCTGTTAACACAGCCAGTACACAATAAGATAACCACCTGCCTGAGAGCGTGGCAACCAAAACTAACACAGATGCCCTCCTGTGACTCAGTTGCACCATCTAAACCTAGATGAAACAGCAACTTAACCGTCACGACATCTAAACAACATCAGTCTCTAAGACTCCTCAAGCTATATGATTACCATCAAATGCTACAGTACTCTAGCTGTCAACACAGACTAGTACTCATGGGGTGACCTACAAGTGTCCAACAAGTAGTCAACAATCCCCAATAACAGAACTGCCTCACAATCCTCCTAATCATGTACATAAGTCACCAGCACAGATGTATAGGAACCAGATTCAACATGAGGTTTCATCCGCATTCCAACATCTCGGGTGACGTACAACTTCATAAACCACTTAGCTCAGCCGCGTACCTCACTGCGCCATGCTGTCTCGCTGCCTCCTAGATGACGGAAAGGAACATAGCCCTAACAGCCTCATCCCGGGGAAAGAAGGCTTACGGGTAAGCTCTATTAGCTCTAAGAATCATGAGGACAATAAGTGTCACAACACGATAAGCAAAAAATCCTAAGACAAACTATCAGAAGTTCAACATCCACGACCAACCACCACGGACAAGCCGTCTGCTCACCACCAACAACTAACAGTCCAGGAGATACCACACTCCCACATGGAATCCAACATTCCAAACAACCACCAATCACAACGACAATGCTCAAGGACCAGGCCTCGAGAACACAGAGTACACCTAGACTAATCCTAAGACTAATCAAAGCAATAACAGGCAAGAGAACGAGCTCCAAATCGAAGACCATGTCTTACTGAAGCTATGTCGCCCCAAGACTACCCTGGAACCAAGTCCAGCAACCCAACTAACCAAGGTGTTATACTATAAGGTGAGAACTATAGTCTCTGAACTAACTGTCTTAGAGAAATGGCGGCTAAACCACATGTCGTCCATAAGTCTCCACTAATCGTCAAACCAAGTCACTAGTGCCCTGAAACAAGTGGGGCATCCTAATAACTAACCAACAATACCACACTCAAGATATTATATATATATATATATATATAAATAAATATAGCGACGCTGAGGCGTCGCAACACACTGAGAAATGCCTTTGTTCTCAACTTCAACGAAGAAAAGATCTGTGATAACCACCCTAAATGAAATCGGTCTAAGAGGAATCTCATAAGTTATCGTCACATCGACGATAACTGAGAACAAACTACCTATGACTAAACATAACCTACAGGTTTTATCTAGTAACTAAACTTACAACTAACTCGGGTTTTACTAACTTATCAAACCCTTAAGTACTCTCGCCATAGGTATGCCAAACTGATAACCCGTGAATGTGTCCTAAACAATTAACCCATATACTAACATAATCACGGTAATAAACATGATAAACTATGTGATACAATAACTCACAAATCAATATAATGGTCTAGTTATTAAAGACGATAAAACTCGTCTGACGATAATCCAAGTCCGGCAGAAACCAACTCGGAAAACCGAACCTAGGATCGACGACGAGGCAATCGGAACAACGAACAAGCTACCACAACCAATAACAAGTAAACAATCAATTCAAGAAAACGACATCAAACCCAAACCCTAGAAATCAGACCTACACTGAAATCGAGCGAAAGGAACGGAAAAGGAATCGGGAATTCTTACCGAGGATAGGAGCGAAGCTTGCTACGAAGCGGGCGAAGAATCCTCGATGCGATGGGGAAGAGTGGATCAAGAGTATGGAGAAGAGGGGAATAGGTTAGGGAGAGGAGAGAGAGAGTGTGAGAAAGAGGAAAGTGAAGAAAGGAGAAAATAAACCCAAAAAAAACTGAAAACGCGCCTCTGTTTGAATAGGAAATGATCATGTTCGAACAAAGTGAAGTGTATTCGAACATAAAGAGTTATGTTCGAATAGAAAGGGGTCTATTCGAACAGAAAGGTCCCTGTTCGAATAGAACTGGTCCTACCCCAAAAAATACACCCCGGAAGCACAACAGATTACCCCGGACACCCCGGAATCACCCCAAACCACCCCCACTACCACACAAGCACTACAACAAGTCCAACAAGGGTTTTTCAAAGTAAAAACACCACCTCCACCGCCTCACGGCCACCAAAACGCTTAAACCCCCAAAAAAGAATTTTTTCCTTGGGAAACTCCTGAAACCTACCGGCCAATCCAACGGCTCACTGGAACCACCCCAAACTATAGACACACTAATAAAACATCACTACCAAACTTTCTAGGGGTTCCTGAGGTCTAAACACCACCTCCACCGCCTAATGGCCACCGGAACTCCTAAAACCCAGAAAAATGAATCTAATGGCTATAAACTTATCCGAAAGGAATAAATGGATGCGGAATGGATATAAAAGACTCGTAAGGAATAATATACAAATGTGTGACGTGTTGGAGTGTATACGGAAGCTTAACAGAAGACAGAAAGAATCTTTTCTGAAGAAATGGACAGAAAGGAAGAAAATGGACAGAAAGGAATAAAAATGGACGGGAGGAATCTGACAAGCCAGATAGGAGGGGAAGCATCAAGGAAGTCCAAATCTACCCTATGATTCCCTGAGATCAAGCCACACCACCACACAACAATATCACACAACCACCAAGCCACAACGGGCACCCAAAACCAAAACACAAACACTTCCGCCCCGAAACCACCGAAACCAACAGAACTACCAAAAGGAATCTAATACAAACCTACCAAAAGAAATAGCACGGATGCATAACGAATAACAATATATGAATAATAGTAACAATATTTAATAATAAACAAAGAAAATACTCAAAAATTCTGGGACATTACAATAGTGCTGAATGTAAGTTGACGTGATTTGCAGGAACTTAGTTTTAAAAGGCGTAATCCGTGGCAGTGACATACTATTCACTATATATGGCATGTGATATTTGTTTGTTATAAATTGTGATATATAGCTAATATATCATGATAATCAGTATGCAATGATCTCTCACCAAAGTACAGTAACGTAGTACCATGTTCGCAAATCCACGATAATTTGTGATGGACAGGACATGCATTGTAAAAATTCCTGAGATTTTACCGTGAAAATCGTATATTATGAAGCTAGAAAATAGACACAAATACAATCCTTACTTGAAAACCCTCATTCACGGAGTCTAATTGCTGTATGGAATCTGACATAGGGCGGTACCATCTCTTGGGATCCCATAAGATGGTGTTGTTGAATGCAAATCCTGACATATCAACATGAAACCTTCGAAGTCTTTTACTCTTCTCATTGGTATGCCATCCAATCACTTGACTTCCATTACATATTGGACCTTCAAGTATTGCCTTGTTTTTACTTTGAGCAAGCATAGCACCAGGCCAAGTGCCAAAGCGTCTGGAAATGAGAGCCAAGCCAATAATATTAATTATTAAAAGTAAACACAAATGTGTGAAAGTGGGCAGCAGTTTATTACAAAGTATCAAGTATAGTCTTCTGATCAAAAAAAGATTAATTATAACATACATAATCTATATATAATCCTCTAAACAAATTGCATCAAAGAATGGAAAAATTATGTTTCCGTATCTATAATAGTAACACTTTAAACAAAAATTTGCGTTTCAAGGGAAAATTGAATTATATCTTCTCGGATCCTTACAATAAGAATCAGTTTCAGCTCTAATATAAAACTAAAGCTAATAGAACACTGGAGGAAAAGTAATATGTCTAAAATACAAGTATGCAACCCTTAAGAAAGGGCATGATAAAAATATTAAATATCCGCGCCTTATCTAACTATTGTGGATTTGTGGTAGAATGAAAATCTCATTATCAGATTAAGCATTATTTGAGACCATAGTGAAAATCATAAGTATTGTGCAATCTTGCAAAGATAATAAAAATAGTAATCAGCAACCTAGTAATCTTGCAAAGATAATAAAAATATTTGGGTGCCCACTTTTTGAAGATCCATTCCTCCAAGCTGAATGGAAGCTAACCATATTAAGAGAAACAGAGGCTTTGAACATAATCCTATATGGGGATATGCTTTACCTTCCCTAGAAAACATCTCTTGATTGTAAATAGCTCTTTTCTAGTCTAGTGAGAGATAGACAGCTTGATTTAATGGCAAATGTACACTGGATCTCCAGGTTAAGCATCCTAATCTGTGCTCGAGTAACAAAATAAATTCACATGTTTCCTTACCATTTCCAATAGTTTGATTACTTGCTTCATCAGCTCAATATCAAAAACGTTTCTTTATATAGTAGGCGGGGTCTTATGATGCATGTCCCCGAGTCATAGACCTTGGTGGCAAATGGAAGGTGTTGTCTGTTGAAGGAAGATTATTTCGCATTAAAGTCTCTCGTAGACTGATTTGAATGTCGTCTTTGTTTTATGCTTTTGGCTATTCATTCACTTAGACCAACTGCACATATACCAAATGTTCACCTAGAAGTCTAACTGATTTAGAATTGTATGCACATGACATTGTCGCTACTACAAACAAGTTCAATGAGATTGGGTGTCTGAACTCACCTCAGAAATAAGTGTCAGATTAAAGACCTAGGGGATTAGCATTATCTTTCGAGTATAGTTGGATCATATAAATATATGTTTCGCTATCGTATTAAATGTGTTTTAGACTTCAACATCAATGTAAACCGCAATAAAAGGACTTAGTATCAAACTTTAATAGCACACTGACGCATGGTGCCTATTCAGCCTCTGTGGCCATCTTAAAACTTATAGATAAGATTTACACACAAGGAAAAGGTGTCATGTAAGATTGTAATCGTGCAAGGACGCACCTGCAAAAATTTGCAGCATGCCAGAGGTTACTTGAACTATTCCTAATTTTATATAGATATAATTACGTCAACTAATATCGCTTGACTAAAAACTTGAAGATGCATCTATGATGTAGATAAGATTCGCAGTATAGATAACGGTACTCGATCTTCCCTCTCGTGGAAGATCGTCAACAAATATTGTAAAACTTAAAAGATAGAGACACGTTCATAATGTAGACAAGATTTATAGTATAGTAGATGACACTTAAACTGTTTCTCTCTCAAAATAGAGGAAAACTGTCAACTAATATTGTAAGACAGGAAACACCAAAGCGCATCTGTCATACTGCTAAAGACTTTCCCAAAATATATAAAAACCCAACTACTATTGTAAAGACAGAAAAATTAATATAATATCTTGAATCAATGATCTAGGACGGAGATCAAGATTGTAAACGCATGATTCGAAAGTCGAAGATACTTGCATTTATATAAGTAGGATTAGCGGTAAAACCTTCTAATTGTGACCTGAGGTTCTTCAAAGGATCCAAATACCACATGGAATAATATAACGCGATTGTGTACCTTTTCTACTAGTCCTTGTAGCTGAAGTGATCTCCAGTTGTTTATATCGGTGGAGCTAACATGGAGATACTCCTAAAAGGCACATAACTAGCCATTCATACCTAAAAGACCATCCTCAGAAAGAAACCGTACCGTATAAAAATATTTTCATAAATGAAGACATCCTCCGCACACCACACCCACCTTCCATAGAAAAAATTTGGCATATCTAACCACTTGAAAAGTTGATCTCAGTACTATGATCCATGCTATCTAAGAAAAAACCTTACGAATATATTTTCATACATGAAGACTGGCCTCCTCCACCCCCACCTTGCGTAGAAAAATTCTGGCATTCCTAACCACTTGAAAAGTTGATCTCAGTACTATGATACATGTTATCGATCTAAGTGAAAACTTTGTATCAAATGATTACCAATGTGAGGATCATTAATTTCAACTATAAATAGTAGTCAGAGTAGTGATGACTAACGAGAAACCCAGTTCAACCGTCCTACATAATATCCATGTAGAATAACCAGCTATAGCAAAATGTACTGCTCGAAAAAATACCTACAATAACAAAGATAAAACTAAAAATTCCTGCACAATACCCATGGTAATCTACCAGCAATAACAAGAAGGGAAATTAGAAACAGTCAAATAGTACATATTTATATTAATCATGGTAGAGGAAACTACAATATATCATGTCAAGACGTCTATGGAACTTTTATGACAATCTATATATTATGAATAGAGGAGTTGCATTATGACTGCGATAGAAGAAAGAATACTGATGAGCTAAAAAAAAGTCACAAAACTAGGAAGTCAAGGAATATGCTCATTTATGATTGGAATCATTCATCTGGTTAAATCTTTTTGCTACAACATTAACACAATGCCGGTCCTAGGAGTTTGACTGCCCAAACTGGTTAAATCCTTTAACAGTACCGAGAAAACTTGATTTGGCCGCCTTACCTCAATGAATAAAATTTGGATTTCGTTTAAGACGCACCATGTTACATAATGACAAGTTGATAGACATACTATGTTCCAAAATCCTATGAATTCAGACTGAAAAATACCTGATTTCTTGTAAGCTGTCAAACAACTCAAGTGAATAGATATTATCATCGTCAGCAAAGTACACAATCCCATCTAGTTTATGACGTTCAATATGCTCAAGAGCAGTATTCCTTTGATGAATTCCTTAATCCTTTACATTCGTAGAATTCTTCCTGCACACAAGATGCTTATACATAACCCCACTTCTCCTCAAAATCTCTGAAATTTCTATCAAAGCTGCATTATACTCCACCACAACCCACAAAACTGGCGGTTTTGTTAACTGTAAAACCTTACTCAGCCTACATAAAAAATACCCCTGAAGCGCCCGATTATACTGAGTCACAACAATCAACTGTTTAATACTCCTAAACCCATCTTCTTACAAATCCTCCAATCCCCCAACCCCAACACCCAACTTCACCATCTCCAAAATAATATTTTCCCCTCTAACACCCCCATAACGCAGTTTAATCTCCGATAAAAACTCAAACTCCCCATGTTTTCACACTATCATCGTCTACAAACCCAAATTGCCCAAACCCAATTACAAAACTTAGAACAAAACACACCAAGAATCAAAAAAAGGGTCATCTCTATGAATGATAATTACTACTACTAGTATTCCCTTTCCGTGATATTTGTATGAAAATCGAATTGAGAAATCTTCGCAGTGATCCAATGAAATGTGGTTATGGAGATGTAGATGAGTAGTTTGATCCATGTAGGAGCTTGTGAGAGGACGAAGGAAGTGAGAATGGGGTTCGAGTATGATGATGATAAGCAGGAGATTGAGTTCGTCGAATTGAAGCCATTAGTGGTGGTTACATCTGTTGATTTGATTTCAAAAACTTTGATGAAACAAAACCCTAGAAAATAAAATTGAATCACTGATGAGTAGAGATTATCGTTCTGGTAAATCATATTTGTATTACCATTAGAATGCTGCAAATTTGGTAAGAAATTAAAATTGAAAATCATAGCCTATATAGAATCGTTGAGAAAGCATAGATGAAGATGAAAAGACCGAAGTTTGCCATATGATTTGGCTTTAAAGCTTAAATGGTTGACTAAAAATATAGGCTAAATCGGCAGATAATTTGGTAGTTTTAAAGTTAGAACTAATTCTGTAATTTCTTGTGGGATCCGACTAGGGCTGTCAATCCAACCCGAACACGCTAACACGACCCGAACCCGACCTGCTATAAACGGGTTTGGGTTGACCCTTGGCGGGCTCGGGTCATAAACGGGTTGACCCGCTAGACACGACAACGAAACAGGTCGGGTTAGGGTTTCAATTTTTGTCCCACGGGTGACCCGCTAACCCGTTTAATTTCTGTAATTTAGTTTATGTTAAATGGTTTTTTGGTCTTTTCCCACATATTATAAATATGTAAAAAACTTAACCTTAACCTCAAAACAAAAACCTCCTCGCCGCTCCAGCCTCCAGCCTCCACTCCAGCAGCCCTCCTCGGCTCCTCCTCTCTCAGTCTCTCCCACTCCTCCGCCGCTCCAGCCTCCAGAGTCCAGCCCTCCTCTGAGTCCTCTCTCATGTGACTATATCATTATCAGTATCACTAATTTACTATCAGAGATTCAGAGTATCAGTTCATGACATCAGTTCATCAGTTCATCAATCTCACTCTCTCTCGATTTAGTTCATCAGTTCATCAAGTAATCAAATTTCACTCTCTCAGTTAATTTACAGTTGATTCAGTTCATCAAGTTTAATTTTCTGACAACAGTTGATTGATTCAGTTCATCACTTCACCCTCGATTTACAGTTGGTTCAGTTCATCAGAGATCAGTTCATCACATCACTCTTACACTATAGACTTTAAGTTTTAACAGACTTCAAGTTTCATCTGTTGACTTAGTTCACCACATCACTCTAGATCAGTTCATCAAGCTTCAACAGACTTCAGTTCAGGTTAGTACTTTTAAGTTCATCAGTTTATCAGCTTACTTTTCATCAGCTTACAAATCTTTTGTATGATAAATATTAGAGGGTAATGTTACAAATTTTACAATTGGTCTGTTGCTGTCTGTCAAATTTTACAAATCTTACTATTTACATTGGTTTGTTGCTCTTTGATAAATATTAGGGTAATGTTACTTTTCATCAGCTTACTATTTATATTGGTATGTTGTTCTCTGTTAAATTTTATAAATTATGAGTCTGTTATTAGTTTGGTTAGTGATTTGGTGATCTCTGTTAGTTAAATGTTATTTTGGTTATTTTTAGGCTTTTTGCAAAAATGGCACAAGTTGGACCTCCTTGTACTTGTGGGGCTGGGTACATGAGGCGTTATAGGGCTAACACTAAGAATAACAATGGTCGTTATTTTTATCGTTGTCCCCAATTCAAAAACCAATGCAAGTCATTTATATGGGAGGATGTTCTAGTTGGTGGCCTTCGGGCAGGAGACCTAGGACAAGGGGGAGAACAAGTTGATGAAAAAAAACAAGTTGAGATTATGAGACCTAGGATTTGGGACAACAACTATCTCACATATGTTTTTATTGGATGTAATCTTGTATGTACTTTGTTTATTTGGGCAACACTTCTAATTGTAATTGTATTACTCTTAGCTAAGTGATTTGTAATTGTAATTATTTTCATTAGACTTTGAAGTAATTTGTAATAGCGTTTGCCTTAACTGCTTAACATCTACTAATAAATTAGAAGTTAATTTTTACGTGATGAGGTGTTTATTTTGTTTGTCATATTCGATAATTGTTTATAATTTTGAATCTGATTTTTTTTCTAGATGGATCATCCAATTGTTGAGTTAGATAATGATAATGACATCAACATTAATCTTGATGGAGATGACATGGAGATGGAGGGGATTGATGGCCCATTGTCAGAGGCTGGAGCTGGAGATGAAAGTGTTGGCACACTTGCTAGGAAACCTGGTAATCGTAAGCGAAAACTAACTTCTCATGTTTGGGCTTTTTTTGAAATCTTTGTTGGCAAGGATAATAAAGAAAGGGCTAAGTGTAAGAAATGTGGTGTCATTTATTTGTCTGCTAGATCACATGGGACCGGCAATCTTTCTCGCCATCTCAAAGCATGTGAGAAGGCTACAACACGTGATTTGGGACAAATGTTTTTGTCTCAATCCGAGTCTTCCATGTCTTTGAGGGCGACAAAGTTTGACCCTGTTGTTTTTCGTGAGATGTTGAATCTAGCAATAATTAGGCATCAACTCCCTTTCAAGTTTGTGGAGTATGAGGAGATTCGCGATGCATTTACTTATGCGACATTTGCTAATAGGGGGTTGAAGCTAGTGTCCAGAAATACAGCTAGGGCAGATGTTATCAAGATTTATGAAAGAGAGAAAAAGAAGGTTATGACTGGGTTGCGTGGGGTAGCGGGAAGAATTAGTCTAACATCTGATTTATGGAGTTCTATTACAATGGATGGCTTTATTTCAATTACAGCACATTTTGTGAATTCCGATTGGACTTTAGAGAAGAAGATTATTAGTTTTTCTTATATGCCATCTCCTCACACCAGATTGACCATATGTGAGAAAATTCACACTTTACTTTGTGATTGGGGCATTGAGAAGAAACTCTTTTCTATTACGTTAGATAATGTTTCGTCTAATGATGTCTTTGTTGGGATGCTTAAGAGTAAATTAAAGTTGAGTGATTCTTTGTTGTTCGGTGGAGAGTTTTTTCATGCAAGGTGTTGTGCTCATGTGATTAATCTAATTGTACAAGAGGGTTTGAAGGAGATTGATGTGTCGGTTGGTAAAGTTTGGGAGAGTGTGCGGTATTTTAGGGGTTCTCAACGTAGAAAACAAATTTTTTGGGATTGTGTTAGGCAAGCGTCATTACCCTTTAACAAGGGTTTGATGCAAGATGTGCCAACTCGTTGGAACTCCATTTACACGATGCTTGATAGTGTTTTTTTCTACCGAAAGGCTTTTACTCATTTAGAGTTGAGTGATTCTGACTACAAGTGTTGCCCTTCCGAGGATGAATGGGATAGAGTTGGGAAGATATGCGAGTTTTTGAAGTTATTTTATAATGTGATATGTCTTTTCTCCAGGACAAAGTACCCCACTTCAAATTTATATTTTCCTCAAGTTTATTCGGTTCAACATCATATTTTAAAAGCTATGAAGGGTAGGGATGAGTTTATGAAATCCATGGCATCGCAAATGAAGACTAAGTTTGGGAAATATTGGTCAAAGCATAACCTTATATTTGTTGTGGCTTGTGTATTAGATCCTAGGTACAAACTTGTTTTTGTAGAGTTTGCTTACAATGAGATCTATGGGCTGGAAAATCAGGAGTTTAGAGACTTCAAAGAGAAGTTGAATCAACTTTTTGACATTTATGTGGCTGTGTATATTTCCAAGGGAACTCCTAGTTCCAAGCCAACTCCTAATTCAAGTTCTAGTTCCATGAAGTCAAATCTGGATATGGAAGTTATGCAGGTATTAATAATTTATTATACATTTTGCTATGAGTAATTGAGTATGTATGACTGTCTGCTAGCATGCCTCTGTACTGTCTATAGTCTATTTCATTTTGGCTTAATACTTTAGTCTATAATATCATATGTGATGATGTATTAGACATTTAGACTGAGTGACTGAGTAGTATGACTGTCTGCTAGCATCAGCATGCCTCTGTAGTCTATTTCATTTTGGATGTATACTTTAGTCTATAATATCATATTATCATATGTGATTCTGTAATGACTAATGAGACTGAGTAATGATTGAATGACTGTAATCTGTTATCTGTGATTCTGTTACTCTGTAATCTATATGACTAAATTACTAATTGAGTATGTATGACTGTCTGCTAGCAATAGCATGCCTCTGTAATGACTAATGAGACTGAGTAATGACTGTATGACTGTAATCTGTTATCTATGATTCTGTTATTCTGTAATCTGTATGACTAATTGAGTATGTATGACTATCTGCTAGCATGCCTCTGTACTGTCTGAGTGTCTGTAATGTAGTCTATTTCATTTTGGCTTAATACTTTAATCTATAATATCATATGTGATTCTGTATTAGACTGAGTAGACTAGAGACTATGAGTAATGACTAATGAGTATGATTGACTGTATATAGCTAGCTGCTAGCATAACTTAGTAGATATTCTTATATGGCTCTAATGTCTAATGTCTAATGTCTAAGGCATTTGAGATGTTTGACGAGAGTGAGCATACCCCGGTGAAGTCTCAGCTACAGCAATATCTGGAGGAGCCTAAGTTTAGTTTAAGCGGGGATTTCGATATACTTTCTTTTTGGAAGTCATACCAATTTAGATATCCCGAGCTTGCTTTGATGGCTCGTGATGTATTGGCCATCCCGATATCCACTGTAGCTTCTGAGTCTGCTTTTAACATTGGTGGAAGAGTTATAGATCCATTCCGTAGTGCTTTAAAACCTGCGTGTGCCGAGGCTCTAGTTTGTACCCGTGATTGGTTATCTCAGAGAGGTGATCTCATTTTACATTGATTTTATGCATTCTTTTGTTGCATTTTAATAATCGTTGTTTATTTGAGAGTGATCTCATTACTTTATAAATAAATTTTGTAGGGGATACAAATGTTGAGGATGTTGTGGAATCGGCTATAGAGGAGCTTGGTGAAGAGTTGTCACTTCTGGATGTTGGTAAATATGAACTAAGTTGCCATTTTTATGACCTAGTCCTATTTAACTTTGTGTTCTAAATATTTTATTTGACATGTATATACTATATACTGTGTATAGGACAATTTTCTCATGGAGTTAACGACGTGGAAGAATCACCAGAGAGTGCAAGTAATGGCGGCAATGGACCAAGTGGAAGTGGTGTTTGACTTTGCATTGACTATTTCAGTTTGACTGTTTGTGAGTTGTGACTTGTGACTTGTGACTATGAGTATGAGAGTATGAGTCTATGATACACTTGTGACTGTAAGTTGACTGTTTGTGAATTGTGACTTTGTGTGGTAATATGCTAAATGGTAATGCACTATGCAGGTAGCTGGTAGCAGGTAGCAGCATGAGTGCTGAGTGCATGACTGCATGAGCAATATGCAATTATGACTATGATACTGAATGTCTGAATCATTGATACACTGATGCATTTTGATTTTTTTTATGTCTTTGTTGACTGTTCACTGTTGTATATATGAATGAACTAGGATAGTTTCAGTCTTGCAGAGTATGAATGAGACTATAAGTATGTCTTTTTTTGATGCAGTTGCAGACTTGCAGTATTGTATATTTGTAATTTTGTATTATCTTTTAGTATTATCTTTTGAATTCTGATTATCTGAATTATTGAATTCTGAATCTTTGATTAAGTGATGATATTGTATGAAGTATGAAGTATGAAGTATGAAGTATGAAGTTCGAAAAAAAAAAAGTATTAACTATGTTGAACAGATGAAGTATGAACTTCTGATTTATTTATTTTTGATTGGTGTATGAACTTCTGTTCTGAATTGTGATTCTCTGAATTTCGATGGGTCGGGTTGACAAGTTCTCGTGTTGACCCGATAGTTTCGCGGGTCAAATGAGTCGGGTCGTGTCAACCCGATAATTTACAGGTCGGGTTCGGGTCCATTTTTTTGACCTGTTTAGTAAACAGGTCGGGTTCGGGTTGGCTCTTTTTGACCCGAACCCGTGACGACCCGACCCGACCCATTGACAGCCCTAGATCCGACGGCTGGGACTTAATTTTAAAGCATAGAAGAGATCCAAACGGCCTAAATAATCCTCGAATCATGAGAGATGGGTAATGAACGGCTGAGATTGAGAAATGGCTGATGAGTTATTCCTTAGGTGTATAGATAGATAGATAGATAGATAGATAGATATTATGGATATCTGCCCATTGGCGGCTGCTAAAATATTGCTTGGATTTGAATTACATCTTATAAAATGGTTGATCGTTATCAAAATATTTTATGGCTCTATTTAATCCTTGTAGGGGCATTATTATAGATCTGGTTGCCGTTAGACTACAAGATTCCGGTCGTTCCAACGACCAGACGAAGAAACTACAACAAACTCTTTAATTACTCTTCATTGGACTATTAGTACCAAGTCGTTCCGAAGACCATGCGAGAAAATTACTTGGGGATTTTTGAGTTCCCACCTACTCTTTTGTAGTCCTCGTTGGACTACAAAGTATTAGTCATTTTGTCGACCACGCGAGAAAATTAGTTGGGGATTTTTGAGTTCTCACCAACTCTTTTGTCATCCTCGTTGGACTACAGACTGCTGGTCATCGTAACGACTGTGCCAAAAAATTACTTAGAGATTTTTGAGTTCCCACCAACTCTTATGTAGTCCTCGTCTGACTATATAGTATTGGTCATTCTAATAACCTTACGAGAAATTTATTTGGAGATTATTAAGTTCTCACCAACTGTTTCGTAGTCCTCGTCAAACTATATAGTGCAGGTTATTCTGACGACCATGCAAAAAAATTACTAGGGGATTTTTGAGTTCCTGCCAACTCTTTTGTAGTCCTTGTTAGATTAGAGAGTGTTGGCCATTCTGACGTCCACACGCAAAAATTTCTTAGGGATATTAAGTTTTTACCAACTGTTTTCTACTCCTCGTTGGTTTATTAGTTGTTGGTCATTCTATGACCTAGCGAAAATAATGTCTTAAGAATGATGTGTTAACTGGCCAAGTCTTTGCTTCTTCCCTATGTCCATTAATGCTTAACATAATCGGTGTAATTAAGGTGTAATTAATAGTTATAATTTCCTATAAATATGGTGTTGCTTCATTCTTGGGCTATAGCATCTATTTGAAACTGTCTTTCTAGGGTATTATTAGACTTTTCAATATGAAAACTCAATCTCAAAATCGAAATGAAGAATTGGAGTTCTGAATTACCACGAAGGTGGCGATGTACACGGAACATTATTTTGGGGGTCAGGGTTTGGGTGGCCATCTCCGAGAACGGATGTACATCGATCCTGAGATGATGCATGAGGCTTACGTAAGGATCACTAGAGGCAATAGTTCTGTTATCAAGTGATTCTCCATTTACTCCACTCCATTTATGAGTGGGCTCAAGCTCTAAGGATTATGTCACTCGTAGAAATTTAAGAAGATAATAGGCTATTCGACCTGGGTGGGGATGGCTCACGGAAGAGTAGTTGGGTAAGATGCTCACAGGTTGTCTTTTGTAATTGTCGTAAGAATTTGTAGCCCTCATATTTTATTAATAAATGAAGTTTTTTGATTTATTGCTTATTTATGAATATTTATTATGCCTTGCCACATTATAAACTACGAGTTCCCTATTTGAGAGGGGTATTTTTTCTTTATGAGAGCTTCCGTATTTGGGGAGGGCATTTTTACTTCAAAAAAACCCTTAGTATTTGCAATGTTTTTAAACCAGAGATAAAGTTTTCATTAATTATTTGCTCACAAAATTTGGGCAACGCGGCTTACGTCTCTATTAGTTTCATTTTTTCAAGTTCATGGTGTTCTAAGGGGACTTCAACTCCTCCTCATCGTTATTCATTAGGTAGTAAATGTTGCCGCCTACAATCCTTGAGATGATATATGACCCTTTCCCAATTTGGCTGGAGCTTACACTTATTGTGGTTCTGGGCCATGGGGAATACCTTCTTCATCACATATTTTTCCTCTTGGAATTCCTTTGGTCGAACCATCTTGTTAAAGTTTCTCTTCAATGTTTCCTAGTACCTCAGTATTTTTGAGGAGGCCTCTTCCCTCATTTCTTAGATAAAGCATTAGTTTTTTGCGAGGAGGCGCTCATTGATTTCATTACGAATGACCAAGGACCTTGTAGTATGGGCTATTAGCTCTATTAGTAGCACTACTTCAGTGACATAAGTAAGCATGAATGGGGTGAAGCCTTTCAACTTTTGAGGCATTATCTGGTATGACCACAATATGTGGGGTAGCTCATCAACCCATCTGCCCTTGGAAGCGTCCAATCTTCTGCTAATACCATTAATGATTGTTTTATTGGTTGTCTCGATTTTCCCATTCCCCTATGAGTACCTCGGGTTTGACGATAGTATTTTAATATTGTAGAGGCATATGAAGTCTGTAACTTTACTGCCCACAAACTATATCCCATTATCAGTCATTAGGACCGCTGGGACACCGAACCTCATAATGATGTGCTTCCATAAAAAACTTATAACTTCTTCTCATATACGAGTGAATGGGACATCTTCCACCCACTTGGTCAAGTAGTACGCTACAACAAACAACCATTTATATCTCCCACTAGCCATTGAGAGCGCTCCGACTATGTCCAATCCACATTTCGCAAATGACCACGGGCTTGATACTATATGGGTATCTATGGCTGTGACATGGATAAGGTGACCATGGAACAAACATTTTTTGTACTTTGCATATGTGCACACTCGTTAACCCATTGACCTACCTGTTGTGGGTGTTCCACATGCCCCCTCAAGAATTTCTTTAATTACGGTCGTAATTCTTTCCCTTGCAATACATGTGAAGTGTGGGGTATAGGGCTCATCTTGTAGAGCTCGTTATTTATCAACCTATATTTTTGTGCCTTGTTCTTGATACTATCAGTAGTTAACATATCTGCGGGGAGGATATGGTGCTCACCCAAGAAATTAATCAATGGTTTCCTCCAGTTGAATTGTTCGTTTTGAATCCTGTTATCAATCTACATTATTTTTTCCTAACGCTCTAGTTGGTTGGTTGGCCGAGGACCTCTACTTGGATAATTCTCAATTGGTCGCCTATGATTCCTGCCAAGTAAACGAGGGCGCCTGAGTACCTATTCTTACCTCCGTGGATATGCTCCAGGTTCACTTTCTTAAACTTTCTTCCCATTTGCCTCATGATCTCCATGTATTCATGCCATCTTCTTATTGGCTTGGAAGATCCCACTATGCTGGTTTACAACTAGCTATGAGTCGATAAAGATAGGGTTTCCTCTACGCCCAGGTCAACGTTGCGTCGAATCCACATGAAAGAGCTTCGTACTCAGCCTCGTTATTACTTAGTGGGAAGTTGACCCAGATTTCTTTTTTCTATTTTCTTGTTGTTTGGAGTAACCAATACAACCCCTAGGCCTGAACCACCTGCGTTAACCAATTTGTTTGTGTGCAATCGCCATCCCATCGTAAATGGTTTATCAGTGTTATCATGTATTGCCTTAACTTTATAAATACGGTCTCCAGGTCAGTTAGGTGGCTATTATTTAGTCTACTCTTGACCAGCATGCCATCAATATATACTTCTATTGCTTTTCCCAACAACTCTTAGAACATGGTCGCCACCAATCATTGATGTGTGGAACCTGCATTCTTCAAACCAAATAGCATCATTGTATAACAGTATAAGCTCTATTTTGTTGTGAACAAAGTACATTCCTAGTTCTTGGCTGCCAAAGGTATTTGGTTATACCCAAAAAACCCATCCATAAATAATATTTGTTCATGGTCAGCGGTTGAACCCATAAGTTGTTTGATAAGGGACATGGGTAAACTGTCCTTCAGGCAACTTTTGCTCAAGTCGATAAAATCGGTGCAAACTCGTATCTTACAGCTCTTCTTGGAGACTGTTACAATGTTGGCTATTGTATTTTTAAACAAAACACTTGGTTAAAAATGGTTTTATAAAATTAACTCTTGGTTATCTAAACTACTCATATTATTATTTTTATATTAGTCCCACATTGGTGAGATAAGCGTATATGGAAAGAGATAAAACCTAAGGTACACTTGTAACAAGTATACAAGTAGTATAAGAGGGAGTGTATAGTGGTGACTGTGTGGGAAGAGGTTTTAGACCATCTTATACATGAACATCCCTCGAACGGCCTAGTAGGCCAGGCGGGCTTGGGCTATGCCTTGTGTAATCTTTTTGCTGAAAAGTTTAAGGATATTTTCTAAAATTCAAAACTATAATGGCTATATTTTCTTTAAGAGCTCTTGTAATGGACAAAACATTTTTTCTAACTCCTCCCCATATTTATTTCGTAACTGTGTTACAGTAATAGTTATTTCATAACTTACAAAACTGTTTTGCCCATTTAATTACTAGTCGTTGTAGAATTTTGT
The DNA here is from genome assembly GCA_014058105.1 of Kingdonia uniflora. Taxonomy (NCBI): domain Eukaryota; kingdom Viridiplantae; phylum Streptophyta; class Magnoliopsida; order Ranunculales; family Circaeasteraceae; genus Kingdonia; species Kingdonia uniflora. The sequence continues at coordinate 2,433,243 of JACGCM010001226.1, forward strand.
CTATAAAAAGAATAAGCTCCCCACTGTTTTAAATATCAAAAACACAGCTCTCCCTCTCTCTTATTTTTTAACCCTCCCTTCTCTTACTCTTGCTTTCATCTGAGATATTGGTGGTGTGACCAAAGTACAGTGTGATCAGTACCGCCATACTTGTAGATTTAGCTGCTCATTATATCCTAGGGATCAACTAATCGGTACATTACTGGTACCTCTGGGTAGATTGGGAAATTATTCTTAAAAGAGTGTGCGACCCATACCTCGAGTTTTACACGCTTTCTATTGTAGTTACAGCTCTAGTAAATTTTTAATCCCAGTTCATCCCTGTATCTATTTTAGTTTAAGACTCTGCTCAGATTCAGGAATTCAATACTCACTCATTATCAAGTGATACTAAGCCTTTTCTTTACCATTGGCTACCCACCTCGAGGAGTTAACGGGTGGTTATGCCCAATTGTTATACCAAGTAAAGGTTGGTGGGACCTACTATTACTCTTTATTAAGGTTTGAGAGTATAATGGGAAGACTACTCAAGCCCTATCAAATTAAATAGATAGGAAATTCCTCTTGGAAGCTACAACACAGAAAACTATCCCATTAAGGTTTGTAGCCAATCCAAGGGAAGACTCTACTCAAGTTCAGGAGAATTTACAAAAGTAAGAGAAGAGAGGTTACCAAAATCCTTTTTCTAGCCATTCATTGATCATAGTAATTGTATTAAATTCCTATAATTTATATCAGTCACTAGGGTACAAAATTCTATGATTAATTTATTGACTTCAAAGAGAAAGCAACAAAAATTGGTTGTCAGTAGTAGGTTTTTTTTGGTACTTTAACAGTACCAAGTACAATCTCTCTATCTCTCTCTCCGTCAAACCTCCTTCCCAACAACAAACCCATCCATCAGACTTCAGGCTTTTAAATTTCCACGATTAAAGATTCGACTTTGATGAATCAAGATTAAGAGTTCTAATTTGGGGTTAGCCTTCAAAGATTCAGGGTTTGATTTGAGATTTATAGTATTTGTAATAGATGAAGATTAGTGCTTAATTCAACCCAAATTTGGGGCTGCAATTATAAAAATCAAGTAATATCAAACATGAGAAGGGGCAAGGCTCAAATCAGTTCTCCCACTATCCTTTTAAACCTCACGACTCTCTCCCCAATCCGCACGGCTCTCTCCTTAATCAAATTTCAATCATCCAATCATGCTCATGGCTACGTATTAATTACATCGTACAACTCTGTAAATTATTGATCCCTAGTAAGGTTGGTCTTGTCCAAACTGTTTATGCCATAATTTTATCACTTCCTTCTAGGGTTTCTGAATTTAAACCCAAATTATAGTAAGTTTTATCTACTATTGTAAAATATGGGGCTGGTTGGACATTGTTACTATTGGTGGTTAGTGATTAGGGCAGTGTTAAGTATTGGATTACTTACTGTCATCATTGGTGTTTGAGTTTGTTGCAACGGTTCAAATGAGGTTTCCATTAGACTTGCTTGCGGTGTTGTTAGTCTTTGTGGAATTGGATAATATTTGGGTATTACGGTATTGTGGTGTTTCTCATCATCTCTCGAGCATTGGAGAAATGGAGCTTTGACCCGTACCATATAATTTCTTACAAGTTTCAGGGTATTGGCGAAGATGGATTAAAGTTTTGATTTTATCTCTATAATTTACCCTTTTTTAGAACATTAATAGTCTACAATTTGGAAGAGTTTTAGGAGTGGAGTATGAGTTATTCTTCTCATCTCTCTCTCTTTCTTTCTCTCTCTCTGTTCCCTTAAATATTTCTTTAATCCTAAATGCATAGAGAATCGTGTTTTGCATATACAACAGTCTTATTTATTTTATCTCTAAATTTATTGTTAATATGTTGGGTAGTTGGATATTACCCTCAGTTAGTGAATATTACAAACTTTAATAAAACTCAAGCCCAAGTATACTCCAACATGAAGCGGCTCTCTTAAGGGATAACAATAAATCAGTAGTGAGATAATTCAATCAATAAATCATTAATGATATATGGCTTTAATGCCCAAGAATCTCCAATGGGGTTTAAGTGAGATTAAGTAGTCGTCGGGAAAGCGGGATATAAAATGGGTAAATATACCCAAAGGAGTTTTACCCATGGAGTTAAACGTTTCTCCAAATTTTAAGACTCTATTTTAAAGTCTTATTAAGACTACTTTGCACTAATTAAACTTGAAATAATTAGACCACCCAAAGGAGACTAATAATCTTTTAATTAATTAATGGGTCCAAATAGGCTACACAGTACAAGGAGATGAGGATAACCCTCAACCCAAAGGTCAGGAAGTATCTCGAGTCAAACTGTAAGTGGCCAGTCTAGTCTTGAGCGTAAATTATCACCAATTAGGGGACAATATATGTCAAATCACCACCCAAATGAGGGATTCGATGATATATCGCAGTACCCTCAGAGTGAAAAGTTAATACCTTAAATATAATATGCACTCTGACACGACCATCCTAACCCCAGATAGAATCGAGATTAAAGATATAAAGTTAAAGATCTTTTACATATCAAGTTAAACATGCATAATTTTTTTAAATTTATACACGTCCTTATATAAGTCTTTGGTTCATGCAGCTATGGACCCAACGATCCAAAACCAACAGACTAATATTGAGACCTTGACCGACTCTAACTACTCTAATTGGAAGATCAAAATTGAGATTGCCCTTGGCTACCTTAATTTCAATTTTATTCTTACTAAAGCCAAACCCACAGATTTCGCAAATAAGTCTTCTGATGCGGAGAAAGTGACCCATGCTAAATGGTCAAAGCTAATAAAATGGCAAATCTCATCATTCATTCTTCCATCGATCCTATTATGTAAGGCAGTATCACTGAGAAAGGTACTACAAAGGAGCTGTTAGATGTCATTAAGAAACAGTTTTAGGGTTCCGTCAAGGGAAGGCAATACAGTAGCTTATATAAGCTTTAATCGCTGAAGTATGATGACAGTAGATATGTACGCTAGCACATTCTTAAGATCTTCTTAGTTCTTACCTTGAAAAAACTCGATCTCACTATTGATAATATGTTGATGGTTCACTTAGCAATTTGGTATCTTCCAAAAAGTTTTGAGATGTTCTAGGTTCACTACCAGAATCAGAATAAGACTTGGGAAATGAATGAGTTGATTATAACATTGGTTTCCGAGGAGGAACGGTAAAAAAAAGGTAAAACAAAATCGAATCATCTGACTACTTCTATGAAGAGATTACCCATCAATTTTTAATGAAAAAAGAAGTTCATATGAATCAAGGTTCTGCGAAGAAGGAAATTTTCAAGTCTGGTCTATGGAAGAGTTCTCGTTCAGGGAATGGGAAACAGAATTTGACTTTGTCAGTAACTACTTCATCAGTTATAAAGTATTTCCTTTGCAAGAAGAAATGTCATATAAAGCAGGACTGGCATTCTTACAAAATTTGGCTGACTAAGAAAGAAGGTATTAGTTTTATTTATGTTTGCTTTGAATCCAATTTGGTTGATATTCCTACTAACTCTTGGTGATTAGATCCAGGGGAAACTGTTCACATTTTGAATTCTCCATAGGGGTTTATCAGCAGGCGGCCGATAAGGCATGAGGAGTAGGTTTTCTCGGGAGATGCTAGAAGCCTTCCCATTGAGTTTGCTAACATTTTTTACTTGGTGTTAGACACGAGTATTACGTTAGATTTGATAGGCACCTTTTATGTTCCATCGATGAGATGATCTCTAGTTTCAGTTTCTCGATTGCACTCTTTCAATTATTTTTTAAATTTTAGACATAGTAGTTTTGACATTATTCATCATGATTCTATTATTGCTTTTGGTTTACTAGTTGATGAGTTATATCATCTATCTCATGGTCATTCATTTGAGACTTCACTATTATGTTTAACTTCTGAGGCTAGCATTAAACATTTTAGAGTTTTTGAGCAATCTTCGATACTATGGCACAAACAACTAGGACATATTTATAGAAAGAGGTTAGAGATTATGGTTCGAGATGGGGTTCCCTGGGATTTACACTTATCTAATTTTTAGACTTGGGTCGATTGCATTCACAAGAAATTGACCAAGATAAGAAATTTTGACTCTACTCTTAGCACATACCTTTTGTAACTATTTCATACAGATAAATGGGACTTTTTCTACTCTATCCCGTGGTGGTCATCGATATTTTATTACCTTTATTGACGATTTCTCTCATTACACCTATATTTTTCTTATCCATCAAAAGTCTGAATCACTTGATGTATTCAAGACTTTCCAGTTAGAGGCTGAGAAACAATTAGATTAAAATATCATGGTTGTCCAGTCAGATCGAGGAGGCGAGTATTATGGTAAGATTGATCAAGACGGTTAATATTCGGGAGTATTCTATCAGTATTTAAAGGATCTGGGTATTGTAGCCCAGTACACTACCCCTAAATTACAAGAGTAGAGTGGTGTTTTTGAATGCCGAAATCAAACTTATCAGAACATGGTTTATAGCATGTTATGTCATACTGATTTACCTATAAATTTGTGGGGAGAGTACTTACGTTATTCAGTTTATATTCATAATCGGGTTCCTTATCGTTCTATTCCAGTTAATCCTTATTATCTATGGACTGGACAAAATCTTAGTCTTAATCACTTACGTGTCTGGGGTTGTCCTGCAGAGGCAAAATTATTTAACTTGAATATTGAAAAGTTAGATACGAGGATTGTCAGTTGTTTCTTCATTGGTTTCCGAGATATATCGAAATGATTAAGGTTTTATTGTCCTTCTCAGCCATGAAGATTGTTGAGTATGCTCAGACTCATTTCATAGAGAAGGGAGATCACTTTACTAGTACTATCCATAGAGAGGTTATCTTTAAGGCGGGTTCTGAGACTCGGAGTCCAACTACTATTCCAATTAGTGTTGTTATGCTTCCATATATAGCTGATATTGACACTGTGACGAGTACGGTTCAAGACCCATCTATTATTCCAGACCCAGTTTCAGGCCCCATAGTAGCACCGGTTCTCCCTCATATTTTTCCTCTACCTGCTCCCATCCTACTTCTTATCGTTCTACCTCCAGCCCAACCTCTTGCTCCTATTAAGAAATCCTTTAGAGAAAGTATTCAACTATTTCTTTAGATTACCATCTTTATTCAGTTGAAGGGGATTTATTTGACTTCGAGGATCCAGTATCTTTTAGTACGACTATGGCTAGTGGTTTTGCAAATCAATGGTACAATGCCATGACGGAGGAGATGGATTATATGTCTTACAACTTTGCGTGAGAGTTGAGACATTTACCTGAAGGATCTAAGGCAGTTGAATGCAAATGGATCTTTAAGACCAAACGTGATTTTGAAGGAAAGATTTAGCATTTCAAAGCAAGACTTGTTGCGAAGAGTTTCAAACAACGTCCAGGAATTGACTTTGATGAGACTTTTTTTCCAGTTTCGAATAAGGATTCATTACGGATTATTTTGGCTCTTACGACACATTTTGACCTGGAGTTTCATCAGATGGACGTCAAGACAGATTTTCTTAATAGACGTCTCAACGAGGAGATTTATATATATTAACCCAAAGGTTTTAAGACCGAATGGAAGGTACAACTATTTTATAAACTTAATCATTCTATTTACGGTCTCAAGTTGACGTCTAGGCAGTGGTACCTACAGTTTCATGCGGTGGTTTCAAACCACAGTTTTGTTGAGTGCAAAATGGATCATTGTATATACATTAAATAGAGTGGGGGACGTTTTACATTTATGATTTTGTACATCGACAATATTTTACTTGCTAGCAGTGACGCCCAATTTCTTTAGGAAACTAAAACCTTTTTATCTCAACATTTTAATATGAAGGATATATGAGATACTAGTTATGTTCTTGGTATCAAGATTGAGCGAGACAGGACCAAAAGGATACTTGGCATATCTTAAAGTACGTATATCGACAAAGTTTTAAAGATGTATGGCATACAGGATCACAAAGCAGATAAAGTCCCTGTTGTCAAAGAATATATCTTTAAGAAAACGATGTTGTACAAGACAGTTTCTTTAGACATTGCTAACAAGTATGATTCAGGTGTTGGTAGCCTTATATATGGCATGTATATATGAGACCCGACATCAGTTTTGTTGCTGGGATGCTAGGAAGGTGCCAACAGAACCCTTTTAATATTCACTGGTAGGCAGCCAAGAAGGTTCTTTGCTATTTAAAGAAGACTAGAAATTACAGATTAGTTTATAAGAGATTGGATGAGCTCATGGTTTTGGACTACTCTGACTCAAATTTTGTAGGGGATAAAGATGACAAGAAGTCCACTTCTGGTTATATTTTTATGTTTGTTCATGACGTTATCTCGTGCAGAAGTGTCAAACAGTCTCTTATAGCATCCTCGACTATGGAAGCAAAGTATGTGGCTTGTTATATGTCTTCTTGACATGTTATATAGCTCTTGAAGTTTATTTATGAACTGAAGGTTGTTGATTCGATTTCTAGACCGTTGTGAGTATTTTATGCCAATGAGGCAGTTGTCAAATATATTAAGAATGATAACGTGACTGTAGATAGCAGGTATATTGATATTACGTATCACGTTGTCATTGATAAAGTATAGAAATAGATTGTCGAGATTCCTCATTTGTCAACACTGAAGATGATTGTTGGTCCGCTTACTAAGGGACTTTCGATACCTGCCTTCAGGGGACATGTTATGCATATGGGATTGTTGGAGTCTTCTTGAGGATCACTCTTTTATGTGGGAGTAGTTATTAATTTATTTTATTTACTATTACTTCATTAGGATTTTTTATCCATGTGGGAGTTATTCCCGGCTATTATTATGGTCGACATTCAGATTTAATTTTGATTATTTAGCTATTATTATATTTGGATTCGTTATCATATGTGCACATATTCAGTTTCAATTATAAAATTGTAATAAAGTTTAAGATATGAGTGATTTTACCACATGACGATTGTCTAAGTATCAAGTGCCTATAGAGAATACTAAAAGGTTTCTCAAGTTTGCTTGGGCTGAATATGGGTAGGCTTCACATCTTTGGCCTTCATTTCAATATGAACTATGGTCTTTGCATGATGGTTTGTTTAAGTATTTAAATGACATATATCTGGTAAACACATGTTACAGAACACTAATGAAAATATATTAGCACATCATTATGGTATGTATTTGCCATTTACACGCTAAACTCCACTAGTAAAGAAATTCTACTTTAAAGCTATTGAGGTTGCTAGCCCGATGTCCATGTTATGAATTAGGCATGCGCTCAAAGGCCTGATTAAAATTTGTCTGTGAACCATGTTAGCCATGTTTTTAGACGTAGAGTGACAGTCAAGTTCGATGTAACATTCTCTTCGACAAATTATCATGTATGGTTTTAAAAATAAAGGATGGCCATTCGCTTTTCATTAAATTGTGAATCAGGCTAAAAATATTTTTCTTAAAAAATCAAGTTAGCGCCAGGTGGGAGATTGTTAAATTTTCCTTTTATACCAGCACTACTTAATATTTTATCTTCCAGTTCACGAGCACACATGTTGAAAGGCCGTATAGGTATTATTGGTTGTATCCAATTGTTATACCAAGTTAAGGTTGGTGAAACCTAGTGTTACTCTTTATTAGGGTTTGAGGCTATAATGGGAAGACCACTCAAACCTTATCAGGTTAAATAGAGAGGAAGTCCCTCTTGGAGGCTGCAACACATAAAACTATCCCATTAAGGTTTGCAGCCAATCCAAGGGAAGACTCCACTCAAGTTCAGGAGAATTTACAAAAACATGAGAAGGGGCTAGTAAAATTCTTTTTATATCCATTCATTGATCATAGTAATTGTATTAAATTCCTTCATCTTATTCTCAAATGCTTCCTCTAATTGTTTGATTTGGTGATTTAATTTACTGACACGAAGCTATGGTTAAGCCTTCAATCAGGGAATTAAATTCTTTAATTAAGTGCAAGAGGTAATCAAAAACTAGCATTTCAATATTAATCTTTAATGCTCAACCAGGAAGGGCCCATATCCTAGCCTTAGCTTGGAGATTATCCACTCATTCTAGACTTCATTGCATTATATTACAGTAATTAAGCTAACGACAATGACATCGAGAGAAAGAGAGAAACACACAAGTGCTTGAATAATAAAATGGATACTATTGCTTCTCAAAAATTCTTTAACCTCAGAGATATACAAGCTACTAAATGATAAATAAAAGATGATTCTCAAAGGAATCAATACTCCCTTTATAAAGAAATGGAAAGGATTATTGTCAACATGTGAATAGTTTACATAGTGTACACACTACATGAAAAAGGGTCATTTGCGATAAATATTTATGTCGTTAATGCCATATTAACGATGGATATTTTGCCGTTAACAACTATCGCCAAAAATGGAGTCATTTTTGTTAATGACAATTATAAATGTCGCGTTTTTACGACATATAAATATGTCATTATTTATAAAAAAATCCGACAGTTATAAATGTTGTGTTTCCCGTGGTTTAAGGAGAAACATGACTTTTAATTTGGACATTAATGATGAATATATATGTCATTCTTTGAACAATTATATTTGTCATTCTTTATGTCATTTTAGAAAGGAAAATGTCATTTAAAATAACATTCACGACAAATGCATTTGCTGTTGTTCCACGAAAATGCAAGTCATTTCCAAATTTGGACTAGATGGATTTGAACCATCAACCTCTCAAGAATTTGAGCGCTCGGTTCATTTTGAGCTAATAGCCCATCAAAAAGAATATCAAATCACATGAAAAGTAACTATCGTAAACAAATAGTATAGAGTTACGTACAACAAACTTGGTATTATGGAACAAAAAAAAATATAGTAACCAATCTGTTAACTTATTCATTAGTGTGTGTATGTTCCCCCAATATATTTTGATGTTATGTGTGAGATGATTAATAAACCATTCAAAAACATGTAAAAGAAAAAGGATGCTCAAATCATTTTAGCGATAGTCAAATTTTACCTTGCGAGTTTCCCCATAAATCATATAGAACAGCAAGCACCAAAGGTTTTCCTTGATCGAAATAGATATCGTAGATTCATTATTTTCCACTCATAAAATCTGCAGATGTAGAAATAAGAGTCAGATCTAAGCAAAGAAGAGATTATTAGATCAAGCACAACATCGATGTCTAATTAACAGAAAATATCCAATAAAGTCTTAGCTGCATAGTAAAAAAATTATCTAGTACCCTGATATTTGATTGTAAACTAAAATGCAAGACAATCCCATTACTAAGACACGAGTCTAAATTACATGGAAAAAAGACATGTGTACAAATTCATACCGCCCTCACTCGACACTTGACAGGAAATATAGTAGCCTTGAGAAAGTATAGCTAAGCAACATTCAAGACAGTATATGTGTATTAAGTTGCATACGAATAGAACAACATAACAAAGTAAAAGCTAAGCAAGTTCATAACTGACTCCAATTTTTTGCATGTGGCACATAAGATGGTCGGGGATTATCAAGTTCTTTATTTATGTTTTACCACCCGGGTTTTGCAACTTTACTGTAATCAACATCTACCATGCTAAGATATGACTTATAAGAAATCATTTACAATGATTAAATTATCTCTGTCGATGCCCCTCTTTGCCTCGTTGTTTAGGCAATTATGAAGTTCGATAGTTTCTTAATTTAGTAAGAAAATTTTCTAAGGGCAGAAGATTATTTACCTGTCTTCAAGCAAGCTGCGCAAAGACTTAAATTATTATTTTTTTCCACTAGAAGTACTGATAAGCAGGTGGAGAAGATGCCCTTTCAGAAGCTTCAGCAACAAGCCACCTCTGGGATCTACTGAATAAGATGGAGACTTGTATTAGAAATAAGACATACATGAAGAGGACAAGATAAGAAATAAGTAAAAAATCTTAGCCAAGAGCTTGAATAAAAATATGCATATTCATTCATATAAAGCAAACTGGACACCTTTTGTCGTTTGAGCTAGATACTTCCAGATTACATGATCATAACTGATTTTCCAGTTCAAAGAATCAGCATATCTTATAGAGTATTGAAAATAAAATTAGGTCCTCAACTAGCTTGCGTAACCTAATAAATAAATTTCAATACCAAAGTGAAAAGTCCCAAATTTTTATGATAGATGATTGGATTTTTCATCCATTCTTAGCTGTTAAAATCAACTCTCCATGGTATCTGTTATTGGTTGTTATATCAACTCTCCCTAATATCTTTCACTGGAGGGAGTTCAAGGTTGTACTCACTGCTACATGGAAATGACGATCGTTTGTTTCATTCAACTTCAGTAAACAATAGCAATTATTTTGGTTCTGATTCAACTATAGAAGAATCAGTTAGTTGAGACCATTAACACTTTTCTTTACACATAAGCTATATATAAACCCATTAAAATTAATTTATTCAAGGCTCGCCTAGAAATAAATGGGAGCATTAGAAAATGAAAATTTCTTCAATGAATTCCCGCCTACATGTACACCATAAACACACATGCACAAACCCAGAAACATCAAACACATCTAAAAGGTCTTGATACCAATATAAAAAAATATAACTTAGAATGAGGATGTTGTCCTCCATCAATACATACAGCAAGAGACCACCAAGCAATCCCCAACAAAATCATGCAAACAATAATCAAGTGTCAATTAGGGTTAAATCTGATAAGCTGGCTTGAATATTTAGGGCTTATCACTAATTATGGCTCAATCAAGTGTCAAATTAAACTTAAATAACAACACTAGAACTACAGAAGTCGGGTCATGGAGTTGGTTTGAAGATCAAACAACAATTAAGTATTTCACGATCTTTGCAATTCGATGAAAAATAAAAAATAAACATCAAATCTATGTACAAATACCTGGAGATAGGTTAAAAGATCAAACAAGATCTATGTCGCTTCGAATCATAATCAAAAATAAGGGTTTCGTGAAAACCATAATTTATGTGTATGTGTATGTGTGTGTGTGTGTGAAAGAGAGAGAGTAAAAACATAGAAGATTCTACTTCTTTCATTTAGAAATCCAAGCTCATGGGGAAAAAAGGATTTTAGGGAGATAGAGAGTAGTGGCTTGGTACTTGGTTTGCGTGAAATTGGAAGCAAATTGTGGTTTCAAAAATAAAATTTCTAAAATGACATATAAAATAGTCACTAAAGTATTAATTTATGTCAGATTAGAATGTCATAAATCAAATCGACACTTACAACTAAATACGACATATTTCGTTCATTTGCGTCAGCTTTATATGTCGAAACTCAGTAGATTTAATGACATTTAAAAGAGTTGCTAATGGTTTGTAAACAAACGTCTCTAATAACCATTTTTCACATAGTGACAATAGTTTTAGTATTTAATACAAAACATAATTTTTTTTCAACATTTACGACATGTATAAAATTATCGTCTTAATTTTCGAATATCAAGAAAATCAGCGAAGTACACGTTTTCCTTGATTTATTGATTGTCCCCACTTGGTTAATCACTATTCCAAAAATGGCTCATTAAAGCTTGTGACTTCTTTACCTCTCCAACACGTAAACACGTGTTGAGAGCTGCTGAAGATGCTCTTATTTAAGTTAAAGTGCCTGATTTTAGTCATAATCTTCAATAACTGCAATTAACCAAATAAATGTCTAAGTATATATAATTAAAGTGAATGGACGGCCAACATATATATTTGGGTGTATAAAAAGTGTAATAATAATGCGTTTATCTAAGTTAAATGCCAAATTATTTCGGTAAACCCTCTTAAACTGATAAATAAACTAAACTCTTTTTAGGGAACTAACTACAATATATTTAGGGTTAATAAGAGTTGTTGAGATAACAAAATAATTAATTTGAAATACTTATAACCCTCACGAGGCAAAACTAGTCCAACAGGGACAACTGGGGGTTTAACGACTTATTTCATACGTTAAATCCAATCGCGAGACTTATAAAAGTAACTTAAATATCTTAGTTTAGTTCATTTTATTCGGGACGAGTAAAAAGACAAGTTTGGGCGTATTTGATAAATGCATTTTTGTGTAGAATTTAAGCCTATTTTACTTGTATTTATGACCATACTGAGACCCTTCTTGTCTAATTATTGCATAGTAATCTTATTTTTAGATTTTCTACTTTACTGGAGTCAATTTGGCAAGAAAAATGCCAAATTATAGTTAAAATGACACAAGAACCACACTGAGAAATTCTAGCAGTAAGCATATAAGTTTTTATCAAAATTAGTCTAGTTGGGATATCTGAAAATCAAGATCATCACTAAGACAAGGGATAAGGAGGATGAACTCATACTTTACAAGGCAAGAAAAGCAAACCCCTAAAAGGGGGAAGATTCCAGCCACCGCCCACTGGTGATCGCCAATGGCCAAGGGGACCAACAACGATCGCTGGTCACATGGCACCGATTATTGTAATTTTTTACACACATCCCTAGAAGGTATAATAAGATGATATCTTTATTGAGCGCCCAAACATTACTGCTGGAGAAGACTGGGGGTAGTTAGGACATTTTAGAATCAGGGTTTCTCTATTTAATGTTCTGTTCTTCTTCTCCAAAAGTATTTTTCATTTTGGGGTTATTTTGGAGGCTAAGAACTGAGTTTGCATAAATCTTATGCTTATATCTTAATTCTATGATTTGATTTGTCAATTATTATCTATTTATTAATTATTAAGATGTTACAGGGCTAATCCCCTTAGACTGGATCTGAGGATAAAGCTTTATAGGTGTATGTTAGGTTTTCCTTACAGGTGATAGGTCTGACCCAGAGGCCTATGTTTACTCTTTAGGGTTGTTCTTCAACTCTCTTAAACCCAAAAAGTTGGGAGAGGGGGAGAACAATTCTAACTTAGAAGAGAGATTGGTATCCTAAAAATGAACTAGTTTCTCAATCGAGTTAACCTCTAGACCTATGGATTATTCTAATCTCCAGCAAAAAGGAGTAAGCCCTAGGTCAATAACTTAGAATTAGAGTATAAATTATATTGGATTAGACTCTCCGATTTATTCCTAGTGAGAAGATCATAAAAGAATTTTAAACCCCGTGAATTCATCTCAAAAGAGAAGATTTGAGGAGAATACCAAAAACCTATTAAATTAAACCCTAATATACTAACATAGAGTGGAATCCAAATGTCTAGTTACCTTTAATAATTATTTTTCAAAACTTAGTTCAAGCAGAGATTTTCGACAAAACAAATCCCAATTCCCCTAGATTTTAGTTTAACCTATAATAACGTACCTCTCAGCAGATTGACACCATAATTTGCTATTTTATTACATTATTGAGCAAGTAGGATTTTGATTAGACAAAGGACGGTCTATTACTTGCTCTTACGCCTAATTTCGTGTTGAAACTACCATCTTCGCGCTTATATAAATTCGTGTCACAAGGACGCAGATGGTGCCAATTGTAGTCCTAAAGATCTTCTTAGGGACAATAATAAGTATTACTTTATTTGAGGCTTTACACGTCTTACCAGTAGAGGGCACCACTCAACTCTCTTTGGGCCTTCTTCCTTCTTTCTCTAGAGTTGCTAGGGTTTAGTAGATGGAGGAGGAGGTTATGAAAAAAATCATCTCTTAGGCCCCCCTCTCTCCCTACTTATAGGGCAGGGATTTAGACCTAGAGTTCTTTGGATTCACGTGATGTATAATTCATAAAATACCCTCGCCGAATTTTAGGCTTTACCCTTCCACGTGGGCCTAACATAAAGTGTTATTGTCAGTTATATTGTATTTTAATGTAGCTTGCGAGTCGTCGTACGAGCTCCCCCTGAAATGTGCTTGTCTAGTGGTGAATAAGCCGCATGCGATCCACGAACTTGTGGGTAACGAGAATGTACTCCTACAAACCTTTTCTACTGTTAATATATATCATTAGTATTAGGAACCTGAACCTGAACTTCACTTTCAACTCTTCCAGCATCACAAGTTCTAATATTTCAAATTTTGTTACAGCGCATTAGTGTCTAAATGCATATACAATAATGTAGATGATCGTTTGAATGTAAGTTGAATTAAGGAACAACATGTGTTACACCATCAATCAAGATACACATATATTTTCAACTTGGGTGCCCTATTGGAGAACCCTGGATTGCTCGGTTATTTAAAATCATTCTCAAATTGTAGAATAAAGTGTGGTGGTATCATTTGTCCTAAATCATGTTCTCAAATTCTAATTTAATAGGTGAACATTCTGGATGCGGCTCAATATACCCTCATACTCGTCCATATTAATACGATGTTTCCAACAATAGCGTACACCTTATATTCTCTGTGATTCTCTAAACATAAAAGTTCTTTTGATTTGGGAGACAAACAAAAATTGACCAATATGGGAATAGAAAGGAGAAGATAATGAAATCGTTGGTCAAAAAAGAGGTGAAAGGGATGGAGAAAGAAGCTAAAGAAAGTGTTAGACGGGCGAAGATAAAAGCCAAAATGAATCTATCTGGACGGTACTGAGAACATCAAAGGTAGTAAATATGTTGTGTTGACCTTATTTACTTAACACCAGACATTGGTAAGGCATACAGTTTTTGTTTATTTCAGATTTTTTGAGACAATTGGAGAAATGTGGAGTGGATTTGGGATAAGTTGTTTGATGCATTTTATTACTATAAAGATGATGTCGGCACATAAGTAACGTTGGATAGCGAGTGATTGTGATTTAGTGGGTGGTGAAGAGAATTTGTTTGAAGCAATTAATTTTGGTTACTTGATGGGATAAATAAAACTAAATAAGAAGTGGGAAAGTCCCATGCAAAATTACGAGTTAGGTCAATTTTGAAGTTGATGACATCAAAAAATGATGTTTAATTTTTCATAAGCTACTGGCCTTGCAAATGAGGATAATACCAAAATTTGTTTAGTTGTGATCTTTTAATAATCAACATGACTAAAGTTGTGCTTGGTTCAATGCACCAAATTGCAAATACACCGGGTTATACTGGATTAGGATTGTAGAGTAATTAATTCAGTTTATACACCACACTACAGCTGCAATGGCTTGTAGTCGGAGAAAATTCCCTTAACAAAATTTTGCAGCTAGTTGCAATTGAAATTCAGTTGCACTACCTTGAAATCCGGTTGCATTCTAAATATTCTCCTCAAACCTTTTTCTCTCTCCAATCTTCTCCTCAAATTTCTCATACTTTCTCTCTCCATCAAATCTCCTTAAATATCTTCCTCTCTTATGCCCATGATCTTTTCCTATCAATCCATAATTATCTCACTCTTCCTAGATCTATGTAGAGAGGTGTCTATAAAGAAGTTTCAAAGGAAGAGAAGCGAACCAATCACTCTCAAAAGGATGCAGTGGAATACGTTGCATTGCACCTCCCTGCAATTACAAAGGCTTGTGAAATGCATCCCATTGCAGTGTACCAAGCACAACCTAGATTGTAATTTAATCATACTAAGATTGTAGGTTGCAATTAATGTTTGGTAATCAAATTAAGGCTATTAATGAATTAGATTTGGATTGGATCATAATAGATCCGACTTCAATTTAAATCGGTTTAGGTGAGGTTAGAGTCGTTTCACCGAACATTTGTGAATTTATTTATGACGGAACATTCACAAATTTGTATCATTTGATGATAAATAATTTTATTTCTTTCTCTCTCCCTAGTCCCTATATCAAACTACTGAGCACATATTTATGCCAGTTAGGGCCATTAATAAGTGGTGTAGTACGACTGTTCTCACACCTACACCGCTAAAATGTAAAAACTTAGAGCACCCACAACAGCTAGGTGAAGGATAACGTGGAGGGTGGATTCCCATCCTTCACCTTCATTTGGGAAAATCCACCCCACGGCAGCTAGGTGAATTATCCACGTGTCCACCCATTTTCCACCTTAAGGGTGAATTCTCCACCCTCTGGGTGGATTTTTGGGGGATTGAGGCCACACAGTTCAGAACTGCGCGTATATACAATGGTTAAGATGGAGACACGAGAACGGCTTAGATTTAAACCATTGCAAACGGCTAGTTCTTGTCGTGCAGTTCAAAACTGCGCGACAAGAGCCTGCATGAAATATATGTTGATTCCCCTCCATACTTGGTTTTTCTCTGATCAAACTTCTTCAACAAGATGCTCAACGACTATAAACGGCTAGTTTTTTTTCTATCCATAAAACCCATTCATCTTCTACTATCTTACTCTTCTACAATCAACTCATTCATCTTATATCTTAAAAACTCAACTTTCTTCTTTTATTATAAATTTTGCCGAATCATGTCTGACAAAATCCTGGCTGACCAACTCATGTCTGACCCATCACTCTTATTTTTGGAGTCATTGTCTTCATTATTGTACGGAAGTGAAGAGCTCTTCTGACCTCAAATTAAGATGATACACTAGTATAACAAGATTATGATTGAGATGGGAGAAGCAGAAGAAAAAGGGTAAAAGGCGACATCATCACGGAGGTGAGGATGTAGTAAAATAGGAAGAATTGACAAGAGGAAAGGCCGTAATCATAAATTGGGAGAGTTTAGCCTTAATCAGGATTACTTATGTGACAACCTAAGATTCAAAGGTATCCTATTTCATCGTCGATTACGTATGAGCGAAGGCGTGTATCAACGTATTTATGATCAAATATTTTCTTCAAACCCCTATTTTATTCAAAAAGAAAATGCCGCTAAGACGATGAGTTTATCCTCGCCCCAAAAGATAACATGCGCACTTCGCATGTTATGTTACAGTACGAGTGTAGACGCCCAAGAAGAATACCTTCGGATTGGTACCTTCGGATTGGAGAGTCTACGGGTATTTTGTACTTGAAATAATTTTATAAAACTATTATAACATAATTCAAAGCTTAATACCTTAGATCTCCCAATAAAAATGATACATTACACTTGTTAGAAGTGAATGGATCGTGAGGCTTCCCGGGGATGTTAGGTAGTTTAGAATGTATGCATTAGAAATTGAAGAATTATTCTTCCGGGTGGGCTAGACAATATACCGAGTATAAAAAAATCCCGACGGTGATTTTAGAAGCGGTTGAATCGCAAGATCTTTAGATATGGCATGCATTATTTGGGGTTCCCAGTTCTAACAATGACGCGAACATCTTGTATCAATGGTGGATTTTCAACAACTTGTCTAATAGAGTTGTGTCGCCATACAATTATAATATAGGTACAGTACCGCATACTATGGGGTATTACTTAGCGGATGGAGTCCATCCAAAATGGTAAACAATTGTTCAAACCATAAGAAATCCATCCAACGATGCCGAAAAATATTTTTTTGAAGATACAAGAAGCATGCAAGAAAGACGTAAAACGTGTTTTTGGGGTATTACAAGTTAGGTTTCAAATATTGGCACACGGTACACAATTTTGGAAACCTAGTGATCTAGGAAATGTTATGTACGCATGTATAATCCCGCATAATATGATCGTCGAAGATGAACATCATACTTATATCCGGCAAATAGACATTAATACCGAGTTTAGAACATCTGTGAAGAATTGGAAGGAAGACTTAAATCAGAGACATGCGATCAACACTATGGCAGAGTACATCCAGAAGGTTCATAAAATTAAAAATGAAGGTGCTCATTTCTAATTACGAGATGACCTTGTCGGGCATTTGTGGAATCAAAAAGGGACGGAGTAATGTAGTCTTCATCATTATTTTTTTATTTTCTAAAGTAATGTATTTTGTTTCCAAGTTTTATGTTGAATTTGCAATGTATTTGCTCTACTTGATTGAAGTATATTTTAAATAAAAGAAGCCGTGGGATCTTTGCCTTACCTATACTGCTCGTTGCCCTGAGCAAAAAAAAAAAAAAAGGTCTGCCTAATTTATATATACCACAGAAATCAAGTGACAACATCAATTAGAATAGGCACATTTGATGGGTTCAACCAAGTATAACTTGCAGTGAATGTAACTTTATTGAATAATAAAAGAATTGAGCATCATTTAGGCTAAAAATATACGATTTTTGCTAAGTTTACTAAGTTTAACAAATTAGCCCAGTATTAGTTGTAGCAAATGTAACAATCTACAATGAGAGGTTGAGTATGTGATGATAGTACATGAAAAGAAGAGATCGACTCACAGGATAAGTAGATAGTACTCAAGAAACCCAAAAAAACTTGCACACAAAAACAGCCAAATAACTGCAACTCTTATGGTAAGACATGGGTTTGTTGAAGCTTACTAGTTTCTGAGAAAAATTACCAAGTAACACTTTAAAGAAACTTGGTTTACTGCTTCTGCCTTTTTATTTTGTACCCATTTCTTATGTTTTATGCCATGTTAGAGATAAAGAGATGGAGAAAATCTCAGGTCCTGTAATAAAGAAGTAAGAAGTAGAGTACATCTAGAAGGTTCATGAAATTAGAAATGAAGGTGTAATATATTTGCTCTACTTGATTAAAGTATATTTTAAGGATTACGTACGATTAATAACAATTTTATTGAAATAATGAAATTACATAGAACTTAAGAACTACTATTAACGTTAAGGATTACATCAATCTTCATCAGTAGAAACCTCGTCATCATTTGGATGCTGCTCCTTCAACTTTTTCAAATATTTATTAATTTGCTTCTTCATCTGACGCCTTTGTGCCAGTAGTAGGTTACTAGGGTCCGTTGTCATCACCTTAACCATATACGCATCTTTGATGGGTTTTTTTTTTGAGTTAGCTCCGTTTTACACCTCATTTGAATCTTAACCTCTTCAGCCAACTTTTGTTCTTCTCATGCTCTAGCTTAAGCTTCTTTTTCCTCTTTCTTCTGCTCGTCTCTCTCATTTTATGCCTTTATCATGTTGGTCGTTGTCTCAAACATCTTCTTCCCTCAATAACCTATACTTGACTTTGCCACTTTTTTGCCTTGTCATTTTTTTTGGTCGTCGGTTATACATCCCTACAAGAATATAGTGGTGTATCCACGTCGACAGAATTATCTGGAATTACATTATTTAGAGTATCGAATGTAGGTGTTTCAGGATCGGTATTGGTAGAGTTACCCGGGCTATTGTTAAAATTTGACTTCCTAGCGACGTTGCGGCCGGGTTGCCCTATGTGATAAATTTATGACCATTTTGGGCAAGTTTCCAAAACTTTGTACGCTTCCCCAAGTATAAATGGTTTGTGTTGTCGTTGTGCGAATGTATCGTATGCCATACGTTCCTAAAAATCAAGTTAGAAAATTCTTTAGAGTATAATTCACCTTTGAACATTAATGAAATGAGAAAAATAAATAAAATACTTACGAAGTCAGCCGCTCTAATGCCGGTAAAATGTTGGCTCTCAAGGTCTTGAATGATGCCTCTAAAATTTAAGCATTCCTTATTGAACCTCCCCTTATACACACAATTGACACCGTTGTACGATCGCCACATCGATTGGTCAACATAGAAGGAGTTGAATTGATCACGCACCTTGAACCAAAATGTAGCGACTTTTTGGTTGTTCGTGGTAGTGAGGTTTTGAGACACTTGGGACCAAATGCGTGCAAGATTTACGAAGTCATCGGACGACCAATTTTTAGAGTTCTTATATCTTTCTTTGTCGTCATCAACTTCATCCTCAACTACATCCTCAACTACAATAGGTGTCGATGCCATCTTTCTTTTAGACTTTGTCTTCCCTCGCATATTACTTCTCGTGAGAACCGGATTGAGTTCCTCAGCCTCAATTACATCCTCAACTATAATAGGTGTCGATGTTGTCTTTCTTGTAGACTTTGCCTTCCCGTGCGTATTACTTCTCGCGAGAACCGGATTGAGTTCCTTGGAGATGACCAGAGAGACAACCGAAGATGCAACTGGCGATATGTTAAGATTTAAATCATTTAAACCCCATGTACCTTGCATTGGTGTGGTACTTGAACTTCCACCGACGAAACTGGATTCTCGGTTAAGGGTACGAGCCCGTATACCCAGTAAATTATGTGTAATATCCTTGGTATGGGCAATGAGGGTAATATACATGGGTTTGAGATTGAAATTGATTGCCGGGTGCCGGGAATAGTTGGCGAACATGGTGATTCCGATATTGGGAAGTGTTAGGCATTTGCGACGGATCAAATGCGCCGAATTGAGGAGGAAAGACGTTTCCTTGTTGGTTCGGACTGCAGGATTGAGAGTAGTTTTTGAGAATTAGATTGGGAGCTTGAGGATGACATAGTGGTTTTGTTTGTAAGGTAAGGATGGAGGAGAGTGTAGAAGATTAAAAGGGAGGAGAGTGTAGAAGATTAAAATGAAGGAGAGTGTAGAAGATGAATGACATTTATAGATGGAAAAAACTAGCCGTTAATATGACCGTTGAGTAACTTGGACAACAAGTTTCTAAAAAAAAACTAGCAGTTAATATGGCCGTTGAGTAACTTGGACAACAAGTTTCCAAAAAAAACTAACCGTTAATATGGCAGTTGAGTAACTTGGATAACAAGTTTCCAAAAATGAACTAGCCGTTAATATGGTCGTTGAGTAACTTGTACAACAAAAAACATAGTTTAAGAAAAACATAGTTTAAACAAGATTAATTCGAAAGTATATTTTAAACAAAAAAAATAGTTTAAATGAAACATAGTTTAAACAAAACATAATTTAAACAATATTAATACTCAGCATAGTTTAAACAAAATATAAGTCAAAGTTCTAAATAAAAGATAGGCTAACTGGGACGACTTCTCTTTGTTTGGTGGGCGCGTTTGCTACGTGTGAGACTCTCGTCATAGGTATATTGTACAATCAGCTCAGTCTGGTAGGAAATGGACATCTCAGCTAGTCTCTCGAACGTCTCTCGGATGACCTCTTATGCCTGCCTCAGCTCCACCTTTAACTCGTTCGTGCGTTCATCTAATTGCCTCGTGTCTTTATATACCGAATATCGCATTCCATGGACATGGGTATGGTGCGTTCATCTAATTGATGCCACATTTTATCCATACTATACGTAGGTGGACATGGGTATGGTACCTGCATCACTGGGATCGGCATCCATCTACGTTGATCGCTCGTTCCTGCCATATCTATGAACCATCAATATCATGTGGATCGCCGATCGCCTGAACACCATAGTCTTGCACCTGTGAAAACGTAGCTAAACTCGACGTAGGTGGCAAGTGTACATTGGGCCTCACTAGATCACACCCGACCATCTAAATATTTCTAGCCCTTTTTACTAAATTATAACCAATCTTGGGATTTTGATGAATGACACGCAAATATGTCATATAATCTATGCCTAAAACAAGATAATTGCGACCATCGTAGAAGTCTACATCTTTCAGACGCTGATATAACTCTCGATCGTACCTTGGGAATTCCATAATCTCTTGAGGGGGGGGTCATAGGGTATACTATCATGCCCGGTCATCTAACACATACACCGGTCTCCTAAATACTAAAGCGTACCGTGCCCGTATGGCACTGACACCAATGGAACCCTCTGGAAGCTCAGCGCTGAAGCAACTCTTACCTCTGGGCAGATTAATTGTCTAAACCTGTTCCATGGTTGCCAATCTATATTGGTTTTGTCCTTCCATTCTATCATTTCTCTGATCACAGCAAAAAAGTGATGGATTTCAGACCCCGTACTAGCCCTTTAATCTCTCCATGCACCCATACGGGGATAAATATGGTAAAAGTTATATACCTTCACTAGATACATTCCAACCCGACAATACTCAAGGAACCAAAACTCCAATATCGCATATAATCTGGTGATTGATTTCTTTACCTTCCCACCCTTCAGAACTAAGACTTCATCTAGTCCTCGATACAAAGCTGCCATAATCGACGTACCCCAGTCAAAACTCAACGCACCAATAATATTGTAGTCTGTCAAGGCCGCAAGATAACCCGCCCGAAGAGATGTGCTACCATTTGAGAAGAAGAGATTACCTATCATATAGGCAATAAATACCCTCGCATACACGATATCCATTTGTGGGTCGTAATTGTTGAGACGTGGATTTAAAGGCTCTTTCCACATTTTTAAATAGGCGAGAATGATGTTACCGTAGCTGATGTCAGTATTTGTGATCCCGGGGAACATATTTTCTGATTCCTCTAATTTGGAGTACCTCTCGTCATATGGAAGTTCGCGACCTATCCCAAACTTTAATCCCGTTAGCACGACGAAGTCTAACGGTGTAAAACCCACTTCCCCTCAAGGGAAGTGAAAGGTATGGGTAGAAGACCACCACCGTTCCACAAGAGCATGAATGAGACTGCTATTAAAGTTTCCCGCCTTAATCGGGCAAAACTCCTCAAAACTCATATCGTCAACAAACTTCTTCAACGTTGGGTACCCCGCAATCCATCCGTACTACTTCAGTACCTTATCCAATGATCCCCTACACTGTATTTCATCTCGGTTCTAAAAAAAACATATTAACACGTTAGACTTTCATTCAGGTATTTCATCGAACACATTACAATATACGTAATAACACTTAAAATTTACACAAAACTTACTGGCATTTTCTCCAATCCAACACAAATATGGACCTAACCGTCCGGGAGGATATCTACTCGGTTCAACTCCTCGAGCGTTGGGGAGGTATCGTTGTCCGACGTCAATTATAACGGCTAAATATTTGTTACCAATTCGTTACCCTTTCGTTTTACTTGGGCGTTTACGTTACGTTTAATTTTGGAAAAATTATGCCTCGATCGCGAACTAGACTCTCCTGACATTTTTAAGCGATTAATGGCGTCGATGGCAAAGGAAATGGGTTGGGTTGGGAAACTTGTAGAGTAGGGGTTGGGTATGCTATTCTTTAAAATAATAAGACTTGAAATGAAAAATAACACTTGAAACAATGAACCAAAGATATGCCTAAAACTTGCAGGGAGTTGCCGTGCGGTTCTGAACTCCGCGACTAATTTAAAAAAAAAAAAACGTGGCAATTCCTTATTGGTCCTTACTACGCGCGGCTTAAAACTGCGCTGCAGATTTGTACGTTTGAGATGGGGACACGTGGATTAATCCTGTGTGTTGATGACGCCGCGCAGTTCAGAACTACGCAAAGTGATATTCACCTTGTTTTAACGTTCAACTGCTGTGGGGTGGATTGAATTCACCCTGATGACCGTGCAAATCCACCCACCCTAGTGTTATCGATGCTCTTTAGAGCATCCACAACAGTCAAGAGGATGGATTGGATGAATTTGAAGGTAAATCCAATCCACCTCAATCCACCCCACAGCAGTTTAAAATCTACCCAAGGTGAATTTACCCCGCGCACTTCTGAACCGCGTGCATGAAATGGACGTCCCAGATCCACCCACGTCTTACAATCTCAGTCATCAATTCCCAGCGCAGTTATAAATTGCGTGTAGAGTTAAACCAATAGGAAAATGCCACGTCTTTTTAAAAAAAAATAATTAGCCGCGCGGTTTAGAACTGCACGGCATCACCCTGAGATTTTTAGGCTTATTTTGGTTTCAAGTCTTTTAGGCTTAATCTTGGCATTGGCATTAAGGCATATCCAACATATTAGCATATCCAAGGCATTAACTTGGCATACCCAACCTTACTCCACAAGCTTCCCAACCCATTTCCTCCGTTAATCACTTCAAAATGTCGGGTTCTTCTAGTTCGCGACCGAGGAAAAATACTTCCAAAACTACACGTAACTCTAACGCGGAAGTAAAACGAAGGGGAAACACCGACATCACAAATAATTGGCCGTTACAATTGATGTCGGACAACGATCCCACCTCATCGTACGATGAGTTAAACCGAGTAGATATCCTCCCGGACGGCTGGGTCCATATTTCTACTGGATCGGAGGAAATAGTGATAAGTTTTATGTAAATTTCATGTGTTATTAACGTATATTGTAATGTGCCCGATGAAATTCCCGAATGAACTTCTAACGTGTTAATGTATTTTTTTTGTCTGAACCGAGATGAATTACAGTGTAGGGGATCATTGGATAAGGTATTGAAGTGGTACCGATGGATTGACGTGTACCCGACGTTGAAGAAGTTGGTCGACGGTATGGGTTTTGTGGACTTTTGCTTGATTAATGCGGGAAACTCGGATAACCGTCTCATTCATGCTCTCGTGGAGCGGTGGTGGCCTTCCACCCATTCCTTTCACTTCCCTTGCGGGAAACTGGGTTTCACACCGTTAGACTTCGTCATGCTAACGGGCATATCTTTTGGTAGGGGTCGCGAACTCCCGTACGACGAGAGGTACTCTAAGTTAGAGGAAGCATAAAATATGTTCCCGGGAATCACAAGCTCTGACATGAGGTACGGTAACATCACTCTCACCTATTTAAAAAAGTGGCAAGAGCCTTTGAATCTAAATCTCCACAATTACGACTCTAAAATGGATATCGTGCATGCACGGGTATATATTGCATAAGTGATGGGTAATCTCTTCTTCTCAAATGGTGCCACATCCCTTCGGGCGGGTTATCTGGTAGCCTTGACACACTACGATATTCTTAGTACGTCAGGAGATATGATAGAATGGAAGGACAGAACCAACATAGATTGGCAACCATGGCACAGGTCTACGAAATTGAGATGTCCAGAGGTAAAAGTTGCTTCAACGCTGAGCACCCAAAGGGTTCCATTGGTGTCAGTCCCATACGGCCATGGTATGCTTTGGTATTTAGGAGACCGGTGTATGCGTTAGATGACCGGGCTTGATCGTGTCCCCTATGACCTCCCTCAGAAGATTACGGAATTCTCAAGGCACAATCGAGAGTTATATCAGAGTCTAAAGGATGTGAACTTCTACGATGGTTGCGATTATCTTATTCCTGACGCAGATTACATGACATATTGGCGTCTCGTTCATCCAACTTTATTAGAAAGTCAAATTTTAACGATAGCCCGGGTAACTCCATCAATACCGATCCTGAAACACCTACATCCGGCACTCTAAATATTGTAATTCCGGATAATACTATCGACGTGGATGTATCACTATATTCTTGTTGGGATGTACGACCGGACGGCAAAAAAAAATACAAGGCAAAAGAAGCGGCAAAGTCAAGTTTAGTTTTTTGGGGGAAGAGGATGCTTGAGACAACGTCCAACATGATAAAGTCATGGAATCTGAGAGACGAGCAGAAGAAAGAGGAAAAGGAAGCTAAATTTAGACGTCGAGAGGAACTAAAGTTGATGAAAGAGGTTGAGTTTCAAATGAGGCGTGAAGCGGAGCTAACTCGAAAAAAAAAACTTTGACGACTCGCGTATGTTAAAGGTGATGACAACGGACCTTGGTAACCTACAACCGGCACAAAGGCATTAGATGAAGAAGCAGATTAAAAAATATTCAAAGAAGTTGAAGGAGCAGTGTCTAAGTGATGACGATGTTTCTAGTGATGAAAAATGATATAATCCTTAACATTAATAGTAGTTATTAAGATCTATATAATTTCATTATTTCAATAAAATTGTTATTAATGGTTCGTAATCTATAAAATTGATACAAAATTTATAAGCTGAAGCAAAAAACTATGTTTCATTAAAGTGTTACAATGATGAAGACCTGGAAACAAAAAACATTACAACTTAAACATTAAACTTGAAAAGAAAATACATTACTTTAGAAAATAAACAAACAATGATGAAGACTACAATTACTCTGCCTCTTTTCGACTCCACAAATGCGCGACAAGTTCATCTCGTAATTGGAAATGAACTTCTTCATTTCTAATTTCACGAACCTTTTGGATGTACTCTGCCATAGTGTTGATCGCGTATCTTGGATTTAAGTCCTCCTTCCAATTATCCATGGCTTTTCTAAACTCGGGATCAATGTCCATTTGCCGGATGTAAGTATAATGTTCATCTTCCACAATCATATTGTGCAAGATTATACATGGGTACATAACATTTCCTAGATCACTAGGTTTCCAAAATTGCGCACCGTTTGCCAATATTTGAAACCTAGCTTGTAATACCCCAAAAGCACGCTCTACGTCTTTACGACATGATTCTTGCATCTTCGAAAAATGTATTTCGGCATCGTTGGACGGATTTCTTATGGTTTGAACAAGTGTTTGCCATCTTGTATAGACTCCATCCGCTAAGTAATACCCCATAGTATGCGGTACCGTGCTTATATTATAATTGTATGGCGGCGCAACTCCATTAAACAAGTTGCTGAAAAGCCACCCTTGATGCAAGACGTTCACGTCGTTATTAGAACCGGGCACCCCAAAGAATGCGTGCCATATCCAAAGATATTGGGATGCAACCGCTTCTAAAATCACCATCGGGATTTTCTTATACTCGGTATATTGTCCTGCCCACCCGGTAGGACAATTCTTCTATTTCCAATGCATAAAATCTAAACTACCTAACATCCCCGGGAAGCCTCGCGATCCATTCACTTCTAACAAGTGTAATGTATCGTCTTCATTGAGAGATCTAATGTATTGAGCTTTGAATTGTGTTATAATACTTTTACAAAAAAAATTCACAAAATAGTCGTAGACTCCCCAATCCGAAGGTATTTTTCTTGGGCGTCTGCGCTCGTACTGTAGCATAACATGCGAAGTGCGCACATTATCTTTTGGTGCGAGGATAAGCCCATAGTCTTGGCAGTATTTTCTCTTTGAATAAAATAGGGGTTCGAAGAAAGTATTTGATGATAAATACGTTGATACACACTTTCGCTCATACGGAATCGATAACGAAATGAGATACCTTTGAATCTTAGGTTGTCACCGAAGTAATCCCGGTTAAGGCTATCCTCCCCCAATTTATGCTTACGGCTTTTCTGTTTGTCAATCCGTCCCCTTTTACTGCCTCCCCGCCTCCGTGATGATGTCGCCTCTTGCTATTTTTCTTATGCTTCTCCCATCTCAATCGTCATCTTGCCATACTTGTGCAATAACTCAACTTGACGTCGGAATAGTTCTTCGTCACTGGACGATGATGAAGACGATGACTCCGAAGATGAGAGTGATGTCTCAGGCCTGAGCAGGTCAGCAATGATTTCGTCAGACATGATTTGACGAAATTGATAAGAAATGAAGAAGGTTGAGTTTTGAGATATAAGATGAATGAGTTGATTGTAGAAGAGAGTAGGAGATGAATGGGGGTTATAAATAAAGAAAAAATATTAGCCGTTGAGCATCTTGTTGAAGAAGTTTGATTAGGGAAAAACTCAGGTGAAATAATAGGGAACTAAAGATATTTTTTATGCAGGCTTATGCCGCGCACTTCTAAACTGCGCAGCAAAAGCTAGTCGTTTAGAAATCTTTAAATCTCAGAGGTCCACGTGGTTCAATCCTAGACGTTGAAGTTACGCGCACTTCAGAACTGTGTTTAATAGAAACCATTGATGGGAGGACACGTGTTATCATCTTAGAGGGAGAAGTGTTGCCGCGCACTTTTGAACCGCACGCTATGGCTACGCGCACTTCAGAACCGCGGGGCTTGAATTCACCCTCTGGGTGGAAAATCCACCCAGATCCACCCTTGGATGAATTTGTGAGATGCCACGTCAGGTATTCACCTAGCTGCTTAGAGACGAATTGGGTGGAAAAGCACGTCAGGGTGCACCTAACTGCTGTGGGTGTTCTCATGGAGAGCTCTAATGAACTAAAGAACGGGTTTGAATAATAGTATAATATAGATGAAATTACAAAATTATCCCTTAAAACAGTAATTCATGAAGTAAAATTTTCACCTCCTTACCCAAACCCTAACTACACAGTAAAAACTTCCAACGTCCACCTATAAATCACATTTCATGTTTCTCACTATAGAAATCCTAATTTCACCAAATTCTCAAACCCTAATATTATGAAACTCATCAAACCCTAATTATACTCACCAAGAAACCACAATGTCCCTTGATGGAGCTGTTGATCGTCGAGAAGACCCTCATGCAAATGGGAATTCCAATGGAAACGGTACTGTTCCTCTGCCCCGATTAGCGAATCATCGCCTTCGATTGCATCCAAACACTGAACACAAGCCGGAGCGATACGACGATATGAAATTGGAGTTCAATCCATACCTGTATACCTCTCTGGAGCAGTATTTGCCTCCCAGTATGTTGACTGTATCAAGGGAAGTTAAGTTGAATTATATGAGGGAGATTTTGGCGCGCTATTTGCCCGAGACCGAGCGGACCAGGGTAAGTCATTTTCATTCGGTTTATTTATTTATCAAATGATCAAAATTGAGGTTTAGTAGTAGTTAATTTAGATATGGGTTAGTAAATATTTGCAGTTAGGTTTATATGTTTAGGGGTAATTTTGTTTGGTTGCGTGATCATTGGTATTTATTTAATTGTTGTTGGTTGTTGTGAATTCTATAAAGGTATACTATTATTTTGCTAGGATAATTGGTAGTTTAGAATTTACGAACTCCGAAAGATAGGGATAATAGCTAGAATTGAATTGCCGAAATGAGGATAAAATTCCTAAAGGGAAATCGCCCACGTTCCTTTCAATTGTGGACATTGTTTTATTTATGATAGATATTGAGTGCGTGAGTGTTAAGATTTGTTTTAGCCAGCAAAATAGATCACCGAATTTGGCGAGCGACAATGTCTTTCAAGCTATTTGGTTTCTGTTGTGGAGTTAGATGTGGGTTATTATTATTATTATTATTATTAATGATTTGACTCCAAATTTGCTCT
Organism: Kingdonia uniflora; assembly: GCA_014058105.1. Taxonomy (NCBI): domain Eukaryota; kingdom Viridiplantae; phylum Streptophyta; class Magnoliopsida; order Ranunculales; family Circaeasteraceae; genus Kingdonia; species Kingdonia uniflora. The sequence continues at coordinate 2,461,916 of JACGCM010001226.1, forward strand.
GAGACAAAATGGTGAGTAGATTGCCGTTGCTATTAACTCTCCAATTGAGAGGGAATGAAAACGGGTGGGCTGCTAGAGCATATCCAACAGAGAAGGTATGCTATTCCAGTTTTGAATGCTAGTATCCGGAATAGCATACCACTTTGCTCCAACAGATTTCTCTCCAAATTCAGCTTTTTATTAAAATTGGAATCCACAATATTATTTTATGAGAGAGAGAAAAGATTTTTATTAAAAATTGGGACCCATAATGTTTCTTTATTAGAGAGAAAAGAAATGAAGAGAAGAAATATTTGTAGGGGACCCACAAAAGTAGTATGCACATACCACTCTCCAAGTTCCGGATTTGCATACTTTGGAGGGGTATGGGGGTGAGTATGCTGAACACCATACTCCTGTTAGAAGAGGTTTTTGCAAAAGTATGTGAAAAGTGTAACAGCATACCATGCTGTTGGAGATGCTCTTAGAGATTTATTTATTTATTATTGGTTGACGTTAGGTTAAAAAGGATTTGTAAAACTAATAAAAACATTAGCTCTGTTGCCAAGTTGGGTACGGGTATATACAGCGAGTTGAAAAATTCAATTAGGGAAAGAATGGAAAATCTTGGGATATAGACAAAAATATCACGTATATAAACTGGGAAGAGTGGAGTACGTTATATTTATCAAATTTTAATTCAATGTCATAAATGTTACTTTTAATTTCTGTAAAACATCAATCAAATATAAACTAATTATGAAGGGGTCGAGTGATTGATCGTGAAAAGCAGTGATATCAGAGTCAGAGGTACTGTTACAGCCTATGCATGTTATGTAGAAAGCTTTTGTAGTGTTAATTAATGACATATGCAGCGATTGCACTTATGGAAAATAGAAGTACAAATGAAATGTAATACTTCACTGAATGAATATTGGGAAAGAAAGGAATTTTGTTGCTTTATGTACAAATCAGTTATTTTAATTTCTCATTCAATATACGTGTTTAAAATGCATGATACATTTTTTAAAAATTAATAAAAAAGTTGTATTTAATGTATCGGGATTTGGAATCCGAAATCTTTGCTAAATTGGTAATTTTGGACGTGGCACTGTTGGAGAAAATGCACATGTAGGAGGAGCAACACTTTTAGGTAAAGAAACAAGTTAGGGCTACATTTCTGAAGAGATTTGATAAATAGAAGCAATTCACGCCCCCCTCACTTTCAAGCAATAACAACTATGTCCTTTGATGGCAATGGTGGTCAAAGAGAGGCTTCTCATACAGATGAAAATTCTAACAATAATCTCGTCATTATCGTGCCGACCCATTCATTTAATCTGAGGCTTTGCTCGAGCCCAAGCATTGATCACAAGCTTGAGGTCTACGACGATTTGAAGTTGGAATTCCACCCATTACTATATTCCTATCTTGAGCAATATTTACCTCCAAATATGTTGAGTGCTCCGAGAGATGTTAAGGTTAACTACATGAGAGAGATTTTCTTCAGCTTTTATTCTCCGACTGAGAAGATCAGAGTAAGTCTTCCTCCTCATTAAGCTTAGTTTGTGAACTAAAGAAAATTGGTCTCTTTTATGCTTCTGATGTTATATGGTAGTCAATTTAGTTATGAGCTACGATAAATTTACAGTTAGTTTCATATTTTATGGTTAATTTTTGGGGTTGCATAATCCATGCCATTTATTTTATTTGTTTATCTATTGTTAGTGGTTTGAATTCCATAAAGATTCATTTTTTCTGAGATAATTAGTAGTTTTAGAGTCCAAGTTAAATTAAAAAACTCCGAAAGGAAGAGATTGTGTGTAAGATTAAACTTCAAATGAGGCGGAAAGATGATTCCTGAGGAATTGAGAGATATAGAAAGATTACTTGGTGACATTTGGTTAGGCCTTTTGGATACGCAAAAAAAGAAGTAGCTTATTACCTTAGTATCTAAGTTAGTATGGATGAAAAAAAATAAGGTAATTATTTGCAGTATGAAAATGGCAATAAATTGTTTTTTTGACTAGTCACTTTTGATATATCCCAGAATCTCTCATTTTGTAGTTTATGTCAGTAACTGCCAAACTAACTTGCATGTTTTATTAAAGATAGTTCGGACTAGTCACTTCTTAAACTAGACAAGATGAGAAATATAGCTGACAATTAGTGAGACATTGGCAAACATCTTCTCTTAACTGTGCCAAATTCTGTAGTTCTAGATTTGGAACTGTTAACAAAGTTCCAAACATATTATTAGTACCACTTTTTGGTAGAGAAACAAGTTAGTGCTACACGTCTAAAGAGATTTGATAAATAGATATCAATGAATATATTGAAGTTATATCCTGCAGTTTGTGGAGTAATCACATGTAGCGGATGCTAACAAGTCAACTTACATCAATGATCACATTCTCTAACAGTTTCATATGGTTCAAAGCTCCTCAATGTACCAAGTACTAGCTGAACTAATATGTGCAAACATATATTTGTGATTTAATATGGGGTTAATGGAGGAAGATGGAAGAGACATGCCCTACATTTTTATTATAGTTTGACATATTTCCTGTAAATAAGCAACTGGATTCCTGTTCGTTTTGCCTAATTTTTCGTGGATAAGATGTGGATTAGTTGATAAGATTCCAAGCCAGCTAAGTTCAACAACATGGTTAGACATCCTGTAATTGATTATGGAGAGAAAAGTGTTGGAAGAAAATATAGAGAATGCACGGTCCTATCCACATATTGCCACATCGAGACCTTGTGTTACTATCAAGCTGTTTTGATGTCTGAAGGATGTTATCTCAAGGATTTAATTGCATACCATTCGTACTTTTTGGTGTATCTATTGATTTTGAAAAATGAAGTGTTTGTGGAGAATATCAAGCCTCAAACTTGTACACACTTCGCAAGTCAATGTGAAACAAGGTTCTACATGAGGATATTGGTCTAGAGTTAGCCGGAAAGAAATTCTCTCTAAGGTGGTGAGAGTTTGATTCCTCGAGAGTTTGATTCCTCAAGCAACTAGACTTCTTTAAAGTAGCTGGAGAGATGAATCAAGAATCAGTTAACTATAGGGTTACTGATTTCAAAATTTGATGCCAATAGGAAGTGCATCCATATTAAGATATTTTATCTCATTATTGCTTAGGTATGTGTGGGAAAAAAAGGAGGTTCATGATAGGGTGGTGTATGGTCTTAATTTCATGGTATGCGAAAATTTTAGCAACGGTCATTCGTCCACTAATTTTGCATTATCCCTATTTCACTAAACCAACTTTTCTAAATTGCGGAGAATTTTGTGACTAGGGCTGCTTAGGATTTACCAATTTTTTCTCGGATTTCAACATTCTTTCCTTGGGAACTAAACAATTTATAGAGCATAGAATTTTCTTGGAATTTACATCCAAGTCGGAGTTGAAATTTATGGAATTGGATCTCTTCTTCAGAAATAAAAGCGGCTTGATTATTGTGTAGGGTGAGATTTTGACTTATTGGCAGTCTGTTGCTCTTTTGAAGAAGAAAATTGTAATCCTTTGTTGTTTTTTTCTTAGATCTGTAGTACTACTTAAGTTCCTTTCCTTGTTTTGGGTTATGATGAGTATGTTCATAACTAGTCCTCTTTCTAATCTTAAAAGCGTTCTTGTATTTGCAAATTTGTGTTTCTTTTGGATTTTACTTGCATTGGTCGTTGGTGCTTGTAAAGTATAGAACTATGTCATCATCAAGGGGAAGGAGTCAGATGTGTACGATCTATATTAATGCTTAAGCCATCATAGTTATGGTTGACTATGTTACAGTATGCCAGTGTGCTTAGATTTAAAGAATTATACTTTGAGTGCAAACTTGTATTCTTTTAATATGTCCTATTATCTCAGTCATTTATGCCTCCATCTCGTGTTAGCCTAGTGAGTTCCTCGCTTACAAAATAGCTCCTTTTCTATGAATCACTTTTTTATACAATAAAATGCTACTATTAGAAAGGTACATCAGCGAATTAAGACACTAGAAGGGATATGAAAAAAATATTAGAAGGAAATGTAAGAGAGCCTTCTTAATGGGAGTTAGATCACGAAGACTGGACCAATCTCAAAGGATATCAAATGTCTATTAGTTTGGCTATTTAAAATTTCATGTGGATATGAGAAAGAAACAAATTATAGTGTGTTAATCTTAGCATTTGTAGCATTATGATACTATCGTTATTTAGAGGGTGGGCATGATCAGGGTTTAAAAAGGTGGAGGTGGAAGCGTAGGGAAGGCGGTGAGTGCTTGCTGAGGCAGAAACGTGTGAGGTGCAAGCATGACAAAACGGTAGCAAATTGAGTAAATGAATGCCAAAGTGGCATAATTTACCTTATCAAGCTTTGTTCTGAATGCGCTGATGGCTTCGATTTGACAAATTAAGCACATAATCTTATGTAATATGAATGTAGATTGTAAGAAAGACATCATAGGTTCTTAATAAGCCAAAACATCAATATCATAAACATAAATCTCAAATAGTTTAATTATTTAATTCATCATAACCCAAAATGAAAGGACCCGATCAAGTCATCATAGGTTCTTAATAAGCCAAAACATCAATATCATAAACATAAATCTCAAATAGTTTAATTATTTAATTCATCATAACCCAAAATGAAAGGACCCGATCAAGTCAAATGATCTGACTGTCCATCTTAATTCATAAGATTCAGAACCCCCCAAAAAACTAGAAAATTGAAGTCATTATACGTGGAGAAATAAAAACCTCATCCCATTTCCTCCCCTTAAAACCAAAATTGAAGGAATATAGAATGAATTGAGACTTCGAACAATGCCCTTTGGGGTGGTCACGGTCTTCTTTATCATTACAAGATACCTAAGGGGCAATTTGAGAAAAAAGAAAAGAATAAAGAGGTCAAAAAAAATTTGACCTCTTATTTCCGTAAAATGGGAGACTACACCTTCCTATGTGTCTCTTATGCCTTTCTTTGCGCCTCCCATTTTACATAGAAGGCGATCGACATGATGCATTTTTCAGAAAAAAAGCTAAAGGTGTGCACTGAAGTGCTTTTTTTTGAAGACTTGGGGTGTAGTCCATTTCTCAGTATTTAAGGATCTGACTTCTGAGTAATTAAGGGAGCATGTGTGCGGTTAAAGCATGAACTTATTTTCTCTTTGGTTCTATCTTATACTTCATCTTGACATCGGCAGCTATGTGCGCATGGAAGATATATAAATCATTTACTCTATTAAAACATGTTCTTTCGTTTAATACTTTTAAATCACTATCGCCCAATATTTATGTAATATCTTTTAAAGTCTCAGAAGAGAAAAGAAGAAGAAAAACGTACATTAATTTTCTCTAGAAGATAGTACAAAAAAATTTCAGCATACAATTCATTGCGATCTTAAACTTTTTTCGTTGTACCAGGTTCAAAGGCATAAGGAATATAGGCAGAGCATAATGTCAAGTTATAAGGTATGTTCTGCTGTATATACTTTACGATAGAAATATCACAAGTTACTTACAACTGCAACCATGACACTATTGCTTGATGAACAAAGTTTCATCCCTTACCCAACATAGGCATCATGTGTAACGATGTGACCATGTAGGTATAGTCTACAGAATTAGGGTGTTGTAGAATCTGACATAAGCCTGTCATAAGGCCATTAGATTGTTGGTCTTAGAAAACTCCGAAGATAAAGTTACAGCTTTTATGAGCTTAGCACGAGTACCACGATTTCGATCCGACATTGGTCAGACTGTGATTAATGGTTGGTATAGACCTTGAAATCGAAACCTGATGTCCATGTTTGGTTCGAGTTGACGCTAGGATGATACCCGGATAACCTAAAATCAGCGTCATACACAGAAATAGTTAGTGTGCTTATATTTTCCTGTTAGGCTATGTGACTGTCATAAACACACACACACGTGTATGTTCTCACAACTACACTAAGCCCTCTTGTTTGATGGACAACAAACCATATGACCAAATCTGGAATATATATGATCATACTGACCTTACATGTGCACTGTCTATTCGTGGAGTACTCATCAAATACTTGGTTCTATGTAGCCCATAGTTAAATTGAAAGAAGAGATTTATTGAATAATCGATGGTTAATTACAATCACCCTAAACAAGGATATAAATAGAGAAACCACAACTAACTCCTACTAGGTAACTACTAAATATTGATAACAATTAAAGATAAAAAAACAACTTACACTCCTAATCTAAACATACGATCCGGTGTATGACATGTAGAATACTACGATGTACCCGTACACTCTCAATAATCATAATTACTATCTTCCAACTGCTTACTAAAAACTTAAAGAAGGAAGAAAAAGAGCTTGATCATAAAAGATTCATAGGCTTAGATGGATGGATTTTTAAAACCTTCCAACCAAAAAAAGTGTGAAGAAACAATATGGTTCACTTAGTTGGTTAGAAACAAGCCAACTCACAAAGGGAAATGGAGAGAAGACCAAGAAAAACAAATAGATCCCAATTTGAGATAAGAAAACGCGAAGATTTGAAAGAAAAATTGTGATGCGAGAGAAAGAGAACAGGAAGAGGACATCATAAAAGACTGAAATCGCCAACCAACACAAAAATTTAAGAGGAAAAATAAAGAAAAAAGTGATCATAATCCACATATCAGGCTGAGAACCAACAACACAACATCTCATCAGACTTTGGCGCGTATAACCCACTTCTTCACAACACACACCACGGACAACACAATATGCTCCATTGTAAAGATGAATCTCTACCATAAACTCTCACGGGAGATATCATAGTCACATGCACGATGGAAAATAACAACGCCACTTACTAATTAAACTCGGAAGCAAAGTCTGCAGCAGCAAATCAAAATTGGTTCTCCAAATCTTAATTAGATAAGATAAAACGCCACAAAAGACATGCTTTCTTATTCTTCTCATGCGTATAATCCAAAATAAGAGGAAACACTCATATCTGTTGTTCATGTAGGTCAGATTGCAGTATTAAATCAGATCCAATAAACATTAAGGGCAGAGAAATCTTCAGCACAGAAGAGCCAAATAAAGGGAAAAACAAATCAACGTGAAGAGCAACATGGCCATATGAATAGTAATAAAAAGCCGAGTACAATGAGATCACATGAAATATTAATTATACTGTAACAAGAATAACAATCGTAGAGAGAGAAGGAACCAAACCTTTACAGATTTAGGCAGTTGCAGAAGGCAAAAAAATCTGACCTTAGAGATTTCAGTTGGAGAATAAAATAGAAGTTGCAGATAAAATACAATTACACCATTTAATCAAAATACGGCAAAGCATTATTCATCGTAAGCAGTAGATATTGTTCATCGTGAACAGTGTTCGTCAATGAACGATAACTTCGAAAGAGCGAATCGCGAATGAAATTGGACAATGATCCACTCAAAACAAAAGACTAAAAGACGGAAAATATATAGATCAAAATACAATAAATGATCAGACCCTAGGTTCGACAGTGACAATGGCTGCCGCCAACAGAAGCAAGAAAACCCAAGGGTTTCACCAAGCATTGTAGCCGCTTTGGTACCAAGTTAAATTGAAAGAAGAGATTATTACAATCACCATAAACAATGATATAAATAGTGAAACCACTAGAGTCCTAGTAGGAAACTAACTCCTAGGTGACTACTAAATATTGATAACAATTAAAGATCGTAATAAATCCTACGCTCCTAATCTAAACATATGATCCGGTCTATGACATGTAGAATACAGCGGTGTATCCGTACACTCTCAATAATCATAATCACTATCTCCAACACCCGTTAAATGATCATTTTCTAAGGATGGTTTCCCATTGTTGTCTATGAAAGATTTCTCATTCTAGATGTAATAAGTGCCGACAACCTATTCTCTAATTACTTGTATATCAGAAAGGGCTTGACCAAATATTTCAAGTTGTTTACGGTGTTCCAATGGTACTCTTAAACAAAAGTGAGGCAAAAAGTTTTGATTTGTCTTAAAGATTCATTTTTTTTCAGTGGTTATTAAAAATAGAAAAGAAAAGTGACAAGGTTCAGTATTTTGCCAAAGTTACTATTCTTTATTATTAATACTAACGAATGGTAAACCGCAAAGACTTAAACACTCAGACAGAACTGAATAAAGGAGATCCAGACAGCCAAGAAAGTCGCACTACAATGATTTAATCTCCTTTCAATAGTAACTTCATCTGAATCTGAGTATTGAATATTTGTTATATATGAAATCCTTCAGTAGCTCCATTATTCACTTATTTGCTGCACCTATGCAAAACTCGAATGTAAGATGACCCCCCAGCTTAAGTAAAGTCTTTTGTTGGAGTGCTTGGGGAGTCCGCCCTTTAAGAGACACACAAGACTTACTAAAGAAAACCCTAAAGATTTCTGAAGCTTGTGTTTGTTAACTGTTTGTGGATGGTTGCCTTGACTTGAAAGGGTTCCACCTTATGGAGTGTTTGAAAGCATGCATATTATGACCATGATTGAGCTTCAATGTGCACAACCAAGAGCTAGCAAATACTGTAGAACTACCTACATCTCGAGCTTCATGGAAATTTAAGTGCTACTCTAAAGTGTTTGTACTGTATAGTACAACTGTACGAGGACATGTACGCTACGTAAGTTTTCAGAAGATTCAACTAAATCTGGAAGATTTGAAAATACCATTCTCGTGTCGAAAGCTCAGTTTAGCTTTATTGAATTTACTTCTGCATATCTGCCATGATTGATATTACTCGTGCACAACTTGGACTCAGTCTTTATTCTCTTGTGGCCAATTATATGCTAACTTATTACTAATGCTCTTTAAATCTATTTATTCAGCTCAACCTTTATTTTATTTATTTAACTTTATTTCTTCGGACTTACAAAGTTTATATCATAGCATAGTATCTTCTGATTTCTCATCACACCTACATAAACTTGTAGATATTATTATCTCACTTTCCAATGTTTTTGTTCTCTAATTTTGCAGCCATTACATATCGAACTCTATACTATGGACTCTACTACTTTTTTCCTCCCATCATTTCTTGCAGCAATCAATGAGAATACGGAAGACAGTCTAAAAAGTATAATGTCTGAACCATGTCCAGGAGTGTATACATTTGAAATGCTTCAGCCATACTTCTGTGAAATGTTGTTAGCTGAGGTATTATATTCTGTTGCTTGTCTGCACCTTTGTTGTATTTTTTTTTTTCAATCTTAAGCCATTACATTAGGATTATTTGATTTTTTAGGTGGAGAATTTTGAGACGTGGGTTAAAGAATCAAAGTTCCGAATCATGAGACCAAATACAATGAACAAATTTGGAGCTGTTCTTGATGATTTTGGTCTTGAAACCATGCTTGACAAACTTATGGAGGATTGTATACGTCCTATATCTAAAGGTGATAAGTTTTGAACCAAAGCAAACATTCTTTTGTACAAGCTAGAGATAACACAACTAACGGGTTTAAAAAAATCTAATACATGTTATGGTCTTTTAATTCTTGTGCAGTGCTCTTTCCTGACGTCGGAGGGTCCACTTTGGATTCTCATCATGGATTCGTTGTTGAATACGGAAAAGACAGGGATGTTGACTTGGGTAAGGGTTTGTTGCAGCTTATCTTCTGGCTCTAAAACTTTTGCATTTATATTGTATATCTTTTCTTCTTATTCTTTGTTGCTTTATACAAAATAGATAATTTTCCTATAAAGAACTAAATATATGTAGGAGGTCTTTTAAAGTTTGCACTACGGTGCGGGTTATATTGCTACACATTCCGCGGGAATCTTGTCTTTTTTGCTTGAAACACACTTTTTAGGGATGCCCTAAAATGACTAGGCAGGCTGTATTCCATAACTACCATTGGAGATTTGGCTCCCCACATTGGTTATTATATATTGCCCTGATGTTGCTTGGTAGCTGGTCAAAAACATCTAAATGGGGTGTCTGAATAAGTTCACAATTGGGTATACTTAAGAGTACAATTAGGTTGTTACTTCCACCAATAACTAAGGTATAATTGGGAAGTTGTGACAAGTAATAAAACTGCTCTCAAGCTATTTTGCAACGGTAAAATACTTAACCTGTATCACATATCTATCATTTCCGTCAAATATATGGTGATCAAGGAGCTTCTTAAGCTCATTGAGAAATAATGGAGGAAAAGATATTCCCATTTGTCATGTGTGGAAAGTATTTGCCCGTATTGGCACGTGTTCATAAGCGAAATTGCTGATACATATATGAGGTTGAAGTGCTACCTACGGCTACGAGATGAAACAAAAATATGTTAAATCATTGAGATATGAAAGTACAGCACTTCATGAACATATGATCACTTTTAGCGGCCAAAATCCAACTGGTTTGAGCTGGAATTAAGTTGGCCTCTTCTGATCAAGATTAATGAGAAATAGGTTTTATTGATGTGAAATGTGTTAACATAAATATATCTGTAATCCTCTATCATAAAAATATGGAAAGTTTTTTGTGTTATCTGCTCTTTTATCAGTATCTCGAGACAGTTTTAGGGCGTCTTTTTGCTGTTTTGAGTAATCTTTCCCCTCCTTCTGGATTTCATGTCTGGAGCCGCTTGCCTTTTCAGGTAAAGCTCTTCTGCTTTGGTCTTGAGATATGGATCTTATTTCTCTGAACTTGTATGAGGTTGAAGTGGATGGGAAATGTCGTGCTCGTGCTGTTGATCCCAGGAATCCCCAATCTTTTTGCTGATGTTCTTCGCCCAAAACTAGTGGATATCTCAACTCTCCCTAATCCAGGTATGAGAGGGGAGTATCCCTCAATTAAGATTCCTTCCTACTTGTTTGCTGAGGGTCTTGATAGGTTCAAGTTTAGCTTGATTGGCCGATTGGATTTACAAAATCTTAGGTTGGGTGATGTGTGTAAAATTATGCAAAAATTTATGGAAATTGGAAAAAGGGTTCAAGCTGATTCCTCTAGGAAAAGGGTACTTCATCATCAAACTTGAGTGTGAGGCTGATAAACTCAGAGTTTGGGGTGGGGGCCTTGAATAGTGGAGAAGAAATGGATGAAAATGATCAAATGGACTCCTAATTTCAGCCCTGCCAAACAGAAAAATTCGTGCGCTCTTTTGTGGGTCCGTTTTCCTGGATTAGGTATGGAGTATTTGGTTGAAGATTCGATGATGGCTATTGACAGAACAATGGGGAACTCTGTTCAAGTTGCAGAGTCTACATTCCAGGGTTACACTGGTTTTTATGCTAGTATCCTTGTGGAGATTGATCTAGCTAAGCCTATTTCTAATCAGATTTTAATTGAAGGGGAAGATTCTGATTTTTGGCAAGATGTTTCTGTGGGTTCTACTCCTAAATTTTGTAACCATTGTAAGGTGATTGGTCACTTGGTTTATGAACGTAGGGAAGTTACAAAAGGATATGAAGGGGGATGATCCTAAAATTAATGTGGAGTAGCTCAGGATGGAGTTGGTAATAAGAAGAAAAAAAGAAATAGAAAGAATAAGACGGAAGGTGTTTCAGTTAATCAAGATCTTCAAGTTGACAACTAGTTTGAATAAAGGGAAGGAGCCCATGAGGGAGCCTATTTCAATACCTGCTTCTGTGTTGCAAGGGAATCGGGGCGTGGGTGGTACTTCTTCAGTGAATGTAGATGCCGAGCTTTGTTTTGGGTTGTCTGGGGATGCAGGGAATGCAGTGAATTCTGGGGATGGTAATTCTGATTTTTTTGGTACTCCTCTGAATAGCCTTGGCCTTATTCCTTTCAAGATGCATGAGCAATGTGCAGATATGGTGGATGAAGACCATTTAGTTGACAAGAATTCAGATGAGATTGATACAACTATCAGGGAAATAAATAAGGAGCCTTGGCAGACTGTTAAGAGGAACATGAAACAATCCTTCAAGAAAGCTACTAGCAGAGGTACTGGGGTTAAACCTAATACCAGATCTCAAGTAGCAAAACTTAAGAAGAAGTTTTAAGATGCAGATCTTTTACTGGAACTGTAGGGGAGTGGGTAACAACAAAACTAGAAGGCATATAAGAAAGTTGGTGTTTGATCTTAAACCAGTTATTGTGTGTTTAGTGGAGCCTAAGATTAAACCAACTAGTGAGAATAGTAGAAAGTTGGGTCTGAAGTCTTTTCAGATGAATATTATCTCCAATAAGTATGATAAAGCTAATATTTGGTTTTTGTGGGATTCTGCTAAAACTAAGGGGGTGTTTGTTTTTTTTCACTTAAAAGTGTTGAATGTCGAACCAAATGCTGAATGCTTACTGCCGAATGGATTGAAGTGTTTAATGTTGAATTATTTGGAGTGCTGAATGATTATGGTGTTTTATTTCTAAAAGTGCTGAATGCTAGTAGATATCTAAAATACCCTTGCTATAAAAATATGATTAGATGATTTTCATCTATTACTGTGAAAGTTAGAGAACCCCAACTTTTCTTTTGGGCATTTTTTGTGGATTATTTACTTGTAAACTCATATCCATTGTTGTAAAAGAGATTGGGAGATAAGAAATTGGGTGAACAACAAGCATAAAGACATTAATAAGCATATTGATAATTGAAGAAACTAGGGTTGTGAAGAGAAGAATTATACATTTGATTAGAGAAAATTCGACCAAATATGGTTGAATCTATTGATAAATCGCACAAATTAGGGTCTCTAGTACTTAAAATCAAGAGATTTTAATAAACTAGGGTTGTAAGAGAAAAAGGTGATAACATCACAGTCGTGGGAGAAAAAAAGAAATGGCAGGGGAAAATTTGAGAAGTGTACTGTTCTCCCTTTGTTGGACAAGATCAGGAAAAGGGCTTCTAGTTGGGCTGGGAGTTTGTTATCTCTGCAAGGGAGGGGTACTCTTATTAAATCTGTGATGTCTTGCATTCCTATATACAATATGGGGGTGTATAGGTGGCCTAGAAGTGTTACTAAAGATGCTGAAAGTCTACTCAGAATTTTTTTGTGGACTGGGAATCCTGTTGAGAAGAAAAGTTTTACTATGCTTGGGCTAAAGTGTGTAAACCTATGGCTGAGGGTGGTTATTAGAAGGCTGTATGACATGAACATGGCAATGTTAATGAAGCAGGCTAGGAATGTGTACTCTGGAGCATCTGAATGGGCTATTTTTATGAGATCTAAATTTCTCTCTAGGTTTGGGGTGATGCAGTAGTGTTTTAAATTGTCTACTGTGTGGAGTGGCATTGCTAAAGCTATGGCTTTAGTCTCTTTTGGGTGTAGATGGTTGACTGGTGATGGTGCTAGTATTGATGTGTGGAGGGACTATTGGGCTAGTGGCCAGCCTATTAAAGACTTATGTCCTACTGCAAAGAACTCGAAGGTCACTCATAGTTTTTTGAATGATTTTATAGTGGATGGACATTGGAACTTTTCTGGTGAGATGCTGCAGTTGCTCAGTTTAGTGGGCATTGATCCTGAGGCTGTTCCTATTGTGCAGGGTGAGAAAGATACCTAGAAGGGTTGCTCAGTTTAGGGAGTACTTTAGATTTGACCAGTTTGTTGCTCCCTCTTCTAGGGTTGTGGTCCTTTTTAGGGCTGCCTAGAAGGGGTGAGGGTGTGTCCTTGTATGTCTTCTTTTTTTCTTTCTATCCTTTTTATAAAATGGTTTTGCTTATTTTCTAAAAGAAAAAAAATGTCAATAATTCGTTAGATTGGTTGAGAGAAAAGTGAGAAGAAATGAGCCAGTTTTATTATGCTTTGATGAGATAGAAGTGTAAGACATGCCTTTATCATAAGTTAAAGATGAATCGGAATTATTTGCCTCTATGTGATTATAGCAAAAAGAAAAGAAAATAGGGGCCTCATTAGGCAAGAAGAGAGAAAGTACAAACAATATAGGAGCATGATTAGTCAGTGGGTCGCAGAAGATTTGGGATTTAGATAGAAATACCTGACCATATGAAATGAGGCCTCTTTAGGAATTTAAGAACATTGATTACCTATTTATTTATTACCTATTTATTTATCATCTTTATGCAAAAGTGGGTCGCATATGCAAAAGTGATTTGAATTTATTGATTACCTATTTATTTATCATCTTTTTGCAATGAGTGTGTAGGTTCTGTCGTTTACTAAATCGCATATTCCCTGACTACATAGTAGTTATATTAGAGACCTCTTATCGAATTGAAAAGCAACAAACCTTGCAGGCTGTTAAGTTTATATGATGTTTCCTTTAGACGTGATCCTGCAATTTCGCTTGAAAGCACTAGAAAGGCTGAAAGAAAGGGGATTATATGAGAGCATGTCATGGTTTTCCTAAAAGGCTTCATATTTTTGTAATGCAAACTGCTGACAGATATGAGTGGGCTCCTTTTTGACTCAGTTATGGGGGAGGGAAAGATTTGACGTGGGTTCCTCTTTGTGTCTTGGAGTTTTCTTCTTCCCATTTGGTTTATTTTTCGAGCATCCTCTTGTAGTACCGTTCTTCCCCTTATATCATGACTTCTATAATTTTGATATATTGATATATATTAAATAAAACAAGGAATGCTGCATACTTAATACAATATAAACAACGTACGAGATGTAGTTTCATCCGTCTAGATTGCCAAAATGTCGTTGATGGAGGTATACAAGATGCAATTTCAGTTCAGTTATGAAAAAAACAAATATATGAGGGGTACTTTAGACGTTTATCCACATAATAAAAACACTTTAGATAGGGCTTATTATAGGCAGTGCCGAGCACATGTTGATTATAATCCATGGCGAGCAACGGGGGTACAAGATGCAGTTTCAGTTCTGAAAAAAACAAATATATGAGGGGTACTTTAGACGTTTATTCACCTAATAAAAACACTTTAGATAGGGCCTATTATAGGCAGTGCTGAGCACATGTTGATTATAATCCATGGCGAGCAACGGGGGTACACTAGTATACATATACACAAATCTGTCGGGGTTGACCCATATGTTGACTTGCAGCCCCAATACAAACGGTTAGAATGTTCTATACTGACCGTTTAAAATATTTAGATCAATTTAATGGTCAGTAAGAGTTATAGCAAGTAGGAAGTCCATGTGAAGAAGTAGTAGGGACCTTGAACTTGTGCTGGATGCAAATTAAAAGGCCGCTAGTGCGCCATAAAACAAGAATATATGGCGTAAGGAAAGTTGATACAATGAGTTAGTTAGTTAGTACTTATTAGAATTAAATTAGATGGATTTTTAAATTTTGATATAAAAGTTGAAAGAGAAAAGGGATACACATTACAGATGTCTAGATTAGGCAATGTCCATTGTTGGATTTAGATGTAAGAGGGTTTGTGCTGATGTCATAAAATCTCCAACAGTGGATGTTTGGACAAGTTCACTAAAGGGACCAACAGTATAAATCACAGTCCTGCTGATAACTGACTGACCTACAACAGGGAGTTACAAGTTAAAGAAATTACTACAATAGCATAATGTAAAGACGAATTTGAAGATCTGGGATGCTAACATGTTATACTGGGTAATAGCTTTATTGACATCACTTATCTTGTCACTGCCTCTGTTACTGTGTAGTTTTTGTAATGTAAAGACGTCTTATCTGACTGCTATGTTGGATCAATAGCATAATGTAATTTTTCTTCTGGATTACACTTACTGTGTTACTTCTGCATTTTTGTGCCCCCTGGCCCTTCTTCATCCAAATACCAATTTTTGGAAACCTGGAGGGAGTATGTGTACTCTATAGTTCCAGCAGAGATGCTCCCTTTTATGTCTAATTTCAAGAAGCTTCGTGGAAATTGGTTATTTGAAGGATTGTGAAGAACTCCTCAAAGAGACATGAGCACACATTTGGTTATTTGAAGGATTGCGAAGACTTTGAAGAGACATGAGGACCCATCCAATCAGGTACTTTGAGCCATCAATTAACCCTAGGATTTTCTGTCATTATCATTTCTCTATAATCTTTTTGGAGAGTTTGAGTAATGGTCTTGGACTACCGAATTGGGATGATCCTAACCTTTGATAGGGGTATCTGACTAATGATTTGTATCACGTTTGAGCAACCTTTCCCCGACTAGGTGTACTTTCCACTTTTCCATGTATCAGGGTTTTGGGTCAAAGTGCCACACAAATTGGGGAAACGGGAAACTCTCAAGATTGTGTAGAGTAAAGACTCTATGTAAAGTTTCATTCTTCTTTTGGAAAGTTGATTGGGTGAAAACTCTCACAAGTGACAGATACTTCTCGGCATGGGTGCGCCTAGCATATGTATTCTTTGCAAGGATGTGTGTAATCAATCAACCACATCTTTCTTCGATTCTCCTTTACTTATAACATTTAGTGTCATTCGAAGATTGGCCCCTCACTTTAGCAGGGAAAATAGCTCCTAGCGCAAAACTTATTCTTTTTCCGGGTGTGCGTGTGGTTTTCTAGCGATTTTGTTAATGTTGAGGTGGAGGGTTTATGCGTTCAAAAGAAAAGTGGCACAACCTTGTGGATTCTTCTTCCTTGTGATATGGGGTGAATTAGGTGGATGATATGGAGTAAACATGATGCAGAAATTTTCAACAGCAAACCTGCTGCACTTGAGGGAGTGGTACTGGGTATATATGGAACTTTTTAATAATGGGTCAGTGGAAATCTTCCATTTCGTGGGCTGCACTTTGACTATTGTTTAGCTAATTGGGATGTTTTACTTGATGTAACTCTTTGGGTTGTGGGCCCAGCTTCAACTTTGAATATACTAATATAATTTCACTTCTTCAAGAAAAAGATGAATAAGTGGTTGTTAGAATCAAGTTAAGAAGAGCAATGTAACTGATTACAAACTTTCGGAGTGTAAAAGATTATGCATAGATCTCAACTACTAGGTTAACCTACCAGTTCAATGTTCACTTCATCTCTTTTGCTTGCTCGTCCCTTATTTCCTTCTCATTTGTATTTGTTCCAACTTCTAACCTATATTATAACGCTCTTCATTTAATTTTTTTACTTGAAGCACAAGAGAAAATAGTCCTAATGGTACATACTCTTTTTGAAGTGGGAACATTTGTCTATATGTAGGTTTTCATGTGGACGATTCAGAAGTCACTTTGAATGTTTGTTTGGGCAAGCAATTTTCTGGAGGTGAATTGTTCTTTAGAGGCATTCGCTGTGACAATCATGTCAATACAGATACGCAAACTGAGGTATGTGAATCTCCTAGTATTCAGCATCTTGAGCTATTATTTTTACTGCAATTTTTTTGTGCAGTCTAGATCTAATAGTTGAAGTTATCAGGTTTATTTGGTCAACTCCCTACGTTGACTTCGGTGCTGATTGTAAGAACTGTGGATAATCCAGAACTTGTATTAGGTTATAATAAAAATTAGCATAGGACATATAAGATTTGTGATCGGTATAGTTGTTTTCTTTTACAAGTTACCCTTGCATAAGTTTATAGGTAAGTGGCAAATTTTTTATGGATATTATAAGCCTTAAGTAAGTTTGGATCTTCCCTTTTCTGCCGAGACCTTCCAGTCCTCTATAGTATCAACTCCCATGTTTTCACATACTAGAGTTGCTAACAAAGCTAGTGGGAGGAAGTTACAATTAGCTTCCTTGACTTGATTACCTTGTTTTCTAAACAGTTGCTAACTATTTGGTGGGAGGAAACGGTTCCTAGACTTGGTTGTACGTGTTTCTACATTTTGTGCAATTGCTATTGTTAGTTGGGGGAAGTTACAATTTGATTTCAAGACTTGATTACCCTTGTTTTCTACATAGTTGGTAACGATGTTAGTGGGAGGAACTTGAAATTCTGGTTCCTGGACTTGATTGTCCCTGTTTCCTACATTCCGTGCAATTGCTTCTGTTTCCTTTAGCAAAAATTTCATGGTAGAGGGAATTTTTTTTAGCATATTCTTATGGGAGACTTTTATGCTAGATAATCAAGTATGAAGTTTCTCTTCTGAAAGGAGTTTAAGCACGGAAGTAATTGTACTCATTTTAATCATCATCATCATTTATGCCTTGTTACTGATCGAGATTGGTATCCAGCACTTGACTAGGTTGAGGTTCTTCTAAGTATTTTGAATCTATATATACACACCTGTGGGGCAAAATAGTCGAGCATATCATTATTTTCTGCAAATTATAAGTACAAGTTGAACTATTTTAATGCATTCTTTGTTACATGATTTAGGAAATCTTAGATTATTCCCATATTCCGGGACATGCTGTGCTTCATCGTGGCCGCCACAGGCATGGTGCCAGGGCAACAACATCTGGACATAGGATCAACTTACTCATTTGGTGCCGAAGGTATCTGTCTTTACATGCTTCTTTACTACTACCGTACGAAGGGCACGTCTATATCACTTTAGGAGTCAGTTGGTTAATTAGTGCTTGAAAAACCAAGTGGTTCTGGGATTTTAATTCCCATCACAAGCAGCTCACCTTTAAAAAATATACACTATCAATTTAGGAAAGTCGGGGCATTTTGGCACGAATAGTCAAATTTATAAACATTACATTGACTAATATTTATAGAAACTACGCGGAAACAACGATCTTAATCATAGTTAAACTAACCTAAAACTCGCATTTGAATTAAACTCACTTAATCACTTGAAAATAAAGGTCAAAGACCTAGAGTTTATGAGTTTTACCCCAAACTCTACATAACTCATTAAGGCTAAGCCTTTTCTTTCACTCAAACCAATACTAAGAAATAAAGCTAGAGGAGCTCTCCTTTTATAGGTATAAGGAGGCTCATCAAAATTAGAAAGCAATTAGGAAACACCATTAGAACAGAAAACTTTAATAAGACTACTAATAATAGTTCCTAAATAAAATAAAGCATAATTACTAAAATAGAGAGTTGCCTTATGACGTGCGTGAAAAAAACCCCGGCGTGCGTGACGTGGGAGACGACTACGTAACCTATCAACTCTCTCTGCTGTGAAAAAATTTGACCACAAATTTTGTACATGGAGGAGGTAGCCTTGAGTACAGGATGATTGCCAAGTCTACCACGGTACTTGTCGTACCCGCTAACCCTGCCTGTGAAAAAAAAAAAAAAATTGTGTCGAAAGTCCCATGCGTAGCATTATCCAAATTCCCCAAAAACTCGTTGATCGTCGTACATGGATGATCTTCAAACTCGGCCTAAAATGGATCAACAACCATGCTCTTCCCTGTTAACGTGGGACAATCTCCTCCCACTTATGCAGTAAAGAATCAAGGAACGACATTGTTAAAGTCATCGTCGAAACGAGGGTCTTCAGATCACCCACGAATACCCTGGGGGGTGTCTATGCTTTTTGTGGGACCAGTTGCCGTAGTGGGACCATTCTCTGATAATGAAACCGTCAGGTACCCCCCAAGAAATTGATGTAATGGTGACCCGCACGACTGGCCTGGCTATAGGCGTAAGAGGTGGCCGCCTAGTTCCCCCAATTTTTAATGTAAATTTGGGGCCACCAAATGGTTAAATAGTAGATAAAAATAGGCCCCTTCAATAACATAAAATGAAGTTGCCTTGTTGGTTTTAATTGGTTTATCTTATCGTACGAACTTTCGAATCCAAAAAAAGAAAAAAAGAAAGGTCAATGGTTGAAGTTCTCACTTTGTTCACAAATTTATTCATTTTTATACAGGAAAATATGTACTACCAAAATCCCCCCCTCCCCTCCCCCCCCCAACCCAAAGACCTCAGGGCCGACCCGGGTCCGTATTGTGAGTCTCTTCTTTAGGGTAGTCGGCTCGCTGTTGAACCTGGATAGGACATGCCTTGCTTGTTAGTCTCGACCCAGGTTCGTTTGTGAATTGATGCCAGGGTTAGTAAGTGATGAACGTCTCATGATCTGCCCCCGGTTCAGGCCTTCCCCAATTGGGTTAGGGTCTGGATATGGTGCAGATCCGGTGCGTCCATGTGCCTTGCACGTGCGGACCCCATACCGTCGGTGCCCCTGCCCATGCCATTGCTGTTTCTGCCAAGGCCTTGCTTGCCCCTGCCCATGCCATTAATGTTGTTGCCCAGGCTTGCATTCCCCTGACCATGCCATTAATGTTGCTGTCCAAGCCTTGTGTTCCCCTGTCCAGGTCATTGATGCCGTTGCGCATACCATTACTGTTGTTGCCCAGGCCATGTATGCTCTGCCCGAGTCCATTGTGCCTCTAGGCATGCCAGCGTTGTGCCACACCTGCCAAATGGCACGCAGTGACCTGTGCCTTGCACGGGGTGCAACTCCTTTTCTTTCCCAACTCCTCTCCTAATAATCTGCAGAAACTCTTGCTTTGCATCGCCGTTTCTGGCCTAACTCGACCTAAAAAACCATCCCCGATGGTTCGGTTGACCTGTGGAACAACTCGAGCGAACGGTTGTTTTGTAAATATCGCCGTGTCTTTTGGGGTTATTCCCAAATCCACAATTTGTCGGACTCGGGGTATTGGGTTTGGGGTGGAGTTGGCTTTCTTCGGTTGGACTTCATGATGATCGGAAGCGTCAATCGGGTGAGCTTCTCGCATCAAGGCCACGACCCTTTCATGGGACTTTGATCGAGATATTTCAACACGTCTCCCCCCGCCTTTGACACCTACAATATCAACCGAAAGGTGATTTTCTCTGTTCGTTGTCTCCTTGTAGTGGTTCATCTTAACCTCACTCCATCGAATCTCATCGAATTCTCTGTCACAACACCCGCCTTTACATAACTCTCTAAGGCAAAACATTTTCTCTCGCTCAAACCAACACTAGGAAATAAAAATAAAGCTAGATGAGCTCTCCTTTTATAGGCATAACGAGGCTCATCACAATTAGGAAACACCATTAGAATAGAAAACCCTAATAAGACTCCTAATAGGAGTTCCGAAATAAAATAAAGCATAATTACTAAAATAGAGAGTTGCCTTATGACGTGCGTGAAAACGACCCAACGTGCTGACGTGGGGGATGACAACGTAACCTATCAAATGCAATGTTTAAGCTACATCCTGCAAGATATGTTATGTCGTTCTTGCATATGATCTTTTAACCTTATGAGGTGCAACTGTTCTTCACTCTTCTTCTTCTTCTGAACCATAAATCATCCAACCCTTTCATATTTTATATATTGCTTAATTTGCATTTGTAACTTCTGTTTACAGTTCCGCCTTCAGAGAGTTGAAGAAATATCAGAAAGAATTTCCTAACTGGTGTGCTGAATGCCAGCGGGACAAGAAAGAGCGGCAGCGTAAGATGGTCGCCGCTACAAGACTGGTAAGTCATCCGACTTAAAGTCAATGAAGTTTTATAATCTAATACTGAAGTCTTCTAATCAGATATTTATTGTGCAATGTGTTTGTTCCCTGCAGGAGTTAGTTAGAACTTTGGAGAATCCCTCTGTAAAGTAGGGCATAGCTCATCCTCCACCAGATACCTACCTAATTCAATCACAATCAGTGCCGATGGGGATCTGTTCTTATCTTCACCATTCCCCAATTGTTTGGGAGGTGGTTGTAAGTTTCGAACTTCTATAGTAAGTGTTGTGTCTGTCTACCATCAGTGTCCGAAATTCTCATTTTTATAGTTTTCCTTGTTGTGATAGAATGTTAAATCCCTACAATCTTTGAAATTATGATTGCGGATACTCTTCACCCCTCTAATTTGGGGAGAAACAAATTTTAATATGGTTATATATATGAAAAGGGAACCCCATATTATGGACAATCTATTGAATCCAACAGATTATTGTGAAAGCTTTCGCAGGTTGATTAAAAGATCTGATTTTGTTCTTGGATCAAGATAGCTCCTTTTTCTTGGTTTTGTTTTTTTGTTGTTGAAATAATCTCAATTGGGATTAAAAAAAATTTACTTCTTGGTGTGAGCCGTAGACTGATCCTACTTTCCTCTCTGTTATAGTGTGGAGCAGTTGACAAAAGCAGTATTTGTGATTCTTCCATGCCCATGATAATTGCCCTTCCGTAAAAGATGCAGTAGTTGCTCTTAGAAACTAAGAAAGATGGAGTTACCTTTTCTGAGAAATTGGTGTAGTTTCTTGCCACAAAAGTCTCCAAAACAAAAGGACAGTTTCCTCCAAACTTACTTGTTTTGAGATGTGCCGTACTTTATGCTGCCTAAAACTGTAACTATGTATTAGTGTGTTGGAGAGACGGGGCATAATTTTTGTGAGGTTTCTTGCACAATAATTTTCAGTAAAAAAAGAAGGGAAACTCCAGAAGTAGGAAAGTTAATCCTTTCGCAGGGAAGGTTGGTTCCCAAGCATCCTGCAAAATCTTTGTCTAAAACAAGATCTCCAAAATATTGGCTTATCTTAGCATTAGCATGATCTTGCAGTCCCCTAAAGTTATAAGAACTCTGATAGGGCTATTCCAATTAGGATAACAAAATAGGACTCTTCCAATTAGGTTAAGACCGTATTGGCATAACCGCATAAGTATATATATTGTTGATAGAGGCAAAATATATCAAGGATCATCTTCCCCAACTTGTAAAGAGTGCTTCACCTTACCAATTACAGTGGGGAAGTTTGTGAAAGAAAGTAGACGAGAGGTTATCAAAGAAAAGATTTTTGTAAGAGAGGTTACTGTAGTGGCTTATTTAGGGCTGACATTATGGGCCAAAGCCCGCGGCCCGGCCCGGTAAAAAGCCCACCCACCCCGGCCCGATTAATTGTATGGGCTGGCTGTGGGCCACCTTTTATAGTTGTGGGCCGGTGCGTGGCCCGACCCGAATCTAACCCAAGCCCAGCCCGAACAACAATTACATCCGTTAGAGAAATTAGATCCGTAGGAGAAATTAGAGCCGTTGGAGATGTTTCTTTAAAAAGAAACCAATCATCTTTGTTCTCACTTCTTAGTTACAAATTTTTGAATCCCCACAAACACTATCTTGATTCAAGACTCTAATTCTAACCTAAACTCTCTAATTCTCTCTATTTGATTCTTTCTTGAAGACTCTTGAATCTTCAATCTTGATCCTCAGACTCTTGAATCCTAATTCTTGATTGAAGGTAAAGTTTTGGTTTCCTTCTTATTTATGTAAAATTAATACTCAAATTTGTATTTTATATTTGGAGTTAGGTAGTTAGAAATGGATGCCCTTCTATGAACATAGATTCAAACTCTGTATAACAACCATACAAATTATTCATTTGTTCCTAAATGCCAAAAAATTGTTCATTTGTTTCAACTCTAAATACAGTACCTAGACTATAGATACAGACTATGACAGATGGATACACAAACTTTGGATACACAAAGCAGATATATGGATAACAGTTCCTTCTAAGCAGTTCTAGTCTTCTATGATAACACTTACGCAGTTATGTATTTGGGGCTTCCTTTGTTAGTTTCCAAAATGGATATACAAACTTTGTATATACAAACTGGATTCAAACTTTATATACACTTCTATACAGTTTGTGGTATAACACTTCTGTAAACAGGCCATACAAACTTGCCCTGAGACTACTAGTACTACATAACTCCATATTGCTCAAACTGTATTGTATACAGACTATGGATACACAAACTGAACAAAATTGTTCATTTGTTCCTATATGCCAAAAAATTGTTCATTTGTTTCAGCTCTAAATGTAGTACCTAGACTATGGATACACAAACTATGAATAACAGTTCCTTATAACAGTTCTATGGATAACAGATGGATATACAATCAAAGGGGAAAATATGGATATACAAATAGATTAACAATATCCATTTGTATATCTACGATAACAGTATCCATTTGTATATCCATCTGTTCATTTCTTCCTATATGTAGATACAGACTATGAATAACAGTTCCTTATAAGCAGTTCTAGTCTTCTATGATAACAGTTAGGCAGTTATGTATTTGGGGATTCCTTTGTTAGTTTCCAAAATGGATATACAAACTCGCTATATACAAACTGTTATCATATTGCTTTATTAGTTTCCTTTGTTAGTCTTCTATAGACAGGCCATGCAAACTTGCCCTGAGACTACTAGTACTACAGAACTCCATATTGCTTAAACTGTATTGTATATATGGATAACACTTCTATAAACAGGCCATATAAACTGGATTCAAACTGTATATACAAACTCCTAAGACTACTAGTACTACAAAATCTAGTAAAAAAGATGTTACTTGTTCAACTAAGGCAAAGAATTAGCAGATAACCAAATTGAGATTTTCTAGTCAGTCCATAGTCTGTTATCTGCCACTGTTATATCCCAAACACCATATAAGGAGCAGATGCCTCATATTGCTCCCTTTGTGATGTTGCAGAAGATAATGGTTATGGCAGATGGATATACAATCCATATTTCTCCGTTTGTATATACAAAACAATATGGATATACAATCCATATTGTTCCCTTTGTATATACAAAGTAGATGGACAAAATAATATGCCTCATATTGCTCCCTTTGTATATCCATCCTATCCATAACATACCCAAAGCAGATGGACAAAGCATGGATGCACAATCCATAATCTAAACAGCAGATGGACTGTTTGTTTGAGCATCAGCAATTCATAATCTAAGCATTGAGTTATTGTTAGTAGATCATCAACAACTTATTGTTAGTAAAGTTCACAAACTTATTGAGTTATTGTTTGTTTGAGCATTTCAGAATGGGGCCACGAAAAAGATTTCTCACCATCAGCGACATAGATGATGAAAGTCCCCAAATAAGATATATTGAAAATGATCCACATCGTACACCAACATATTATGATATGGAAGATGAATTACCAATCCAACCTCCGAGCCCCCAAGATCCGAGCCCCGAAATTTCTAGCTCCTCTAGTAAAATATCAAAAAGATCACTAAAACTTAGATTAGAGGTTTGGGATTGGTTTACGAGGTATGAGGCTTTACATCCCGATCAGGTAAAATTCCCATGTAAGATGACTATTTTGGCTGATTGTAAATTTTGTCCCAAAAAAGGATACAGTGCCTCAGGAGGTAGCGGCACTTCTCACCTTAAAAGACATATGGAGGATTATAAGCTAAATCAAGATCCCTCACAAACACAATTAGGCAGGTCTCCTATAAGTAATCTTACAAGTTTTCGCTTTAATAAAGAAATTGCTCGTAAGGAATTAGTTAGATATATAGTAGTTGACGAGCAAGCCTTTAGCTTATGCGAAAATGACTCATTTAAAAGGAGGGAAAGGATGACATATGGAGAATTATTTTAACCACCTAGTAGGAATACCGTTAAAGCTGATATTTTTAAATATTATAAAAGTGAAATGGAAAAATTAAAAAATCTTTTGCAAAATACACCTGGTAAAATATCTCTTACGAGTGATTTGAGGAGCTCTCCTTCAAAATTAGGATTTTGTTGTGTTACTGCCACTTCTTGGACTCTACCTGGACAATACAAAAAATAATTATTTGGTTTAGGTTACTTGAAATTTCAAATAAAATATGTTTAACTATAGCTAGTTCTGTTTTTGACGCAATAAACGAATATGGAATCTCAAATAAAATATTTTCTATATCCTTAAATAATGCTAGTTCAAATGATCGTGTAAGTAATGAATTAAGTAATTGGTTACCTATTCAGCATAGCGGTCAATATTTTCATGTGAGATGTTGTTGCCACATTCTTAATCTTATGGTAAAAGATGGATTAGATGTATGCAAAGATGCCTTAGAAAATGTAAGATAGACTACAATTTATTTGCACAGTTCGCAAAAGCGTTATCAAGATTTTACGAAAATATGTCAAGTTTTAAGTATAAAATCCTGAAAACTACCAATAGATGTTAAACATAGGTGGAACTCTATATATTTAATGTTAAACGCGATAATTTCTTTACAACAACCTATTACACAATATCAAATGGCAAAAACCCTTAATCACACTATTAGTGATGATGATTGGGTAACAGCAAAACTACTACGAGATTTTCTTAATTGTTTTTACGATGCAACACTATATTTTTCCAAAAGTTATCATGTTACATCTTGTGAAGTTATTACGCATTTAGTTAACATTTGTGAGGCATTTATTAAACATAAACATAGTACATATTTTCGAGAAATTTGTGGCGAGATGTACGACAAATATAAAAAATATTGGGAACATGTTCTGTTGGTTTGGGTCGTAGGTACAATATTAAACCCTCAAAATAAGCTTGTTGTATTAGAAATTTTTTATAAATAAGTCATTTGCCCTTATACATATAGTTTTGAAATTGAAGTGGCTAGACATGCTATAACTGCACTTTTTAAGGATTACGAGGTGAGTGGTAAGTTTAACACACCATTAACGTATGTCGAATCAAACTTATCTCAACCACAAACTGCGGCAAAAAGAATAAGGGAGAACACTCGTCGAGGAGCCCATAGTGGAGAAGGATCAAACGAGTTGAGTCATTACCTCGAATCTGATATAATAGATGACGCGGATTTTGATGTTTTGAAGTGGTGGAAAGTCAATGAAATTAAGTTCCCCGTTCTAGCTGCAATCGCCTGCAATATTCTTGTAATTCCAGTATCTACAGTAGCATCAGAGGCAGCTTTTAGCGGTGTTAGGCGGTTGATAACAGATTATAGGAGTAGTTTAGCGCCTGATTCAATCGAAGCGACTATGTGTTTAAGAGATTGGTATTTAGTAGAAGACAGAAATCAAGATAAGTTACTCCAAAGATTAGAAGAAGAGTTAGAACTAGAATAGTTTTTTTGTTTTTTAATTATTATTTAAAGATTAATTTTTATTATATGTGACAAGGCCAAATGAGCACTTCATTTTGAGTATTTGAACTTTTGTAGAGAGGTAAGGTTTTATGTCCCCCTCTCAAATTTTCACAAAAATTAATAAACAAGGTTTTTTTTTTAAACTAATGAATTCGGCCCAAACTCGGCCCGAGTTCGGCCCAAACCCAGCCCGAATTTGACCCATATAATCCGGCCCAAACCTTACCCGAACTCGGCCCAAACTCGGCCCGCATAACCCGGCCCGTATATTCCACGGGCGGGCTTTGGACTAAGTCTCTTAGAAGCTAGCCCGGCCCGGCCCGGCCTGGCCCAAACACTATTTATAGCCCGGCCTGAACTTTATTTGGCCCGCGATGGCCCAACCCGAACCTTCCCGGCCCGCCCGAACTGCCAGCCCTTGGCTTATTCCAGATTTCGAACTCAAGCCCCATCTTCGACCATCATACATTTACTCGACCTCATCAACATACGACAACATGGCACATCATTCTCGACCTCTACATCAGCAGTTCGATTCAATAAACATTCCGTCATTAATGAAGCCGTTATAAAACAGGAAGATCAGACCGTTACACAATCAGTTCAGTGACTCATCAAATTCATATTGTAACACCCATCATTAAGAATAATAACGGTCACCAAACGGTCATATTATAAGACTTATAAATAAGACAAGAGAACTACATATTAAGGAAATTGAGCTCTACATAAAATTTTACCCAAAAATTCTACACAAAACTACTCAGAGCATTCTTTGTAATAACTAACAGTCAATCAATAATATCTCTCTTTCTAAATCCTCAAGAAATGTCATGGTTTTTAACCTATTAAAAGGTTTTCCAAGCTAAACCTTGTATTAGCAGTTACTTATTGCTTACTAACGTTCTGATTATCATTGGTATGAAAAAATAAGTTCGATATACAAAATTAGGTTATTAAATTTGGCGCTGTCTGTGGGAACGAAGCATTTAGCCACCGTTATCATAAATAACTAATACTCTCTTCACAAAATGTCACTTACAGACCTTCCTACGCCAATTGGCCCAACAGAAGGAAGCGCTGCACTAGCAGAATTACAGGCCACTCTACACTCCAAGATAGAAAAACAAACCGTTCTGGAGCAACAACTAGCGAGTATAAAAGATGAGTTGAAAGTTCTGCAGGGACAACAAATTGTAGCCCAGAAGAACAAAGACCATCTGCCAGCCACCTCACGAGTTTCCGTTCAAGACAGGCTAGGACCCTGGGGCACTGCATAGGAGTAGATTCTAATAGTTGAACTCGTACAGATATAAAGAGTCTAAGAAATTGATGGCGCTCCCACTGAAGTCAGGCAAACCAAAGATCCACCCCGTGGAAAAGTTCGTATTCCAGCGCGTGAACGACTAAGCGAAGGAAGTGGCGAACACATTCCTCGAGAAGGATGCATCCCACGCCAGACCGTCACATCCCATCAGTACGTGACTCAAGAACATGTCGAAAAACGCTTTAAAGAATTATTCAACGCTTAGATTCAGACTGCCAAAGGCATCCACAACAGACTACAGAAAAGCCGAATTGCTCATGAACTATTGGATGGCAAAGTTTGCACCGGTTTCCAGACCCTGAAAATCTAAAAGTATAGGGGAACTGGCTCCGTGGAACATGTCCAAGAATTCCAAGATGTTTTAGCCTGTATTCTACATCGAACCATATTATATGTCGTCTCTTCTTACTAACCTCCAGGGCAAACCTTTGCAATAGTTTCACTCACTACAAGAAGGATCCATTAAAACTTTTGAACAATTACGAGAACTTTTTGTCAAGAACTACTTGTACAACAGGGACAAATAGGAGAATCTGCATTCCCTATTCAGCCTTAAGCAGATTCCAGAATAGAAACTTGAAATATTTACTAAGAAATTTTTGGAGTTGGCCAAAAAGGTAGACCGACTGGATCATAAGATTATTATTTTGGCCTTCACCAACGCTTTGCTCGTCGATGGAAGAGCGAAGGAACACCTTATTCTTAACAAACCTACGACCTTGGAAGACATGATTGAAAAAGTAAATGGATATATTGATTTGGAACGGATGATAATCGACAGACAGAAGCTCCATAAGTCAATCCTGACAGCAAGAGATCAATCCACAGAACGAAACTTCAATCGTACTATAGATTACGAAGGAGACAGAAAATGGATCAAGTCTAATAACGATCGAACTTGAAGAGATGGTAATTTGTCGAAGCCATGTCTTCCCAAGTTAACTGTCACAATAGCCAGCCTATATCCCACTTTAAAAGGATAAATTCTTCCGCAATGCCCAATAGCTTCAACCCATCGAAAGTAGACCATATTGCATATACCACAAAGTTTGACATCATGACACAGAACATTGCTTCACTTTACAGTGACTTTTGGAGTATATTTTTGTGGAAGGATGAATGCATGAGTACATAGTGGACGACGAAAGTTAGAAAAATGGGAGTTACAAGCTTAATACTGAGATCGTACAGATAGAAGGAGCAGTAGAGAAAAAACATTTGTACAACATTTCCCTCAGCCATTTTATCGAGACTCGTACAGTTAATAGGTCTATCAGATTCAAAAGACGACGTCTCGGCCAATGCCAGGACTTGGCCATTGTCGATAAAGAATCCCGGTTACTCCCCGCATCAAGTTCTCAATGAACAGGGATCTCCTTTGAAGATTACGACGCTCGCCACTTCAACTTTCTTCATCATGACGCACTCACGATCATGTTAAAAATGAGAAATGTCCTACTACATACAATGATGGTAGATACTGGCAGTAGTATCGAACTACTCTTCCAAAGTGCGATTGATCAGATGGGACTGGCCGACAAAGTTTAGCCTAGTGACATTAATATCAGTGGTTTCAATGGCTCCAAAGAAGAATGTAGGAAAAATTATACTTCCTATTACCATAGGACCAGTGACGGTTGACGTTATGTTTTACGTTATAAACGCAAAATCCTATTATTTAGGAATCATGGGACGTTGTTGGTTGTATAACATGCGAGCTATCCCATCGACCTATTATTTAGCGTTACGGTTCGATTGGAATGGCAACATCTACGAAATCAAAGGCAGTCAAAAGCTAGCTCGAGCTTGCGAAAATACTTTTACCATCGTGACGGAACCACCAGCACAGTAGCCAGCATAGCAATTACAGAAAACTATAAAAAGCATTACAAAGAACATTATAGAGAATACAACAGAGAATCAGCTGCCAAGTACAAAAACTATAAAATATGTCAAAATCAGTAGAGACAAACAAAGTACCTACATTGGGACTCTTTTCCCCACAACATAATGAAATGCTATTATTCAGTTTCTCAAAGACAACAACGATGTATTCGCATGGACATTCAATGAAATGCCTGACATTGATCCAAATTTGGCTTGCTACAAGCTTAGTTTAAAAGATAATGCTGAGGCAGTTAAACAAAAATAGAGAACTTTAACACCAAGGCTACGAGAAGAAGTCAATAAAGAGATCAATAAACTCATTGAAGTTGATTTTATTCGAAAGGCCAATTACCCCGAATGGATTTCGAACATCACAGCAGTTCCGAAGAAAAATGGCAAGATCAGAGTATACGTAGATTTTATTGATCTCAATAAACATACTCCAAAAAATAGTTTTCCCCTTCCTATCATCAACCATCTACTCGATTCCACTGCGGGATACAAACTCTTATCCATGATGGATGCCGTGTCAGGGTACAATCAGATACCTTTTTTGCCCGAAGATCAAGAAAAAATAGTTTTCATTACAGAACATAGTTTATATTGCTACAAGGTTATGCCTTTCGGCCTCAAGAACTACAGAGCCACTTATTAGAGACTAATGACTCAAATGTTCAAAGATCATCTTGGGAAAATAATGGAAGTTTATATTGATGATATGTTGTGTAAAAGCCTCAAGAAGGAAAACCATATCGCAGATTTGCACACGACCTTCAAAATTCTTCGGTCCTATAAAATGAGACTAAATCCTGACAAATGCCAATTCAGAGTCCAATCAGGCAAATTCTTGGGACATTTGATTAGCAAGCAAGGTATCGAGGCTGACCCAGATCGTATTCGTGCTTTGTTATCTATGCCTTCACCAAAGACAAAGAAAGACGTACAAAAGATAGCCGGCAAGATAGCAACAATAAATCATTTTATCTCCAAGTCTTCAGATCGGTGTCGGTGGTTATTCGACCTCCTATGAGAAAGGACAAAGAAAGGGAAAACTCAAAAGGATCCCGAGATTGAGTGGACTATTGAATGTGAAGCAGCATTTCAGGAATTAAAATGCTACTTAGGGAAACCACCAGTAATGAGTACACCCAAGGAAGGAGAAGATCTTACGGTATATCTTGTAGTTAATGATAACTCACTCAACTCAGTTCTCATCTGACTCGACAAAAAAATAGAAAAATCTGTCTACTTCATTAGCAAGTCTCCTACTCCAGCAGAAACACGGTATACTAAGATTGAAAAGCTGCTCTTAGCCCTCATCTATACATCGCAGAAGTTAAACCAATATATCCAAGCTCATTCAGTTTGAGTAATGACAAATTATCCATTGCGTGAAGTCCTATCCAAACGAAAGAAATCCAGATGAGTCCAAAATGATCGGTTACTCTTGGTGAGCACGATATTTGCTTCGAACCACGACATTTCAAAAAAGGGCAAGCAGTAGCAGATTTCTTCACCAATTTTCTAGTAGACAACCCTGATTGGGGAAAAGATATTACTGAAATAAACGAGGAACATTTACAAGAGAAATCAGATTAGGTATCCAAGAAAGGTTGGAGCCTTTTAACTGACGATTCTGTTGGACCAACTGGGTCAGGCATCAGGATAGTTCTTATTAATTATGAGACCAAATATGAGGTACTAATCCACGGACTGGATATGGCTCTAGAAATTGGTGTGCCCGAGTTATCTGCGTACACAGACTCTTTATTAATCATGAACTATTATACAGACAAATAACAAAAAAATGGAATGATGGTCGACTACGCCGTAGCAGTAGCCGACAGAATGAACAGATTTAGAAAGGCTATAATCGAATACTTGCCTCTTGGAGAAAACCGACATTCTGATTCCCTTGCCTATCTTGGTGGAGTCCTCGAAATAGAAGCTCAATATTTGAAGATCGAAGTGGTATCTATCCCCAACATTAGCATCATCAACTCAAATGCCATTAATGAGGACGACGAAGAGGTCGAAGACAATTGGAGATGACCTTTCCTCACTTATATCAGGCCAAACAAAAAATTTGATGGCGAACTACCCGAGGATGCTAATAAAAGAAGACGCTTGATAGACAATGTTAAACGATACGTCGTTGACGACAATCCCCTTTATAAAAAATCGGTTACATGACCCTATCTATAATATTTATTTGATAAGGTGGCCCAAGCCTTCTTGCATGATTTACACGAAGGCACTTGCGAATCCTATGCGGCAAGACGGTCTTTAGCAAATCGAGCTCTTACTCGAGGAGTCTTTTGGCCTAAAATAAAAGCTCAAGCCATCAAATATGCTAGCAAGTATGATTCCTACCAATGACTTGAACCCAAAATTTGAGCTCCAGCTTTAGAACTCAACTCTAGCAAAGTTGTCTGGCCATTCAAAAAATAGGCCCTCGATCTCATGAAAAAATTCCCAACTGCACCAGGAAAATGGAAGCATCTCATAGTAGCAACGGACTACTTTACCAAGTGGGTAGAAGCAGTTCCTTTGAGTCGAACACACGAAGATGAAGTCATCAAGTTTATATGGAAAAATGTTATCATACGGTTTGGATGCCCCCACCTCATCAGAATAGATAATGGAGTACAATTCGTTGGTTCAAAGGTCATCGACTTCCTAAATCAACATAACATCATCCACTCCCCTTCAAACCTGCATTACCCATAAGGAAATGGCCAGGCCAAAATCACCAATCGTACTATAGTCGACGGAATAAAAAAGCTCTTGACAAAAAAGAAGGGAAATTGGGTACAAGAATTATCACACGTGTTATAGGCATACTGAACAACACCATGAATGTCGACTGGGTGTACACCATTCTTATTAGCTTACGGCATCGAAGACATCATCCCCACTCAATATCATCACCCACTGTGAGATCATACCATGACAGACGAAGAAAACGAGTTCTAGTTAGCATGTAACAAAAACTGGATCGACGAAATAAGAGACAGATGAGTCATGAACTTGGGAAGGTACCATCAGGTTTTAGTAAGGTTATACAAACGAGTTCGTCATAGAGAGTTTGATATTAAAGATCTCATCATACGAGAGATACCAAAACACAGAAAGGAACTTAATGCTTGGAAACTCGTAGAAAATTGGGAAGGACCTTTTATCGTTGTCGGCAAAAGTAGACTTGGCTCTTAAGACCTCGTCATAGAAAATGGGGAGCGAGTCCCTAATCCTTGGAACACGGAGATATTAAAGTTATATCACAGATATCAATCTATCACAGTGTACTATTCTACTATTTCTTCCAATTGTATACATCGTTCTTACATTAATGAAATACATATGTTCGACCGACATACATTATAGTACTATTCAACTATCTCATGCAGTACTGTTCTACTATTTCTTCCAATTGTGTACATTGTTCTTACACCAATGAAATACTTGTGTTTGACCGACCTATATCAGAGTGTTCTTCTACTATCTCATACAGTACTCTTTTACTATTTCTTATATTTTTGTATGTCGCTCTTACACCAATAAAATACTTGTATTTGACCGACCTATATTGCAGTACTTTTCTACTATCTCATACAAGTACTTCTATATACAAGGCACATCTACAATATCATAGATAACCGATAGGTTTACCCCATTCTACTATTACAGATCGTTTATTACTTCAGCCAATTCAATCTTCTTTTACATTACAAATCGTTTATTGCTTCAGCCAATTTGATCTTCTATTACATTGCAGATCATTTATTGCTTCAAACAATTCGATCTTCTATTACATTACAGATTGCCTATTGCTTCAGACAATTCAATCTTCTATCATCTTACAAGTCGGCTATTGGTTCCTCAATTCGACTAACAGACTACAGACTTTACAACCACAATTGGTTCATCAAAAGGTCAGTACAAATACATGCAGATCACTAATTTTACTATCAGTCAAACTTTGTTGCAACATAACCTTCACACTCTATCTACTATATTTCAGTTAATGTAGTACGAGTAATTCTTTTTATATTAATATCAATGCCTCCTTAATCACTAAGTTCAGATAGCGCATCACTACGCGAACTTTCCCCACGCTCCGAAT
The DNA here is from genome assembly GCA_014058105.1 of Kingdonia uniflora. Taxonomy (NCBI): domain Eukaryota; kingdom Viridiplantae; phylum Streptophyta; class Magnoliopsida; order Ranunculales; family Circaeasteraceae; genus Kingdonia; species Kingdonia uniflora. Next base: position 2,495,882 of record JACGCM010001226.1, read on the forward strand.
ATCGCAGACGCATCAGTTCTGGTACCCTCGAAGTAATAATTTGTTTTCCTTCATCAAACTTGCTCTTTGTAAGAACATCGATTTTTTACATAACATGGACTAGGTATTCAGTGCACACTAACTGCATGTCGCATTGGACACCATTTGCAATCATGCTTTTATAAATTATGTCCCTTTCTTCATCAAGTCTCTTGAACTCGGACACAAAAAAGATAAGCACTGCCGCCATTTCATTTTCATGCACGTCACTTGCCTCGAACTTAACCTTGTCAGGTACGACGAGCTTCGCAATCTTTCCCTTCACCTCATTTAGCGGAATTTCCAAATTTTTACAATGATCCGCCATCGCCCGCTTTTCATCCATAGAAGTTTTATTCTATGCTTCCATTACCGTAATAAATTCGTCCATTTGTCCCAACATCGCCATTGATTCCTCCATAACGAACTGGTTATGATCCCTCTCTCCAACCTCGGCGTTAAGATTTTGTTAAGTCATCACAAGATCTGCCTCCAATTTTTTCTTTGAGCTAGTCAGCTCCCCAATTTCCATTTGATACTCCAAAATGTTTAACTCCAACACTTGAACTGTGTCCTCCAAGTTCCCTATTTTAACCCAATGCTTTTTTGCTAACTCAGTCTATTCGCTGTTAACTTCCTCTAACTCTTTTTTCCTCATATTAGCAGTATGACACATTCCTTTAAACTTATGAGTACGCTCATTTGCCTTCCTCACAACAGCTTGCATACTAACTACCTCTACCTCTAGCATATTTATTCAAACTTACAAGCATTTAACACAATCTTCTTCTTTCTTCAACATTGCTAACAATTTTATCATTTTATTTTGCGCAGGTATTAGTTCCGCCTCGTACTGGGTTACTCGTTCTGAGATATTACTTATATGATGTTGAGTTTTTTCAATGTCCAACTCTTTTTTTTTTACAACCTCCTTAATTCCCCTACTTTCTTCTGCACAATGGCTAGTTCAGCCTCCTTATTTTCTAATTGTTCGGTCAAACGACCCATCGTACCTTGTTTTTCAATCACCCTCACCTCAATTTTTTACATTTAACTCAACAACATTTTTCATTGCTTCATGATGAAAGGTCAAATAAGCATTCAATTTTTCGTTCAAAATGTGCAACACTTCACACTGATTTTGAACCACTACCAGTTCCACCCGCATTAACAGTTAACTTTCACATACATAACAGGTTGTACATCAAAATAGTTTACATATCACAATTCACAATTTCACTCACAACAGTTACGTATGATCGATCTTACGGCAATAAAATACTTGTCTATCATCGATCTACATCTCTATTCACATTTATCACAAACAGAACAGATGTATTTATCAACAAAATAGTATACAAAAATCAAATGCATATGCAAGTTGCTGAATAACATAACTACTTTACTTTCACTCCCTCAAACTACGGGAGGACTGCCCCCTATCTCCCGATCTCCTTGACCTATCTACCTGCACATCCAAAGGAGCTATAAAAGTCACCAATTCCTGCTGGCACTATTTTTGCCATGACCGAGGTATCAGGCTCTCGACCTCCTCCTTGTCCTCCTTTAATAATTTTTGTGTCGGTCTTGGAGCTGGTTTTTCACCACCTTTTTCCTCCTCATCCTTCGTAAACCACATATGTTCAGCCTTTTCATTCTCTACCTAAAAGTCTTTTCCACAATCCATAATATACTTCCTAAATTCGTTCTCTACCCTTGCCAACTCTCCTTCATAAAACTCAATCACACTCTCTATGTGACGTTCATGATCCATTTGAGCTGCGACCTTTGCTCGCGTCAGATACAAATGCTCCTTCAACATCATATTCGATCTATGAAAATGCCTACGCGTATCCTTCTACAATATACCCAACATTTGAATTCCCCTTCTACCTTCTATATAAGAGTTATTTCTTTTGTCAATTGATTTCCCAGCGAGGTATTTTGCTTCGTACTTTATTTCAGCACGTTTTGCAACTCCTTTAACTGACACTTCAACTTGCCTTGCATCTCTATCTGTTCTTTCCTTATTTTGAAAAACAAAATCTTCATTGATCTTTGATCCTACACAAAGCCAAAAGCATCAGGTAAGGGACCTATGTCACCCCATATGATAGGCACACCAGCTCGAGCTGAGTATTTTCTCGCTTATGCGTTATGGTAATTACGTGCCTCTTGAACTAAAAACATAATTTGATTTGGGTCAGACACTGCACCCTTTTCTTTAAGAGCTCTACATATGCCTTTTTTAAACCCCGCTCACTATCTACTTTGGCCTCAAAATACAGTGTCAGAGTTACTAAAGCTTTCGACACCTGGCTTTATCACTCGGGTCAGTAAAATAAATTAAGTCATTAGATTTTTGTACTGGCACCTCTCTCTCATACTCTTTTCTTAAAGCCTCATATCTCTCTATTTTTTTTTTTTTTGCATATCTACGTTGTAGATCATATAATTCTTTAAAAAATTTCTCCGAATTAGATTTAAACTGCCTTCTCTCATACTCAGTTTTATTTAATACGTGTTGAATACGAGTCATAGAATCCCTCAATCTACTTAACAATTTCTCCAGGGTGGTAACAATTTTTCTCAGCTGCTCTATCTCCTACATCGGTTATAATTTTTTTATAATCAAACAAACATTCAAAAAGGGCACAATATACTAATGGCTATCGAACTTCACTGTTTCAAAGCAAATAGGAAACAGTCTCATTAAAATTAAAGTAGAATGAAATAGTTCGAAATAGGATACCACAGAAAAATATTATTAAGTATTCTTGCTAGTCTCTACCTGAGACGGAGGCTCTACTTCAATACCAGCAACTCAGACTTATTCAATTTGATGGGGGGGGGGTACAACGATTGGAGCAACAACATCTTTAACCGATTTATCTTCCACATCTGAAGAAAAAATTATCTCATGGAACTTGCCAGCTAGGCCCAGAGAGGGATATCAACATTGGTTAATCCAAAATGGCGGTAGGATTGGATCATATTATTTTTACCATCCCTTATCTCTATAAAAGCTTTCGCTAGGGTCTCCTCTCGCTCAAACAGTTCCGTATACCACTCTTCAACAACCTTCCTCTCTTCTTCCTTGCTCTATTTCTCCTTCTTAAGTTCCTCCTCGAGCTCCTTCATCCGAGCTGTTTGAGCATAAAATCTTTGAGTAAGCTCTTTATACTCCTGGTTTATCTTCTCAATAAAACTTATAGCTCCTTTTACCAGTATCGAAAGCTACCAATATAATACACGAGATTAGTAATACATATATCAATCACAGTACACCAAATAAAGAATTTCAGTATGTACATTTGTTGTTTACTCTTGAAACATTCCTTCGAGCTGCTTCGGCTCGGTCCTCGCCATCTTAAAAAACCTTTGTTCCATGTCTCTCAACTTGGCTACAAACTTAGCATGAGTTTGATCACTGCCTTTGAGCTCATGTTGTTTCCTTTTCAATGACTTCTTGTCCGCTTCTAGAGAAGCGACTTCATTCACCACCTGCTGCTTTACCACACCCGTAACTGCCAGCTTGTCACCCCCTTTCCCTTGGACTGCCCCCACAATATACAGATATGGTTTGTACGCAGTTTTTTTTAGCCTCCAAATTTTCCTCCCCCCACTCATGCTCCCTGGCGAAAGCGGAGGGATACTAGTTAAGTCCCCTATAGGAAGAAGGGTCATCTTCTTCTAAGCCATAACTCAATTTTTGTGAGCTCGTTGCACTTTGGGAACTCTAGAGTCTACTCTTTTATCCCTACAGATATTCAACTCTCTAAGTACTTGCTTCAACTCAACCTATTCGAGGGCTACGCAGTCGAACAAGCTCGTGTTATCAAGGAAAAATTTAGGATTAGGACCTGGTAGACAAAATCAAGGAAAAGAAGCTCGAAGGCAAACTCATATTCGGTCAAGTTGGCAGGCGTTACTTACTCGGATTAAAATATTTATAGTCCAGGACGAGCTCTGGTTCATCGGGAACCTACATATAATTACCCCTACCCATACAAGATGGTATTCCATGGTCTACCAGCAGATTCGAAGTCAAAAAACTTTGGCCTAGAAGAGTCACTAAACAGGTAACCGCTATTGCGGGCTTTGACATACTTCATTCTATAAATTTTTAGCACGTCAGCTATTATGAACTACATTGCAATCCCGGTCTCTCTCCACTTCTCATTCAAAGCCTCATACACCCTCATCATCTCAAAAATATTCTCATTTAATTGGGCGAGGCAGCACTGCAATGCATTTATAACCCATTTCTAAAAAAAGGATAAAGGAATCCTAAGACCATATATGACCTAGTTTAGATAACACAAAAAACCATTATTCGGGCCTGCCATACCCGCCCCCATTATAATACGTAATCTCTACATCTTCACCAATGTCTTTTTTCTTCTTCCACAAATTCAGTCTGGGAATTTGATAGTGTATCTCATTTTTCCCCTTTTCCTGGTACCAAGGTTCTAAACTACATGCCTTTTAAATTACATAATTTCCCCACTCTCCTTTTAACTTCTTTTTAAATTTCATATATTTTTTTCCTACATCTACTCCCTCTCGATGTATATAAAAGGTATCATCCTTTGCCCTTATATCATTTTTCTCTACAATATTACTCTCTTCACTGAGCCCTTTCAGTCCCTATGTCCACAGTGACTTCCATCCTATCTACCATCTCCTCCATGTCTTCACAATCGTCCTTTCCACCTAACGATGATGTTTCCTCCGAACTGGATGACACAATAAATTTACTAGTGGGCTTTAGGTTTTTTGAACGTATACAGGGCCTACAGGTACAAACAATATTATATTATTCTTTTTATCTCTATAACTTAGTACTTACACAATTATATGATATACCACACACAGCAAAGACAAACCCTACTTATACTTTTTACCCAGTCAAGGTATTTATTTTCAAAACTTTCCAAAACAAATGAAAATAAATTTTAACTTTCCTTCTTCTCCAAAAACCGTATTCTCTCTTTCGATGTTTGTTACCATACCCAAAGCTTTTGAAAATATTCATCAAAATAGGCAAACAATCATTTTTCAGCCCCCTACATTCCCAAATTTAAATATCCCCAAATCAATCATATACAAAGGGGATGAACAAACAAACACATATATAGAGTACCATTTACTACTATCAAAATAGAAGAACAAAGTTTACTAACCTGTACTAGAAGATCCACAATCTTCTACTTTGCCTACACCTTTCACAAAGATTGGATGATCCCATCGTTTCTCTGATAATTCTCTTTTACCAAATGAGGCTTTCTCTATGAGATTATACTCAGAACTCAAGCATTTTCTCTCTCCAGAAACACTGGTTACACCACTTTTTTTCTCTCCATAACTATAAATAATTTATGAGGGAGAGAGAGATGTATTTTTATACTCTTCCCTCAGTTTATGAAATGATGGCTCTTTCAGACGCATGTTAGTCACCCCTACTGCCCCTACAAGCATGTTTATTTGCCTCACAACATCATCATGACTTTTGTGATAACATTTACTGTTAACACGTCTATTTCTGCCTTCAGCCATTAAACAATTTTGTCCCTCTTTCCCAAGAAAATCTACACGATCCATTACCTTGCTTTTATACTCAACAAAGATCGCACTACAATATACGTCATTCTTACAAATAGTAAAATATTCAAAATTCAAAATTATTTGTACAGTTGTTAGAATTAGCAAGTTGTAATTCATAATATCTGCCACATAAGAAGTTCAACAAACACATTGATCATATTTATAACTTTGCATATTCATTTTACATTATTATATATTCAACAGATAACAAAAATAGAATACTGTAAACAAATTATTTATTTATTTTGAGCTATCAAAGTTCAAGCTTACAATCACATATAGTTACATTTAAAGCAGCCCGGATGATTCACTGCACCACATGGAATTATCTCCCCTCTTACTGCTCTCTCATCCTCATCAGCTAGTTTATCTCGTGTGATCTCTCGAATAGCTTCTTCTTACAAGGTTGCATCTAGCAGCAACTCACGGAACACATCATACCAGAAATACCGATCATACTTTGCACGCCTACCTTCGTCATCCAAACTGCTCAACTACAATGGCCACTCTGGTAACATAGTATTATAAGGCAGTAGACGAAAGTACTACTTACGGAGTTCAACCACCCTGATGCTTAACCTATCTTCTGCGGCATGACAAACACACTGAGAACGTGTCGTCACCATGATAACTTCTAATCAACCAACAACAAGCTTTTACTATATCATAATAAAAGGCATAACATCAAAGAATCAACATCTTATATAGCCAACATTAAGATCTATTTACACCACTAATGTCGCCTACCCAACCGATTTTGAGGGAAGATATATTTTATGGGAACAAATTTTTGGAAACAAGGATATCAACAAAAAATTAAGAATATTTTGACAACTAGTGCTTTCCATTCTAAGAAGTATATCCTAAGATCTTATTCTCGTGCTTCACACAAATGACACATCCGCAAAGATGGAGCTCACACAAAATAATCTAGTACGTCCAGTAATTGCTCCAGCCAAGCACCTATAGACAGATATCACTTACCAACCTACATCCAGGCATTTTCTAAATAGTTCAAAATAGGTTCTACAGAGTACTCAAGTCACCAGGATATTGCAATACGAACTACACATCCTCTATTGCTAACAAAGGATACTTATAGCATGACCAGCAGTATACTCTGACCATTACAAAAAAGACATAGTTCGTTAGAACTCTACCGACCTAGTCTACAAAAGTATGTATATTTGAAAGGATAACTGTGCTAAATACTATGGCACAATTCCAAGATAACAGATTGAAAATTATATAACCAGTTCACATAAAATAATCTTATGTAATTCTAGGTTGACAGATCACAAATCCTACAAATAGTTTGACAAAAGCATTCTCATTTGCCTCAAGTACTTCACCAAACGACCTTATTACATTTTCAAACTTCCCTTTTCAGCCTCACTTCCCAATATTTTCACTCATATACATACCAAGTTCACTATAGTTTAATTTGTTCAGAACAATTATACTACAATTTGATGTCTGGTAGCTCGTACCCATAAACCTCTTTCAGTTCGACACAAGTGTCTATCACCATATTTTTTAACCTTTAAAATTCTTTTATGTTATTTTCACTATCTTTTACATCTATCAACAACTCGAGTTACCATTCTCATTTTTTAGTTTACTTCCACACAAAAGGCATTACATCAAGTATACTAAACATTTCTTTTTCAGTTCGAATTGTAACATAATAGACAGAATAATAAATTTTCATTAGCTCGAATATTACTTATAAAATACTTTACAGATAACAAGTCTTCAGACATGTCTGCACATCAAAATACAGGTTACATTAATTTTTAGTTTTCAACACTGTTCTTCTACTATAAAGGCCCAAGCAATCCTTCACACCATTTATTTTAACAAAAAACTGAGGAAGCTAAGGTATCAGTACCTGAGCTACCCTTCAGAGGAAGGATCTTTTTTACGACAAGAGACGATGATTGTGTAGAAGAAAAATCTCTACCACCACCGTCTCTTCCTCCATAACCCCCACCACCCCCGTGTGGCAGAGAAGGAAGAAGGGTTATATTTTTTATAGAACCCACTCACCAGCAGGGTACCGGCGAGACTCCCTCAGACGAATGTCTACCGCTTCATCTTCAGTTGTAATAGTCACCTCCGCCAGCAGACGCAGCCCATTCATGTGCTCTTCCTCCGATGTCAATAGATTATGAAAATGCACCATTTGGCAGTAATCATCATCAGCCTCCTCCACCTCTTCATATGTCATACCATGATAGGTAGGACACATTGAAATTGGTGTTGGAAGGCTCAGAGATTGGGTTCCAAACTACCAGAATTGTAGCTCCTACACTTTGGCGATAACTCTTGCCTCGTGAGATTGCCGCCTGGTGGTCACCATCCTCTCAACAGAAGAAACGATATAGAGAAGAAAGGTTACAGAAAATAGAAGAAAAGATACATAAAAGAAAGGTTACAGAAGCTCTGGAATCAGAGAAATAATTAGTGAGTAACAACTGCAACAGCCAACCATAACACTATTTATACTGCAATTACCATTAAAGACGATGTTCCAAATTCCCAATATCAAAAGGAATTCCCATGCAACAATCTTAACCAGAGCCTTTAGTTTTCGGGAACCCAACAACCACAACAGATATTCATGAAGAAATATTGGAAATGATTCCCCGGGATTAATTATAACATTATTGATACTTCTCAACCAACACCACTCGCCCATAATGCTTCTCGTACTCTTGGCTAAAAGGGAGCGGTTGTAGTGGCTTATTCCAGATCTCGAACTCAAGCCCCATCTTCAACCATCATACATTTACTTGACCTTATCAACATACGATAACATGGCACATCATTCTCGACCTCTACATCAACAGTTCAATTCAACAAATACTCTATCATTAATGAAGCCATTACAAAATAGGAAGATCAGACCATTACACAATCAGTTCAATGATTCATTAAATTAATATTGTAACACCCATCATTAAGAATAATAAAGGTCACCAAACGGTCATATTATAAGACCTATAAATAAGACTAAAGAACTACAGATTAAGGAAAGGGAGCTCTTCATGAAATTCTACCCAGAAATTCTTCACAAAACTACTTAGACCATTCTTTATAATAGCTAGTAGTCAATCAATAATATCTCTCTTTCTAAATCCTTAAGAGAGGTTATGGTTTTTAACCTATTCAAAGGTTTTCCATACTAAACCTTTATTAGCAGTTACTTATTGGTTACTAACGTTCTGATTATCATTGGTGTGATAAACTAAATTTGATATACAAAATTAGGTTCTTACAGTTACCAAATTAAATTTGTCGTTACGGCCATAAGAGAAGAAAAGGAAGAAGAGAAGATGGTTGTGAAAGTTCCCTATCTTCATGATAAGATCATGCTCAACATTATTGCGAGGGTTCTACCTTATTTATCTGATAGGGCTTTGATGAACCTATGCAAGCATTGGTTTATCTCACCCAAATTTAATCTTTATACAAGGAGGACGTACTTCCGCCATCCCTAATCCAACCACCTTGATATTATTTATAGAGTTCAATGGACTTGAGTTCAAGCTACTAGATTGAGCCGAATACTAAATGGTTTTCAGTATTGAGTATTCTTGTAACGACTTAGTTTTGGTAGAGGAACATCCAGGTGTTCACAATTATCATGTTATAAATCATATTACAAATCAAAAGACCACACTACCACGACCCAAGAATTTACGTGAATGATTTAAATCGTCTGCATTGGTACTTGTTCCATCCACCAAAGAGTACAAGATAGTAGGTTTGTATGCTGCTATGGGCGTCAACTCAGAGTTTTATTCTCAATTTTACATAATTACAGTAGGTGGGGACCATGCATGTAGATTGATAGATATATTAATGGGATTTTTTACTTAAGTCCTGATGATTATTCGGATATTAGACTTAAGTCCTGATATTTTACAAAAAAACAATCTTTGTCCTCGATTTGTAATTTGACCCAGGTCAACTGCAATTGACTACAGTTACCCAAATCAACAAATATTAAAGGCAACTTTGCCCTTGTTAAATTTAAATAATAAAAAATCAAATAATTAACCATAGCCTTGGGAAACTTACCGTACAATAATCAGACGATCTAATTTTTAAGTTTGATTTAGAATCGACGGATGAATGACACGTGTCAATAATTTTTAAGTTTAACCAACATCTCACGTGATTTGCACATGTTGAACATAATGGTATTTTAGTCTTTGCCAAATAGTCGCCAAATTTAAACCAACCTAGGTGAAATTGTAAATCGAGGACTAAGATTGTTTTTTTGGCAAATAATGGGACTTAATTTTAATATCCATATAAATATCAGGACTTAAGTCAAAATCACCATATATTAATGTCGAGGTGGTAGCAACGGACGTTGGTTTGTATGGGTGCATATTATCTCTGGATGTGAGGTATGAAAAGTTCAAGGTGTTACAACTTCATCTTTTTAGAGGTAGTCACAATCTTAAAGACTAATTTGTTCGATATGGGTGGCTACCCAACTATAAGCTTATTTGATGATTACAATAGTTTATCGTATATTTGGAGTTTCAGAAATTGCAGTGAAGGCGGTAAGTGGGTAAAACAGTTAAATATTATCTATTATCTAAATTTGTTCAAGTTTAGACGTGACGTGCATCATATAGTGGGGTGTTTTGACAATGGAGAAGTTATCATCTTTTACTTCATGCATCGTTTTGGAACTCCTAGTTTCATTCTTTATCATGTCAATATCAAGCGGTGGATGAAGATAACGGAACCGTACTGGTATTTCTCTCTATGCAATTATGAATGTTTTCATGTAAACAGCTTCATCTTCTTATAAAGTAATTGATTTATGTTATTTTTATTTTCTAGGAAACAACATGTTTTGATAACTTGTGCTTTTTCATTTGTCTTTTAAATAAGTGAATCCGGGTGTTTAATTAATAAGGAATGATGGAATATTTCTGTGAAAGATTGTACAAAACATAATTGAAAAATACAAGGATATGATTCCTAATCATACACAAAACACACTGTAATGCATGCAACCAAAAAAATTCCCATATGTAATTACGACCATGATAAAGCTCTTGTATTGCTTCCATATGCAACGATAATGCTATCACCACCAAGAAAGGGTTGTTAAACTTTGGCATATGTGCAAGGCTCTCTACAAAGGTACCCTATAACATATCCAGGTTTTAAATCTTGCAGTCCTTTGTGGTGGATCTAAACTAAGATGATGGCAAAATGTATACATCTTATTCTTCTGAGGTACTACTAGTAATTACATATGGGAATTTTTTTTAGTTGCTTGCATTACAGTGTGTTTTGTGTATGATTAGGAATCATATTCTTGTATGTTTCAATTATGTTTTGTACAATATTTCACATATGGGAATATAAAGTTGTGTGGACTGTGGAAATACACGATGCTCTAATAAAATATTTATTGTGGTTGGATTGACCTATTAACGTGTATAAATTAATTTTCATTTCAGCATTAGTAAAGGTAAAAAAGTGTTAGAGACTTACATGATTTTATTACCCAAAAAGCTCTCTAACAAGTGGGACCACCCATTAGGGATACAAAGAAATTTGTATCACACGAAATTGAACATCTCAGACCTGAAAATAACTTAAAATAAAAAAGAGTAGCAGGATTCCCTCAGGATTTCATCACCCAACGGATAGGTGTACTAGACCGGGGTACAAACACGGGTTCGTAGGATACGGCCCTAGCCTAGCACCGTGAAATACTAGTTATAGGTTTCTGACGCCACCGTTTCGAGTGTTGACGTACGATAAGGTGACTCGCTCAGGCATGAGGACCGAACATTTACTTTAAGCTAGTACTAGCACAATTACGCAGGGGAGTATTGGAACCAAAGCTTTTGACCATCCTATCCTTTGTGAACATAAAAGAATATATGGAAGGTCTAATTATTACTTCTTAAAAGACATTAAAGTGTTAGATTATAGGTTTGATTAATTGTTTAATGCATTTTCGAATTTTATCGCATATTAGTTTGTGCATGATCAATTAGACATGTGAAGAAAAACGTTTAGGAAGTTTATCAGAACCTTTGCTTATTTACGGCCCACCACCTTAGCCTAATTGGAGAGGGCGACTTCCTTGCCCAATAAGCACAATTGAGAACTTATGACCCCCAGTTTGGGAAGAGAGTGATCCATCTCGAGTTTCCCCAATTTTGGAGGAGAGTAATCCATCTCGAGTTACTCCAATTGAGCTTATTGTTGAGCTAGAAGTTGAACCCTCAATCATGGTAGCTGCCAAATCTCTTAAGGACTATTGGACCTCAGTGGTGAGCGATATACTCTCACGTATCATGTTACCAGCCGTTATGACAAACTATTATGAAATTAAGCCTAGTATGATCTAAATGTTACCTATATTTCACGGGCTTGATTCAAAGGGCCCTTATAAGCACTTCCACAAGTTTAACAAAATTTGTGCGCTCCCAAAATATTAATATTTTACTGAGAATTCCGTTCGCCTTTGTTTATTCCTATTCTTACTTAAAGACAAGGTGAATCATTGGCTTGATTCATTAACACCAGGATCTATCAATTCATGGGACCAAATGGAGACCAAGTTCAAAACTAAAAGATTTTTAATGGTAAAAACCCTCGCTCTTAGAAATACAATTGTTGAAATTGCTCAAAATGGGAAAGAAACATTTTACGAAGCATGGGAGAGATATAAAGATCTTCTTTCATAATGTCCCCATCACGGTTTTGAAAAGCAATATTTAGCCCTGATCTTCTATCGTGGAATAACCTCTGAAAATCGTTATAGGATAGAATCCATGAATAGTGGAAAATTCAGGACCTTGAACTCGATAAAGCTTATGAGAAGTTTGAGACATTAGCTGAGAACTCTCAGCAGTGGGATTTTGATCCACATAAAAATGTTTGTGCAGCCAAAAAAGGTGGCTTATACAAAGTGAGTGAAGAAACGACCATAAAAGCCCAATTAGATACTCTTACCTAAAAAATTGAGGCTATGGCTATGAATCAATCTAAGGGTAGTGTGAACCAAGTTCAGTAATAGTGGTGTACAGTTTATTATGACGTCACCCATGTGACTCAAATGTATCCCATGTTCAATAAAATGAATGACAATCAAGAGCAAGTTAATGCTTTGAATAATACTTACAAGAGGCTATTTGACTTGTACAAGCTAACTTGGCTGAACTACCCAATTTTTGTGTGGAAGAATAACCAACCCAATCCCGATTTTGGAGATACACAAATCTCAGTTCATAATTTGCTTAGGAATCCCCATTCTTAGTCCTATCCTTAAGCATCTCATCAAACCTTTCAGTCATCCAAACAGTTCCCACCCGCTCCACCCAAGACATCTTTGGAAGATACTTTTTCTCTCTTCATGTAACAATCAATGGAATGTTAAAAATAAGCATTGCAATTTCAACAATAAATGATGCATTCTAGCAATAAATATTGTTGAATCAAAACTCCATGTCCTAATCTATCTCTAATCTAGAAACTCAGACAGAATAATTAAAAAATACAATGAATGAGAAAATATCAGGTAAGCTGCCTAGCCAACCTAAATCTAATCCCAAAGGACCACCTAGGCTTGAGCCCCCACTCGATCCCCAAACAACTTAATACTATTACTACCCTCGAAGTGGTAGAAAAATTGATAACCGAGTTGAAACACCTAGGGTTGAGCGACCACCTATTATGATTGAGGATGAGATATGTATGAATGAACCAGTGGTAGTCAGTAGCCAAGAACCTTCTAAGATATCTAATGAGTTGTCTACTTCCTTTGTTCCCGTATCCAAGGCTCATTTTATTCCAAAAGTGCCATATCTGCAATGCCTTCTTCCAGCTACTAAAGGGATTTAATTTGATGAGATATTGGATACATTTAAGTAAGTTTATATAAATATTATAGTACTTGATGTCATCATGCTTATCCCTTCATATGCCAAATTTTTAAAAGATGCGTGCACTAGGAAAAGGAAAATCAATGTGCACAAGAAAGTCTTTTTGACTGAAATATTAACCCCTCTTAAGCTTCGAGATCCTGGAAGCCCAACTATCCCTTGTAAAATTGAAAATCACAAAGTGGATAGGGCGCTACTCGACTTGGGGGCTAGTGTGAATATCTTACCTTACTCAATCTATCGGGAATTAGGACTGGGAGATCTCGAATTTACCCGAATGATACTTCAATTGGCAGACAGGTAAATACAATACCCACGTGGAATCCTTGAATATATTCTTATCATGGTTGATACTCTCCTTTTTCCTATGGACTTTGTTGTTTTGGACACTGAAGATATCACGAATCCTAGCTGTGAGATCCCTGTCATATTGGGTTGCCCTTTTCTTGCTATTGCCTATGTCATTATTAATTACTTCAATGGGGTTTTACAACTATCTATAGGCTATTTGAAAATCAAACTCAATATTTTTAACCATAATACTCAAGTGCCAGATTATGATGACATGGTTGAGCTTAATATGATTAACTCTTTAGTTTATAACTCTTTCTCCAAATCTTTTTATAAGGACCCATTATAATCATGTCTTATAAACTTTGGTGAGGACTTTTATAAAGACACGATCATTGACGATCTTAATGCCTTACTCGACTTAACTCATATTTTTAACATGTCCAAATGGAGACCTAGACTAGAACCTCTTGAACCATTAACTACTTTACCTATTCCATCCATTATTAATCTACCCCAGTTAGACCACAAGCCATTACCCAATACTCTCAAGTATACCTTTCTAGGTGATTCTAAAACTCTACCTGTAATAATAGCTTCTAATTTAGATGTTGACCTGGAAGGTAGACTGTTGAGTGTCCCTAAAAAACATGAATCAACCATAGGGTTGTCTATAGCTAACTTAAAGGGAATTAGCCCGACCCTGTGTATGCATCGTATTAATATCGAGAAAGATGCTAAAAATTTGTGTGAGATGCAACGGCGTTTAAATCCAACTATGATGGAGGTGGTTAAGAAGGAAGTTCTCAAGCTTACTATAGTAAGTGGGTCTGCCCTGTTTAAGTTGAACCCAAGAAATCAGGGATTACTATAGTCAAAAATGAGAATATTCAATTAATCCCCACTCGTATGACCACCGAGTGGCGTGTTTGTATCGATTAAAGAAAGTTGAACACGGTCAACATGAATCATTTTTCTCTTCCATTTATTAATCAAATGCTTGAGCGATTAGCCGGAAAGAGTCATTACTACTTTCTTGACGGTTATTCGGGATATAATTAGATCCCCATAGCTCTAGAAGATCAGGAAAAATCACATTCACGTGTCCCTATGGGACTTATGCTTATCGACGTATGCCATTTGGTTTGTGTAATATGCACCCGCTACATTTCAACATTGTATGATAAACATATTCTCTGATATGGTTGATAAATTTATCGAAATCTTCATGGATGAGTTTTCAGTGTTTAGTTCCTTTTTTTAATAAATGTTTGCACCATTTAGAGCCCGTGCTAGAACGATGTACACAAACCAATTTGGTGTTAAACTGGGAAAATTATCACTTCATGATGATACAAGGGATAGTTCTTGGGCATATCATCTCCAACAAAGGGATAAAAGTTGATAAGGCCAAAATCAACATTATCTCTTCCTTACCTCCTCCTCAGATGGTTAAGGCCATTCGATCCTTTCTAGGCCATGCCGGGTTTTATCGTCGGTTCATCAATGATTTTAGCAAAATTTCCCAACCCTTGTGTAATTTACTTGCTAAGGACATTGATTTCCACTTTGATGATAAATATTCTAGAGCTTTTGAGATGCTTAAACTTTTATAACTTCCGTTCCAATCATCCAACCGCCTAACTGGGATTTTCCATTTGAATTAATGTGCGATGCCTCTATGCTTCTGACTACACAGTTGGAGCAGTTTTAGGGTAATGAGTAGATAAAAAACCTATTGTTATTTACTATACCAGTCGTGCACTCAATGGTGCACAAATGAATTACTCCACCACTGAGAAGGAGTTATTAACCATTGTGTTTGCCTTTAAAATATTTTGGTCATAACTTATTGGGTCCAAGAGCATTGTCCACACCGATTACGCGGCCTTAAAATATTTGTTATTCAAAAAAGACGTTAAGCCTCGGTTAATCTGATAGATCCTCTTATTATAAGAATTTAACATCAAAATTTGAGATAAGAAAGGTGTTGAAAATGTTGTAGCAGACCATTTATCCTGACTTCTGATTGACGGTGGTAAAGATCTTCTCCCTATCTTAGAGATATTTCCTAATGAGCAGCTCATGGTTGTTATACAACTACCTTGGTATGTAGATATTATCAATTATCTTGCTACTGAGCAATTACCTGATCACTGGTCTAAGCAAGATAAAACAAAATTCATACACGAGGTTAGACGTTTCAGTTAGGACGATCCTTATTTGTATAAGTTTTGCTCTAACCAAGTTATTAGAAGATGCATTCCAAATGATGAGTTCTAGAGCGTATTCATGTTTTGCCACACCTATGCATGTGGTGGGCATTTCAGTGCCAAGAAAATGGCTACAATTGTTTTTCAATATGGTCTTTATTGGCCTACCCCTTTCATTGTTCTACTTGTGATAGATGCCAGAGGACCGGTAATATTTCTCATCACACATGATGTCCCTAAACAATATTCTTATTATTAAACATTTTTATGTTTGGGGAATAGATTTTATGGGCCCAATTCCTTCATCTCATGGAAGCCTTTATATTATAGTCGCAATGGACTATGTCTCCAAATGGGTTGAAGCGGTAGGATATCCGACAAATGATCATAAGCTTGTGGTCATATTGATGAAGAATATTTTTAATCATTTTGGCACTCCTTGAGTGGTTATTAGTGATGGTGGGAAATATTTTGGTAATCATGTTTTCCTAACTTTATTAAAAAAATATTTCATTACTCATAAAGTTGCCACACCTTACCATCCACAATCAAGTAGTCAAGTAGAAGTTTCCAATTGGGAGATTAAAAGAATTTTAGAAAAAGTTATTCGAATTGATCACAAAGACTGGCCAGATCATCTTGATGATGCTCTTTGGGCCTATCGAAAAGCTTATAAAACCCTTATTAGAATACCATCTTATAGACTAGTCTTTGAGAAGGCTTGCTACTTGCCTGTAGAACTAGAACATAAAGGTCTTTGGGTTACAAATGCCCTTAACTTTGAGATGGACCAAGCTAGGTCCAAGAGAAAGTTGAAGCTTTCCGAGTTGGATGAACTCCGTCATGAGGCTTATGAAAGTTTAAAAATTTTCAAGGAACATACCAAAGCTCTTCACGATAAAATCAATTGTTCATAAAACCTTTGAACCTAATCAAAAGGTATTACTTTATAACTCTAAGCTTCATCTATTTCTTGGGAAACTACGATCCTGTTGGCATTGTCCCTTTATGGTTAAAGCCGTTTTTCCTCATGGGGCCGTAGAGATGGAGGATCCTAAGAAAGAAAATATTTTTAAGGTCAATGGCCAACGATTAAAACCGTACTTAGAGTCCTATACTTTTGATGAAGACACAACATTTCTAGAGGATCCAGTATATAAGAGCTAATATTGTGTACCCCTATAGTACCATTGCAACATCATTTAAGTATAGAGGTATATTCGTCTGGTTGAAGGCGGTAAACTTAACGCTTCTTGGGAGGCAACCTACATATTCATGTGAGAAATTTCAGTTTTCTTCGATTTATTTTCTTATTCTCAAACATTGAGGGCAATGTTTTATTTAAGGTCGTGGGTAGGAAGCCATTTCTTTAAAAAAAAAATTGAAGAAAAGTAAAATAATGACACTTTGGCAATTTATGATATATTTTTGACGAATTTACAAACACTTAAACTAATTTTACCTCGAAATAAATATTATAGAAAAACCTAAAGTTTGAAATTGTATCAAGTATACCATAGAATATTTTGGACTATCTTAAGCTAGATGTGTTATCCTTTTATTATCGACTAATTTAAGTTAGCTTGGCATATTTTGAAAATATACACTTCACCGTAGTTTTGCAATTAATACTTTCAATAGATTTTTGCTCCATTTAAGGGAAATTTAACATTTATGTTAGGAATAATTTGTTACAAGGGAGACAACTGCCTAAGGATAAGTTCATTCCTAAGAAGAAGAAAAATAAGAAGCCAAATGTGCTCTAAAAACTTTTACGTTGCAAGGCTACTCGTATGATTAAGAACTGAATGAGAAAAAATTACCACCAATCTCGAGTTTAACCATGAACTATGTGAAAGAAGTACAAGAAAATATTACTTGTGAGAATCTTGAGTCTAGATCACGATGGGACACCACCACCCCGGCAACCTTAGCCAACTGGTGGGGATTGTCGACCAAAAACTCCTTGTTACAGAGGCTTTACTAAAAAACAATGTACTCAAAAGAAAGCATTTATACATATATTTTTTTAAAAATTTTAGGAAGATGAATTGACTACGGCACTTGTCGAACTGACCATTGAATTTATTTAAGTAAGAACTAGACAACCAAAAACTAAGTAAATTATTCTTGACAACACATTCGGTAATACAACTATTTTTACTAAACACTCAAATATGGCTAAAGCAAAGTACTTGAATCCCTTTCTAACCTTGAGGTAGTACCTCTGGTTTCAGAAATGCTTAAGATATTCTTTGGTATACTTAGGAGAATGGGAGGTTTAAGAATTTATCATCGGTATATTTTTATCACATCTAAGTAAGGATAAGTTCATATGAAATGAGTTACGTAACTTCTAGAATTGTTTAAAATGTCATTATTGACTTTTGTGGGTATAGTTACTACAAACCCTTACGAGCTAACACTCGTCCACCAAGCTAAACCTGGGGGTTTAATAGCTTGTTGCATATGCTAAATGCAATCGCCCTCCCTTTGAAAGTGGCTATTATTTTATTTTACTCGGGATGAGCAAAAGACAAGTTTTGAGGTATTTTATGAGCCCGTAATTATGACAATTTTAATATACCCGAACATGTATTTTTGTTGTCTATTATATTTAATTTTGGGTACTTATGCGTATTTGTTTGATTGTAGCTATTGGAGATGGATATTTGAAACCAAGCTCTTAAAGTCAAGTAAAAGTGTCTTCAGTAGTTTATAGCACAACAAGTCAAAGACACAATATATTTGGTTTCAAGATTAAAGCAATATATACACAAATATATTTGGAGTATAATATAAAGAGAGATTGCATTCAAGATCCAAGAATTATATTGAGAAGATATTTTATAACAAAGATATACTCCAGTATTTCCATGGCTAAAAGATTTCTACACTCAACAAGGAAATGATATGAAGATATTCTCATATATCTTAGTGATTGATTATAATAATATATATCGTAATATTCTAGATATGTGTAATATTCTTAAAGATTTGGGTTCCTTCTCCTATAAAAGGAACCCTCCCCCATTGTAACTAGGGCATCTCATATTAGAAGGTAATAGTGATTAAAGTTAATCTTCTTCTTCTTCTTCTTCTTCTTCTTCTTCTTCTTCTCTTTAGTTTAATTTTTGTTAATGTCTTCATTAGTTGTTAATGCAATGAAGTCTGAGATGAGCGGCTAATCTCCTAGCTAAGGCTAGGATTAGGCCTCTTCTTGGATGAACAATAGTTGGTATTAATTAGGTTCTAATTAGTTTTTCTTTTAGTACTTTATGATTAATAAGTTAATACATCATATTGATGGTTTGTCCATAGCTTTATTTTGGTGTACGATAACTTTGAATACAAACAAGGGCTACTAACCGTAGACTTAATTTTGAGATCTAAGAAGAGTAAACACTAGATAACTCACTCAAGCCTAGCCATGGTAGAGTTGATAATTCTCTAAGACACTCTTTGCCATCACTTAAAAGCATAATCACTAAATGTTTAACCATAGATTTAGTAGTTTATTTTACAACATCGTATGTGTCTTAATACGAACATATGATGGGTGGAGATATTAGGATCTATTTATATATCGATTAGTGCTTTGAAAGGTAAAGGCCAAGTCCGAACCTTAGCCCTCTTTCTCATTAAGTTTTATAATTAGCTTTTATTTTCTTTTTAGAGTTATCTCTTATAAAACTTTAATTCGGCCTACAAAGTATTTGTTTTCCCAAACCTCCCTATGGATTCGATCCCACTCATCTGCGTTATAATTTGAT
The DNA here is from genome assembly GCA_014058105.1 of Kingdonia uniflora. Classification (NCBI taxonomy): domain Eukaryota; kingdom Viridiplantae; phylum Streptophyta; class Magnoliopsida; order Ranunculales; family Circaeasteraceae; genus Kingdonia; species Kingdonia uniflora. The sequence continues at coordinate 2,515,718 of JACGCM010001226.1, forward strand.
AACCGTACTTTGAACGGATATTTTGCTAGAGGACCCTTAAAATCCTCTTATCAATATGCTTTGGTAAAGGTTATCCCTCAAGAATTTTTGCATGTATGCATGTATCCAGCTTACCGCGTAGGTATGTTGTAACCACATCCATTAGATGTGAATTTAGTCTTTTTATGACTAAAAAGCTGACCAAGTAACGGAACGTGATTGCATCCATCATGAGGCTATAGTTTTCTTGCCATCGATTCCCTTTCTTTGGGAAAATCCTTGTGCAACGAAATGAGCTTTATACCTTAGTATATTCCCGGATTCATTGTATTTTTGTATGAATTCCTATTTATATCCAACTGGCCTTGTAAAATCATCCAACTGGATTATTCATCTAAATACCACTCGCTTTGCGAAAGCGTCTTACTCTGCCTTAATTGCTGATTCCTATGACGGCCAATCTTGTCGTTGTTGACATTGAATAACGGCTTTTGGATTCGAATCCTTGTTTAAAATGGAGAAAATGATTGTATATGTTAATTTGTTGTTGATAACTACTTTTGTTCGATCAAGTTGTGCTCCTTCTAGCGAGACATAAAATGTAGAATCCTTTAGGTTATCTACGGCATATTTTCCTTGATCCAGGCATATTTTGTATGTGTATTTTTAGCAGGTACAACTGATTTGATACCTACAGGTGCCTGGATATTTGTTGTTGGTATTCTGCGTTATCTCTTAACATCGACTATACTACTAGTTGATGGTTGTAGTCCTTCTATGACTTTGACCATACCATCAGTCTGCGATCCTCTGGTACATTTTGGTAAATGTCCAATAGAAGCCTTCAATCACTTCTTAGGTGGGGCACTGTTTGATCAGTGTTCACCTGGGTCTTTCTAAGTTTACCACATCCACATTTAACCTTTAATTCATTCATTGGAATGGGTATATATACCGCTACTGGTATCTCAATACACGTTGGTACATTCCAAGCAGGTACATGAGACTTTATTACAATATATGTGTCATTGAACGCATTGGGTAGTTCAAGTGTTATCCTATGTAAGTGTAGCAGCTTAGAAGCCTCTTTGTCACTTTGGGAGTTTAATGGATCTAGATGAGAAAGTTGTGGTGTATTCTATGAGATTTTAACATCTGGAAAATTGCATCACATTTTTATCTTAGTATCCCTTGACAACGGGAAAACTGTCTCATCAAAGTGACAATCTGTAAAACGTGCAGTAAACATATCACCTATAGTAGGTTCCTAAAATTGAATGATTAATGGTGAATCATAACCTACGTACATTCATAGGAGTTGTTGGGGCCCCATTTTTGTTCTTTACGGTGGTACAAGAGGAACATGTATTGCACAACCAAATGAGCGTAAATGGGAGATATTGGGTTCATTCCCAGTCACCAATTTCATTGGCGAATACTAATGGTAAGATGTTAGTCTTAATCGAATGAGGTTTGCTACATGCAAAATTGTATGACCCCAAGTAGAGACTTGAAGTTGAGTTTACATCAACCGAGGTCTGACGATCATTTGTAATCATTTGATTAATGACTCTACCAAACCATTTGTTGTATGTATATGGGGAACGGAATGTTCAAAGTCTATTCTCATTTAAATGCAGTACTGATTGAATGTCTGAGAAGTAAATTCTCCTGTACCATCCAATCGTATAGACTTAATAGGGAAATCTGGAAAGTATGCTCTTAAACATATTAGTTGTGCTAGTAATCTTTCAAATGCATTATTCTTGGATGATAATAAGCATACGTGTAACCAGCGACATAATGCATCAATCAAAACCATAAAGTTACGGAATGGTCCACTTACTGGGTGGATTGCTCCGCATATATCACCCTATATCCATTGAAGGAAAGTTGGTGATTTTGTTCCTACTTTGGTTATTGAAGGTCTAGTTACAAGTATCCCTTCTGAACATGAGATACAAGGCTTTTCTTTAAGCAACTGGATCTTACGACTTCTTAGTGGTGTCCAATTAAGTTATTAACAATTCGGCGCATCATTGTTAATCCAGGATGTCCTAAGTGATCATGCCAGGTACGGTATATGTTCTCATTACTAATCTCAAAATTTGTTATTACATGAGATTCAATGATGCGTATGTATGTCTGATAAATACCAATGGATAGACTAGGCAATAATTCTAATACATATCTTGGACTATCTCTGATAGAAGTGATGTAAAGAAATTTTTGTTGTTTTGACTCATAGGTTTTAATATGATATCCATTGTGCCAGATATTTTTGAAACTAAGTAAGTTCCTTGTAGATTTACTTGAGTATAAGGTTTTCTTGATGTGTAATATCATGCATGTGAGGAGCATGATACAAGCTTCTCCTGATCCCTCTATCAAGCTAGTTGTACTCATGATAGTGTCGATATTATAGCCTTTTAAGGTCAAGTTTGTAAAATATTCCTTCTTTCATAATATTGAATGGGTAGTACCACAGTCTACAAGAAATGGTTCCCCTGAATTATTAATAGTAGTATTTGACTAATAACCATAATTCCTCAAGATTTTCTACTAATAAGAAGATATATTAATATAATCTAAAAAAGATAGCAGTATTTTCTATTGGATAAAATACATTTTATTCATAATAATATGGTCTTAGATGCACTAGCCTTCATTATCTTACAATACAACTACTAAGCATAAATATTAACACAATGTGCTAAAACAGGGTCACGCACGGGTAGACGGTTCAGGCATGTCATGGTCTTCAAAGAAGTTAGAAACCTCCATTGAAGTGTCATTGTTATCCACATATGCCATATATACTTCAGGATGTTCATTCTTAGAGGGTTGGTAATGTTCCACTGTTGCCCTGGAAGATCGACAGTCGTGCGCCCAATGACCAACTCGTCCACACTTGTTGCACATATCGCCATTTTTTTGTACTTCCCGTTGTGGATGGTTGGGCAAGTTTTTCCTATCTCACTTTTTCCATTCTTTTCATTGGTGTCCATAAACCACTTGTTCCATTGTTTTCCTCTCTGGGGATGTCTCTTAAAGAGATTTCCCTTTTTTGGTTTAAAACCAGATGCTACTGCTATATTTGTTTCTAGCCGTAATGCACTCCCAGTAGGGCACCTCTCATGGTTCTATAGAGTTCTGCTCAGCGATCTTGAGAATAGTGATAAGGTTTGTACAACACTCATACTGCGGTGCTCAATACTATTGTTGCAGTAGAACATTAGAGGCATGAAAGGTGGTGGGAGTCTTTGCAATTATTTCACTGTTAGTGACCATTATACCATATATTTTCATTACGACTGCGATCCTATGGACTTCAGAGTTGTAGTCAGAAATTGACTTGAAGTCCCCGAGTCGCAAGTTGAGCCATTAGAATTTGGTCTTAGGTAGCAGAATAGCCTTGTTATTATCGAAACTATCTTTGATAGCATTCCAGAGATCATATGGATCATTAAGTAAAACATATTAATCTTTGAGAACATCACAGATGTGACGTCGAAGGAAAATAATGGATTTGGCCTTGATTATTGCTTGCCAATTCTCTTCCTTGGCAGCTTTTTCCTTGGCTGCAATGATCTCATCATCAGTGGCATCCTCCTGAAGAAGTATTATAGGCTTGGGTTTCTCTATGGCTGACTGCATGGAATCAGCAGCAAGATGCATCTTGGCATCAAGAACCCATATGAGATAGTTGTCCCTAGACATGCTTAGTGGGGTAAACTTCACGTTCGATATACGATCCACCTATTGGTGTAAATGGAACTTATTTTAGCAGTATATGAAACAATAATCTAGATTTGAATAACTAAATATTGATTACCATACCATTTTGGTATATAATTATCCTACTCTTTTATGACATTTTTGTAATATGTTAAGCAATTTTTAGATTACTGGTCTGTAATATATTTAGTATCGATATAACTTAACTTGAATTTATGTCATAGATAGATGGGGCCTGTAATACATAACATGCTCCTATATATATATATATATATATATATATATATATATAGTATGGGGTTTAGGCATCAGCTTGACTCCTATGCGCCTATCAACTTAGCTTGCATTGACTTCTCATCTTTCATGCATTCCGCACCAATCTGGTGGACCAGACAGACCTAGCTTTTACTTTATCTCCATCTTTATTCATACACTGACTTTCCAAAGGCTTACCCCTTAGGTCTATCTAGGGCTCCACTACGATTCTTAGCTCATTTCCAGAACCATCTTGCCATAATATTTTCCATCCTACTCCAGACATATGCTAGCAATCTAGAGATCTTGCTTAGCCTACTTAGCAACCCAGATTCGTCTATAGGTATGGTGTTGGTATTCGGTGAACAACAATTGGCGAATAGAGGGTCGTGGCTCAAGTCCCCATTGCGCACCTTCTTACAGAAAATTTGATTAACTCAGTTAGGCTCCAGGTACTCAGTTAGGCAGGCTCCTAGGCTCTAATCAAAGATTGGTCCTCGAGTTAGCTTCACAACCACTCTACTATAGTTATAGCAGTCATAGATATCATCTTGCATTCCAGCTTACATCATAAAGACCTATGATGTAGTAGAACCCTTATCAAGGAATTGATTTTGTGTCCGCATACGACTCTTTTCTTTCATTGTCTTAAAGGAGGCCTTTCTCTAACCGACAGAAGCATACTCCATTTAAGGATTGGCCATCTCTCGCCTGCTGTCTACCTTGCGGGACCCTTTCTCGTTCTACGTATACGAGTCCATAATGGGCTCACACTCGACTTCCTATCTTCCTACCCATGAATAGGAGTTTTAGCCACCCTAGCTTCACAATTTTCAAGACCCATCTCGTAGGCACAGGCTTCCGTCCTCATTAGTCAAGATTCTCACCTTACCTCAACTACAGTTGTATATTGGGACAAAAATAAGCCTCTTTTATGTCTCTCTCTACTGCTACTTCTTATATCGAGCTTCACAAGCAACTTCAATTTGTGATCATCTCTATATACATAGTCTCTTCTTTTTCTATCCAGTAGGCTCTTCTTTTCCTTGGTCCAGTAGGTATCTCTTTTCCCATCCAGTAGGCTCTTCCTCTCCTTGGTCGAGTCTTAAGAGCCTATCGTTCTTCTTTCCTTCTTTCTATATGGAGTGAGCCGATAGCTTCTGGAGGAGTAGAAGCTTTACTCGTCGCCGCTTACTATTGCTTTACTCATCACTGCTTACTGTCGCAATCTATCTCATAGGCTTTGCTATTTGGACTGGCCTCATCCACGATAGGAAGTAATATGCATGCCTTTTGAGCTTAGCAAGGATGCTTTCTTTCATAAAATGACCAACTAAGATCAATAACAAAGAAGAGGAAGTGCTTCGTTAGTTTAGTTAGGACTAATGGATAGTTCTGAATGAGTCGATTACGCACACCTTCCATCAAGTTCTGAGTATAACGATGAGCTTTACCCAATGCCTCTCATCCTAGGCTTGAGCTTGCTCTCCTTTCTATGATGCTTCTCACACCATTTATATGAAGAGTCATCAGCCTTAGTCCTCTTTTGCATTGGTGTCTACTAACTAACTATATTATAGCCCCTCTGACTATAGCTCTTACTACCATAGCTAAAAGCATGGCCAACATTAGGGTGGGTAAATTATCCCAAACCCACCCCAAATCCAATCCACCCCACAATAGTTCAGGTCTAAAATAAGGTAAATATTACTCGCCGCAGTTATGAACTGCGGGGGACAACCAACATCTGAGATCTAGCCACGTGTCTCCATCATAAGCATTTAAACCATACATGCACTTCAGAACTGCGGGGAGTGATAACCAATCAGACAGTGCCACGTAGCTTCTTTTGATTTAAATATTATTGTGCAGTTCAGCGTAATTCTAAACTGTGTGGCATCAAGTGTAAAGAAAAAGCCACTCCCTCACCTCACATACTTCATATTTTGTTCCCCAAGTTTCCCTCCAAACCATAATCACCCAAAGCCAACATATTCCCAACCCCCACATTTTCCTATCGAATTTAATGTCATTAATAGAATAACAATATCTAGAGAGTCTAGTTTGCAATCAGGCTATGTATATCCCAAATAAGACGTAACGTAAGCTCCGAGGTTAAGCGAAGGGGGAAAAATTGGTAACCAAGATGTGGTTGTTACACCTCAGAGAAAATGATCCCACCCCAACCCTCGAGGATTTATACTGAGTTGATATTCACCCAGATAACTGGGTTTCTATTTTTGTTGGATCAGAGGAAATATCGGTAAGTTTTTTATGTAAAATTAAAGTGTTATTAAAGTTGTTTGCGAAATGTTCGACAAAATGCCAGAATAAAAATTTAAAGTGTTAATGTGTTTTTCTTTCAAAACCAAGATCAAATATAATGTAGGAGATCCCTAGATAAGGTATTGAAGTGGTACCAATGGATTACCAAGTATCAGACGTTAAAGAGGTTGGTTGACGATATAGGTTTTAAAGAGTTTTTGTCGATTAAGGTAGGAAACTCTGATAACCGCTTGATTCATGCTCTCATGGAACGGTGGTGGCCTTCTACCCATACATTTCACTTTCCTTGCGGGGAACTTGGTTTTACGCCATTAGACTTCGTCATGCTAACGGGCATATTTTGTGGGATGGGTCTCGAACTCCCGTACGATGATAAGTACTCGAGGTTCGATGAAGTAGTAAAGATGTTCTCCAGAATCACAAGCAATGACATCAGGTATGGTAACATCACTCTCATATATTTGAAAGCGTAAAAAATGGTTTTGAATCATGAAATCAATAATTACAACCAAGACATGGATATAGTGTATACGAGGGCATTTATTGCATAAATGATGGGTAAAATCTTCTTCTCAAATGCTAATACATCTCTTTCGGTGGATTATCTTGTAGCTTTGATAAACCACCATATTATAGGTATGTCAAAGTTTGACTGGGGTACTCCGATTATGGTGGCTTTATATAGGGGACTAGATGAAGTCTCAGTTCTAAAGAATAGGAAGGGGAAGAGATCAGTTACAAGCTTCTATGCAATATTGAAGTTCTAGTTCTTTGAGTATTATCAGGTTGGAATATATCTGGTGAAGGTTTCAAAATTCAACCATATTTATCCCCGTATGGTTGCGTGAAGAGATGAAAAGGACAAATCGGGGTATGAAATTCATCATTTTTTTGTTGTGATCAGAAAATTTATAGAATAAAAGGATAAAAGTAACATTGATTGGCTACCATGGGTGAGGTCTAGACAATCAATCAGTCCAGAGGTAAGATATGCTAAAATGCTTAGTTTGAAGAGGATTCCATTGGTTTTAGTCCCATATGGGAATGGTACGCTTTGGCATTTAGGAGACCGGTGTATGCAACATAACACTGGGCATGATAATGTTCTCTATAACCCCCCCTCCCAAGAGATTATAGAATTTCTTTGATACGATCAAAAGTTCTATCAGGAACTTAAAGATCTGGACTTCTACAATGGAAATAATTATCTCATTAATGACGTGGATTACATGACATATTGGCGTTTGGCTCATCTAAATCCCAAGATTGGTTATACTTTAATCAATAGGGCCAAAAATATATAGATGGTCGGGCATGATCTAGTTAAGCCTGCTATATGGGTGCCGCCTACTTCGAGTTTAGTTATGTCTTCTCAGGTGGAAAACTATGGTATTAATGCGACTGATGAAGATCATGATATGGGAAGGTTCATGGATATGGCAGGAACCAACAGAGAACATAGACGGATACCGATCCTGGCCATTCAGGTACTACACCCATGTTCACCTCGGTATAATATGGATAAGTTATTGTTGGGTTTTATATCTCCAAAGCTCTAATGTGGCTTCTTTAGTCCCACATTGCTTGGAAGAGTAGTTTGTTTCCTTGATATAACCTAGGTCCTTTGTTCACTATGTTGGGTAGGGGCGGGCTGAAAAAATGGGTTTAAAACTTTGTTTAGATCATGGGCTTGGGCCTCGAACTTGGTCTTTTATGAAAGAATTGATTTTGTCAAAACCAATTCTATTTTGACCTGGACCAACATGACCAATTCGAACTGAGTCCAATTGATCTCGACCTAGATCATTTCGAATCAAGTCCTTTCGACCTGGAGTTACCAGAAGACCAAACTCGAACTGAGTCTATTTCGACCTGGATTTCCCATGAAACCAAATTCGAACCGAGTCTATTTCGAAGTGAACTTTTCAGTTTTAAATTTCTCAATGGTAACTGTTTCGTAATTAAGTCTTAAACGTTTCACTTCCCTTTCGAACGTTTTTGATGACGTGTCCCACCATTAAAGATAAAAAGAAGGTGCCTCAGTTTTATCAATCAATCCATTTTACACAGTTCTTCTCTTCTCTTCAATATAATCACGAGTCTAGAATCCAAGTAACCAATTGAAAGTGCAAATCAAACGAAGGTCCTTCTTCCTTGCAAGAGAAGTTCCTAATATGTTGTTTTATTTTGGAAGTGACGCAATAATTAATTATTTGTAAAGGGCAGTGCGGCAAAATGTCTTAAAGATAGAGACCTAGCCCTCGACTCAGCATCTCCCGATCATCACTTTGGTATCTCCAGTTTATCTTGCCACAGTTGCTGTCTTTTTATTAATCTTCGCTCTCGATAACTGCTGCAGAGGTAACATAGTTAATTTTCCTAATAGTTATGGCATCAAAACATTGGAATGCAGTATTCAAAATATGAAGAGTCGAGGCAATTCCTTGAACGCACAAAGGAGTTAGAGGAACAGCTGTGTCGGTCATAGGATATTATCTGAGTCACAGAAGAGAGACTAGCTGTTATGTCTATCAACTACCAGACAGAGCCTGATGTGCAATGTACCTATAATGAGAGTCTCGTACGTAGTAGATGCGCCCACCAAATGAATAAATACTGTTCCACTTAGGCCATAAAATTAATTGTGCTATGTTTAAACTACGTTTAATATGTTATGTTTTGTTCAAAACTTTGATATGGTTTAAACTATATTTAATTGATTATGCATTATGTTTGAGAATTATATGTTGTGATATATGTGTTTGCTTCAAATATGTTTGTCCATACTTAGTTTTTGCAAGTGTTTGAAGAAATGCCCCTTAGAGAGGAACTCATAAAAAAACTAAGTGATGATAATTTTACAATAGAGGAAAGGTGTTTGAGGAAATGCATAAAAGAAAAGGAGAAAAAAAAACTAAGTATGAAGAGATGCAGACACAATAGAGGGCAATGGAAGGTGTTTGAGGAAATGCCTGAAAGAAAACCACAAAAAAACTAAGTATGGAGAGGTAAACTCTAAAGATTTCATACAGGCTCTTGATGCGCAGTTCTGAACAACGGTACGTGGCTCCATCTGAGCTATCTATCTAACTTGCAATTCTGAACTATGGGGTAAACAGGGAGAGCAGATTAAGCCACATATCCTTCTTGTTTGCCATGTAGTTCTAAACGCGCGGCAAGAGCCTGCATGAAAATTTTGGAGTTCCCCTATTCATACTTAGTTTTTTATTGCTGGGGTTTTCTTTTAGGCATTTCCTCAAATACCTCTCCATACTTAGTTATTTTATGATCACCTCTCTATACTTAATTATTTTATGACCTCTCCATACTTAGTTGTTTTATGACGTCCTTGGAAATTATCATCACTTAGTTGTTTTATGACCTCTTCTTTATATTTGGTTTTCTTGGTGATCAAAATCGCTATATTTTTTTGGAAAACTTGTTAACCAAGTAGCTCAACGGCTAGTTTTTTGTGTAAACTTGTTGGCCAAGAACCTCAACGACTAGTTTTTTGTACAAACTTGCTGACCAAGTAGCACAACGACTAGTTTTGTGTACAAACTTGTAGACCAATTTGCTCAATAACTAATTTTTTGTGTAAACTTATTGACCAAGTAGCTCAATAACTAGTTGTTTTCATCTATAAAGGTCATTCATCTTTTATACTCTATGCTCTTAATCTTTTACACTCTTCTCATTCCTTAACTTACAAAAAAAAACTACCATGTAAGCTCCCAATCTAATTCTCAAAAACACTATCAATCCCCCAATATGAACTAACAAGGAAACATATTTCTAACTCAATTCAGTACATTTGATTCGTCACAAATGCCTAACTCTTCCCAATATTGTGATCACCATATTTGACAACTATTATTGCCACCCAATATTCATTTTCAATCTAAACTTGATCCCCAAATAACTAATTATAACCCCCATTACCAAACCTAAGAATATTATCCATAATTTGATACTCTCAACCAGATAATCTATATTTTTCATCTCAAATTGATTTTGCCGGTAAAAGCTCAAATACCATACCGATGAGAGGTGTATGGGGTTTAAATGATTTAAACCCAATACATCACCAGTTGTATCTCCGATTGCCTCTCTGGTTGTCAATCCAATTCTCACGAGAAGTAATACGCCTAGAAAGGCAAAACCTAAAAGAAATATTGCACTGACACCTATTGTAGTTGAGGATGTAGTTGTGGTTGAGGATGAGAATGAAGTTGATGGGGACAAAGAAAGATACAAGAACTCTAAAAATTAGACGTTCAATGACTTCGTGAATCTTGCATGCGCTTGGTCCCAAGTGTCTCAAAACCTCACAACCACAAACATCCAAAAAGCCGTTACATTTTGGCTCAAAGTGCGTGATTAATTCAACTCATTCTATAATGGCCAATCGATGTGGCGATCATACAACGGTGTCAATTGTACGTATAAGGGGCAGCTCAATAAGAATTGTTCGATATTTAGAGGCATCATTTAATACCTGAAAGCTGACATTTTATCGGCATTGGATCTGGTGACGTAGTTAGTATTTAATTGTTTTCTTATTTCATTAATTTTTGCTAGGTTAATTGTACTCATAAGAATTTTAAACTTGATTTCTAGGTTGACATGGCATGCGAGACCTTCGAAAAAATATAAAAAAAAATCATTCCAATTTCAGGAGTCTTATAAAGTTTTGTAGCAATGCCCAAAATGGCCGCAAATTCGTCACATCGGGCAACGGGGTCACAACGTTGCTTGAAAGTCAAATTTTAGCAATAGCCCGAGCAACTCTACCAACACCGAACCCTCTACACCTACTTCCGACATTCCAAATGTCGTAATTCCAGATGATTTTACCGACATGGATGTACCACTATAATGGTTGTGGGGAAGTACGACCAGACGGTCAAAAAAAATATAAGGCAAAAGAAGTGGCAAAGTCAATTATAGGTTATTAGGGGAAGAAGATATTTGAAATGACAACAAACATGATAGCGGCATAGAATGAGAAAGACGAGAAAAAGAAAGAGGAAAAGAAAGCTTGACCTAGAGTACGAGAGGAACAAAAGTTGGCTAGAGAGGCAGATATTTAAAGGTGGCGTGAAGTATAGCTAGCTAGAAAAGAAGCCATCAAAGAGCAAAATTTTGTTATAAGGTGATGACAATAGACACAACTAACCTACTACCGGCACAAAAGCATTGGATGAAGATGCAAATTAAACTTTATTCCAAGAAGTTGAAAGAGTAATATCCAAGTGATGATGATAACGTTTCTAGTGATAAAGATTGATGTAATCCTTAGCGTTAATAGTAGTTCTTAAGTTCTATGTTATGGTTTATTTTAATAAAATTGTTATTAATCATTTTATTCCACAAAACATACTTCGATCAAGTAGAGAAAACCCATTAAAACTTCAACATAAAACTACAAACTTTAAAACAAAATCCATTACTTTAGAAAATAAAAAAACTATCTTCATGTAGAGAAACTTTACATTACTCCGTCCCCTTTTGATTCTACAAATGCGCGACAAGTTCATTTAGTAATTAGAAATGAGCACCTTTATTTCTAATTTCATGAACCTTCTTGATGTATTGTGTCATAGTGTTAAGAGTGTGTGTTGGATGTAATGTCTCATTCCAAGTATCCACAAATTTTCTAAACTTCGGATCAATATCACTTGTCGGATATAAGTATGGCATTCATCTTCAACGATCATGTTGTGTATGATTATACATGCATACATAACATTTCCTAGATCACTAGGCTTCCAAAATCGTGTACCGTGTGCCAATATTTTGAACCTAGCTTGTAATACCCTAAAAGTACGCTTTGCGTCGTTTTGATATGCTTCTTATATCTTTGCAAAATGTCATTCGGCATCGTTCGACAGATTTCTTATGGTTTGAACAATTATTTGCCATTTTTGATACTCTATCCACTAAATAATACCCAATAGTGTATGGGACCGTGCCTATATTATAATTATATTGGCGGCATAACTCCATTAAACAAGTTGTTGAAAAGCCATCCTTGATGCAAGACATTTACATCGCTAGTAGAACCGGCCACACCAAAAAATACGTTCCATATCCAAAGATCTTGTGATTCAACCGCTTCTAAAATCATTGTTGGATGCTTCTTATACCTGGTATATTGTCCTGCCCACCCAGTAGGGTAATTCTTCCATTTCTAATGCATACAATCTAAACTACCTAACATCCCCTGGAAGCCTCGCGATCCATTCACTTCTACTAACTGTAATGTGTCATTTTTATCAGAAGATCTAAGGTATTGAGCTTTGAATTATGATATAATTGTTTTATAAAATTCTTTCAAACTCAAATTACCCGTAGACACCCAATCCAGACGTATTCGTCTTGGGCATTTACGCTCGTACCGTAATATAACATGTGAAATACATACGTTATCTTTTGGTGCGATGATAAACCCATCGTTTTAGTGGCATTTTCTTTTAAAGAAAAATAGGTGTTTGAAGAAATAACTTGATCATGAATACGTTTAAACATACCTTTGTATATACAGAATCGATAACAAAATGGGATGGGTTTGAAGACTGGGTTGGAACCAAAATAATCCCGATTAAGGCTAAACTCATCCAATTTATAATTATGTTCTTTTCGCTTGTCAATCCTTCCCATTATACTACCCCCCTGGTCTCCATGATGATGTCACATCTTGCTCTATTTCTTCTACTTCTCACATCTCAATAAGAACCTTGATATACTCATGCATCATCAAAATTTCACGTCGGAAGAGCTCTTCAGTTCAGGATGAGGATGAAGACGATGATGACAAGGATGAGAGTGATAGATCAGACATGGTTAGGCTAAATTAATAACTAGAGAATAGAGTAGAGTGTAGAAGAGTAAGAGAATATAGAATAGTGGATAAATAGCTTTTATAGATAAAAAACTAGCCGTTGAGCTTCTTGTTGAACAAATTTATAAAATAAACTAGCCGTTGAGCTGCTTGTCAAACAAGTTTGCCCAAAAATATAGCTGTTGAGCTTCTTATCTTAAAAGCTTACCCAAAAAACTAACCGTTGAGTTTCTTGTCAAATAAGTTTGTTCATGAATATAGCCATTTTAATCACCATAAAAACCAAGTATGGATAGGTGAACAAAGAAGATTTCATACATAACCTAGCCGCGTAGTTCTGAACTATGCGACATGAGCTAACCATTGCAAACTGTGTTTAAACTACAACTGTCCACGTGTCTCCATCATAAGGGTATATAAGCCCCGCAGTTCAGAAGTGTGGGGAATAAGAACCACTTAAATCTTGACAAGTATCATTGTAGGGACCAAATTTCGTAAAGCTCGAACTGGCTTGAAATCAATCCTTACACCAAGAACTACTATGACAAGAATTAAATAAAAGATAACACTTGACACAGGGGATTTAGCGTGGAAAACCTGTGAATAGGTAAAAGCCACGACCTCGAGTGGAGGATTTTGTGAAAGTAGTATTATTGCTTGAGAAAGTGAGAGAATCTGATTACAAGAATTAATCTAAAAAAAATAGCTAGAGATCAGATAATTGTATGTATCGAATTCTCTGTTGACCGTCCTATTTCCTTAGGAGCTCTGCCCTTTTATAGATCCTGCTCTCAGCTTGACATCGTGCTTGAACAAGTTCTCTTGAAAGTAGGAGTCATGGGCAGTTGAGTGTGCAACTGCTAGCTCGTGGGAGACAGGTGTATGTTGACTTGTTCTATTTACATCTGTTGTGGACGATCCACGTTCTGCTTGAGTTCGTGGTCGATGTATAACTGTTGACGTGTATGTAACGTGTTTTCCTGGTACCGAATGAGATCGAGTGATAAGTAAGTTCGAGTGTCCCATAGCTCGAGGAATAAGTCCCTACAGTCATCATGTAATTGGTTTATAGGCTACGTACAGTTTAAAACTGTGGGGCATCAATCCACCAAAAATCTACCCTGAGGGTGGTGAGACCGCCCTCAAGGTGGGTTTTAGGTGGGCAGCTCAGCAGATTCACCTAGCTCTTGTAGGTAGATTATTGATCAAACAAGGTGAAAGATGATTTTCACCTTGGTCATTTTATCCTTCACCTAGCTGCTGGCCATGCTCTAAGAGCGTCTTCCTTCTATGGTTTATGTTGGCATTCTCCTTTTAGTCCTCAAAACTAAGGATCTTTGGCTAATGGAGCATCATATTAAGATAGTTCCGAGAGGAAAGGCGAAAGCATGCAAGTTCTTCAAAGGTTAAGGAAGAAGGTATAGAAAACATATAATAACTTAACCACGGAAGCACGACCACTAAAAAAAAGGATAAGAAATTATTGCCATAAAACCAACTGATGAGCTAAGGCGGAGATTTGTCAGGTAGATGTCATCAGAACCAAAGCTATGTAGAATCACTAAGATGGGCAGCAAGTAGCCTGTGCAAGCACGGGTGTGCAAAATCGCTAAGATGGGTAGCAAGTAGCTTGTACAAGCCATGGGTGTGCAGTGATAGATTTCTTATCGCCCTGCCTAGCTTTCCATGAGCTTGGAACGTATAGACAGATTTGTTCCTCCATACATCTCTTGCTATGTCGCTTACTTCTGGTTCGTATCTCTCTGTCACTTGAAGTCAAAGTCGTCTAACTCTCACTTGGAAAGAGCAATAGCCATTAGTTTGACACATAGAAGAAGAGAACCTCTCTCGCTTATCTGCATTGAGAATCTAGACATACCCTAAGTTTGAGTCCACTTAAGCGTTTGGTTGACGCATCAATCTTACTTGGCAATTCGTATAGAGCCGGCATTGCATCTTCTTCCTTCTCTAAG
Source organism: Kingdonia uniflora (assembly GCA_014058105.1). Taxonomy (NCBI): domain Eukaryota; kingdom Viridiplantae; phylum Streptophyta; class Magnoliopsida; order Ranunculales; family Circaeasteraceae; genus Kingdonia; species Kingdonia uniflora. Next base: position 2,530,793 of record JACGCM010001226.1, read on the forward strand.
AGGTTACATGTCTTTTATCATCTACCTTAGCTCATCTTCTTATTAGACTGGCTCCTTCAGACTCTTTCTTATTAGACTGATACCTTTATGCCTAAGAGGGGAATATCCTTTCTCTTCAGTTCTGAGGCTAGGACAAGAACTCGTAATGGCACTATCTATGCGATTAGATTTGAGATTCCGTGACTCTATTCCTCAGACTGATCAGCTATCATCCTGAGTCCTATTTTACTATCTTTCAGAGCATATATCGCTTTTATCTTCTATCCCTCCTTTAATCTTACCATTAACTCCATCTTGATAAACAACTCACCCCCCCCCCCCCCCCCCCATCCTTTATAGGTAGTTTGTAAGGGGAAAAGAAAAAGACTCATTTGGAAGGAACGGAAGACAATCAATGGTCAAATCTTCATTTCATCCTTAGCTCCATTTTCTGTTCCTACCAAAGTTTCCCCTTCCTACTAAATAGCATTTGAGACCTTCTTCATATTTCTTCACTAACTCTTTTTTCCTACGTCATTCAAACCAGACCCCAGTCATACATATAAGCAAGATATGTTATTTTGTCATTGCTTCCAGTATCTCTGTAAGGGCCTAATTTTGCAATAGCTCGAAAGGCCCTTATACCAAATGTACTTGTGACAACAAAAATAGAATAGAGACTGAATTGAAATGGGTTTTAGTGTGAAAACCTCTGAATAGGTAAAAACCACGACCTCAATTTGAGAGTTTTAGTAACTGTAAGTTTATTGCTTGAGACTGATATTTTGATTACAAGTTATGATATCTTAAGCTAGAAAAACTTGGCTGGTCCCTCTTTCTTCTCTGTGTTCTATTCTATTTATAGACATTACTCTCAGTTCGTTTACATGTATCAACGCATTCTCCTAAATTGGGGGAAGAGTAGAGGTTATCTCTGTAACTACTAGTTCGTGGGAGACATATTACCTTGACTTGTTCTATTTTATTTTGAGTGCTCGAGCCATGTTCTTCTACAGTTCGTAGTCCAGGTATCATTGTTGATAGCGTATGTCATATGTATGTTGTATGAGTCTGGTATGGTATTAGCTCGATAATATCCCAGCTCGAGGGATAAGTCCCTACAATCACCCCCACTTAACTGAAGGTATGTGTGTCTTGAGTTGAGAAGGTTCAATCGAGCACAGTATTAGAATACGAATAGGTTGTATGACATATGCAATGATAGATTTATTGATGTAGAATTTTACCTTGGAAATGTAATGGACTGTTGGGAATGTAAATGTTGCATGACAGTTACTATTTCAGTTGGCGTTTGGATTTCCCATACATATTTTTTGAATGATGACTGCTTCAAAAATCCTCCCTGTATTGAATGCTTTCTCTATGTATATTGCTGTTGTTGTATCTCTGACTATTCTTCTGTAAGTTGTTATCTTTTCAAATGGTGAGTACCAGACATCAAGTATATGAATCTAGGGTTTTTGCCAAAGTACAGGAACTCCAGTTTTGTTACTTTGGGATGCAGTCCCAAGATCTCCCAACTCTTATTCCAGATCATCCTACCTTTTATGGTATGACATATGAGGAGGTAGTGGAGGCGGATAACCAGCTGGCGCAGTTCTATTATTTAGTGGTAGAGGGTGAGCTGCACAGGTTGTGTCTTCATCTCCTTGCAGAGGATACCATTACTATGGATGATGAGGAGACCGACGTCCGTATCAAGAAGTGTTACCGCTATCCTGCGAGTGATTGGGTTTTGCAGGTTGAGGCGGTGGTAGAAAATCTTTATTACAACCATCTTCGTTTTCTTGCGGAGGTGGTGGCTTCAAAGGTGGAAGAGGTACTCTGTTACAACCATCTTTGTTTTCTTGCAGAGGTGGTTATTTTAGAGGTGGTTATTTTAGAGGTGGAAGAAGCTACTGATATCTAATAGTGATTGTAATTTTTAGGAAGTAGCTGTAACTTATTATTTCTTGTAAAGTACTTTGTAGTGTGCATTTTTAAGGTAATGAAAAAAAAATCAATCGAACGTCCTAAACTCTAAATTAGTATATGTAAATTGATTATACCGAACTATAGAATATATAGTATGATTAGATCAAAAGAAATATGTGTCGAACTGTATGCGTTATGTATTATGTGAAAGATACTTGTGTTTAAAGTGTGAAAAACTGTGTATCAAACTGATTAAAACATTAATTTTGTATAACAAAATAAGTATGCACAGCTCGAAGTGATTTTGATAAAAGTATTGTTTAAAAATAAATGTGACAAAAATTAGAAAAAGAAGGAGGTATTTGGGGGGAAGATAAGTACATGTTTATTAGGGTAAATAACTATGACAATGGTGATGTTTATCAGGGAATATCTGATTAACTTAAAAGATGAGATTGGACGATATCGTACTCTGTGCTTATAAATAAGGTAGCAGATGAAATTTTGGCGATAAAGGTCACAGAATTACTTGAACGGATGTTCAGGCATCCCAGATATGAGGATGATCTGCCAGTTTCTGTATTACAGCTTGAAGGTTTGACTGCAAGAGAAAAGGATATCGAACTGGATCAACATTTTTGGTGTGATGGTTTTCGTGATATAATAACTGACCCTGAAGCTTGAAAGATTGTTGTAAGAGAGATTTCTCTGGAGGAGATAATTGATGAAGATGAGTTGATTGATGGTGGCGAATTGATTAGATGTGGAGTTGTAGGACATTTGGGATGTTTCAGATACAATTACTTTTGAGAAATCGTTTGTATGGCAGTTCGAAATATTGTTGGACTTTGCATATTTTTCTTCTTGTTATGTGGATTCGGTTTGGATTTTGAATTTTTGAATTTTTTTGCTCTGAAATTATCATTGAAAAGATTATAAGTACTTTGAATCTTTTACAGTAAAAATCTGAAAATCGTGAGGATGAGATGAAAGTAGAGTGTGAGTTCACATTGTCTGTTGTAAGAAGTTATGGATGTGGAGAGGTGTGTCAAAAAATGAGTAAGAGAGAAAAAATACATTTAATGATAGGTGTGGTTGTAATGATGAAAGAGTATATCCCTCCAAAAGGCATGATGAGACTGACAGGAGCAGTAGATGGGATGCCTCTGTTGAAAAATTAAGGATGGCTGATACAAGTCCCCATAACTGCCAGCGGTTTGAAAAGAAATCTACAAATAACCCCTCCCTCTCTTCTTCAAAAAGTTTACAGAAATAGAGAGAAACATCTAGAGAAAAAAAAATCTGATTGCAGAGGCATTGTTGAGAGAATCCAGAGTTGAATCATCACTTTCAAAGGGGTAAGGAGATTATGATTTTCAAGGAGAAGAAAAATTGTTTGTTGCTTGTTGCTATGGTAAAGAAGGAAATCCATGCATGGTGTTCCTAATTTATCATTTGTCATTAAAGGTTAGTGTTTTGGCATGAATTTTTGACTTTTGAGTTATTTAATTGATATTTGTGTTTGAGGATGATTCCCTCTTTCTTTGTTTGCTTATGTTTTAATACAAAAATTCAATGCTTGCCATCTTGATAGAAGATCTCTTAAGCTTGCTCATCAAGATTATAGATCAACATGTGCCTTGAGAAATTGTAGTTGTAATGGTGGTTATAAGGTACTAATATTCATAAACGAGCTTTTCCAAAATATAGATTATCTCATGTTTTGAAGCAAAGTACTTTTAGTCATCTTTATAATGCTTCGTCATCCTTTATTTTAGCTTACGATAATCGAAGCCATTATTGCCTCTCTTTTGAAACACCCTTTTTGATCGTGTTTCCCTTTGGCGGCTTTGTTGTTTACCTATTTCTAGCTGTCATGCTTAGTTTTTTCCTGTTAGATATGACAATTTCATTTTTCTTAATAAAATTTATCATGGTAAAAACTATGTTTATATGAAGAGCCTGCCTCTCGACTAGCCCTTCGCCTAGCCAAGAATGAACCCTACAACAATGTGAGTACCTTTACAGAAGCGGGCCCGACACAGGCTCTTTTTTTTAAGATGTTAGTTTTATCCTTAAACTGTAGGGGGAGTAGGAAGCCCTCCATCCTCCGGAAGCTACCTGCTCACTGAAAAAAATTGACTCATATATTCTTTTTCTTTTTGAAACCAAGTCATCTAATCCTAACTCCCTTAGTAAATTTTCCTCTTTCAGTTTTGATGTTTTTCATGTTGTTAGCGCCTCAGATTCCCACGGTGGTGGCATTTGGCTTGCTTGGAAAAGCACTATCAACCATAAAATTCTCTCATCTTCCCTCTATGGTATTAATACCCTTATTGTCTCAGCCTTACCAGGCAACCCCATTTTTCCCCTAAAACTTCTTGGTTTTGTTCCTTTGTTTACAGGCAGCCGAATCCGCAACTTAAAGAGGATGTACGAAGTTCGCTTTCCCTCTTCTCTAAATCAATCTCTTTGCCTTGGATTATCATTTGAGACCTAAATAGTATCATTCGCAAATAAGAAAATTTTGGTAAAATCTCTTTTGACTGCACTACTGCAAACCCGCTGGAGGATTTTATTTTTGAAGCCTTTCTTATGGACTTGGGGCTTTTGGGTCCCCCCATTACTTGGTTGAATAAACGAAAATGTTTGAAGCTTGTTAAGGTGGTTTTAGATAGAGCCCTTTTATCCGATTATTGGAAAATTAATTTTCCTAAAGCTTGTATCATTAATCATCCTATCATTTGCTCCGACCATGGACCTATTTTGCTGGACACCAATCCAATCTTTGAAAACCACCCCAAGCAGTTCCATTTTTAGACTATGTGAATGAACCAAGCATGATAAATACCATAATATTATCAAGAAAGCTTGGGAGATAGAACAATAGGGTTCTAAGCCCCTTCAACTTTGCAAAAAGCTTCATCACACCAACAAAGAGCTCTTGGAGTAAAACTGTATTCGAATTCATTCCCAACAAGGTTTGGTCCCTTAGAGAAGTTATCAACCGGATACAAAAAGAGTACCCTAATGATGCCAATACCCAAAGAAAGGTTGAGCTCCAGGTAGAGCTGGAGCACACCCTTAACCAGGAAGAAATCCTTTAGAGAGATAAATCCAGAGAAATGAACGTGGCTCAAGGAAGGCGATAAAAACTCTAAATTCTTTCACTTTTCAACTATTTGTCACAGAAGAAGAAATGCCATAACCAAGCTTCTTACACTTGACAGTGCTTGGGCCCAAAGTAGGATCGATGTGGCCGATACCCTTATTGACTTTTACCCTGACATTTTCATTTCTTGTACCCCCCCCCCCCTTCAAAGTACATGACCTTAATATTTTTTATAAGTCTTTTTTGATGGAAGATAATGTTTGTCTTTATTGTGACCCTACCCTCGGTGAAGTTAAGAAAGTTTTTTTCTCTATGAACCCTAGCAAATCCCCAGGTTCGGATGGTTTTACCCCCATCTATCAAAAGTATTGGGATATAGTCAAAGATGACCTCTTTAAAGCCATTTTAGCTTTCTTTCATATGGGGCACCTACTTTCTAAGTTCAACCACACCCATATTACCCTAATCCCCAAGAAAAATAGCTGTAAGAAACCTTGAAACTTTAGACCTATCACCCTCTGTAACGTCAAGTTTAAGATTATCTTTAAAATCCTGGCTACCTGTCTTAAACATCTTCTGGATAATCTTATTTCCCCAGCCCAGAATACGTTCATCCCTGGCAGACAGAGTTTTGACAACATTATTATGACTCAAGAAATTTATAATATTCTTAAGAATAAGAAAATGGTTTCTGGTTGTATGGTTATTAAGCTCGATCTCAGCAAAGCTTTTGATATGGTATAATGGAATGTCCTCTTTGATACAATAAAAGAAATGGGGTTCTGTGACAAATGGTGTGATTGGGTTTACAAATGCATTTTTACTACTGTTATATCTTTCAATCTTAATGGTTTTCCTTTCGGATTTTTCAGACTAGAGAGAGTTATTCCGTAAGGAGATCCATTGTCCCCCTCTTTACCATCTACTCTGAGATTTTGGCCCGTATCTTACTTAACAAAAATATCAAAGGCAACCTCCACGGTGTGATGATATCTAGGGGTGCTCCCCCTATCTCTTACCTACTATTTGCTGATGATAGTTTTATCTATTGCAGAGCTACTTTGAAGGAACCTCATGTGCTTAAGGTCATACTCAATACTCTCAAGAATGTCTCTAGTCAAGAAATCAACCTCAATAAATCTTGTATTCTCTTCAGAAAAACTGTCACCACAGGCACTACAAGATGATTAAGAAAATCCTTGGTATCAAAAAAGATTTTGTTGGAGAGAAATACCTTGGTGCTCTTCTTTCCTTCAGTCACTCTAATAGTTTAGACTTTTAAGAAATTGATTCCAGATTTTTAAATCGTATTGAAGGCTGGAGAGTCAAAGTCTTTCCCAAGAGGGTCGACTTACACTCATCAAAGCAGTAAATTTGACAATTCCTTCTTACCTCATGTATGTTTTCCCATTTCCTATCAATATCTACAATAAATTAGACTCCCTCAACACTTGATTCCTTTGAGGTTCCAGCGATGATGGAAGGGACAAAGCTCACCTCATTAGTTGGAAAAGAATTTACAGATCTTCCAAAAAAGAGGATTTAGGCACCAGATAAGCCCTCTTCCACAACCATGCCCTTCTTGCTAAGTTGTTTTGGCACATATTAAGGAACCTGATAAACTCTAGGCAAAGAGCTTGTATAACAATTACGCTCGTAGAGAATCAATTATGATAATTGACATTAAAAGTTCGGATTCCTGGAATTATAAAGGTATTATAAGGGCTAGAGATAAAATTTAGTTGAACCTCTGCTAGCATATTGGTGATGGAAAAAAAGTCGACATGTGGCTCGAATTGTGGATTCCCAGTATTCCATTTGCTAGACTTACAAGACCGATACCTAATAATATAGATATTTGTAAATTAGCTGACCTGATTTATCCCCTTACTAGAACCTAGAAAATGGATTTAATGTGCTCCATTTTCCATGAAGAGATCACTGAGCACATCAAGTCTATTCCTCTTAGCAAGTCTTCGGCTGATGATGTCTTAAGATAAAGAGAAGAAAACAATCGCGAGCTCATGGTAAAATCTGTCTACAAATCATTGGGGGGAAAAAGCTTCCAAAGAGCATTAGCACGGGTACCTCTTACAACTTGGATAAGACTTGGACTTTTATTTGGAAGATCAACACTCCATTTAGGATCCAGTACTTCATGTAGAGAGTTGTGCAAGAAGGTCTCCCTACTAAAATGAATCTGACTCAGGGAGATCTTAAAGATGTTCTCTGCCCCAGATGCGGCGAGGAAGAAGAAACTATCACACATGCGTTCTTCTACTCTAAGAAATTATAAGAGAAACCATTTGTAATGAGGTTTGACCCTATTCAGATTCTCTCCAAAAAGATATTTTTAATCTTGTCAATAAGGGTTGCTCTAGGATTAACGCGATCTTTATATTGGGGGATGATCAGTTCTATTATGTATGCTATTTGGACTAATAGGAACGATATTACTTTTAATCAAAAGAATACCCCCCCCCCCCCTTCGACTTTGCCTATTAGAACCATTATCGCCCTTACCCTTATGTTTTTAGATGGATAGCACTCTATTTTTGTGAATGCCTCTTGGCACTCGTCCAATTCTAACTGTGGTATAGGTTTTGTGATTAAAGCTTATGACTCTATTTTTTTTCTTGCAGGTCATGGCAAAGGATGAACATCTTACCCAGAAGAAGCGGAGGCTCTAGCGATGATCAGAGAAATGCAAGCTGAAAAAGACAAGGGCATCAGATGAGTTCTCTTTTTGTCAGACTGCCAAAGGTTGGTTAAGGCATTTTCACAGAAGATGACGAATGTGTCCTGGGGAGCTTTTACCTTGCTCCAGATTTGCTTTTTTTGGCTTCCACATTTTAACAATTCCAACTTTCTTATATTAATAGATCGTTTAATTATGAAGCGCATGTTTTAGCCTCGAGGGGGTCCATTCAACCTCCTATTCTTTATAATATGGCTAGTGATGCCTTCAAACTTAACTATGTAACATTTCCAATTGCCACTAAGGCCTAATTTATTTGCATTTTGCTTTTAAAAAAACTACTTTTAAGCTAGTAAAACACAATGCCAAATGGACCAAGTCAAAATGGGTCATTAATCCAGGAGAATCTAGGGATGTTTTGAGGTAAACTCTGGGTGAAGAATATTGTCGAAGTCATTCGAACGAGCTTGTATGCCGCTCAAACGAGATGGATTTTTTCTAGGGTTGAAGACCAATTAGCGTCAAGTAGTTCGAATGAGGTGTAGAGTCGTTCGAACGAACTTTTTCCTACTCAGTAAAATTTTGGCCCATAGACAAATTTTGTTCGAACGAGCTTGGAGGCCGTTCGAACGACTTGTCAAGTTTTTAGGGTTTAAGACCAATTAGCGTAAAGTCGTTCGAACGGGCTTGGATGTTGTTCGAACGATCTTGGTGTAGGTTGTTATTTAGAGGCACAGCTTTGCCTTGAGATCCATACTATTAGTATTTTTAGTTCCCTAGTATATAAATGAGACTTAGGTTATTTTTTATGCTTATGTTAGTTTAATAGAAAGTTCAGAGAAAGAAGCAAGGTTTTAGAGTAATTAATTGTAATTAACTACGTTTAAGAAATTGAAGCTCATAAAGGGACTTTTCCCGATCTAATTTCTTGGTGTTCTTCGTACTTTTCTGCTAACTAGGATTTCTCTCTTCGTATTGTAGATTAAGTGGTTTCAGTTTTCCAGTTATGATCTTCGGGGGGTTGATTGTGGCTTATGGTCTCTACACGTAACTATCTCAAGCAAACGAAGGATAAACTAGTGAGTATGTTGACGATTCATCACAAACCTAATTCGAAGAAGAAGGATGATTTAGAGATGAACGATTCCAACGATTGACTCACGACTTTGGAAATGATAGTTTCCAACCTAACTTCTACTGTAAGGGAATTAGTTGAACAATTACATCTTACGAACCTGGCGAAGGCATCCACTTCGTTGATACGGCGAGGCCGCTCGAGGAAGAAAGGGGTTACCGAGGTGGATGGAGACGGGGATAATGCGGAGATAGATAGCGATTCTAGTGATGCCAAATCCATCAAGGAGCGCTCGGGTTTTGCTAAGTCAATGAATCCTATGCGTAATATTTGTATTGACTTTAAGATTGAAATTCCGGTATTCGATGGTTCAGTCGATGCCGAGAAGTTGGATAATTGGTTAGATAGGTTAGAGACCTATTTTTCTATTTATAAATATTCTGACGCTCAGAATTTTTTTTCTCTACTTTGAAATTCACAAGTCATTCACTAACATGGTAAAATCCCTATCGGAAACACCACGAAGTAGGTGGTTTAAGTTAGAAAGGATTCAAAGCTTTGGTAAGGAAGCAATTATATCTAATTGGGTATAAACGGGAGCAATGGCACAAATGGCACAATTTGTGCCAAAGATTTGGACAATCCGTACAACATTTCACTACAGAGTTTCTTAACCAAGCGTTGGTTTTGGATATTGATGTAGATGAGTATGAGGTATTCATAAAATATACGGGAGGTTTGTCGGAGTCCATTAGAAGAAAATTAAGGCTCTTTAATGTGTAAGATATTGAGGATGTTACTGTTAAAGCAATTGCCATTGAAGGCAAGTACTAAAAGAGTGACAAGAAAGACGGCAAGAGCAAGTCAGGGTACAAGTCTACTTGGAAGTATGATCAGAAAGGGGAGTCTAAAGGAGAGGGGTCTTCATCCAAGGGGAATAACTGTAGTCATTTTAAGGCTAATAGGCACATTTCAGATAGATGTTGGAAACTTCACCCGGAGCTTCGGCCGAAGGAGGTGAGGAGCAAGAAGGAAAAATGTGCACTAGCTGCAATGATTGTTGATCTTCCAAATTTTGATAAGCCAAATCTTAAGCTTACACTAATGTTCGAGTAACCTATAGCTATTGACGAGACAAGTCAAGAAGAGCTTTTTAATGCCAGCATTCAAGTGAAGCAGAGCTTAGTCGAGGCCATCATTGATCTGGTTAGTAAGAAGAATTTAATTTTTGAGGCGATGGTGAAGAAGATGGGTTTGGCTACTGTGGATAATCCTAAGCCGTAGGGTTTGGGTTAGATTAAGAAAGACGTGGAGTTGAAGATCACTAAGAAATATACGTTTATGTTTGCGATTATTGAGAAGTTTATTGACGAAGTGACATGTGAGGTGGTTCCATTGGACGTGTGTCAAGTCATCTTGGGTAGCCCTTATCTTTGGGAGCGAGATGCAATCCTTTACCGTAAAGCTCGCAAGTATCATCTTGTGAAGGATGAGACAGAGTTACATATCAATGCATGCAAGGAGCATCTCACTACCAATAATTTAGTAACAGTAACTCAGGCGAAGAGGTTGGTTAATGCGAGCGGCAAATTTGTATTGTTATTGGTGCGACTGGTTCAAGAGGGTCCGTTAGCTAAGGTGTTGTCTACTTTGGCAATGTCTCCTAAGCAATAAACTGATATGGGAAGTTGTAAGAAGAGTATGAAAACTTGTTTCTGGGCATATAAGGGATGTCGCACGAGAGGGATGTGGAGCATGGTATCACCTTGGTAAATGGTGAGCAACTACCCAATATTAGGTTATATCGGACGTCTATTGCAGAGTCTGATGAGATTAAGAAACAGGTACATGAACTCTTAGAGAAGAAGTTATTAATCCAAATTGTTTACCTTGTGGTTCACCGGTATTATTGGTGCTAAAGAAGGATAGGTCTTAGAGGATGTGTGTAGATTATCGGGCGCTGAACAAGATTACTGTGAAGAATCGTTATCTGCTTTTATGGATTGATGAGCTTTTGGATAAGTTGTAGACGGCTTAGTTTTTTACCAAGTTGGATCTTAAGTTGGGTTACCATCAAGTTAGAATTTGGGAAGATGATACTTGGATGACAGCGTTCAAGACCAAACATGGACTATTTGAGTGGTGGTGATGTCCTTTGGGTTATGCAATGCCCCGACGACGTTTATCCAGTTAATGAATAAGGTACTTTGTGCTTTTATTGATGATTTTGTGATTATGTATTTGGATGATATCTTAATATATAGTCGTACATGGGATGAGCACCTGGACATTTACACAAAGTGTTGGGCATTTTATGATCACAACAACTTTTTCTAAACGAGAAGAAGTGCGAGTGTGGGAAGAGAGAGCTCGTCTATTTGGAATTTATTATTGATGGCGGTGAGCTTAAGGTTGATCCAAAGAAGGTCTCAGTCCTTACTAATTGGCCTAGACCTCATACAGTGATGGAAGTGAGGAGTTTTATGGGTACTTATCAGTACTTACAGAAATTTATTCGGCAATTTTCTTAAATAGTTGTACATTTACATTCGTTAACGAAGACCGGAGTATAGTTTGTACGGGAAGAACACCATGAGAAGACTTTTATGTTACTGAAGCGCAAGATTACGGATGCACCAGTGTTAGCATTGCCCAATTTGTAGAGGCCTTTTAAGGTTGAGACAGATGCGTCAGACTATGCATTGAGGGCAATCCTTTTACATGATGGGAAACCGGTTGCTTACCATTCTGAAATGTTTACAGGAGCAGTACGCAACTATCCTACCTACGATAAGGAGTTCTATGCGCAATATCAATCAGTAAAACATTGGCAGAGTTACTTATTGAGGAATGAGGTTGTGGTACATTTCGATCACAAACCATTACAGTTTTTATCTACGCAGTCCAAGCTACAGCAAGCTTGCCATATGAAGTGGATGTCGTACCTTTAGTAGCTTACCTTATTGATCAAGTATAAAAAAAGAGTAGACAACAAAATGGCTGATATGTTATCTCGACCCCCATTATAAACTATTTCTATTTTGTTGGTAGCTATGCAGATCCAGCCTATTGTTCCTTCTGAGTATGTTTTAGGGTATGACGATGATAAGGAACTCAATGTGATTCACGAGAAGTTGCTGCAAGGAAAGACATGCGAGTATGTTTTGAAAGATGGTTTGATTTACAAGGGCAGTCTATTATGTATTCTAGAGGGTGGAGACCGTTTACATTGGATTTGGGAGGCACATTGTTCCTGGGTGGCAGGTCATTTCGGGGTTGAGAATACTCTTTTGAATTTACGGCGTTATGTCTATTGGCCGAAGATCCAGGTGGATGTTGCTCGTGTGGTTTGTAGTTGCGTGCTATGCAATACATCAAAGCCTTCCAATATAAAGATAAGACTGTACTTACCATTGCCAGTTCCTAGTCGACTTTGGGAGAACATTTTGATAGATTTCATGGGTGGTTTGCCCATGACCAGGTGTAAGAATGATTATTTATTTGTAGTGGTGGATCTATTCAGCAAGATGATTGTTCTTATTTTATGCCAAAAGACGGTCAGTAGGGAAGGAGCAGTGCGATTGTTTTTTAGAGACGTCTGAAAGTATTTCGGGCTCCCTTCATTTATTATTTTTAATAGCGATAGCCACTTTTTAAGGCATTTCTAGAGATCGTTATGGGGGATGATGGATACTAAGTTGAAGAGAAGTACCGCTTCTCATCCGTAGACTGACGGGCAAAGAGAAGTAGTTAATTACACTTTGGTACATTTATTATGGGGATTCCATTCTAAGCATCCTAAGACTTGGGATGAGAGTTTACCATATCTTCAGTTTGCGTTCAACTGGGCGATTCATGGTTTTACTTTGAAGTCTCCATTTGAAGTTTGTTTGGGGTATTTATCACAAAGCTCTTTTGATTTGGCGTTTAGTCTTAGCGACAAGACGGTGTCAGAGAAGGAGGAAGAGGAGTAGGTTAAAGCTTAGCATTTCATTGAGAGGATAAGCAAGGTTCATGAAGCGGTTGAGGCACAGTTGAAGAAAACTCAAGCAAAGTATAAGGATCGCCACGACAAGCATCGGGTTGAGTGTACTCTTTAAGAGGGCGACCTAGTTTGGTTGCATTTGGGTAAGGAACGGCTTAAGGGGGAAGGTAAGAAGCTCAAACCTATATGTTATGGTCCGTTTTTGGTACTCAAGAAAATTGGTGACAATGGGTTCTAGTTAGATTTGCTAGCTTTCATAAAGATATATTCGGTGATTTAAGCTGAGCATTTAAGTTGTTTGAGCCGTCTCTTTTTAGATGAAGACTCTACAATCAACACTCGTCTACCGTCAGTTGATGACTTATAGATGGAAATGGAAGATCCATTGCAGGTGGATGGTATTCTAGAGAGAAAAGTTTACACTACAAGACGGGATGGTATTGAATCATTCTGAGTTGGGAAGAAGGGTCAGCTACCTAGTAAGTTGAAGTAGTACAACAAGGAAATAGGTACTGCCTCATTCCCACATTTCCAGTTCTAGCTTGAGTAGGAGCTCAAGGCTCCTAAAGGGGGGAGCCATGATCCAGGAGGATTTAGGGATGTTTTGAGGTAAACTCTATGTGAAGAATATTGTTGAAGTTGTTCAAACGAGATGGCTTGTTTCTAGGGTTGAAGACCAATTAGTATCAAGTCATTCGAACGAGGTGCAGAGTCGTTCGAGCGACCTTTTTCCTACTCAGTAGAATTTTGGCTCATAGACAAATTTTATTCGAACGAGCTTGGAGACCATTCGAACGACTTGTCAAGTTTCTAGGGCTTAAGACTAATTAGCGTAAAGTCGTTCAAACGGGCTTGGATGCCGTTCGAACGATCCTGGCGTAGGTTGTTATTTTGAGGCGTAGTTTTGCCTTAAGATTCGTACTATTAGTATTTTTTGTTCCCTAGTATATAAATAGGACTTAGGTTATTTTTTTATGCTTATGCTAGTTCAATAAAAAGTTCTGAGGAAGAAGCTAAGGTTTAGAGTAATTCATTGTAATTAATTACATTTAAGCAATTGAAGCTCTTAAAGGGACTTTTCCCGATACAATTTCTTGGTGTTCTTCATACTTCTCTGCTAACTATGGTTTCTCTCTTCGTATTGTGGATTAGTCACAAAATTACAGGATTCCCATATGAATTTTTCAAACGACCGAAGGGAGTAGTTTTACACTACACTTGAGTTTTCCCTATAAAACATTTTTTGTTTGTATACATCTCCCTTCTCCCCCAAAACCAGACCTTTCTCCCTCATCTCTCCTAAATCAAAATCTTTCTCCCCGTCATCTCTCCCAAATCAAACTCAGAATTTATTAACGGTTCCTCTTACTCTTTTTGCCTCTTGTTGATTTTAGGGTTTCAATTTGATTCTCTGAATTTTGGTGAAAAGCATCTTCCAGATTTTAGAGTTTTATATCACCTTAGGGAATTGGGATCTATTTCGGTGTTAGGATCCTGCTTTAATTTTGAGTTTATTTGATTGCTAAGTTAATTTCTTCCTTATTTACTTATTTCTATTTATCAGAGCTTAGTTTCTATTTTTATTAGTAAGCCTAGAAGAAACGCCTATATAAAGGCTAGAACTAGATTATTAAGGAATCAATAAATATAATAAGCTTTTCTTCTTCAATCTCTGCCCTCTTAGCTAAGGCTCCTTTTTCCTTTTAAGAATTCTTCTAAATTCTTTTTATCTTCTTAATTTTAATCATAATTTCATTTCTTAATTCAAGTAACCTATCATCTGGTATTATAACAACTTTTTTGGCCATCAATATGACTGTCAAAAGCCTTGAAGATCATGTTCAAGCTCTTACCCAACGTATCGATGAGATCTCAACAATGCTAACTCGAACAAAATTGGATAAAATTTTGACATTGCTGGAGCGTATGATTGCACGTTTGAATCAATTGGATGAATCAGAATTGCTACAAAACACATCTATGCACCAACAAACCAGTAAATTTGTAACCTAATCATTATGGGGTTATTATCCAAGGTTGCAACTTTGTTAGGATGGAGTTCACTTTATTCACAGAAGAGGATCCATCAGGTTAGATCTTTCGCATGGAATAATATAAGAAAAACACAAATATCTCAGATGAGCAATTGGTATCATTGGCAATCGGTCATCTTACTGGTGATGTTATTTTGTGGTATCAATGGGTGCATCTTACCTTAGGCAAATTGGTCTTACCCCAATTTTTGAAAGTGTTGTCTACTCAGTTTGGCAAACTGGGGCAAGTTGGCCTTGATGGAGCCCTCGCCAAACTGCAACAAATAGGGAGTGTTAATGATTATTAAGTGCAATTTGAAAGGCTAATCAATTGTACGAAAGGATTTCCTGAAAAGTTTTTGGTTAGTTATTTTATTTTGGGTTTACGAGATGAATTACGGGCAGGGATTACCATGTGGAAACCTACAATACTTTTCAAGCTTTTAAGCTCTCTAAACTAAAAGAAGTGGAGGTGAGTATGTTAGAAAGGAAGTCAAATCCTCATTTTTTTACCCACGAACAACACCAATTTTAACTCCCACCCCTCCAAAAACTCTTGGATCTTCACCATCGTTATTAGGTTCAATACCCTCTAGAACCCTACCAATTTGTAGGCTAACAATAAAGGAGCAAACAGAGAGACACTCAAAGAGATTTTGTTTTAATTGTGATGAACAATTCAAACTGGGGTATCGTTGTAAGAAACCTCAGTTACTCCTTTTAGAAGCTAAAATTATTTGTGATGAGGATATTGAGAAACACGACGAAGCTTCAGAGAATAACGATATGGAAATCTTTATCCATGCACTTATGGGGTCTGCACGTCTGGAAACTATGTGATTTACTGGATTTCTAATAAGGCGTTGTGTTACTATTTTGGTGGACTCAGGCTCAACCCACAATTTTGCAAGTCCTTTACTCGCTAAACAATGTGGGTGTATAATCTCTAATATGGATGCCTTTAAGGTTACGGTTGCGGGCGGAGGTACTGTTGTTTAAAGTTACGATAAAATTTCTGACCTTGAATTAAATACTCAAGGATTTTTTATTACCTCTGATTTTTTTCTTACTACCTATTAGCAGTTGTGACGTGGTTTTGGGTACTCAATGGCTTTGCTCATTAGGTCCTATTTTGTGGGATTTTTCAGAACTTACTATGCAGTTTTTTCTTAATGGATGCAATATTAAATTAATGAGAAATATATCATGTAACTATTTTCTCCCTACGAGCGAAATCAATCGGTTACTATTATAGGAAAGGCAAGGCATTTTTGTCCAACTTATGGCAACCACGGGGGAAGCAACGAAACTTGAAATTTCAACCCTTATTGATCAAATATTACATAAATATTCCCGCGTATTTAGTGAATCACAAGGTCTCCCACCCCGACATTCTCATGACCACCAGATTCCTTTGATTCCAGGGAGCCATCAGACTAATGTAAGACCATATCGTTATCCTCGTTTTTAAAAGAATGATTGAGATTGAGCGAATTGTTAAAGAAATGCTTGGTGTTGGTTTTATTCAACCAAGTGTGAGTCCTCATTCTTCTACGATATTACTTGTAAGGAAGAAAGATGGCTCGTGGCGCATGTGTATCGATTATAAGGCTCTCAACAATATAACCATTAAGGATCGTTATCCGATACCTATTATCGATGAACTTTTGGATGAATTACATGGCGCCTCTATCTTTATAAAATTGGATCTTCGCACGGGGTATCATCAAATACGAGTATGTGAAAACGACATCCCAAAAATAGCATTTTGCACTCATAATGGTCACTATGAATTTCTTGTTATGCCATTCAGCCTTTCGAATACACCAAAGACATTTTAAAGTCTTATGAATGAGATTTTTTGGTCCTTACAACGATGTGTTCTTGTTTTTTTTACGATATCTTGATATATAGTCATTCTCTGGAGGAGCATAAGCAACATCACTCAGAAGTACTTAAGCTTTTTCAACAACATCAGCTCTATGTCAAAACCTCAAAATGTTCTATTGGTCGCGACTCAGTCGATTATTTGGGACATACTATTTCGGCTCAGAGAGTAGCGGTGGATCCAGATAAAATTAAGTGTATGGTAAATTGGCCTAAGCTTTCTGTTATCAAGGCATTAAAGGGTTTCCTAGGACTAACAGGTTATTATCAAAAATTTGTTGAGGACTATAGCAAAATTTATGTTCATCTAACGAATATGCTGAAGAAAGACTTATTCATTTAGAATCGAGAAGCAAAGGTTGCTTTCGATACTATCAAGACCTCAATGACTACAACTCCGGTTCAAGCCTTACAGGATTTCTCCAAAACTTTTCGAGTTGAAACTAACGCTTTAGGGTATGGTATTGGTATTGTTCTCATGCAAGAAGGTCATCCCTTGACTTTTCTAAATCAGGGTTTATTAGGTAAAAATCTCAATCTTTTCATTTATGACAATGAGATGTTAGCCATTGTTTTTCCAGTTAACAAGTGGTGACTGTACCTTCTTGGACGTTACTTCAAAATTATCACAGACCACAAAAGCTTAAAAAAATAGAACTGAGGGTTTCATCTATGGAACAACAAAAGTGGGTGACGAAATTGTTAGAGTATGATTACAAAATTCTTTATCGGAAAGGTTTTAAAAACTTTGTCACAGATCCATTGTCAAGGATAGAAGAAGAGATACAACTACTTGCCATTTCATTACTGATTCTTTCTACTATCGCCATTATGCAAGAAGTCTACGTCGATCCCAAATTATCTGAAATCATCAACAAACTGTCCTCCTCTCAACTGGTTTAAAATTATTCTTATGAAGCAGACATCCTTTGTTATAAGGGGAGAATTGTTGTCCCTCATTCATCCTCTTGGTGTGCAAAGATTCTTCAAGAATTTCACGCCTCCCCCTCAAGTGGTCACTCGAGCTTTTGACAGACTTATAAACGGATTCGTTGTAACTTCTATTGAAAGGGTATTGAACAATCAGTTAAGTTGTATGTTGTGGAATGTGATATTTGCCAATGGAACAAGGCAGAATGCATTTTACCACCCGGATTATTACAACCATTGCCTACTCCAGACAATATTTGGGAAGACATCTTTATGGATTTTACTGATGGACTTCCTAGTTCTTCCAGAAAGACTTCAGTTATGATGGTTGTTGACCAACTTTCTAAGTGTGCTCATTTTAGTGCACTCCAACACCCCTATACAACTTCTAAAGTGGCCAAAATTTTTGTTTTCGGTGTGGCTCATTTGCATGGTATGTCGCGTTCCATAGTTAGTGATCATGATCCTATTTTTCTTAGCAATTTTTGGGAGGAATTTTTTACATTACAAGGGAGCATCTTGTCCAAGAGTTTTGCATATCATCCCCAATTAGATGGTTAGACGGATGTATTCAATCGTTCCCTTGATAAATATTTGTTATGCTTTACGGTCAACAACATACTGAATGGCTGAAATGGCTTCCATAGGGGGAGTGGTGGTACAATACTACCTATCAATCTGCAATTAAGATGAGTCCCTTTAATGTTGTTTATGGGAAACCACCTCCTAATATTGATTCTTATTTTCCTGGTTCGACAAATGTTTACTCCGTCGATGTTGCTTTACTAGATAGAAACCATATATTACATCTTTCGAAAGAGAATCTAAATGAGGCACAAGCATGAATGAAGTTTTTTGCAGATAGACACTATACAAATGTGTTCCCAACCTTATCGTCCATCTACAATCAACCCCCAAGGAACAAATAAACTTTCCCCTCAATTTTAAGGACATTTTCAAGTCATTTCGAGAATTGGTTCAGTCGCGTGCAAATTAGAATTACCTCAGGAAAGTCGTATACATCCGGTGTTTCATGTTTTATGCTTAAAGAAAAAGTTGGGAACACATTTAACGATTTTAAACAGGAGTATATTAAAAAAAAGACAATCGAGCAATCACTAAGGTGTTGGTGCATTAGGATGGTCTTTCAAAGGAAGAAGCGGCGTAGGAAGAATATTATGACTTCATTGCACGCTTTCCAAATTTTGTGTCTTGAGGACAAGCCGTTTTCAAAGTAAAGGTGGATGTTAGGATTTTACTTCTATTTTGAGTTTATTTGATTGTTAAGTTAATTTCTTCCTTATTTAGTTATCTATATATTATCCAAGAAGGGTATTTTTCGTATAGACAAGTTTGCCCACAAGAGAAAAACAAAGAGGGGTTGAGATTTAATGACAGGGAACGATGGACGGATCAGATCTTTTTACCTATTAGAAGAGAAAGGGTAAAAATATAGTTTAATCTAAAACCCTCAAGTCTTTCTTACTAACCACATATCTATCTCATGTCTCTCTTTCTCCCTTTCCTTCATGCCCTCTCTCCTACTCATAACAGTCTCTCTCTTTGCCAACAATGATAAATCCAACGAAACTCAACGATTTGATTTAAACAAGGTATAGTCCCCTGTACTTGGGGTTTTGATTTAAACCCAACGAAACTCAGCGATTTGAAGGTATGGTGGTCTCTCTCTATCTTAATGAGGTTTATGAGATTCTAATTTTAGTTTAATAAACTAAAAATTTTTATGTTTTAGGAGAGACGAAGAAGAAGATGGAGGGCAAACAGGGGAGAAACCATCTCTACCAATATAAATTTAAGGATTGAGTATGGTTTTACCGAATTTGAAAAGTAAGAAAAAGGGGAAACAAAAAAAGGGTTTGAAGTCGCTCTTAATTGTACATACTATTAACATCTTCTATTTGGAGGTTTCAATTGCACCATTTGCCAAAACTCAGGTGGTGATTTGAAATAAGATTTAAGACTTAGTAGATTTTTTATATGGTTTTGTGAAATTAGGTTTCATTTTTGATAGGACTGGAATGCGTGATTCGAGCGGTATGTTTTATCTCCACTTTTGTATTTTGATTTCACCATGTTATGCTTCCTTTCACCATATTATGCTTTACCTAAAATTCACCCATGAGTTTTATGTGAAATACTTTTCAGGCTTTTGTTTACTTAATTCAAATATATCCTGAAATATATTTATGCTTTCACCTCTATGACTGTTTGGTTATAAAGCATTTACTGTATGTTTAGCTTTCCTAGATTTAATCTAAATTAGTGTTGCACCCTTAAATCGTTTCGGGCATTTGAAACACACCCTGAATCTTACCCACCACTGTATTGGTTGGGGTTATGGCCGATGTGTATATACTAAATACAAAATTTACACTATGCCAAATGTTGTTATAGGCAAAACAAGCCCTTGAGTTTAGTTCCATCTCTGTATTTGTTGGGGTAAGTTTGTATGTATTTGTGTAATAGAAGTTTATTTGCTTACCAAAAAAATAAAATAATAATAGAAGCTTCAATGGATTTCTTGAATGTTTGCGTACCAAACAAACCCTTAATTATAGCCATTTATTTTCATCAAACCCACCGGATCTTTCCCTGTCAAAACACTAAAATTATGGATTTTTACATGTTGTGTTCTTCCTTATTGTTTGGTTTCGTGTCAAAACACTTAATTATATACCTTTTGATGCAACGTGCAAGTTTTGCAATATCTTAGGGTTGGCTGATTATATTGGTTTGGTTCAATGCAACTATAAATCTTGAGATATGTAAGAAGTTCTTTTCATATTTCCGAAATAAACGATTTGATACATATAGGATCCATGCAACCTACCCACTGTATGTTTTTTTCACTAACCATGTCACTTAACATTTATCAATCCCCTCTCTCTATACTATGCTCTTTGATTTTAAATATATTTGTGATTTTTTTTTACGATGTATTATTTTTTGTTTTCAGGAAAAAAAAATTCTGATTAGGAATGGAAAAGCAATCTTCTTATTAACTCATCAATAAAGATCCGAGGAGACACTTTGTCAAAAAACACGGAGGAATGATATTGTGACATTGTTGATTCATAACCATTCACAACGTCAATGCATTTGTTATAGATTATGAATATGTCGAAGAGGTTGACAATGATTTTTTTTTTTTTGTAGGATTAATAAGTTGGCTCTATCACATTATGGAATTTTAGATTCTTATGGAACCACGTTGATCATATGTCCTTGGTATATAATTTTCTTATTAATGGTTGGATGTTATGTCGTTGATGCAATTTTCACTTATGAATGGTTTTAATCTCCATTTTGCTTTCATAATCTTTAAGTGCAACATAGTGCAGTATCAAATCAATATATGCAACTATGGTATATCTAAAATTGGTAGTCAATATGCTTACGAGTTTTAGCGTTAATGGACATATTTTGTAATGCCGAAGGCACGTCGACGTATTCACCATGGTGAGCCACGGGTAGTACTAGTTTTTATTTATTAGAGCTTAGTTTCTATTTTTATTTGTAAGCCTTGAGGCAATGCCTATGTAAAGGCTAGAACTAGATTGTCAAGGAATCAATGAATAATAGCTTTTCTTCTTCAATCTCTGTCTCCTCTTAGCTAATTCTCTTTTTATCTTCTAAGAACTCTTCTACTCTTTCAATCTTTTAATTCTTACCCTAATTTCAGTTCTTAATACTAGTAACCTATCACCGGCCACCAACTCCGGTTGTTTCCCTCCGGTAACCAGAATACTAGTTTACCCTTTTGGGTAATTTCGCCAAAATACAAACAGCAATCTCAATCAAATCGTCTATAAATATCCCCTTCTCTCTCAGTCAGATTATTTTTTTTCTCGAAGAATCATCATCGAAGAATTAGGGTTTCAAGCGCAGTCACTGATCATCAACATCAGCATCAACATCAACATCAACATTCAAATTAGGGTTTCGATCGCTGTGAGAAGATACGAAAGCTTGTAATTGGTTGATCCAAATTATTAGGGTTTCTAATTGTTTATTTCTTTGATTTCTATTTTGATGATGAATCTCTTGTAACTCAAATTGAATGATAACAAAATTAGTAGAAGCGGGACTGGATGGAGTGTAATAATCTACAATTCATATTTCTCTCTCTCTCTCTCTCTACTTTGATTCAATGTTTGTGAGAATTAATAGTTGTTTATGAGGGATTAGAGCTAAAAAGGGGGTAATCTTTAAAACTCTAATTTGTATATCTGTGGTAATTTTAGTTCTAGTGGTAAAAAAACGAAATCCCCCAAAAAGTAAGGGAAAACACTCAACAGATAAATGAGTAGTACACACCAGCTTGGAGTTACTGAACCCATTTCCTTGGGTGGGCCGACTGAATTTGATACCAGCAAGAACCAGGAACTCGAAAAGGTTTGTTCTTTTCACTTTGTTTTGAGAAAAAAAGGATCAAAATATCAAATTTATTGGATATATCGGATACCTGCTGATCGGGCAAGCTGAATAATGCCTCTTAGACCATGGCACACGGAAACTCTTATAGTGATCGATTTGTTTGACAAGTTCAGTTTGTAGAATCAGCGAATATATAAAGGGTGTTACTGAGATATACGTCTACAATGTATTACTGAAATGTGGCTTGATGGATGTATACATTAAGTTTGGTAATTTGATCCTTTGTATAAAGAGCTATATGAAGTACTGTTTTTTAAGTGGTTGTGGTTTGATCAGTTTCTTGTAGATGCGGGGCTGTATGAAAGCCAGCAGGAAGCTGTTTATAGGGAAGAGGTGCTTGGAAGATTAGATCAGGTTGAATGCCGAAAGCAGTGTGCATTTAATTGTGTTACTGTGAACTATTTTATCGTTTTTAACTGTTTTAAATGAAAATGTAACAGATTGTGAAGGAATGGGTGAAAACTGTGAGCCGTAATAAGGGGTTTAACGAGCAGTTGGTTCAAGAAGCAAATGCAAAGATATTCACATTTGGTTCTTATCGTCTAGGGGTAAGATTCATATTTAGGATTTTTAAGGAAACTTTTATTATCTGAAAACTATAGTGGGAATGTTTAGAACTGAAGGTACGAAGTGTAGAGTGCTTAATCCTAATGCACATAAGTTTTCTTTATATCTAGGCGCATGCAACTATTAGTATTAATAAGAAACCATTGGCTACACTCAGAAGTGGACACAAAAGCCGCTTTGGGTTTTGATTTTTTTTTCTTCCTGGGCAAATGGGGTTAAGCCAGAACCCCATATACCAAGATATATAAATGAAAATTAATGTGATTTTGGTAAAAAAGTTAGATTAGGGTTGGAGTTGGCAATAGGATGAGAGTTTGGTAGAGTTGTTGACTGCATGGGTCATTGCTTAAGACTTGTTTCCTTTGTTATTCTTCTTATAAGACATTCATAGATATTCATGAGTACTTAATACAAGAGGTCAAGAACTTGAATCATACTAATATCTCTTGGAATCTTGTCTTTCATCGGAACTTAAATGATTTGAGAATTTGATCCAGTACTCTTTTGGATAAACTGACTAACTTGAATGATAGGATGATCATCCAGTGATTGTGCCAAAGTGGTGGTCTGTTTGAGACATTCTACATTTAACCCATGAGACTCCTTTTCTTCCTTCCCTAAAAAGGAAATTTTGGGCTTCTAAGCTTGGACGTTATTTGTGAACAAAGATCTTAGTATTGACAATGTTTGTGTGAAAAATATAATGAGTCAATGATTATCTTTTTTCCTTGTCCCTTCTTTGAGAGCGTGGTTCGAAAACTCGGATCGCGTTAGCTAGGATCGCTTGATCCAGCTCAAAATCGGCTTGGTCTCGGTGATTTCTCGTAAAAAACATTGGATTGCCTCGGATGGTTTAAACTTGGGCCAACTCTTCTGAGTTTATGCGAGTCAACTTGGAGTGTCTCGAACAGAATCATGTAAATATTTATATAATGTTTAAATCATGCTTCGAAAATGCGGACCGCATCAAACCAACTCGGGCGAGTTGCTTTGGGATTGCTTTGATCCGGTCCGAGTTGGGCTAAAAAATTGGAAAAACTGCAAATCGGAACAACTCGGGACAACTCGTCCCCACTTAAGTTTTTGTGAGTTTCTTGGATCAAATCGGTGTAACGTTGATTTTATATTATTATTGATTATGATCATTTTAAGTTATTTTATATTAGAATGTAGGATTCTTTTCTTCTAAAAGCAAAATAATATTAATATTATTTGATGAGTCATATACGGTACTACAACTCTTATGGGCAGTTTGGGATACAACTTGGGCCATGGTTTGAAAACTCGGACCGGATCGGACCAACTCGGCCGAGTTGCCTCAGGATCGGTCTGATCCGGTCCGAGTTGAGCTTAAAAATCAGAAAAACTATACCTTAGAACAACTCGGGAAACCTCGCCCCAACTCGGGCGAGTTTTAGTCAATTGTCTCAGATCGGATCGGTGGATCCTTGAATTTTTTTATTATTGTTTTTTATTATCTCAGGTTATTATATTTTAGAATGTAGGATTTTTTTTCTTTTAAAAGAAAAGTAATATAAGTATTATTTGATATGAGTCATATATGGTACTGCATCTCTTTCGGGTAGTCTGGGATACACCCTGGGTAATTCGGTACTAGTATTACTTATCGACTGGGTAATGCTTTTTTCTCTTCGATTCCTTGAGACGGCTATTCCGAATTTTACAATACCATTAGGGAGTGCATCCTTATCATCGATGCCTAAAATAATTTGGTTAAGCAAATGAGTAATCAAATCATGTAGTTGTTTTATTATGTAGCTCGTATTGCTTGTATTTTTGTGTGATGTGTTGTGTTGTGTTGTGTTTGTATCATTTGTGTTTTGAGTATTTGAATTATCTTTGTATTTGTATATTTCGTGAAGAGTTCACTTTGTATCTTTGGTGTGGATTGTACTTGACCAACTCTAATATTGTATGTGGATTGATTATTTGAGTTTTAAAATGAACTAGTAATAATTTAAGATACATATATAATACCTTATGCTGAAAAATACGAACTTGGGTTAACTGAGACCAACTCGGGTCCTGAGTTCGAGTTTTTGAACCATATGATAAGGTGAAGTCAAGAGCGTTTGTCATGGTTTCTTTTAAAGCTTTCTTTTTTTGGTTTAGTAAAGCCATGACAGATTTGACGCAAATATACTTTGAGTTTCTTGTGGTAAAGTGGAATGATACTATCACGAGATGATTCTTGTGACGAAAAGTGATTTCTTGGCAGCTTTTTTCTTTGCGTTTTTTAACCTCTTGGAGAGGCGTGTATATCATCAATAAATATTACATTTATTAAAACACATCCTCCTTTAATATAACAAGCAACATAGCAGGCATTGAGCTTGGGGATAAAACACTTTCACCCATTATTACATTATATAAAGAAGTAAGAAAATTAGCAACCCTATTTGTATCTTCCTGTGTTTAAAAAGGCGGAGGTGAAAGGCGGAGGTGAAAGGCGGAGGTGAATACTTAGTGAGGTGGAAGGCGGTATGAGGCGTAAACCTCACTAAAAGCGAGACGTAAAGCCTCAGTTTTCTTTCATATGCTAGTAATTTTTTTCCGCAAAGTTCATTGAAAAAATGATAACTTTAGAAGAGTTATTTTGTAGATATTGTTAAAGAACCTAATCTCAAGATGTATTTTCTAGTAAAAATAATAAGTAAAGGGTTAAAAATTCATTTTTGAGATTTAAGCCTCAATTATTAGTGAGGTGTTAGTGAGGCGTAAGTCTCAGTACGGAAGTGTTTATGAGGCGGTTCGGAGGCGTAAGCCTCAGTGCGTTAAAACAATGGTATCTTCATAAACATGAAAAAAACAAAAGATCTCGAGTCCTTTAATGATTTTCTTGATGCCTTGTGCTGTCAGGTAGCAATCCCAAGGGGGCTCACACCCATCTCTCAAGTAGAGAGCATCAGATCTGCCTATAATGATCTTCTTATATATGCCCTTATATCGCCCATCTAAATTGCATTCTTACTATATTATTTTGGAAAAAATTGATAAAGACATTATCTTTAAAGGAACTTGCATGTAGTGCTAGTACTTAGGTAACGCTGCAATGCACATAGACCTTACAACTGATAAGCTACACAAGTAGGGGGCATTACTTTCTTTTGTATTTTGTGCTCTACGACTGAGGAATTATTGATCTCCTTATTATCTAAGATTCTGTATTATACTATTTTTTAGTAGTATTTTATTTACATAATCAGATCTTTTGATACCATCCTGATTCACTGTATGAGCGTTTGGATTCGAATTGTATAAATTTCTCTTAGGGAGGCAGGATATATGGAGGTTTTCGCTTTACACTGTTATTTTACCTATTATTTAGTTGGTTGCAGTGGTGTTTGAGTGCTTTAAAGTACATAAAGTTTGAAGGAAGTTTTGGTGATCATAATTACAGGTCTTTGTTTTTTGGTACGAAGCACCACGAGTATAAGTGATGGCTTTTTTGATTTCCATACATACCTTGTGAAACTTGGTCCGGGCGTGCTTCTTTCCATATGAGTTAGAATTGCCCAACTCCTTTTTTCCTTGAAAGATCATGTTATTTTTTCATCTCTATGGTCCCCACGTAACAGCAAAGGGAACACTTTTCCTAAAGGACCTACTAAATGGAGACTTAAAGATTCACTTCTTCTGCATGAACCAAATCCCATCCCTAACTTACAGTCACTTTGTCCATATGCTCTGCGACCCCAGGATTTGTCTGCCCATTCCAAGAGCCCCTTGTTCGGAGGGAGAAACTTCAGAACATTTTTATTCAGAATTGTTACACTTATACTCTAAAAAAATAGTGCCTTAGAGATCCGTTTTCTCTGCATGACCCAAATCCCATCCCAAGCTTACAATTGCTTCTTCCATATTTGTTTTGCTAAGTACTCCGGGCTGCGACTCTTTTCTGGTGGTGTCAATATTCACATTTGCAATTTGTAACCCATCAGGATTTGTTGGCCCAAAGCAAAAGCCCCTTGTTCCTTGGACATTTTTTTCTTCTGGTTACAACATCTCACTTTGAGCATTCTGTAATAGCTACCCATCAAGCTAGTACGCCTGGAACACAAAATGAAGATTTTTGACGGGGTTGAAGGATATTTATTGAGATATTGGTCTCTATCAGGGTTTCACTTGTGGGCTTCTTACTAGAGAGACTTCAAAAGAATAAAATTATTTGAGAATATAGTATTCAACTTGGATTTTCTAATTCTTGACATATTTTATGTAGAGAATTGTACATGGTATTCTTGGTGTATTTTCTTTAATTTCTTTTCTCTGCTTTCTCTTTGTTTACTATCCTCCTTTATCCTTTAGGAGCTGGGATTTTGACATGGGGTGCTTATATCGTCTCTGTTGCTTTATTCTTTTGTTTAAATCGTCTTAAGTTCTTGAAGCTAGCATTAATATATTTACAAGTTACTCAAAGAATGATCCTTAAGAAATTATAGTTGCTTGAATACATTTATTGTCTTTGAACTCCTGGTATCCTGTGGCTGGGTTTTGGATGTTTCACTGCCTTTGGCAAGAAGAATAGCCTACTAGTCTGCAGAGACCTTTGTAGGTTTAAGCTTGCAATTATTTTCCGTAACCTCTGTTATTAGGAGGCTATCATGCTTTCAGAGCTGTATCTTTTCATTTGTATTTTGCGATACACTGGTCTTGACTGCATTTTCTTCTTCTTCTTCTTCTTTTTCTTCTTCTTCTTCTTCTTGTGTCTTGTCAAATAGGTACATGGCCCTGGTGCAGATATAGACACTCTCTGCGTCGGACCTAGACATGCAACAAGAGATGTGCAATCTTTTACCTCTTCGGTTTAACATTACTTGACTCTGATAACTTGGTTTAACAGTCATTAATCACATACATAACCTGTCTGCAGGAGGATTTCTTTGGGGAACTCCATAACATGCTAACAGAGATGCCTGAAGTAACAGAGTTGCACCCCGTCCCTGATGCTCATGTACCTGTGATGAAATTCAAGTTCAACACGGTATCTATAGATCTGCTTTATGCAAAGCTCTCACTTTGGGTTATTCCTGAAGTAAGTATTAGTTTCTTACGTATTATATTCTGTTCATCTTACCTGGAAGAGTTTGATATATAGCACTGTGTAAATGGACGAGACACTTTTATTCCCCCTTCCTAGTATGCATACTCTAGTATCAGATATGGAGCCACCACTTTCATTTTGGTTTCTGATATTGTCCCTTTTGGAGTTAATGAAATTTTGAACCATTATTACTTACGCTAGGAAAATTTATCATCTCCCAAAACCAGATTGTGCAATGACTTAATCTATCTAAAATAATGGTTTAGATGATATTCATCGACCAATTGAGATTTAACAGTCATTTTTTTTCTTTCTTAAGGAATTTTGCACACGAAGGCTACACATTGAACATATTAGATCC
The DNA here is from genome assembly GCA_014058105.1 of Kingdonia uniflora. Classification (NCBI taxonomy): domain Eukaryota; kingdom Viridiplantae; phylum Streptophyta; class Magnoliopsida; order Ranunculales; family Circaeasteraceae; genus Kingdonia; species Kingdonia uniflora. Next base: position 2,558,878 of record JACGCM010001226.1, read on the forward strand.
ATGTAAGGACACACAATTATATGATATATATATATTGATGATGGTTGCACCGTGCATGTGTTGTACACACTTTAAAATCTTAATTTGTTTGAATGTATAGGGAGAGATAAAAAGTTAGTGAGGTTTGATCTTATTTTTTTTTGAAAGGTAAGTTCGGATTAGGCAGGACCTCATGTCTCGGTATATTGATAAGACTTACATATGCACTAGTACTGAGTGCCCTAACATCTCCCTCAACGATGACATAAAGTTCCTGAGAATAGGAGCTAGAGGAGATTACAATTTTCCTATAACAGAATGAAATGAGGCAAGATAGTCTGCCCTACTATTAGCTTTTCTATATACTTGTTCTATGTTATAATAATCCAGGGAGCTCATACATCTCAAAATAGCCTTCATCGATCCTCTATTCCTCTACATTGCCAAGGAGGGCTGACGAGGCCTTTCATGATTGTGTAACAACATAAGCAGCATCAAAGTTTTGTTTGCAACCCTTTGGAGACCTCTTTCACAATAAAGAGTTAGGCCTCTTCTATAGTAAGAGGCAGTTTTAAACATTGTGTATTGGCTTCTAAGAGAGGAACCGAAAATGCACTAAATCACATCTCGAGAATGCCATACCAAAGAAGTAAAATCTCACTATGTTAAAATCTACGTGCGGAAGCAATTATTAATCAACACTAATTTGAAAAATAACAATCTCTTTTATTCAAATAAACTCTACGATTTCAAGCTCTCTATACCCGACTAGGGTTTCTCTTCTCTCTCAAAGCTCAACACTAACCTTCTCCCCTCCTAGAACATCATATAAGTAGGAAATCCCCAACTCCTCTCCACTAGCCATTCTCCCAACAAAATAGGAAACTACCAAAGAGTAATCCCCTAATTAGAGGATTTTCAAAAATAAAATAAAATAACTCAAAATAATGCAAAATGGGAAACAATTAGAGATCGGTCACATAGGAAACGTGCATAGGTCGTGGTCGTGACGATCCATGACCTATCAACTTTCCCATCCGCGAAAAAATTTGTCCCGAATTTTTAAGAATCTTGAATTGTGCAACCATTTTGACACGTAATTCATACCGTAGATTATCCCGTGCATCTTTTCGTAACCTGGTTGGGTACCCTTGTACGGGTGTATAGTGTTGTCACCCACATCCATGCGTTTAACACCAAAACTCTTAAACGATGTAATCACATGCTCGTAAAAACTGTTCTCAAATGTAATCTAAAATGGATCAAGAATTTGTGGCCTTCTTTTTGGTTTGCATAACTGCTAGAGCTGGTTATGGGCAGATCTAGCCTGGTGTAAGGCTAACTGCTGGAGCTGGTTCTGGGTAGTGGCATGGCTCAAGGCTGACTGTTAGAGCTAATTATGGGCAGATCTGGCCTGGCTCAAGGCTGAGTGTTGGAAGAGATTCTAAGCAGATGTAGCCTGGCTCAAGGTTGACTGTTGGAGAAGATTGCAATCTCCATCGTGAATCTTCTCTCCTACTACTACTTCAACTTAATGGCATCAGCAAATCTTCCGTTACCAACGGAACTCGCGAGGGCATGCAATTTGGCAAGCATTGCCTCAAGTTGTTTAGACGTCTTCTTGTTCGATTCCATGAGCTCCTTGTTAGACTCTAATAGCAACTTGGTAGGCTCTTCTACTATTTTCAATTGCTCGACTTGCGTTTGTTTCTTTGGCGTTTTCTTCCCCATCGTTCATCGCAAAAGAAAAAAAAATCCCGCAGAATCTTAGTGGCTCTGGTACTAAATTGTTAAAATTTACGTGCGAAAGCAAATAATCAACACTAAATTGGAAAATAAAAATCTCTTTTATTCAAATAAACTCTTCGATTACAAGCTCTCCATACCCGAGTCGACTAGGGTTTATCTTCTCTCTCAAAACTCAACACTAACCGTCCCCTCTCCAAGAAGATCCTATAAGTAGGAAATCCCCAACTTCTCTCCACTAACCCTGTCCAACAAAAGAGGAAACTACCTAAGAGTAATCCCCTAATTAGAGGATTTTCTAAATGAAATAAAATAACTCAAAATAATGCAAAAAGAGGAACATCTAGAGATCGGTCACATAGGAAACGTGCATAGGTCGTGGTCGTGATGGCCCACGACCTATCACACTCATTATAGAGCTACATCGTACAATGTCTGTTAGTGTTAAATCTAAAAATCTTTGGAACGTGGAATAGTAAGCTAATTTTAGTAGCACTTGCTTGGCTGAACAAAAAGTTTACCGCATTTAGCCCAGTTGAAAATCTCTTAAACATTTGTGTCCCCAGCTACATTAACTCTTAAACATTTGTGTCCCCAGCTACATTAAACTGGCTTCCTGGAAGTTATTATTATATTTTTCGGGATTGATTGGAAGTACCTAAGGAAGACTTCTTCAACATCAAGTAGACCTACCGTGTGAGTTATTTTGCTTGACTTCTGGAATGTTGGAACACACATTCAGCTTAAGAAGTCGTGCACACGCTGATGTGCACGTACCAACTACCAAGTTAGGATTTCGTGGGTGAAACGACCTGCGCCCCCCCCCCCCCCCCCCCCCCCCCCCCCCTCTTTCGTGGGTGCACGTACCAACTACCAGCTTAGAGAGTCCTAGTCTTGTATGTGTGTGTAACTCCCGAGGTTGAGTATTTTATATTAATGAGATTTACAAGATAACATTTCTATTGTATGAGAAACTAATAGAGGAACTGATTTGGTAGCCTCTTACCTGACTTGTAATAGTGATGTAGCATTTCTTCCTTCTTTTTTCTTTTTTTTGTCTAAAAAAATGAGCTAGGATTTTCCACATCAAGTACCTAAGGTATACATGGTGATCAGTTTTTTTGTTTTTTTGATAAATAGCATGGTGAACTTATCATGTCAATTTCTTAGTTCTGTCTTTTGCTAGATATTGATTTTTGCGATTTATTACTTTTTTGCTGTAAGAACTGCTCGGTTTGATACAGACGTTGTTACACTGCTAAGGTATAATTTTTTTAATTCCCACTTAAGGGAAATGAAGCAGCATATTCCCCCTATTACTACTAAGATGCACTCTTAGATGGCATTACCTCTACAGAAAAAAATATATGACTTTTTAGTTATCAATGACTTTGGGATCAAATAATTTTTTCTACCTTCTTTTTTTCAATTGAGTTTTACGGAATCTTTGGATCCTCCTTGGGGCATAAACTTCTATGTTTACCTCTTCTAGTTGATCGAAACCACTCTGAAATTGTCCTATATACATCCAGAATTATTTTAGCTTATTTTTATTGTAACTCTGATCTAGATTAGGTGACCATATTTTTTTTTATCGTTGTCTACTATAACATACTTCTTGGACAAGCTTGTTCACTTCCTCTTTTTGTAATAGGCATAGTTAAAATGTGCTTTACGCATGAATATCAGAAGGGCCTCAGGAATTGATAATTTTAGAGATGCCATGAGTCCTATTTATGTAAGCAAATGTGAATTAAAATGGGCCGTGATCTCCATTTATGAGAAGAGGGTGGATATTGCAAAACGTAACATCGACACAGGTACATGTGTAGGTGTCTGATATGGGTACGAGACACGACAACTTCAAAAAAAGTGAACACGCGGACAGAACCTCGCACTTTTCTTCACATTTATTATTTGCATTCAAATAAGGATTCTATACATTTATTATATTCCATACTTCTATTAGAAATGTTACAAACATATATCTGATCGACATAGGTTGGTTTATATCTAATGAAAAACATTGAAAATGTGATAGAAAGTACGACTGATTAACATGTTTAAAGGCTTGAAAACTTTTAAAGATATGTTAAATAGTTGATGATCTAGGCAAGGAGCCCAGTTGGTTGTCCGCACGTGTCAGTGTGTAGACACGTTGGACACGGAGTTTTTTTTTCTTTTAGATATCGAGTGTCCATGTTAATAGATTTCGAATTATGGTGCCAAATTTTGTATGGGGTCTATTGGGAGTATCCCTAAATAAATTCGATCACGGTTCTTTTCAGTCACTGCAGTTGGTTGTGTTTTTGATATTCAAATGCCTTTCTTCTAGTTGTTATTGTATTGAGAAGAATCACTATCATTTAGTTTGGCTGTTTGTTCGTTGTGATTTTTATTTGGCTGGTCGTCAGTTGTTCGTTTTCAGTTGAAGTGTCTCCTCTTGTGTGAGTACATTCTGTACTTATTTTGGATCTGTTTGCACCATTATTTTCTTGTTTTATAGGACCTAGATATATCACAGGACTCAATACTACAAAATGCAGATGAGCAAACAGTTCGTAGCCTTAACGGATGCAGAGTCACTGACCAAATTTTGCGTTTGGTGCCAAGTATTCAGGTTACAGTTACTTATCAAAACATGTACATATATGTGCTACTTTCTCTCTTTACTGTTTGTTGACTGTGTTCAAATTTTCCCTGATCCAGAGTTTTCGAACAACCTTGAGAGGCATGAGACTTTGGGCAAAACGCCGAGGAGTTTATTCTAATGTATGTGATCGACATTCTGATGTACGTCGAGGGTAATTGTTGTACTTGTTTATATGCTAAAATTGGGTTCCTATTTCGTGTCTTGTTATGACCAGGTTACAGGATTTCTTGGTGGTATCAACTGGGCTTTGCTTGTTGCTCGTATATGCCAATTATACCCGAATGCATTGCCTAGTATGTTGGTATTTCGGTTCTTCAGGGTTTACACTCAGTGGCGTTGGCCTAATCCAGTCATGCTATGTGCTATTGAAGAAGGATCTCTTGGACTTCCAGTTTGGGATCCGAGAAGATATTTCCGAGATAGGAGTCATCTCATGCCCATTATAACGCCTGCTTACCCTTGTATGAATTCCAGCTACAATGTATCATACAGTACATTGCGTGTTATGATGGAAGAGTTCCAAAGGGGAAATGAAATCTGTGAGGTATGTATTAGAAGCTTATGTCATTTTAAACCTTTTGCCAAAAAAGCAGGAGCTCCAAAAGGAAATGTTATTAACTTGAAATGTCCATGTTATGCCCCTTTGAGTCTTTTAAAGTTGAATCAGAGAAAGTGAAATACTAAGTGAACTACGAGAAAGAAAAGATTGTCCGTGCAAATCTTCATAGCCAGCATGAAATAATCAATTTTATCAAAATAGCTTCAATTTTTGATTAATTAAGTATCTTCATCTTATTAAATAAAATAATTAGTCCTTTGCAGTTATTTCAGACATATTCTTTGATATTCGCCTAGAGTATATTCCTAAATCTTTTTGCGGAGAATTTTGTGCATCTGACTATGATATTTGAATCTGACTTAACTGGGATATCGCTGCCAAACTTTACTCCTAGGCGAAACCCTAAGCCTTGATTTTTGGCCTCTTACAAGAATGCTATTGTCAGACGTCCACATTGTTTTCTCTGCGATTTTTTTTTTTTTTTTTTTTTTTTTTAAGCCGGTTTTATATAGGGATCCGTAAGCCTGAGTTTCCAACTCCATGAGGTTTCGAACCCACGACCTCTCTCTAGGTGGAAAGGTACAACCACCACTGGGCCAAGAGCCCAATGGTTCTCTCTCTCTCTCTTTGTGAAATCTGTTCTTGACAATCTGTTGTTATGTTGTATGAACTATTGAACTTCATTTCCTGACATGGTTCAGAAACGTATATTTCCCCCAAAGTTGGCTATTTATTGAAATATGCATCTTTACTCTTTCACTTTCCAATCAAATGATTGAACATAGACATTTATTTTTCACAGGCGATGGAGATAAATAGTGCTGACTGGAACACTCTTATTGAGCCTTACCCTTTCTTTGAAGTATACAAAAATTATCTGCAAATAGATATCTCTGCAAATGATGACAGTGATTTGAGGCAATGGAAAGGCTGGGTGGAATCTCGACTTCGTCAGCTAACGTTAAAGGTAATTACTTTTTCTAAAGTGATTGAGAGGAAAATACTTGGTTAACTTGATAATAACTATTACAAAGACAACCAGCGGGGGTTGGTGCAACGGTTAGGACAGCGCCTCATGGCGCAAATGTCCTGGGGTTGAACCACCACCATTATGGGCCACCCTCCAGGAATTATCTTGACTTAAACGGCGCGTGCGGACTGTCGGGTTTGTAATGGGCCCAAGGGAGTAGTTAGGCAAGTCGTGAAAAATGATGAACCCAGTGAACCTCTGGTTCCAAAAAAAAGAAGAAAAAAAGCTATGACAAAGACATGTCTGTTTTTTTATCTTCTAAGTGGAGTCTAGGAACCTCTGGTTCCAAAAAAAAGAAGAAAAAAAGCTATGACAAAGACATGCCTGTTTTTTTATCTTCTAAGTGGAGTCTAGGAACCGTTGTAATAACTTGAACACTAAGTTATCTAGACTACTAAGTAGAGTTCTGTTGGCTGGTAGTTACTTAGTACTCTAGGTAACTTAATGTTGGCCAACTGGGCATAGTAACTCTAAACAATCCTCCTCAAGCTGAAAAGTACAAACTCTATACTCCGACCTTAAATTACAAGTAGTATTCTCCCTCAAAATAAAATAAATGATTAAAAGGCTCGATACCCCAAATGAACTTGAGCCTTCAATGACTTCAACGTAATCTTTATACTTCATCTGCTAACTTAAAAAAAATAACAAAGAGATGCCTATTTTCTTTCTAAGTGGAGTCTAGAAACCGTTGTTGTAACTTGAACACTAAGTTGCCTAAGTTACCTAGACTACCAAGTGGAGTCCAGTTGGCCAACAGTGGTAGTTACTTAGTAGTTGTAACTTAATGTTAGCTAGCTGGACATACTAAATCTAAGCACTCCCCCTTAAGCTGAAGCGTACAAACTTTGTACTCCGAGCATAAATTACAAGTAGCAATCTCCCTCAATTAAAATAAAAAATTAAAAGACTTGATACCCCAAACGAATTTGAGCCTTCAATGACTTCATTGTTATCTTCATACTTCATCTGGCGGAATCTTTACCACTTTATGGTTATCGTTTCCTTGTTAGCGGTGCGATGCTTCTTTATCATTTTCTTGATGACCATGAGAGTTTCATACTGAGATTAGAAATAATACTTATACGGGATTTCGTTCGAAACCTGGGATCAACCGAAGATACTTCTCATAGATTGAATAGCCGAATCTCAATACTATACTAGTTGGATAAGTGCACATGGTGGAATTTATTACATCTGTTGAAGACCGATCTCTAGCATCTCTAAATAATTGGTATATTGATACCAACAATGCAAACTAAGAACAAGCTGACAAATTTTGATGCCCGCAGCATTAATCTCAGCCGAGGATTCAATCATAAATATAAGCATGTCAAATTATCTGCAAACAACATGAACCAATAATAAGTCAATAACAAGACAATTCACTTATTAAAGAATGATGTCTGCAGCAGTATTTGTGTTCAAAACCAAACAAAAATCTTGATCTAAGACTTCTAAGAGAGTGGAGAATCCACCATAAATAGATCTACAAGAGTAGCAATGAAGAAGACGAGCAGATCTTGTCTAATGGCATTGATTTTGCTTATACCAAAGATAACTTATTACTTCTCGAACATTAAGTTAATAATACTACAATTCACTTATTAAACAATGATCCCCGCAGCAACATTTGGCTCAAAATCAAAAAAGTATATTGATAGTGGACTTCTAAAAGTGGGGAGAACCCACTATAAATGGATCTACAAGAGTTGCAATGAAAAAGACGACCAGATCTTGTCTAATAGCATTGATTTTGCTTATACGTAAAGGTACCTTAGTGAATCTCGAACATTCGAACAAAGAAGAAGAGTTGACCCGCCATTAGGTATAATAGTGGGAGTTGAGCATGAGCAGCTAAGCTACTGTGTACTACAAGCAGAAGGAAGGAGTCAATCTCTTGCTGATTAGAGTGAAGTGAGGAGGTGAGTCATAGCATAGATAGCAGTAGCGGCATAGATAGAGTCTGATCTTTGACACATTGGAGCAACACATTGGTGAGTCAATGATGAACGGGACCCAGGCAAGAGTGGGTGATGCTATCAAAGCGAAGATGTAAGCTGTGAAGCAGCCCCAGTAGAGCAATGGGCGTAAGCCAGGAAGATGAGGCCAGAGCCCATAGAACTAGAAAGAGAACCTTAGAACCTGACCAGGAAGCGATAGTTGGACAGGCATATAAGGTTCCTTAGTGAATCTCGAAAATTCGAACAAAGAAGAAGAGTTGAACAGGCACACACTGTTAACCTTTAGACAAATAGAAGGGAAAAATAAGAGTTGTCAATCATAAACTTTATATACTCGATAAAATTAACAAATCCAAATATGACGCTTGATTTAGGGTTTTCACGTTAAAGAAGAAAGCACAACGACAATCAATAAAGATCTTGATTCAAAAGGGTTTGAGGAATCCAAGAACGAGGGTCTTAAAGGTACATTATTCACTAAGAACACCGTTCGTGAAACACTGCTCACTTAAACGTTGTTCATGGAACATTTTTCATCAAAAACATTGTTCACGTGCGCTCAATTTTTTTTTTTTATCTGCAGATTTTGGGAGAAACTAAATGAACAAAAAATATATATTATACCTGACTTTTAGTTACCCCATAGCAGCCAGTACTGTCCACAAGACCTTAATTCTTTTTCTTTTTATAGATTTAGGAAGAAACAAGTTAAGCGAAATAATATACTTGTGCGATTATCGTCAAGATGGAGTTATTTTGTTTAGAGTGGCTTCAATACGATGTAAATTGAATTTAGCTTAATAATAAATATTACAAAGACATGGATATTCATAGGCAAACGTGGACTCTAGAAAACCCTAGTACATGTTACTTAGGCTACTATGATATGGTGTAAAAGACAGTCCCTTAATGTACTAAAAACCTTTTCATAGGGTTTTCCTTACTAGAGCAGTCTACACGAAAAACGTTCTTCTTACTTTGGCTCTTTCTAATTTATTCAGATCGAGAGAAGCACAAAGCTTCAATGCCATCCGCACCCTGGGGATTTCTCAGACAGATCCAGACCATTCCATTGTTCTTTTTTCATGGGTCTGCTACGAAATCAAGAATATCCTGTACATGAAGGTGAACAATTTGATATCAGGGCAGCAGTTGATGAATTTAAGCAATCCGTTGGAATGTACAGTCTTTTGAAACCAGGAATGGTTATTGGTGTGTCTCACGTACAACGAAAAAACATTCCTCTCTTTGTCTTTCCTGGAAGTGTTCGTCCACCTCGCCCTCCTAAATCAGCTTTTCCGAAACCGAAGGTCTCTAAACCTGTTCAAGGAGATAAACCACGTGAAAATGGATCAGAGGTTGTTGTAGGAGCAGATGAGGAACGGAAGAGAAAGCACAGTGACAATGATGCAAGGAATAACCCAAAAGCTTCAACTTTTTTAACTCCCAATGCTGTTAATGGACAAACAATTGGGCCATCTGGAAGTTGTAGTCCGCCTCTCACTGATTTATTTGAACCAGAAGTGCGAAGAAAGAGAATGAAAGTCGAAGACAGCTTAGAGGGGAGCCCAGAAAGTGCAAGAAATCTCACCCAAATTTCTCCTTGCGGTGGAGAAGTCGAGGAACTTCTGAGGTCCAGCGTGTATCTGAGGCCCCCCTCCAATGCTCCTTGTTCATTTGAAGCAGAGAAGCTTGCAGTTGAAAATATTTCTAGTCCATCTGTTGTTCAACACAAGTTCTCAAACAATCCTGATGTAGATGAAGATGAACTAGGATCAACACAGCTATTGAATGATCTTGTAGTGGGTACTAAAGGCAGTATGACGAAGTCATCAACAATAAATGGAGTCATTCCCCAAATGGGTTTTTTACAGAACGGAGGCTCAGAGGAACTTGAGGTTTGGACTCCTAGCTATAATTTTCGCTTTTGCATACATACAGAAATCTCTCCCATCATTCTATTGCTCTTCTTTAAGTAGATAAAATTTTCCACTATTACTTAACAACTTTCAATGACCATTAACTATCCTTTTTTGAAACAGCAACCTAACTGCTAACCTTCATATTACGATTTTTCTGTGGCTGGGGGATGTCATTGTATGATTTATCTTATAAATGTAGAATGAAATTACTTTGTGATAAATCATTACCATCAGATTACATGGATGTCCTTTGTTTAGAAGTTTCTGAACATGGTGACACACGTGTAGTTCGAGCTTCTGAAAGTGCAATTAAAACATGTGTCGTTAGGTTTTTTCCTGAATGACCCATATATAATGAAACATTAATTCTGAAAGTATCCTTTAGAACAAAATTCCAGTAATATTGTAAAACATGTGTAATAGTGAAGTCCATAACTAATACTCTTCAAATTTTCTACTCAGTGTACTTTTTTGTTGTTGTTGCAAGATGCGCAAATGAAACTTAAGGTTCTGGGTTCTTTAGATTTTCGTACCACTAATTAGAAATAAATTTTGAGAAGTACCTTTTCATTTCAAAATGCACTATGAGCCTGGCCAAGAGTATCTAAGGAGCATGTTTGCCATTTTGTTTTCAAACTACACTTTAATAAAGATTAAATTCTAGAATTCTCTCAAATGTGATGAATTGGTGTTCCACATCTTCATGCCTTGCATTTGACATGAATTTTATTCTCTTTTTTTTCTGATGACTGGAAATTCCATTTAAGTGTGAGCTGCATAGTCTTGAGAGGAGACAAGAGCTGACCTAAAAATGATGCAGACTAGCACTCAAGCAAGAGCAAGGACAGAATATTACACCCACGCGGATCCTCAACCCTGAATGATCGTATTGGTGGCACCCTTTCTTTTACCATTTGAGCCTAATGTGACATATCACTATTGGTCGTCTCCCACCCGTCATTAGCACTCTCTATTTTAGCTTATGTTTTATGTTTCTAATAGTGCTCTGCTAGAGCTAGTTTTAGGAGTTTTCTTCTATTAGTTAGTTTGTTAATTGGATAGATACGGGGAGATATTGTAGGGAAGATATCCTATGGTCCTAGGATATATTGGAGAGGGTGGTGTTTTTTATTACTTGGTTGTTGCAAAGAGAAAAGTTAATGAGTTTCAGTTTATTTAGTTTCCAGTTATTTTGTGTTTTAAAGTTAGAAAAATTGTAATTTCAATTTGGTTAATGTTTATCAATCCGAGTTCTTGTTTACGTGACTTGATTTTACGTTAAATTGACATCAAAGCTGGTTAAATTTTCTTTAGAGGAGTTCAGATTTTTGATCCATGATGCGTCGTATTTTTTCTTCAACAAATGACGACACTGTTTAACGAGAAGTTTAAGTGATTTGATCGATTTATCGATGTGTTCGCTGGTGCTTTTGGCGCACCACCTCCCCAGCCAACCCCGTTGGGGCCAACAGGGATATCACTGACGATTGTCAAATCTGAGAAAAGTTTTGGAGATGTCAACCTTTTTTTTACGTTCCTGGTCGGAAGTTTTCCAAACCCTGTAGACGGAGTGATCGTCGGATTCATTGGAAGCTAACCGACCAAAATTGAGGACAAAAATGTAGGAATTGACGGGGATAATCAGCAAAATCACCAACAAGTTACAAAAAAATCGTGAAGAGAAAGGTGAGGAGTTTGTGACAAGCATGTGGGTAGCACATGGGTACCAAAAGACTCAAAATCCAGTCTAGATCCCAAGCCAACTGCACACATGTAAGCCACATGTGAGCAACAATACCCAGTACCTGTCACATAAAGGACGTACGGATCGCAAGAAATATCATACAATAGATCCAAGAGGGATCACGAGGACTATCGTGGTTAAGGCCATACAAAAACTTACCTTTTTACCTGCTATGAGCTGTTACCTGTCTACTACATTCCCCCTTACGCAAGTCTTCAGTGACTGCAATGGTTATTGCGCCTGAGTTGATGTCAGCAAAATGTGTTACAAAAGAAACTGATGACGGCACGTCAAAAGGTGGCCCCTACTGGATATGTCAGCAGACGTCATCCACAGCTGTGTCAGCATCACATGTTACGCTAACAGATAACGACGAGTCAGCCAATGCGTCCCACAAATTAGAACTGCTTGCGTCAACGTCTAACCAGCAAAACCCTGCGTTAGACCCGCTTACGTCACTACCATCAAAGTTTATGTCAGTGCGACAGCGCCGCACGCGTTCAACTCAAACATGTGGCACATTTCGGATGGGTCTTGCTGGTTATGAAATCCAGAGTCAACAGTAGCTGCGTTTGGCCCAACGACGTCATTAGTCAACTTTGTGACGTCACCCAAGCACTTGTAGGATATATAGGAGAGGGTGGTGTTTTTGATTACTTGGTTGTTGCAGTGAAAAAAGTTTGTGAGAAAAGTTTATTTAGTTTCCAGTTATTTTGTGTTTTAAAGTTAGATAAATCCTAATTTCATTTAGGTTAACGTTTATCAATCCGAGTTCTTGCTTCTGCGACTCGATTTTACCTTAGATCCCATCTAGCTATAAACTACTCAAAGTAGAGTTCCCTGAATATCTTGAACCGTCTGTTCCTAACAATTAGTAGCCAAAATCTTCATAAAAAGGGGAATGAAATTAATATCGTATGCTTACTCTAAAAACTCTATGGTTCTGCCCAGAAAACAGAAAGAGAACCCATTCCTGATAGCTCTCTCTTGGTGTGGCACCCTAACAATCAAGTAACAACTTAATTGCCACCCAATCTTCCCAGGCGTGCCCCCAGCATAGGCTAGTCTTGTCAACAAATGTAAAAGAAAATGACCTTACTCTTGTAATTTCATGATGGAGCAGCAATTGAGCCGCATTTCCCAATTTTTTAACATGCAACAACTTGTTCACTGAGACCCAAATCCTAGTGTATAGATTATCTAGACACGAGTCAAGTGAAGATGGTGATTTTGGCGAAAAGTTGGGATCTGAGTTTTTGAAGCTAAGATTGAAAGGGCACAGTGGTTTGCCGGATGAAGAGTGTCTGTGAGTCAAAGTTCTTTCTACTCTATTTAGGTTGGGAGAGGTAATACCCAATCTAGTGATCAAGTTAACTATAACTGTAAGGGTCGTTTGTATATCAAATTGATGCAGAAGAGTATATTCCACTACTTCAGACCCATGTACAAGTTCGAATAGTCCACACTGCCTTTCCCCTGATCTTCTCGTCGTCAGATTATAATCCGCTTAAAGGTGGTCTCTCAAACTCAGACCGTCTACAAGTTCAAATAGTCCATTACCTCTTCCCTGATCTTCTCTCTCCTCTTCCACTTTATTCTCACCCACAACGGGGCTATAGATGTTATTAAGCATGAGCTATGCCAAATTTATTTATGCCATCTTTTATTATGCATGTTCTATGAAGCAATTTGAACGTGCCAATTATGTATGTTGGCTCCCATGTATCAATACAAGCATTGAACCTTTGGGATCGTAGTTTGAAGTACGGCTTATCCTTGTTTTTTTTAAGATTTATATCATTAGTTACCTCACTCTCTATCACTACATCTTTACAATGCAGCAACACTTCTCTTTTTACTTGTATCATCAATTTGTTACTTGGAATGGATATTTGGTATATATTATAACTTTAAGTGTTCGAATTGAAACAAAATCACTTATAACAATTCTTGTTATTGTTCTTTGTGAAGCCTGCTGAACTTATAGCCCCAGTCTCCAGTGGATTCCCTGTTTCGACATCTGCAGCTCAGCGGCAGCCGCTTATAAGGTAAATCAACTAACCCCGTCAAATCATTAGAACATTACATGGACTTCACAGGTTTTTTTTATTTTTTATTTTATGTAATCCATAATATAGCTGCTATTCATATTTTAACTTTTGCAGGCTGAGCTTGACGACATTGCAGAGAGCTACTGGGAAATGAAATAATGACCGAATCTTGTATGTATGATCGGAAAGAGATCTATAGCCAGCTTCTAAAGGTTGGGCATAAGCCAACTACTTTACAGAGACCCAACTCTTAGCTATTGGCAGAAGTCGGTTTTTCTAAAATAAAAAAATAATGTATGATATCGATAATAAGCAAATTTAGTGTTGGAACTTAGAGAATACTGTTATCGTTTTCCGGAAGAGACGATGTAACATGTACCCGTTTGGTATTTTGCAATAAAATCTCATGTTTGATCAAGTTAATTTTGAGTTTGGCTGCTTGTTTTTCCAGTTGGCATAATACACTTCGCTTTCTGATCGTGATTGAGATTAAGAAGAAAAACAAATTGTACAATTTGTTTTAATTTAATGTTCACTGATGAGATTAAAGGTATTGAAACTTCTGTTTAAAACAATAGAGGAGAATAATTGGAAAATGGAATTGTTTACAATTTATCACACAACCTTATTTAGGTAGTATGTACAAGAGAACTATTAGTAAGGCCTTCAAATTCTGTAACTTCTGGGCTACCGAGGAGGGTTATTCTAAAACTGTTGAAGAAGCTTAGGATGTCGGCAACTATGGGAATTCTATGTATAAGCTGTGCTGTAAACTAAGAGCATGGCCAGCAGTAAGGTTGGTTGCTGATGTGGCAAAAATTCCGGCCATATCTCACCAACTTTGACATGCAATCTCTACACCCTCGCCGTGAACCCAACTAATTCCCTACACCCACGCCGTCTTCACCGCAAAACAAACTGCTTTCTCACCACCACTCACCATCAATTACGCCCCACCATCCCCTACAATCCCCTTTATTAACCACTGCAACTCCATTACCCTCCAAATCACACCGCTCACAGTCGTTAACCAACCTCTGTCACAACCCTAACCCCGTTTTATCTAACACAAATCCTCCTCACAATACACAACTTCCTTCTACAATTACCCTATATATGTCTACATCTACCATAATACAACAACAACGAAGAAAAAAAAAATTAGATCATAACAGTTACTCATCTTGTAACCTCGCTGCCTCTGTATCCCTCTCTTTAGCCCCCTTTGCTCTTTCGATCAACACGGCAATCTTCTCCTTCCCAATTGTTGGCAATGATCCAAGTGACGAGAACAGTAAATTTGTACTGGACAAATTTTCTTTCGAGTTTGTAAAATATGAACAGTTGCCCACACCTGAGCTACGTGACTGTTCATCGCACCGCTTCACGACCGTTCCACTACTCGAACGTAACGCCTCGCACGTCTTTTCTCGACGTCATTGACCCTTCGCCTTCTCAACATCAACAAACCCCTACATTCTTGTTCCAACCCTTCTATATCTCGAAGAATTTCTTCTGAAACGTTCGTACTCAACAATGCACACCCTATTTTATCGCAAAGATATTGCACATCATTTTCTTTATACTCCCAAATTTTACCCAAAAGAGCACACCTTGCCATAATTGATTACCCTCATCTCCCCCCTATTGTTATTTAATCTACAAACCCCTATATTTTGGGCACACATTCGTCAAAATCCTCAATTCAAATTTCAATCGACATACAATTACGTTACTAGTCATTCTTACATTTCAACATTTTCCAACTCAAAATTCATTCGACAAGAAATAAAAAATAAAACCCACAACAAAACATCAATAATTTCTTGTCACATCAAATTCAATTTTCATTTTCATATTAACAGCAATTCGACCATTACATGTATTTTTCTAAAATCATCATATTACAAACCCCTAGCTGCAGCATCATCTTCTTTCTTCACCAACTTCTTCGCGCGAGTCCACATATAACTAACACGCTAAGGAAGAGTTTAATATTGCAATTGGCAACGAAACATAAAATCCTCATCAGCATCCTTGGCCTCTACCTCGCTCATACCATCATAATCAGGTTTCGCAGGATCCTCCAAGTGAACATCGACATTCCGTAGGAGTCCGATATACTTACCATATATTTCCCAATACTTTGCTACACACGACTTTATACCTCATTACGCACCTGCGATCTCGTCTTCACCGTTTCTTCACACCAAAATGACTATCATTCAAACAACAGGGGATACTTATAGTCCCCCCCCAATCAACTTCAACGAACAGAATTTAATTCACCTCGGAACCATACATTTCCCATAGTCCAATCAATCAACCTCGAAAACCATTCCTGGACCCATTCAATCCACTATACTTCGAGTGGTTTGACAGTCCAGAAATCCCTTATTCACATTTTACATCGACAATAGTTAAAAATGCATAGTCGACAAAACATAAAATGACACACGAAGAAGTCGAAGACAATACGTTAATTTATTAAACCAACTGTTACAGATTACGTTCGATAAAAATTATCCATCGATTACATTACATCCACTACACTGCTATCTTTACATTCGACTCGACGTACTAATTACTCTATGCTTCTTTTCACCATGATATGACATTATAACATCTTTTCACCAGAATCTGGCATTGCCTCTGGTACCGAAGCAAAGATGTCCTAAGAAACTTAATGAATCTCAAGTCACTGAACTTCTAAGAACTGCCTCAACAAACGGTAGCAGAAAATTACAAGAAGCCTCCTACGTTCGGCAAGATCCCTGGACGCCCTTCCAACCTTCACATCCTCGTCTTCAACATGAACAATTATCCCTTCTCCCCTAAAATGATACAATCCAATACCTTCAGTACCGTATCGTAACCCAAATGGTTCCAATAAATATAAACATTCTCTGACAATGCCTTCCCACACCCTCCACACCGTGACAGGATCAAAGGAAATATTACAAAGGCCTAGTTTGGGAAAGAACTTTACCTCAAATTCCTCTCCATCTTCATCCTCCGACGACATATTATGCCACACTTGGGGTGACATCCTTCCAAACCACCACCATAACACCCTCCTTATACCGCCTATTTATACCCAACTTCAATCTGCCAGGTTCATTGTACCGCATTAAATGCTCCTCGGGAATGATCAGACCAAATACAGTCCACCTTGACCTCAGAAATGACAAAACAGACGATTCGCAAGATATTCGGCAAACCTCTTCAGCTTCTAATTTCTTCTCGACAAAATCGCATGTACTTATGTCGAGAAGAGGGCGATTGTAGTAGCATATTTCCCATATTCGACAAGACTAAGCCAGTACAGTGTAGTCGAAGCAGTCATACATAATCGAAAACAGATAGGATTCGAGAAGATACCCCAAGTCCTCGACCTACTAAAAGTAGCCATTGTACTTGGTCAAAAAAGAACTGTTAGAGATTTGCAAAGTTCGCCCCCTCCCCCCAGAATAGGAGACTGTTTCTTTCTTTTTGTAAACTGCCTGTATATTTACTATAAATATAGGCAGAAAATAGATTATTCACCACCCTGCAATCTGCAACTTTACCATCGTTACTTCTTAACCCTACTTTCACTCCAAAAACTTGCAATAACTAGCATCTTACTAGATTTTACATCAAAATCCTCCTCGAGGTCGTGGTTTTTCTCAGCTTTTACTGAGTTTTCTACGTAAAATATTGTTTATCTAGTCTTTATTGTATTCTCCTTACGAATAAGTATTGGCAAAGATTCTCCTTACAAAAAACTCGTCACTACAGCATAAGCCCACATTGATAAGATGATCAAATGCTATGGTCAATATTAGGTGCAAGGGATTATATCATGATTTTTTCTTATAATTGAGATAAATGGCCAAAGATGGAGAGTGAACACCAACACACATGAATATGATTTCCATGAATGACAACTTTTTGGACTACCATGTGTGCATATTATTAGTGTTATACTCCATTATGGGTGGCCATGGATTAAGTAAGTAAAGTATTTTTTGGTTAATAATCTAAATATTTACAAAGTTGTGTCTCCAATTTTTTAAGCTAATTTTTTTTATGGATGGCTAACAGCTATGTTTTTGTTTTCATAAAGTTGCTTCATATGTCCAAACATATAAAAATGTCAAATATCTTGTAGTTGATGGATCAGAATATGAGAAGGTTTGTATTTGAACACAAGTGTATCTGAGTTGATATTTTATATGCATGTTTATTTTTATATTATATGCAGCCTACAAACCAAGAAAACCATTTTCTACCTCCTCCAATGGTGAGAGGAGCTAGGAGACCTAGAAAACAAAGAATCCCTGATCCAGATGAAGAAAAAAGGTAGAAGAGATCTGGAAAATGTGGGGGATATGGCACAACAAGAAAACTTGTAAGGGTGCACCAGCAACACTAAGGCCAAGAGTGGCAAAAGCACCTAAGAGGGTAAATACAAATGTTAGTATGGTAAGACATATGAACAGTGTTGGCTTACCACCTACAACACCAAATATGAGAGTGAGGGGAAATGGTGATGGGAGATCTTCTAGAGGTGCAAGGCAAACTCAAGATACTGAAGCTTCAAGGCCAACTCAAGCAAGTCAAACAAGGCAAACTAGGGCATCAACACAGCAAGTTCATGCCCCAAGGCAAACACAATCAATGCAAACTCAACCAAACTCAAGCTACTCAAGGCCTAAGGAAAAGTCAATCAAGGTAAACTCAAAGGTAAACTCAAGCTACTGATGCCCCAAGGCAAACTAGAGCAAGTCAAGCCCAATGGTAGTCTCAAGCTACTGAAGCCCCAAGGAAAACTAAGGCAAGTCAAGCCCAAAGCCAGTCTCAAGCTACTGAATCCCCAAGGAAAATTAGAGTAAGTCAAGCCCAAAGGCAGTCTCAAGCAATTCAAGCCCCAATGCAAAGTCAAGCAAGTCAAACCTAAAGGCAGTCTCAAGCAACTCAATCCCTAAGGCAGAATCAAGCAAGTTAAGCCCAAAGGCAGTCTCAAGCTACTTAAGCCCCAAGGCAGAGTCAAGCAAGTTAAGCCCAAAGGCAATCTCAAGCTACTCAAGCCCCAAGGTAGAGTCAAGCAAGTTAAGCCCAAAGGTTGTCTCAAGCTGTAGGGACATATCCCTTAATTTAACCCAATTTGAACTACCTCCATATAAGACTCACGTATTTTACACGTGACATAAACAGTCAGCATTGACACTTATACTACGAACTGATGAAGAACGTGGGTCGAACATAACAAAAAAACATGAACAAGTTAAAGACACTTGTCTCTCACGAACCTAATAGTTATTCAGTCAACCGCCACTTACCACATTATTCGGAGAACGTGCTTCAACACGATAACGAATTGCGGGCAAGGCCTATATAAAGAAAAAGTTCCATAAGAGACAAGGACCATAAAATATACGAGAAATCACCAAAAAAAATGATATTTTCTAGATTCTCAAACACCAAAAATTCTTATTTACAAGGTCAAGTATTTCTAGTTCGAGATATCACTTGTAATAAGATATCAACCTCAAGCAATAAAAGTTACTGTTACTTAAACCCTCAACCTAAGGTCGTGGTTTTTTACCTATTTAGAGATTTTCCACGCTAAATTACCTGTGTCATTTCTTACTTTACATTAGTTTTTGTCACATGAACATTGGTGTAAGAGCTTATTTTGAGTCATCTCGAGCTTACGGAATTAGGCCATTACACAAGCTACTCAAACTCAAAGGCAAACTAGGGAATCAGCATGGCAAGCTCAAGCCCTAAGGTAAACTAGAGTATCAACTCAGCAAGCTCAAGCCCCAAGCTCTAACCCTTACAATAAAGGCTATTAATCTCCTAGCAGGAATTGGAAAGTGTGACAGTGTGACTTAATTTAGAAACATTTAACTGCATGTTAACAAGTACATTTGTTTGGCTATGTAGACTGAAAATGTTTGTTGTTTGTAGGACTAAAATTTTTTATTGTTTGTTAGACTAAAAATGTTAACAAGTACTATCTATTTTTTTGTTAGACTGAAAATGTTTGTTGTTTGTCTATTTGTTTTTGCAGTTTTTTTCATGAATATTTCTTGTTTATCTATTTTTTAACTTAACAGGTACTCTATTACATGTCTGTACTTGTTTGTTGTTGTTTGTCTATTACATCTCTAAAAATTTATAGGTACTCACATAGTCATACTGGTCTGAAATGTGCAGAAGGTACTCACACAGTCACACTGGTCTGAAATGTGCAAAAGGTACTCATAGTGGTCTGACTAGTCTGAAATATACAGAAGGTACTTGCACAATCACAGTTGTCTGAAATGTGCAGAAGGTCACAGTAGTCTGAAATGTGCAGGTATGCAAGTACTCAGTGGTCTGAAATGTGCAGGTACTCAAACTGGTCTGAAATTGCCATAATACAAAAAAGGGAAAAGGAAAAAAAAGGCAGTTTCATAATATATAAAAAAGGCAGTTCCACAATACATAAAAAGGCAGTTCCAAATAAATTATAGTTCACAATACAAAATAATTACAGTTCAAACTGGTATGATATAAGATGTTAGATAGAAATGGAATTGCAGTTAATTCACAAAACAATTGCCACAATACAAAACTAAAAAAGAACCTAAACAAAAACAAAAATACTTTCAGGGATCCCAAACAAAAAACAAAAACATCACCACATCCCAAAAAGAGAAGGGGTTCCAAAAGAAAACCTAGAAAATAAAGCAATACCCACAGACACAAACAAAACCTTTATCTTTCTCTTATGCTCCATTTTCTTCTTCTTCTTCTTCTTCCTCGTCTGTTTCTTCTTCCTTATCTTCTTCTGTCCACCCATACTCACTTTCCTCCTCTATTCAGTTAGCCTCTGTTAGAGGATGAATCATAGCATGCAGTAAATCCTATGTACTCTTCTTCAGAAGAAGAATCACTATCAGTTGTAGAGAAAAGAGGCATTTTTGAGGTTTTGAAGAGAAGAAAAGAGAAGAAACACTTGTGGTTTTGAAGAAGGTATGGGAAAAGTCTTGGTTTTATAAAGAAAAAAACATTTAAGGGGTTCTTGAAAAGAGAATGGACACTAAATAAGATTCTGATTTCCCAATGTTGGTAGTTGGGGGGAAAGTTGGGGGGTTATGTTAAGTATGTGCAGAGTGTGCACACAGGATCACTAATAGATTATAAACATAACAAACTTATATAAGAAGAATTACACATAACTTGTATCACAAGAAACTCCAAATCTCATCCCATTGAGGATTTGCCTTTAAACTCTTTGTAAAATTCATCCAATCCCATAGTCACACTCACATTGACATTCAAATTAGTCAGTCTCAAATTTTGCATTCTTATTTACTTATCCATGTATATAGTTCTTTAGCCACATAAAGTGTTTATATTCAACATTTTCACAAACTAAGAATTTATTACCCTTGCTTCCTTGAGCAGTAGATTTATACAATTTCATGAATCCACAACCACCTTTAGGGAAAACTACAGTCTTCTAAGGACATTCTCTCCACCAGTGCCCAATTTTCTCACAGCCAAAGCAACCACTATTAAAAAAGAGGCTACTCATACTTGGTAAATTTGAGTATTGCCCAATGGCCTCACTCAACCATTAGAAAGCACCACATGCAGGGAATTAGCATTTTAAGTACTTTCTACCAGGGTTCTCTATTAATTTAGAAACATAGAATTGCATTATTCCACTACAATTTGGCTTCCAATACCATGAAAAAATTGATCACAGATAGGACACAAATCATCCTACAACAAGAATCATAAATCATATTTAGTCCCAATTTATGTCCCTAAAATTTGTCTTTAGTCCTTATTTCTTACCTTTAAGCTTTAATGGTAATTTCTCAAAATTTACATAAAATACTTGATTAATTAGAGAGACAGAGATATATAAAATGATTTTACCTTCATATCATCACCACTACTTTAGGGGTCTATCCCTCGATCTCACCTAAAATTGAGTTCCCCTCAGTTCAAACTACCACCATATCAGGCTCACGCATCCTCCACATGACTTCTCAGTCGTACATTGCCACATACTCCATGAACTGATGATAAACGTGGGTCGAGCTTAAATTGAAAAACCTGAACAAATCAAAGCCACCTTTCTCTCACAAACTCAATAGTTACTCAGTCAACAGCCACTAACCACATTGTTCGGAGAACGTGCTCCAGTACGATGAAGAGCTGCGGAAGGGGTCTATATAAAGTAAAATTTTAAGAAGAGATAGAGACCAAAAAATATAAACGAGAAATTACGAAGAAGAGTATATCTTTTGAGATTCTCAAACACTCAAGATTTCTTATTCACGAGATCAAATATTTCTAAGTCTAGAGATAACTTGTAATAAGATATCGTCAGCCTCAAGCAATAAAAGTCAATGTTACAAAACCCTCAACAAGAGGTCATGGTTTTTTAACCTATTCATAGGTTTTCCACGCTAAATTCCTGTGTCATTTCTTATTTACTAGATTATAGTCACAGGTACATTGGTATAAATACTAATTCCAGACCACGTTGAGCTCACGGAATTAGGCCATTACATTTGGCGCCATCTGTGGGAAAGAAATTCTTTTCATGGTATCCTAAGACATTCAATCACTCTACTAAAACATTTCAATCATGGTCACATCCAGGCGACCAACTCCCAGAGTCTGGCTCAATCTCTCAATTGAGCCAAAACAAATTTCCGAGCTCAAAGCGAATCTTAACACTAAAACAGAGAAGCGCAACGAGCTCGAACACAACAAACTCGTAACTGAGAGCTCCATGAAAAAAAGCTCGACGCCGAACGATAAGCTCATTTGACAGCGCTCAAACGACATAAAGATCAAATGACAACCAAGCAGACTGCCTTGCAAGCTCTATAGAACATTCAGCAGGCGGGATACCACGAGATCGTGATCAGGTTCCAGAAACCTCCTGGATTTATGCACGAGAAAGATTGGGACCTCAAGGAGCCACCAATAAGGCCATTTACAGACCTATTCAGAATGAACCACAACCTTCCGTTCATTTGGGAGGGGGGATTCAATCTAAAATTAGCCGAGGTCACCGATGTTCCATCCGTCAAGAAGAAGAACAAAGACCTCCACCACGAGTTCCAGTACGAGATCGTTTGAGTGAAGGTACCTGTAATGGCCAAATTCTGTAAGCTCAAAATGGCTTGGAATTTTCTATCACACCAATGAACTTGCAATAAATTTCCTACAAAAATTAAGAAATGACACAGGTGGTTTTTACGTAGAAAACCTCTGAATAGGTAAAAAACCACGACCTTGAATGAAGGATTTTTATAAAAGTATCTTTATTGCTTGAGGCGGATATCTTATTACAAGTGATCTTTAGACATAGAAAAACTTAAATCTTGTGATGAAGAAGTCTAACTATTTATTGAGAATCGAAATTAAGTAGTTTCTTGACGATCTCTCTTGTAATTTATTTTGTGTCCCAATCTCTTCTAGAACTTTTTCTTTATATAGACCTTCTCCGTAGTTTCTTCATCGTGCTGGAGTACATTTTCTGAACAATGTAGTAGTGACGGTTGACTGAGTAACTAATGAGTTTGTGAAAGATAGGTGTCTTTGACTGGATAAGGTTTTTCGGTTTGAGCTTGACTCACATTTTTAAACAGTTTGTGGGGTGGTTTGGAATGTTGACTGAGGAAGTTATGTTGAAATTGCGTGAGTCTGAGATGGAGGTAATTCAAACTGCTGACAACTCAATTTTAGATGAGATCGAGGGATAGGTCCCTATAATCACCCCCTCGCAACCGAAGTCACGAGTGGCTTTGGTTGAGAAATGATCAATTGGTAATGGGTGGGTCAAAATTCTTGATTTTTGAAGTAGAGTAATGATGGCATTGACTGTGTGGAAGTTGCGCGGGTTATGGGAAAATGATGCGTATTTAATGTGGATGTGGATGCTGATGTATGTGACAGTTAGATTTTTAAATAGTTGCGTCTGTAATGAATGATGACGCTTGGTAAAACGTACCTGCACAATAAATGTATATATAAAGTCCTCATGGAGAGAGTGGAACCATCGGAGTGGTTCCTCCTGTAGACTTGTGGCGAACAGACGACAGAGGATGTGGTTGAGATTGGAGTATAACCTCAATGAATCACGGTACTGTTGAATGTGCTCCATCGGGTCAGTACTTTTGTATTTAAGAATTTTTGGAGTATGGAAACCTTTTGGTATCTCCATATCGAATAGCTCTTGGGTAATCGAACTTCCTTGCAATTTCGTGATGTCGCTGGTAGTACCGAGAACTTGTGCTTCGATCAACTCCTTAATTCGTTGATCCATATGCTCTTTCGTGATGTAATGAAGTACTGGTTGAATCGCTGGGCGAGCAGGCTGTGGATGATGAGTGCATATACCTTCACTCAGGCGATCTCGTGCAGGAACTTGGTATTAAGGTTGTTGTTCTTCCTCCTAATGGACAGACATTCGGTGACCTTGACTGATTTTGGATTGAACTTCCCCCCCCAAATGTATGGAAGGTTGTGGTTCATGTTGTAGATTCCTAAAAATAGCTTTAGTGGCGATTCCTCGAGGTCCCAATCTCTCCCTCGAAGAAACACGGGAGGTCTCTGGCAACTGATCGTGACCTCTGGCTGGCGGATCTTGCTGAGTATTTTATAGAGCCTCTAGGGCATTTTACATTGTTGTCATCTGGTCTTCATGTCGTTTGAGCACTGTCAAACGAGCTTGTCGTTTTGTGTCGAGTTCCTTTTCGCGAAGCTCCCGATCCTTTGTTAACTGAAGTTTGAGCTCGGCGCGTCTCTCTGTCTCGGCGTTGCGATTTGCCCGTAACTCCGTAAGTTGCCCCGGCTCTATTAAAACATCGAGTTGGGTCCCTGCAGCTGGTCGTCTAGAAGTAACCCTGATTGAAAGTTGTAGTGAAAGAATGTCTTAGGATATTGTCGAAATGCAATCTTTCCCACAGACAAAGCCAAATGTAATGGCCAAATTCCGTAAGCTTGAAATGGCTTGGAATTCGCTATCACACAATTGAACCTACAACAATTTTCCTTCGGAAAGTAAGATATTACACAGTTGGTTTTTACGTGGAAAACCTCTGAATAGGTAAAAAAACCACGACCTTGAGTGGAGGATTTTTATAAAAGTATATTTATTTCTTGAGGTGGATATCTTATTACAAGTGATCTTTAGACATAGAAAAGCTTGAATCTTGTAATGAAGAAGTCTGATTGTTTACTGAGAATCAAAATAAGTAGTTTCTTGATGATCTTTCTTGTAATTTTTTATGTGTCCCTGTCTCTTTTGGAACATTTCCTTTATATAGGCCTTCTTCGTAGTTTCTTCATCATGCTGGAGCATATTTTTTGAATAATATGGTTAGTGATGGCTGACTGAGTAACTGATAAGTTCGTGAGAGACAGGTGTCTTTGACTGGATAAGGTTTTTGGGTTTGAGCTTGACCCACATTTTTAAACAGTTCGCGGGGTAGTTTGGAATGTTGACTGGGGAAGTTATGTTTAAAATGCATGAGTCTGAGATGGAGGTAATTCAAACTAGTGACAACTCGATTTTAGATGAGATCCAGGGATAGGTCCCTACAGTACCGGTACTCATAATTCGTAACCTCCTCATCAAACAGCTCAACCGATCTGCCACTACGTCACAAAAGAGTATATGGACCAGCGGATTAAGGAGTTGATCGAAGCACAAGTTTTGGGCACAACCGACGACCTTACCAAGTTACAAGGAAGCCCGTTTGCCAAAGAACTATTTGATTTGGATATTCCGAAAGGTTTCCATACTCCAAAAATTTACAAATACAAAGGTACCGATCCCATGGAGCACATTCAACAGTACCGTGATTCATTGGGGTTGCACTCTAATCTCAACCACATTTTATGCCGTCTGTTCGCCATAAGTCTGCAGGAAGAACCAATCTGATGGTTCCATTATCTACCTAAAGACTCCATATGCACATTCGACCAACTACAGAAACAATTTATCAAGACATATGCTCACAACAAAGACAAAGAAGAAAATATATATTATTTTATCAGTCTCAAACAATCCAACGAAGAGAAGCTCGAAGCATTTGCAAAGAAGTTCTTGGAACTCGTACGTAAAGTGGACAATCTTGATCAGAAGATCGCTGTTACTGCTTTCAGGAATGCACTCCAACTGGACTGCAAAGCAAAAGAGTACCTCTTCCTCAACAAACCTGTAACCTTGGAAGATATGATCACCAAGGTCAATAGCTATGTCGACCTGGAAAGGATGATGTTCACAATACATAAGTCTACTAAATCCATCCTTACCACAAAAGGACCCTCTACAGATCGGAACACAGAACCTAAGGAGAACTAGGGTGACCAGAGCGTACCAAGGGAAATACTGGCAACCCTCAGAAAGGCGAGCAACAAGTCAAACTTGTCCCCCCAAAGATGAATGTTCAAATCTTCGCAATTTTTCCAATTCTCACGAAAGACAAGCTCTACCGTCTCTCTCAACCATTGGAACCAATCGAAAGCCGGCCATACTGCATGCACCATAAGGTAAAACATCATTCTACTGACAATTGCTATGCTTTATAGAGGTTGCTCGAACTCATTTTTAAGGAAGGACGGATGCTCGAATATATTGTCGTTCTGGAATCGTACAAGGATTGTAGCTATAAGAAGCAGCTTAAAATTGTCTAGGTCGAAGATCAAGCTGAGGAGAATCATCTTTACCATATACACCATAGCAACATGAACGAGATCAATCAGATCACCAACTTTAACAGATTCAAGCGCAGGAGATTGTCAGAATGCTGCGATCTCATACCTCAAGATAAAGAAGTTAAATTTCTGCCTGAGTCAAGCAATCACTGACTCTTAATATCCTTTGAAGATTACGATACTAGCCATGTCAAATTTCTTTATCATGATGTGTTAGTCATAATGCTCAAGATGAAAAAGTTTGTCATGCACACAATAATGATCGATACTGGCAGTGGTATTGAGATCCTTTTTCAAAGCACTATTGATCAAATGGAATTGGCCGATTAACTTATTCAGAGTGACACCGATATCAGCGGATTCAATTATTCTAAAGAAAAGCAAGTATGGAAGGTCACCTTACCTATTACCGCCGGACCAACCACCATAGACGTCATCTTTTATGTGATTAACGCAAAATCTCGTTATCTTGGGATTATGGGCCGTTGTTGGATTCATAATATGGAAGCAATCGCTTCCACCTATAATCAAACACTCCGCTTCAAACACGACAATTGTATTTATGAAATCAGGGGTAGTCAAAAGCTTTTTAGAGCTTGCAAAAATACCGTCTCTGCAATTCTAGATACCTCTGACAAATTTGCTGCATAACAATTACAACAAGCTAATTGCCCAGGTGATTAGCCATCCACGGAGGAGCCCACCGAATACATTAACATTGATGAACTAGGTAGAGGTACTTTCATCGGTACTAAGCTGGTTCAACACGAGAAAGACGCTCTCATTCGGTTCTTACAACTAAATAGTGACATTTTTGCGTGGTCTTTCGAAGAAATGTCTGGGGTCGATCTGACCAAGGCATGTTACAAATTGGCAATCAACATCAACGCCACCGCAGTCAAACAGAAATAACGATGCCTATCACCACGACTTTGAGATGATGTTAACATGGAGATCGAGAAATTGATCGAAGTGGGATTCATTCGAGAAGCCAAGTATCCAGACTGGATATCCAACATCGTCGTTGTCCAAAAAAAGAATGGAAAGGTCCGCGTTTGTGTAGATTTCACCGATTTCAACAAACATACTCCAAATGATAGTTTTCCTTTTCCCAATATTCATTAGATCCTTGATTCCACAGTAGGTCATGAACTCCTGTCTATGATGGACGCTGCTTCAGGATACAATCAAATTCCACTCTTGGATGAAGATCAAGAAAAGACCACTTTCATTATTGAAAGAGAATTTTATTGCTGCAAAGTCATGCCCTTCAAACTCAAGAACGTAGGTGCAACTTATCAACGATTAATAACTTCTATGTTCAAAGCACATCTCAGGAAAGTCATGGAAGTCTACGTTGACGATCTCTTGTGCAAGAGCTTATAGTTCATCAATCATATCTCAGATCTCAACAAAATATTTAACATACTTCGATCTTATATGATGCATCTCAATCCTGATAAGTGTCAATTCGGGGTACATTCAGTTCGATTTCTAGGCCACCTCATCAGCAAGAAGGGGATTGAGGCCGATCCAGATCAGATTCGGGCTCTCCTTGACTTGCCATCTCCAAAAACAACAAAAGACGTTCAGAAACTTGTTGGCAAGATTGCCGCTATCAACCATTTTGTTTCAAAATCTTCAGACCGTTGTCGTTGGTTGTTCCTATTACTCTGCGGTTGTTCCATACGAGGAAAAGTTCAGCCAAATGCAGAGGTTCAATGGACATCTGAATGCGAGGCAGCTTTTCAAGATCTCAAAACCTATTTGGGGAAGTCTCCCATCATGAGCACACCAATAGATAATGAGGAACTGATTATCTACCTCGCAGTTACAGATACTTCACTCAGCTCGGTTCTCATTCGACTATAAAATTAAGAAACTTCTTCTCACTCTTGTTTATACGTCACAAAAGCTCAAACACTACTTCCAAGCTCATTCAGTCAAAGTCATGACGAACTACCCACTTCGGGAAGTTCTATCCAAGAAAGAAAAATTTAGAAGAGTACAACAATGGTCAGTCAATTTGGGAGAACATGATATCAAGTTCGAACAACGTCATTCTAAAAAAGGGTAGGCCGTGGCCAATTTCCTCACAGATTTTCCAGTGGAAGATCCCAAGTGGGAGGAGCACGATCCTGACCTTTCAGAGGAAGTTATAGAAGATCCACCCCTTAAAACATTTGACGAGCGAGCTGAATGGATTACAAGGAAATGGTGGAGACTTCTTACAGATGGATCAACAGGACCCGCAAGGTCGGGAATTGTAATCGTACTGATTACCCCTTCCAACGACAGAATTAAGAAATCAATCTGTCTAGATTTTGAGGCCTCCAATAATGTTACCGAGTACGAAGCTCTCATTTACGGACTCGACCTCGCCCTCGAGCTCGGCGTCCCCGAATTCTCTGTTTACATAGATTTACTACTCATCGTCCAACAGTACTCTGAGCTATACAAGAAGAATGGCAAGATGATCGAATACGCAGCCCTTGTTACATATAGAATGAGCAAGTTTGTGTAAGCAACTCTCGATTATCTTCCTCGAGGCGAAAACAGACATGCCGATTCCTTAGCATATCTGGCCAGGGTTTTTGGCACAGAAGCTCGATATCTTCAAATTGAAGTGATTTTAACCCCTAGCAATGATCGTATTTTTGTATGCACGATCAACACTGGGGGCGATAAAGGGGGAGACGGCGATTGGCGAAAGCTTTTCTTAGTTTATCTTGGTATCAACAACACATGTGAAGGACTACTTTCAGTAGATCCAAAGGAACGCCTATAGCTGATAGACAACTCAAGGTACTACACCAATCAAAATGGTTCCTTATACCGCCATTCAGTCACGGGGCCTTAGCTTAAATGCCTCTTCAAACAGAAAGCGGACGAGATGTTCCACGATTTACATGAATGAACTTATGGCTCTCATGCCGCAGGTCAATCACTAGCAAACTGAGCCATTACACAAGAAATATTTTGGCCTGGTATGCGCAAGTAAGCAAAAGAGTACTCACGCAAATGCGATGTATGCCTACGATATGGAAAGATGATACGCGCCCCTGCGCTCGAACTCCAAGCAAGCAATGTGCTTTGGCCATTAAAAAGATGGGCATTCGATCTCGTCAGCAAATTACCTAATTCTCCAGGTAACCGCCACCACCTTCTCATAGCTATCGATTATTTTACAAAATAGGTAGAAGCAGTCCACTCTGCCAAACTAGAGAAGAAGAGGTCATCTCTTTTATCAGGGCATACATCATCACTCAGTTTGGGTGTCCCCACCTAATTCGTATCGATAATGGGGCCCAATTTGTTAGAGAAAAGGTCATAGCTTTTCTCAACCAACATAATATCATTCACTCACCATCCAATCCCTACTACCCTCAAGGCAATGGCCATGCCAAAATCACCAACAAAACCATCGTAGATGAGCTCTAAAAAAGGCTTCACTATCAGAAAAAAAAAGGAATTGGGTTCGCGAACTCCCTCATGTCTTATGGGCATATCGTACCACTCCACGATAGTCGACAGGCTGCACTCCATTCTTCCTTGCCTATGGCACTGAGGCCATAATATACAAACTGAAGCACCTAGGCTTCTCAAGACCATTCTCAGTGATGTTAAACTCAAGCTTGCCTACTCAGAAAGAGAGCTGATGGATACAGCAGATAACAAATTTCATACAACAACTTGGGGTCTTCAAATTGACTGGACAGTTCATGTAATATCTTATAGTACCTGGAAGATACCGGCTCACTCAGAGTGTATGATCAACTGTGCTAGGAGTACATTGGGAAGGTATAAAACTATCCTTAGAATTGACAAAGGTAGAACAGTTGTTGCATGTACTGGAAGAACCATTACAAAATTGTTGCTTTATCATGAGCACCTCAACATCAAAGCAGGGTTAGAGCTAGCTGTTAAGCATAACAAACTAAAGACAGAAATTAACACCAGGTCAGCAATGGCGGTTAGTATTCTTACTAAACAAATTAAACCAGATTGGCAGTGTAAAACTATTATGATTGAAATTATAAGGATTATTGGACGGCTGGAGTGGTTTTGTATCAACCAAATTCATTAAGAGGCTAGCATACCTGCCCAGGTATTATCCAAAATGAGACGGGAGTTGGGGTTTGAAGAAGTCAGACCAACTGAATTTTCTGAAGAGTTAAAGCAGAAAGTCAAAGATGACGCAGATGGCAGGACATATGTTATTTCCAATTTCTTATTGCTACTCTATTCATTTCTTTGCTTCTGGTGTTAGGCTCCTTGCTTCCCTCTTGTGTCCTTGAGGGTTGTCCCCACCATACTTGGTTCCCTTTTTTTCCTTCTATTCAAAGCTTAATTTCCAAAAAAAGAGGCATTGAGGCATCATTCCTTCTGAATATCATCACCCAGTTAAAGATCACGAGCTAACTTATGAGAAAAATGAGTTCGAATTGGCCTGCAACCTTAATTAGATCGATGAAACTAGGGAACGTGCCATCGCTAACCTAGGTCGATATCACCATATGCTAGCCAGTTCGTATAACAAACGAGTTAGATACCGTACTTTTCAAATCGATGATCTCGTCCTCAGAGAAATACCTCAACACTGTAAAGACTCTCATGCTAGGAAACTAGCAAACAATTGGGAGGGTCCATTCTTTATCACAGGTCTCTCGGGCCTGGGATCATACTACCTCATGATAGAAGATGGCGTCTTCATCTCAAGTCCTTGGAACACTAGGCGACTGAGACGATATTATCGTTAGGCCCCTCACTACTCCATTTCATTTTCTCATTTTTCATTCCAGAAGTGAAATTTTTATCTCCATCTAATGTACATCCTTTTTCTGAAATCAATGAAACTTATAAGTTTTCTTCATACATCTCTCTACCTTGTAGAAAATACATAGATTAAAGCATAGATAATACTAGCTTTCAATCGACACCATTCCAGTTAAATCAAGAATATACTTGGTTTGGCTGGCTCTACTAAATCTCTTGCGATTTGAGCAAGGTAGCACTTGTTTTCAATCAACAGACTCTACCAGACATAAGATAAAATAAAGGTAATACTAGCTTTCATCTCTTTCAATATGTCTGCGACATCATACTAGTTAAATCAAGAATACACTTGGTTTGGTTGACTCTACTAATCTCCTGCGATTATAGCAAGGTAGCACTTGTTTTCAATCAACGTACTCTACCAGGCATAAGATAAAGCAAAGGTAATACTAACTTTCATCTCTTTCAATATGTCTGTGACATCATACCAGTTAAATTAAGAATATACTTTGTTTGGTTGACTCTACTAAATCTCATGCGGTTAGAACAAGGTAGAACTTGTTTTCAATCAAAGGAATCTACCAGACATAAGATAGAGCAAAGGTAAAACTAGCCCTTATTTCTTTTAATATGTTTGTGACATTCTAGCGGTTTGATCAAGGTTACACTTATATCGACTGACTCTACTCAACTCCTAGATTAAAACAAAGGTGATACTAGTTTTCAATCGAAGAGCTCAAACAGACATAAGATAAGGCAAAGGTAAAACTAGTTTTCGTCTCTCAACATTTCTGCGGAACATTTTTTTTTTCTTCAGATTTATATACAACCACTACAATGGAGCTTTTTATGTTGTAGGGGTATCAACTTCGCTTACCCCTACAACGGGAGATCGACTAGCCATAAATTCTCAAGCTCAAGCAGTCATAATAGTCCGACCCTCCTCTATCAATTCAGTAGTTCGAGGGCCCAGATCCGTTCCCATGGAACTAGTGTAATCTCTTCGATCTATATCAACCTTGCAAAAACATTCCCTTTTTGACATACAGTCAAACAAGGAATCTCTCTCTAAATCAATTCTTTTAACTTCTTCTACAAAATAAGCAATCACAAACCTCAGCAAGTATGAATGTAAGGCCTAAGTTACAACTGAGTGAGACCAAGCCATCCTCACCCTCTGAAGGCAATCTTCTAACCTTTTGTACTTAGATTTTTGACTTTCAATTTCTCTGTCTACCCAATCTGTAAAGGCAATGTTCTCTGCAGATTTTTTGTCAGCTTTAGCTGACTCAGCTCTATTAATCGCCTCCAATTCAACAATTTGAGCACAAAATGCCTCAATCTCTTTTTTCAGTTCATTCACATCTGGAATTTTCTTTAATAATTTTACTTTATCCCTTATCACAATCTCCTTCGATCTGATAACACTCTCTAATTCCCTCTCCCAGGTGAGAGCGACGTCCAATTTTTTTTTACACGCCCGTAATTACTCTACCCCTTTGCGCACATACCCTTGAATCCGAGCAACATCCCCCTCCAACTCCCTTATTCGAGTTGATAAGCTAACAACATCACCCTAAACAAGAAATATTTTGCCATCATTTTTCTTTCCCTTCGAGCGCTCCCCAACCTCAGCATTTCTGGCACGTAAGTTGACCTGACCCAACTCGGCCTTCAGGTGTGCCACCCTTTCATTCAACTTATTACATCTCCGCTGAACTGTCTACAATTCCATATTCTTTACAGAAAATGTTGTAGTCAATTGCTCAGCTGCCAATTCAGACGTAGTTAGATCGTCTCGAGCTCCCTTTATGTCATTCTCTTTATCAACTAGTTTTTTCTTCAATCGCCTCAGGTCGCTCCTGCTATTCACCAAATCAGTTCGATTGCGCTCTTGATTATTCTTTTCCTTAAATAGATCATTTCTCAAACCAGCCATCACCCGATTTAAGCTTTCCTCTGATCCTTCTAAAGCCTATATACGGTAACGGACCATGTCTGCCTCCTTGCTCTTTACCAACAGTATATCATTCTA
Source organism: Kingdonia uniflora (assembly GCA_014058105.1). Classification (NCBI taxonomy): domain Eukaryota; kingdom Viridiplantae; phylum Streptophyta; class Magnoliopsida; order Ranunculales; family Circaeasteraceae; genus Kingdonia; species Kingdonia uniflora. The sequence continues at coordinate 2,592,063 of JACGCM010001226.1, forward strand.
GTTTTTGAGTTTTGCTGCATGTTATTTTAACTCCTCGAACTCCTTTTGCCCTTTCTGAATTTTGGCATCCTTCTCATCGATCTTCCGAGTTAGGTCGACAACTATCTGCATTGCCTCAACAAACTTGAAGTTAACCTTTACATGTTGGTCTTCCCTATCCTTACTCGCCTCTCTCATCCTATCAAGCTCCTCTGCAAACTCCTGGTTACATTGGAGGGCTTCATCTTCGCGTAGGCAAACTGACTCCAATTCGACCTGCACATTACAAATATATTGTATCAGTTCGATTTAGAACATCCATCACTATATTTCTCATTTATAACAAGATATCAATTTTTTGACATCCATCACTGCATTTCTCATTCACTGTGTAAAACTACCTCTGAACTTAAGGTCAAAGTATAATCCCAGATGGATGTTCCATAACATATATTCGGAAACCTAAGGTATGCATTCTTTATATTTCAGTATGCCTAAATCTAAATTCGTTTATGTCTAGTACAATTCCAGTGTCGTTTGCCCCTAAATCGGTAATGGGCTGTTGGTTTGTCTCTACATTCTATTCCTTACTTTATAGCTCTATACTAATGAAGCATACGAATTAAAATTTCTTGCTCTATTCTAACTTGCAGCTCCGCTTGCGAAGATAGCAGGGACACTGAGATCTCTCTCTCCTTAGCAACCTCAACCTCTAAATCTTTTATTCTGAGGCGTATGTCCTTAAGTTCCTACAACAAGGTTTACAAAAAGCAACTTAGCCTACAAAATTTTATCCAAAATATGTCCAACCAGTTTATAAACATCCTAAAATATTCATACAATCATAGTACAATCACACTATCCTACCTTCTCAGTTTCGGTCTCTGGGCGTTCAATGTCATCTCCTTGGTTATTCCCTGTCGTCTGAGGAGACACACCATCCAGCCCATCGACCACCCCAGGGCATCATCTTCAAACTCTTCATCCTCTTCCTCCACATAGGTGTCGCCCCTAATGACATCCACCTCCTCTTCAGAGTATCCTTTGGACATAAGGTGACGCCCAAGCCTACCACACTCAGCTCCAGCCTCCTCCAAGTCTACTCTTGCCTCCACTTACAGCCTGTTAATCTCAACAACTTGGGAAGCCTTAAGAGCCTCCAGCTGCTTCCCCTCCTTGCTCAAATCATTTTTCAATCGAGCTACGTTCCTTTCGAGCTCGACCGTCTTCCTCTTCAACTCAGCTCTCTCCTCCTCGACCCCGAGGCATATTCCCTTCATTAATCGAGTAGCCTATAAATAACGAATCGACCTTACTGATTAGCTCGAATCATAGTACGAAATCCATTATAAACAAATACTCGAGCATATAAACCTACCATTTTTCTGATCCCCTTCTCTCTGCGAAGAGCTGCCAACCTGGCCTTCTCCTTCATCTCTTTCCAATCGTCCTCCACATTAGGTCGATTTTCAACGTCCTTCCTACCTGATACTTCAGAAGGTTCAACCCTTCTCTTTTTTGCCTTTTCTGCAGCTGTACCACTTCCCGAGGTCCCAGCAACGGCAGCACGCTTCAATGGTTTCTTTTTGGGGAACGTTTGAGATAATTTGCTAGACGTAATGGACTCAGGTAATCCCTTGTCCATTTCAGAGGTTTTCAGCAAGCTAACTTGCTTTTCCCCATCAGTTCCTTTCTTTTTGCTGCTGTCAGTGCTCGTCATAAGCCTTGTCGACTGAGATTTCAAAACTTTTTCAACTCTGTTGTTAACACGCTTCTTCCAACAATGACTCTTTCTTGTCCACCTGTAATTTGGGACTTGTCATACACACAACATGAACATCAACAAACGTCGTACAACTTCAACTATCAATCTTATACATTATACATTGTTATACTTACGTTGTTTTATAGTTCTAAACAGAAGTTCCATGAGTTCTTCATTATTTCTCTAAAGGCAATCAACCTTCACCCATATCACATTATCGTTCTAAGTTTGACCTGCTGAGTTCAGATCAAAGAAGCGAAGTCGAGTTGCACTCGTGCAAAAATAAGCCCTTCCACTTGCACCAAAATATTTTATACCATAAAACTGCAATACATCCTCAGGGGATATCCTCCTCTTTCTACCCTGTCCTTAACACCATAAGTTCAAAGCTTCACAAACACTTATCGCCTCCCACATGTTCCCATTCATTTGAACGGGACATGCACCGATAAGGTTCATAATCCCTTTCGCCAGGTTGCTAAGGGGAAGACTCAACCCATACTCCAACTGAGGCAGGTAACATAGAAAACCTTCTAAAAGTTTGCTCCGGACATCCCCATCGAAGTACTCAAAAGAGATTGATTCATCTAAACCCCTATCCATTTTTTCCTTCTCTAAATCAGCCAGCAAGTAAAAGTATTCCTCTTCCGTTGCTACGGTGCAACCCCTAAATTGCCTACCAGCATAATCGATACAGTTACCCCATCTACCTCCTGTAGAAGCCTTGGCTTTACAGAACTCTCTAAATGCATCCGAGCGAAGAGGGTAGGATACCAATCTTCTAGGGAAGCCTGGAAATTGATCAACACCTACTTCTTTCTCACCTCTAGACGCTTCAATCTCATAATCAGTCGCCCTACCAGAGGTCGGTGCCTCACTTACAGGGGAGTTCCTCATCTCAACTACAAGTAAGGATTTTTATTCTACACAACACTCCTCACGATCGACCTACACACAGGTTCAGGTATCTATTGTTATCCTTTTATATGCGTTAACCATATTCAAATATCTTTCATATCTCTTATAACAACAGATTTTCATAGATTACTATAAATAGTAATTTATCACTTTTTCAAGAAATACAAAATTGATCTTCAAAAACACATATACATATCACGTATATCTACTAACCTTCTATATTAAAATGAGAATCCGAGGCAGCGCCGTATCCTTCCCTCACCACGCTGTTATACAACCACCTTCGCGACTCAGATTCAACAACTCCCTCAAACTTTGACTAATGATCCCTCTTGCTTGAGTCTCTACAAGTTTCAGTGTTGTTTTTGCCTTTCTTTTTCCTTCCTTTCTCACTGTTCTTCAAGTTTCCAGAAGTTGAAAAATAATTGATTGACGAAGATGAAACAGTATTTATATTATCTCTCTCTAAGTACTGGCAGTTATTGAGCCTCGCACGAGTCATCCTCGGTTTTAGAACCAAGGCGTCTCATCTACTATCCATGTCAGACGTCTTACACCTTTTCGGTACAAACACCTTCCCATTATTACCCTTTTTCTTATATTTTAATATATTTTTATCTCTTTCTTCCAAATATCCCTCTGACCTCGCCCTACTCATAATGACTTTCTATTTACACGCAATCGAGTTTTCACAACTTTTCACAAGGGACAAAATCAAAACCTCCCTGCTTTTTCTGTACGTGCTTCTTCTTTTACTCTTATAGCAACCATGAGGTCATTTCCAAAGCTACCATAACAGAGTTTTAAATATTTTCAAATTCATTGTTAACAACAGTCACAAACAACATTCACAGAAATAAAAAATCTATTCAACAAACTATTTTAGATTATTCAAACTCACAACAATCTTATATTTTACATCCGCTCCATGCACCTCACATGTAATAACATCATAAATAGCCTTGGTCACCTGGAAACCACATCCAACTGGTCAACCTACACCAATCCTCATATCCACAAATTCGATCTCCACCTCAGCAATCAATCCAGCCACATCTTCTTGATCTGCAGGATCCCTCACCAGTTCAAGAAAAAATCCCTAAAAAAAAATTTGGGCATACTCAAGTTCCCTACCCCTTGAATCTAATCCTTCGAGCTGGCACTCCCTCACTGGCAACTTAGCATCATAGTCCAACAATTTGAAAATTTTCTCCCACACTTCTGCGATCTTTATGGCCAATCGTCCTTCAGCGGCACTATGAATCCTCTGGGATCGAGTGCGCACCATTCATATCTCTTCCCCCATATTCAGAGATCTTTCAACCTTATTTATATATTTTTTACTACCGATTCCCCTCAAAAAGTGTTGATATCCTTTTATCTCGTAACAATAACGCGAAAATCTTGCGAGAATTATTTCCACTTATCAGTTCCCTTCGAACTCAATCATTCCACATCTTTTCAGGTCGGTCTTATTCTTTCCAAATTTCAATTCCTCGTTAAGGTCGAATCCTCATTTTAAAAATTCCTATAATTTTGTTTTTCTCTATCACAATTCCAACATGCAGGGGAATCGTATTCACATCTTAACATGCATTTTCACATATATATATATATATATATATATATATCAGTTCGAATGTTACAAGTATTTGTACTTTCTACACTCATACATTTCATTTCATACATTCTTCAGATTATACAACTCAATTTCTGTATCTATCCCATATCTATATCAATACGAAAATTGGATAACAAATGTTTTTATAGATAATAAGTAAGTACTCAACAAATTACAAGTGTTTTTATAGATAATAAGTCTTTTAAGTACTCAACAACATGTACTTTACAGATAACAAGTTTTTTAATACTTTTCCAAGTTACAGGTCATTCAGGCACTCCGACACATCAAATCCTTCAGTTCATCCTACTTCATTGATTTTTTACCCTGATGTAAAGCAGAAATTAGAAACAACAAAAAGCTTCCCTCACATGAGTTTGGTCGAAGTCTAGTCGAACTTCAAATAGAATCTATGCAAGCAGAAGACTCAGTGTTGGAGCCAACTCTTCAAACTGAAGGTCTTCTTAGCGCCAAAAAGAGCTAAAAATACATAAGCAAACTTTCACTTTTCGTTTCCCTCCTCCACTACCATCACCTCCGCAGAGTTGGTAGAGATGAAGAGGGCCCAACTTTAGAAACTATTATGACATAAGAAATCAGCACAACTACCCCGTAGTCACGCCTATCCCTGCATCTGTCTCCCCAACCTTGTCCTCCGCAAGAATGCGGAGACAAGCCCAATGTTGCTCGCATGTTAAGACAACGTGGTAAAATCTCCATCTACAATAAAATTTCTCCTCAGCTTCAGCCGCTTTGTCTGCCGACATGCCTTTATACGTCGGAGGGACAAGAGCAGGAACAGGATCCTCCAAAGAAAGGTCCCCAAAAAATCTCAACTTCAACCTCTGCATTTTTGAAGTAATTTGCTCTTCAAGAGCCATCCTACGAGTCTTCACCATCTTCAAAACTAACAGAGAATTTTGCAACAGACCACAACGTACTTTGTCACAATCTACGATACAGGTACCCTTTAAATAGCCCTACATTTATTATGCAGGTACATTTTCCAAAGCATCATCATTCAGTAAGACTTAACTCTTGAACCCTAACCGTCACGTCCATCAATTCCCATCAACATTCAATGAACATGCATTCCCCTTTGACACGCGCATTTTCCATGCAGCCAACACACAACATTACTTCTTTCAAATTCAAATTTCCAACCCAAATACCCGTATATCCGAATTCTTTCTTAACCAAAGCCACTCGTGACTTCGGTTGCGAGGGGGCGATTGTAGGGGCCTATCCCTCGATCTTACCAAAAATTGAGTTGTCCCCAGTTCAAATTACCTCCATATCAGGCACGCATTCTCCATACGACTTCTCCAGTCAACATTGCCACATACTCTACGAACTAATGAAGAACATGGGTCAAACTCAAACCGAAAAACCTGAATAAGTCAAAACTACCTGTTTCTCATGAACTCAACAGTTACTCAGTCAACAGCCACTAACCATATTGTTTGGAGAACGTGCTCCAGCGATGAATAACTGCGGAAGAGGCTTATATAAAGAAAAAGTTCTAGAAGAGACAGGGACCATAAAAATATACGAGAAATCACTATGAAGACTATATCTTCTAAGATTTACAAAACTCCCAAACTTCTTATTCACAAGATCAAATATTTCTAAGTCTAAAAATAACTTGCAATAAGATATTATCGGACTCAAGTAGGGGTACAACTTTTGTCCAAACATTTGATTTTTTTCGATTTCCGATCCAATATTTCTGATTTTGGAATCATATTTTGCAATTTCAATTTCTGAAAATTCGATTTTCAAATTTTTCTGAAAAAATTTGGATCAGAATCGGATAGCTGTATGCAATTCCAAAATTTTAAATTTTCCGATCCAATTATTTTAAATTATTCCAATCCGATTATTCTGAAAAATATTCTGAATATCCCTCTATTCCGATTTAATTTCGAATAATTCGAATTGAAACATAAAACATTAGACCTTAAAATTCTTAACCTAGGGCATTTTCTACCGCCCTTTTCTTCACTATTCTCCACTGCCTCCATTCTTCACTGCCCTCCACTCTTAAGTTAAATCTCTACAACCTCCACTCCCTCTACTCTTAAGTTAAATCTCCACTAGCTCTATTCTTCATTATTCACTGCCTCGATTTTGATTCGCAACGAAGAAGAAAAGTTAAATTTTATCTCTGGCTTGAGTTCTCCTTTGGCTTTGATTTTGAATATTTGACTCTTGGAGAAGTGAGAACTTTGTTATTATGGTTTGATTTGAAGAAGTAAGAACTCTGTTATTCCAAAATTTATTCTGACATTGATTCCGAAATTTATTTCAAATTTATTCCGAATAGTCAGAATTTCGAAATTTCTGAAATTTCCAAATTAGGATTTATTCTTACAGTTCCAAAAATAATCGGATCGGATCGAAATAGATTTTATAGTTCCGAAAAAAATCAAAAAAATTCTGAACCCCTCTATTTCTGATCCGATCCGATCCGAAAACAAGCCTAGCCTCAAACAATAAAAGTCACTATTACAAAACCCTCAACATGAAGTCATGGTTTTTAGCATATTCATAAGTTTTCCACGCTAAATACCTGTGTCATTTATTGTTTATTAGATTGTAGCCACAGGTACATTTGTGTAAGGACTAATTCCAAACCATGTCGAGCTCACGGAATTAGGCCATTATAGATACAATTTTAACCATCTCTCTTGCTCATACCCAATAGGATAAAATTATTTCCTCACCAACATCTTGAACTTTTTTCAATTCAAACTTTCTACTACGTGACATATTTATAGGACTTCCACTACGTGAGTGCATGACTTGCGAATTTCAATGTTGAAAAGTATATTTTTTGAGCATTTGAATAGTAGTAAACTAAAAAGTAGATATTTAACCTAAACCAGTTATCTAATTTTTCCGCATCGATTTACCAGTCAAATACTGAAATTTCAATTTTAAAATCGATACAAAGATTACGCATAAGATTCATGGACTTACCAATAACTGATCTTTCATCGACATATTCGGCATTGCTAGAATCTTTATCTTCCTCCTCGTCACCCTTGTTATTTCCCTCCCCTGCAACCATTTCTTCTCTTCTTGCGTTATTGCCGCTTCGTCGAAGTGGATGCTTTAGCGAGGTTTGCGAGGTGTAATTGCGCTACCAACTCCCCTAGAGTTGTAGTTAGGTCAGAAACTTTGTTTTCCAGTTTTGTAAGCCTATCTTAAGAATCGCCCATCTCCAAATTTGTCTTCTTCTTCGATCTAGGTTTTCGATGAATTTTCAAAGGACTCACAAGAATCTCCTTCATTTGCTTAAGTCGGACACGTGTAGAAACATAAACCACAACCCCCCGAGAATCGTAACTTGAAAATTTGATACCACTTAATCCATAATCAAATTAGAGATTACCCTAATCGAAGAAATTGAACGAAGAACACAAATTGGTAGGTAAAACTTCCCAAAGAGAGCTTCAATTGCTTAAAATTGATTACAATTCCTCTCTCGGTCTCTCTTGATCTCTCTCTGGATCCCTTTTATATTACCTAGCATTGCTCTCTTAAAGGTTACAAGTTTCCTAGTTACAACATAGGACAAAAAGTACTTTTAAAATGACCTAAAAATAATATAAGTCGCGACTATGTTCGAACAAAACAATTATCTGTTCGAATAAACTTCTCAGAAGTAAGTCTATTCGAATAGATTACTCAAAACAACCTCTATTCGAATAAAACATTTCTCTATTCGAACAGAAGACTCATAACTTGTTCTGTTCGAATAGAACAAATGTCTATTCGAACAGACTTCACCTTTTGTCTATTTATAAGGGGATTAATATCTAGATCCTCCTGGATCACCCGTGTGTAACAACTCTAATGAGAACACAACTCACTTGTTTATAGAGTGTGAGTTTGTTAACCAGATCTGGAAATGTATGGTTCAGAAATACCTTTTTTTGAGAACCATTGAGGATTTAAACCAAGAAATTCATTGGATCCAGGGCCAAGGTAAGAATGAAGTGAACTAAGTTGTTCTTAGCCCTGTTTTCTCTTCCTTTGTTTGTCATATCTGGAAAGCCAGGAACAGTTGGTATTTAGGGGTGAGAGTTTGGCAGTTTATCCAGTGATCATACAAATATGCTTTGAGTCTATTGTTAGGCTTCGAAATAATCTTATGCAAGTCAAGGATACTGCTAGAGCTAGAAAACTTTGCCAAGCTTGGGGGATGGGACCTTCATTCCAGCTGGCAGTTACTAATTATTGCCAATGGGATCCTCCTGTTGCAGGTCTACTTCTTCTCAACACTGATGGCTCCTTAAGCACAAATGGTGGAGGTTTTGGGGGTCTTTTTAAAGATAGTGCAAACACTTTCCTTATGGCTTAATTGGGAAACAAGACCCTTGTGTCAGTTATCTATCATGAGATGTTTGTCATCTTCAAAGGCTTGGCTCATGCCAAATTAAGGGGCTTTCCTGAAATCTGGGTGGCTACTGATTCAACAACAATGGTTTCCTTCATCAGAGATAAGGTAGTACCTCCTTGGAACTACCATCACTTAGCACATTCTATTCACTTGATGATTTATGACCTGGGAGAGTTCAACATCCTTTACTATTATAGAGAAGCTAATGGAGGAGCACTTCTTTTATCTACTTTTTTGTGGTGAATGTGTTTTTTTTTCCCTAATTAGTTATGCTCCTCAGCCTTTAGCTCTTATCATTGTAGAGGAGGCTAATGGGAAAAAACACCTTAGATTGTAATTCATATTCTTTAATTCATTGGTTCATGGGGTAATCCTAAACCCCAACTTGCTTTGGCGGGAAAAAAAAAACTCAACCCGTTTTCTGTTTGCATATTTCCCGGCACAGCCGACCAAGAAATACATTTTGTCCTTTATATACCATACCATATTCTTCTACCTATTTAAAATGCTCTCCCTCTCTCACGCACAAGTCGTTTTCACACCTGATTGGGTAACCGAGTACAACCTTTTTATTTATTTATGTATTGCTTGTTTTTACAATAGGTGTTTTTAAAATGAAAAAGGATATATCACAAATATTGGTCATTCATTAATCTCTCTCTCATTATTCTTCTTTTTCTTCTTCATTTCTGAATCTCTCTTCCACGTTCCAGCCACCAATGTTACATGTTTTATACTTCTACGTTTTAAATGATTACAACTTCAGGAGATGATGAGTCTTGTGTCAAAATACAATCTCCTCAAGATAGATTTGCCTGTGCCACACTACTTAGCATGATAATAGGCGTCTTATCTTTCAAATACAACTCATGTGGGACTAAAGCAACTATACCATATGCCATTGGGCTCTTGGCCCATTGGTGGTTGTGACCCTCCACCTGGAGAGAAGTCGTGGGATGGAAACTGAGAGTTACAGATCCCTATAAAAATCGGCTTGTCTGAAAAACAAAGGAAAAAAAAACTACACCATATCAACTCAAAAAGAAAACTCTTATTGATTTATTTTTTCAACAGCCAATTTCCGATCATTTCCAGACCGCCCAAGGTGTACAAATTTAGCTCTCTATGACATCACTCTCCATATTATTGGGATTTGTGTAGACCGAAGGAAGATCATCTAAGAGACCAAACCTGGTTTCATAATAGTTCGGCACAAATCCTTCCAAGATCTCCCTCTTGAAAAGAAAAAGAAAAATCTCTGGCGGTAAACCGGCATTTAAAACTCCCGCCAAATGCTTTAATTTTTTCCCTCGCCTCCCGAAAAAAACCGCCTGTTCCCGGTTACTTCCGATATAAACTGTTCCATTCCTCGAGAAAACAAAAACATTTCTTGATTATTCCCTCGCTCTCTCTCGGGCAATCTTCAACTACGAAGCTAGGGTTTCGATTTGGACCTAAATCAATATCAGCAGCAGCAGCGATGAGCGCGGTTAACATTACAAACGTCTCGGTGTTAGACAATCCATCAGTGTTTACGAATCCATTTCAGTTTGAGATCTCTTACGAGTGTTTGATTCCTCTCAAAGACGGTATATTTTTATGTTCTTATTTCGATATTATTTCATTTTTTTAGGTTTGGGGTTTAGGGTTTAGTAACTGTGTTGTGATTGTTTGATTTGTGATTTTGATAGATAGGTGAAATTGAATTGGGAATTGAAATGGGAAATTCTGATTTAGTAAAGGGGGATGATTGTTTTAGTTAAATATAATTAGGGTTTTTATTTTGCTCCTAATGGTGTTGATGGAAGTTTCTATATTTTATTTGTTATATAAGCTTGTTAAATTTTAATTAAGATTAGGTTACTGGGGGTGTATATGTGAGAATTAATTTATATGCACAAGAAGGAATATATTCGGAGTAGATGTGAAACTTGAGAGCAGGCAAATGTTGATGAATTATATTCATCCTCTAGTTTTGAAGATAGCTTTTTGGCATTTTTATTAGATCAATATCTTGGTATGTCTGGAATCATACCTATGTTTGTGGTAGATAGCAACTCCCACAAACTTTACCAGCTGGGTAATCTGGCACCTGCGATCAGTAATATGTGCAATCTTGCTTGTCAGTTGTCACTAAGTTGTGTGGTGGGTTATTATCTCATTATCCTGGCAGACTTGGGTCTTCTAGTGGAGCAATATGTAGCTCTAGAGTAGGAGATCCGATCGTGGTGCTGTTTAAGTTGGTGGGGTTTTGAGAGGTGAATGATACAGGGGAGGATAGGGAATCCACTCAAAGAGGTCGAAATTGATTTTAAATGGTTATAAGAGGATGAAAGATTGATAGAGAATGGGGATTGAATCCACAAGTAACTAGGTGGGGAAGAAATATATAGATACGCGATTGCAATAGTAAATGGCTAATTCCATTAATCGAACTAAATTTATGTTCCTACAACTCTAGAGTTCTATTTATATAAAAGGGTGTCTTATAATTCTCTAGGTTATTCCTTGTTTTCAGAATATTAAACAAGAATAGACTCGTGTTCTCCTACTTGTTCTATAATAATATTTCTTAATCTAGCCTATGATTTTGAAACCTACTAAATCTCTCATAATATCATGCTAAAAGTGCAAAAGCAAATAGTGGTGGTCGGGTGTTGCAATTACCTTATGAATCATAGATTTCCACCATCACTGAGACCACTGCATAAAGCTAAGCGTAGTCCTTTCTAGGAGTATTGTTCTTTCTTGTTTCATATTTTGTTTTTCCTTTTCATTTGTTTATTCACGTTTCTCCTTGTTATTTGGTAGTCGCTCCAGGGGCTTTGTCTACTTTTGTATTCCACTTTGTTGGTTTCTTTTCGTAGCTTTTCTACATTTATAAAATATCTTTACTTTCCATTTGCATAAACTTACTAAGATTCCTTTAGCTTTTGTGCCCGTTTATTAGCGATTGTGGGACATGATAAACAAAAACTACTATCAAATTTCCTAACACTATAAGGGCAATGGTTGTATGTGTTAACTTGTTAAGGTTCATTTTTGGCCTAATTGGCAAGGGAGATTTGGTTTTTGGAAAGTTAGTAAAATATTAAATCTATGAGGGATATCACCACGAATATTGGTGATGCGGCTCATGTGCTTTGGAGGGGGATTATAGTTGGTATATACCGGAGAAATTTGGAGGAAAAGCAAATTTTGTCATATGGAAAGGAGACATGGACCAGTTTCTCCGAGGACATACAGTGGGTGACTTCTCAGTTTATGTATGGGATTATGATGTGTAAAAATAACCATGTGGTTTGGTTTTTGCAACATGATTTTCATCTACTATGAATCCCAGATATTGCACAATCACAAATTACAATAATTTGGTGGTATTTTTTTTTTGCTTCTTCCTTGATAGTTATATATGGGACTGATTTGCAAAACGATTGAGGAGATGGCAATTAGTTTTGGCAATATGCAGGGACATATTTGGGAACCAGGAGGGAGTAATTTCTCACAGACGGGTGTACCGAAAATAGTTATGTATGTTGACCCTTATTGGATAGAGTTTCTGGTTCGTTCTTTCGACTTTATGGGTCCGACGTTTTGGCGACTTCAAGTACAACGTATAGTATCCACAGTTTGTAATACAATGAAGCAACATGAACTTCGAGATGATGTGTTACAACGTCCAAAGGGTATACTAGCAAGTTACGGTTAAATTTGTGGCCGTATTCCCGAGTTAAGCATGCACTTTTAGTTTCATATTGATGCCTTGTAGATTTTCTCGCCAGAGTTCGTGGTCGAACTCTTCTTGGATGGGGAGAATTGATAGGAATCGTGGTCGTATCCACGATCACGAGTAGCACGTCGCGTGCGCACCTTTTTTATTTTGTTATTTCTATTAATTTAATTCCTTGAATAAATAATAGGACTAGTTTTCTAATTAGATTGGTATTAGGGTTTCTATTTGTGTTAGGTCTCTTCTCCTATAAAAGAGAGCCTAAGCTTAGTTTATTTGTGAGGTTGGTTTGAGTGAGAGAAAAAGGCTTGCCTTAGAGAAGGCTGCAAAGTTTGGGGTAAATCTAAAAACCCTAGGTCCTCGACCTTTTTTATTTTATGCAATTGAGAGATATTAGTTTTAATTGAGATTAATTTAGCTTCCGCGCACGTAGTTTTTAACAAAAATAATAAAATAAAAATAATTAAGGAGTTTATACGATATTGATGTGGTCCGGGTGTTGCGTGAGCCACCAAAAGAAATACAACAACAAAAATTAAGTTTCATGCTTTGTGCAAGGACTTTGATACCATTGTTAACTCGAGAAGTATAACAACAAAAAATGGATCTCTTGGCTATGTGCAAAGACTATGATGCCATAGAAATCGAGATTTCCTTGAGTGGGTGACTTCAAAGCAATGGAGTGCAAGAGATGAGTTTTTTCTTATACATCTCTTGAGTAACTTGAACCTTGATATTTATTTGTTGTTTGATTTTTAGGCTGTGGGTCCAACTGCACCATGTCCAGGATTCTTGTTTTGTGCAATTCATTTAAGAAGATAAGATCATGCTAAATCCTCATCTATCTGAACGTTATTCATCTCTTCTAGCTCAATAGAATCCAACCGGAACAAGTGAGAGACTAGTTGGCATGAGTACCAGGCACTGTAGCTATCAGTGCCATTTGAGTTTGTTGCAGAGTGATATAAAGGACAACCTCTAGAAGGAGTCCTAGGGTTGATACCCTTTACTCAGAGTTACGACCTCCAAAATATACCAACCTGCCTATAATCAGACCTAACCGTGTACTGATCTCTACAAGACCCGTATCCAACCATTAGCTGTCAGAATTCATGTAACTGAATAACTATCTCCCCAAAGTGATCAATATGGACGAATAACATTTTCTCCCAATGAGGGTGTATGGCTAGAACGGTAGCCTCATAATGTTTTCTACCAGACCCTGTTCTATAGTCAGCAAGCCTGGAGAATACAGATGTTAACAGAATACATGAATTTGCAGAGGCAACTCCTTGCCACTTGTTTTTAGTTGACCTATCCATTTTTTATTTGGGCGCTCACTATTGGTGTTAATTAATACAAAGTCAGGTATAGCGCAAATGGGAAGTAATTTAGATCATTTTAGGAATACTGTATGCATCAATTTTAAGAGGAAGTAATCTTTAATTATTAATGTTTATTTGTCTAGATTTACTCTGTTATACACTTTCTTCAGGATTATCAGAGATGAAGTACTTAGATTGACTCCCACAAATCAATAAACATTATCTACATGTATTATATTGCAGATTTTTTGTGCTATGTTTTCTTGTGTGCAAAATATTAGCACTTTATTGATAGCTAGAAAAAAGAAACAACTATTTTCAGGCTGATGTAGACAGACCCTACAATCAACCTATACTAAAAGGAAAAGAGAAATACTTCATCAAAAGAACAACTCAGGGAACCTACAATATGGCTTGAAAGGTACCTCCACTTGTTTCAGAAAGTTTGCGTACCATCATACCATTCTGTCACCACCATCATCGAAGAATGCAGCCTTGTTTGCACAGTCATCAGCACTGAAATTAATTTCTCTCCAGGAGTGTCTAACTGTAATGTGCATCTTACTGAATAAAGCATCCATCTAACTTGAATCTGCCAGGGGACTCCATTTTTCCAGTCTTAGCCAACCCTCCTTACTAAGAGCTATCTCAGCAGCATTGAGAATCCCTCAACATTTTGCCATATAAGAGGTACCAATGCCCAAGTTCTGCACCTGCACACCTTTGACATTGCCTTGATCATCTCTGAACAAATCCCACAACCACTTCTACCTAGGTTTTCTCTGCTGGATCCATCAGTGTTTGCTTTCACTATGCTTTGGCTTGGCAGAGTCCAAAAGCAAGTCTTACTATCAGGGGGCTTTTTTGGTTTGCAAGGATCTCTTAGCTGAGATATAATACTTAAATCTTGTATGCTGTTGTCCATAAAACATTTAGAGCTATAAGCAGCCTCTAATATGAACAAGAATGCCCAGTTTAGCATCCGAATGGAAAATTGCTCTTCATGAATCAATTTATTTGACAGTCCAAATAAAGTTAAGAACTGCAAGACATAAATTAACCCACAAATCCTGTATATAAGAACTTCTATCATTAGAAAGAGAAAACAGGTTAACATAGGACCAGTTAGAGAGAGAGAAACTGCAAATACCATGAGCCATCTTCAGGCTTCCATAGCAAAACCACACTGCAGAAACAAGTGGTGATTTGTTTCTGTGCTAGCTTTACAAAAACAACATTTAGATGTCAGCTTGATACCCTGGTTCTGTATTTTTATTATCTGTAGGAATAACATAATTGAAAACTTCTCTAGGCCAAATTATTTAGTCTAGGAGAAGAGATATCTCCAGAGCTTGTTATACCACCAACACACATTCCTTTTTAGTTCATATAGCTTCATATGCTGCCTTTACTGTAAACTGGCCTTGAGTATGAGGCTTGAAGTAGCAATGGTCCTTGTCTGAAGACCTGACCACCATGTTTGTGAAGTCCGCCCCCACTAAGTGAATTAATCTACCTGTATTGTTGTCAATGTCCCAGTTCCCATTGTTCATAATATCACTCACAACAGTTTTATGTATTCTTACAGTCATAGCCCACCACATGTTCAGCAATTGGAGTGCTCAGAGTCCAATTGGTATACCATATGTTGGCCTTTCACCATCAGAAATTGCCCACCACATGTTCTACATAAAACTGCTGTGAGTGATATTATGAACAATTCAGATTAGAGTTAGAGTTAGAGTTCTACGAAAATTCGATCACGCTTTTTGGAGTAGGAGCCTATATATATAGGGTCTCTAGCCCAAATGATTACATTGTTTTTAAAGAACTTGTACTTGAAGTTTGAGTTAGAGCCTACAGTCCAACATCTCTCTTTTCACTCCCTTCTGCAGAGATTATTTGACTTCAATTTTTTGTATGATTTCCTTCATTTTCGAGCATTCTTCATTCTTCATTTTCTGATGAATTAGACATCTTTCACTTTTGCCTAACCATTTAGGATTAGCTAGAGGTTCATGCACCAGGCAAATGTAACTTATTTCTCCTGTGATGTCTATCATTGTAATCTCCGTTGTACTTGTAAAAACTACTCTGTTATTTTTATCCTCATTTTGGTTTGGCCCATCTTATGAAGTCTAAATCCAAGGGTGTTCTGTGGTTTGATTTTCCTCATGCCAGTTATTCACTGCTTGATATTATTGCTATTTGAACAACTCATCTCTTGCAGACTTGGAATGGAAGCTCATATATGTGGGATCTGCCGAGGATGAGACTTACGATCAAATGTTAGAAAGCGTGCTTGTTGGGCCTGTTAATGTTGGCAACTACCGCTTTGTTTTCCAGGTAATCCGCGGCTTTTAAAAAACAACTATCTAATTTATTTTATGATATCGAATTCCATAAAAACTATAAAGATTGATATTGATGCTTGTTAAATCCTTACCAGGCCGATCCTCCGGATCCAGCGAAGATACGTGAAGAGGATATTATTGGTGTGACAGTGTTGTTGTTAACTTGCTCGTATATGGGGCAGGAGTTCATCAGAGTGGGTTATTATGTGAATAACGACTATACTGACGAACAATTAAGAGAGGAACCTCCACAAAAGGTATTGATTGATAAAGTGCAGAGGAACATCTTGGCTGACAAGCCCCGAGTCACTAAGTTTCCAATCAATTTCCAGCCTGAAACCACTGAGAACGAAGAAGGGCAGCTGCTTTCTTTACCTGACAATCCTCCTGAAAGAGTCACTTGGAATGGAGAACCTTCACCGACACAATCACCTGAACTTCCTTCCGAAGGACCCGAGCCATGATATATTAAAACCATATATCTTGGAATTCGATACCAAAATCTCAACCTCCAAATTTTGATTTGAAGGAATATACTGATTGCTGTAGGAGCTTCTTTTGCAGGGACATTAGGTCATTTTTCAAAGTTGAATCCGGATGGGCAGATGGAAAATTTCATATTTTAACCCCTCGATTGAGATCATTTCTAGTTCATTAATGATGAGTCTAGTTCTACTACTGTATCAGTTCCTTGAGTGGATGTACTTTGTTTTTGAAAGATTTTTGCTTGTATTTAAGTTGATCACATTTAATATTCCGCTTAAAGCAGAAATCCCTTTCCGATTAAGATTGTATTACTTGCTTTAGAGGTTGTGATGATTTTTGGTGAACCTTGAGGATTAATATGTTCAGAGATAAGAGGAGTTGTTACCATTTGAATCCCTGGGTATTACTCATCTTTGGGTTTCTGTTGTTTTTTCTTCAAGCCGTAGAAGATAATAAGGGGAGTTGCTACCTTTTGAATGCTGTGATTGTTCTTAGTTTTGTATCTCTTTAATTTTCCCTTTCTTAAAACTGTCACTGAAGCTTCAATGAAGAAACAGAATAGTTCTGCAAGATTTAAATAGTCCATGCATTTGCAGTGGCATTTAAAGAAGCCATCCTAGCACTTAATATCTTCAGCGATAGTGCAACTAATTTACAAGATATAAACTAAAGTGAAGCAGGCACATTCGACAAGGCATCAATTATACGCAATCATATGAGCCAGGTCATCAACGTCCAAATTTACATGTGGATTGCTTTCAATAATCATGGACAGAAGGTCCGTGGGTTTATAAGGTATTCAGAGCTATGGAAACTATTTTTGATGTAACGCTTTTACAATGACAATTTATAGCTGAAGGAAAAGGTTAAAACACAATGGTCAGAAAAGAAAAGAAAAACCAACTTATCTTATAAATAAAACTACATTCGATTCGGAATGCATGCTTTGAAAAGATTAAAAAAATTTGGTACAACAGATAGATTCTTGATCAAAAACTGTTTGTCTCAGGTCATGAGGTGATATTACGACTTCTCTCACTCCTTGTTTCTCTGTTTTTTCTTTGCTGGCTTCTCCGCTGATTTCTTTGTGGGCTTTTCCGCTGATTTATTTGTTGGCTCCTCTACTGATTTTTTTAGTTTTTCTTCAGTAGTCATCTTCT
The DNA here is from genome assembly GCA_014058105.1 of Kingdonia uniflora. Lineage (NCBI taxonomy): Eukaryota > Viridiplantae > Streptophyta > Magnoliopsida > Ranunculales > Circaeasteraceae > Kingdonia > Kingdonia uniflora. The sequence continues at coordinate 2,609,809 of JACGCM010001226.1, forward strand.
GCAATATGCATCAAGAGATTAGTTGAAAATTTAAATTAAATCTTTACAATAGATTGAAATTTTACCTTATCTTTTAACCTGAGTCTTTGTCGCTGCCGTCCTTTATTTTTCTTCTTGGATTTATTAGCTAAATCCTGAAAGTACCATAATTAAATATAATCACACATCTATAAAAGGCCACTCTAATATCCTGCATAGTTAATGAGTTTCAATGAATATTAGACAAATAACTGAGTACATGATATATTTGTACAAACCTGTGCAACAGATAGAGTTCGGGCATGCCTTTCTGCATGAGTCTCTGGATCTTCCTCAATTTCACCATCACTGTTGAGCATGACTTTAAGCTTTCCATCATTGAGTAACTTCTTCGACCGTACATGTCTCTACATGAATACAAAACATTATAAGTGAATTGAAAATGTGCAATAACTGGGACGATGCTTACAGAAGAGGAGTAACTTAGTTGCATGAATCACATTTCAAGTGCAATATAAGTAGCACTGCTCTCTTTTTAAGAGACAGGATAAAATCATAAAACCATGGAGAGAATAGTGGTTATTAATGACAAGCACTTGATTGGAGTAGCTTGGCAAGTCGGACATATGTCAGTGGAAGATGTAGATTGTGGAATGTCAGAGATAGAACTAATGTTATGGACAAGGATCACTCAATTGAAGCTGACAATGAGGGAATCGAAAGGATGCATTTTCTTTATTAGCATTACTTGGGCTTGAGTGGAGGTTCTGATTCTGCAGATTAAAGCGTATGATAAGAAAAATGCAAAGGATTTTGAAACCACTGACACGAGGAGTGCGAGATCACATGTGGATCCCTACTCTCCCTGTTAGCCATTCTTGAATTAGAGGGGACAAGCTAAAGCCAATGCATATTACAGGTAAAGGGACAAATTATAGGCAATAGGTGTTATTATTTACCTCTATTATACTTTGACACTTTGACGAGTTGTGAGGCCGTTTCCCGCAGATCCTTTCACTAAACCAAACGCTAGGGTAAGATCTCGTCAAACAGACTGATAGCTACGGCTAGCTTTTATCATCTTATAGAAATAAGGCATGTGATCAATCGAGAGATGAAAAGTTTGTTGACGAGATTGTGAATATCTGAATCAGCATCAGGCAAAGCCAAATCGGAGCTCGGGTTAGATTGTATGTATGTGCTCCGGCTGTAGCAACAAGGATGAGTGGATGCATGCCTTATATGTGGTACTAGGTGTAGTTCTAGTGTTTGGTAGCTGAGTTTCTGTACGTGCTTCCATGTATATCGCATCGACCCCGAGGTTAGCACGACAAAGCCAGTTGCCGTAATGCTACATTAGTGACATGCAAACGATATAGCTTGAGTAACAAACCACATAAGTGACCAAGCTGATTAGGCGCTGCAGGTTTTCTCATGAATACTAAAAAGCAAAAGGGGTGTGACAGACTAAGGTTCAGAGTGGCTCTTGGTACTTCACCATGTGAATGGTCAATCTCGAACACGTGGCACCGTCACAAGAGCGAGATATTGAAACCAACCCACTAAATAGTGCCATCTGTACCATCGGATGAATTATTGACATTTCCCTCTCGAAATACCTATAAAAAGGGCAAAAGAAGCAAAGCTTTGGATCCTTCCATTTTTGCACTTCTCTATCTTAAGCTTTCAATCCTTGTTGCTACTAACATCACCTCACCCTTATTTTCCTATTTTTATTCACCACAGTTTAAACAATACTCGTGCATTACCGCAGCCAATGCACCTAGGGCAACCATATGGAATACAAGATTTTCTTACAAGCATGACTATATGCAAGAATGGAAATCTTCAATATGAAGTGGATGAAAGGTCGAAATTCCAAAAGTTTCTGCAAAGGAGAGTAAATATGTCCCCATTTCGAGCCTACCAAAAAACAAAATGTACCAACTTTTGTATAAGGTGGCTAACCACCCATTTTCTTTGGGCGAGACTTTTTGGTAGTTTTTCAGTTAACTATTGTAACAAACAGAGGTGCGGAGACACTATGAAGATGGAATATCATTTGGGCTTTAATCTTCAGCCGGGATCTCTAATGAGAAAGAACCTTTTCAGAGCCAAATTGATAGGATGAAAATTACCTCCTGCCCATTAAATATCATAATACTTTTTTCCAACCAAGTGTCCCAATGTACTCTGTACAGAGAAGCAATATCCAAAATTCTACGTCTAGAAGAAAATCAAATCTAAAGCAACAATTAATAGCACAAAATATGTGGCCTTACTATCTTAGTCCGCACAAAGTGCCTCACTGCACTCAATATGAAAGCAAGCTCCTAAATCCAACCTCTAGAAGAGAAATCTCAATCTTGACTCTGAAGCAGCAGCATGGCAATTTTGGCTCCTACTCAAATATAGAATGCTAGTTAACGACATAGATCATGACAGCATGCTGAAACACATTAAATGGACGATACAGTGTGAAATTTTGGAAGCTCTCTTCGAGATCTTTCAGATTATTCTATTAACACTTTGGTTGTCTGTGTGGAAGTGGTGTGGCATTAGATACTAAAGGCACCCATTCCGCAAGGTGAAATTTACAGGGATGCAGTTGGCTGTATAGGGGATGTAGGTTGCAAGCTGTAGAGTGGGCTGTTGAAGCACCAGTTAGACGGGAGTAGAGTTTTGAGCCAAAGGTGAGTCGACTTGGGTGCCAAAATGTCAAGGATAACTTAACTAGGTGTCGAAGGGAATAGAAGAAGAAACGATAATATATGTAATGCATGCTGAGCAGATTGGATCTGAAGGCACCGGTTTAATGTGTACAGTTTTATAGAGATGGGTCACCACTACTTTATATATCTATGAAAATGCCTACTATCGTAAAGAAATTTATCATTCATGTCTAAAACACCACTTGAACCCGTAATATTATTTCTCACTTAAGAAGATGACACAGCATCTACCTCTACTGCCTGCATAGATACCAAGACACTGCTAATCCTGTACACCAATTGTCCCATGTTTATTTTCCACAAACTATTCATCAGCATTTTGCAGGTAAAAGATATACTCTTTTCTTGTAGTAGTATTGGTAGATGTGAGCGGTCGTTCCTACAACGTCGTAACAACCTTCTATTGTAATTATTTAAGTTAGTGTTCTAAAGGTGATTGTTAGTGGGGTAGTTAGTGGAGTATTTATGGGAGAGTAAGGGTACTTTCCTTCTACTAAAGGAGAAGTAGGATTAATTTATTTTGGTATTGTGATGTTGTGAGAAAGAGAAGATTAGAGAGAGATGTTTAGAGATATGTTAATTTAAGCGTTGAAAAAGAGTAGAATAGTTAATTGTGAATGATTAACGCTTCTACAAAACGTAGTATTTATCAATTTGGTACTCAGAGCTTAGGTTATTTTCCTCCAAATTTTTCTTTTCTTTTCACAACAATGGTGAAGAACGGGAAGTTGAAAAAGCCGACCACAATGGAGAGGCTTGGAGATTTCAAAAATTCTACAAACAATAGGTTCACTTTAATGGAAAAAAAGATGGACGCTATGATGAATTTGTTGCAAACGAACTCCGTAAAACCAAATTTCGATGGAGACCGGAGTGAATTTACTTCAGATAACAAGGGGAGTGCTACGACGGGAAGGAGAAGAGGTATACCAATGGGGGCCTTTATGCGAGATGGGTGAAACCAACCCCGATTCAGGTTATTGGCCGCGGAAAAGGAATAATTTTCCCAACAAATAGGTCTGAAAATTCTGATTCCGACGATGAAAGCGACCTCTTATCTAATCCCTTCGTTGAGTTGAGTGTCGTCGAAAGCGTTGAAAAATTTGTCAACGCGAGGGACGATGGTTTTGTGGAAATCCATAATCAAAGTACTAGAATCCAGAATTCGGCGTTAACAAACCAAACATATCCAACCAAGGTCGTCGGGAGTGGGGAAAACCCCTTAATTTTGGAAGCAGTTGGAGAACAATCGAGGCAGGTTCGGTTTGGAAGAGGAATAGGAAGTCCCACGACTCGTCACAACGTCCACACATGAAATCCACACATGAAACCCGTCAGCTACAAGTGGGAACGTCTCTTGGAGCGATCTGACCCACTATACACACCCCAGATCTGGATAAGACAAGGAACCCGATCCAGACCATCAACCCGGGTAGGGACAATCTGGCTCGACTTGGAGGCCCAATACAAATGGTTTCACCCATCTTCACAAATCATCCACCCATCTTCAATACTTCAAACACGACATCAGTGCTCTCAAGGGAAATCCAGGGAATCAAACAAAAGGGAAGGCCGATCCAACGAGGGAAATTCAGGTACCTCTTCCGGAGTTGATTCCAACAAGTTCTCCAAGTACAGGGAACAACCCCTCAAACTTCATAACTACGACAACCAACGTCGATATAAATGGGGCATACCTCGGTAATCCGACGAGCACCCAAGAGGGCAACAACGCCAAACAACACCAATAGTGTGTCAACCACCAGCACAAAATCGCCAATGCCCGATGATCGGTTGAACACCAAGTGGCTACCAACCAAACCGGGCTCAGGGATATGTTCTTGCACGGTACGGTACATACGATGGTTTTGGGTTTTCGACAAGAGAAAGTAGAGAAGGAGAAGGCCAGCCACAGGGGGGTGACGCATAACAGAGGGTCTATAATCGAAGGTTTGCTGACCAGTATGTTCCACCTTGTGAACAGACGGGGCGTGAGAGGGGTGTCTACCGAAATAACTTTGCTCGTAGTGATGGGTTCCGCAGCGACTTCGACATTGGGGGGAGACATCAACAGGGTAACAGCCAGGGGGACCAGATAGGTACCGCCCTTATCTAAGCATTAAAGAATATGGGACAGGATGTTAAATTGGATGTCCATGAGTTTGACGAGAAATCTAAGGGCGATGGTTATGGATTGACTTTGCAGAGTTGATAGGATATTTTCTTACAAGCGATATGGGGATCCGAAGTTCATCATGTTAATTGAAATGAAGCTAACTGAGTATGCGCTTAACCGGTGGGATAGCATTCAGAAGAGTAGGTAGGATGCAGGGCAAGAATATATCACCGATTGGGCCTCCATGAGGTGAGAGTTGGTTCAACGTTTTATCCCGTGGTCTTCCGCAGAAGACAGTTTTACAAGGTTCCAAGGGTTGAGACAACAACAGAGGTTGGTGGATACCTATGCAAGTGACTTCTATCTGTTTTCTTCCGGGTAGCTACAACAAAAACAGAATCCCATAAAGTAAGTTGTTTCAAGGCAGGACTTGCCAAGAAGATCAGGGATGAGTTGACGATGCTCCACATTTTGTATTTGGCCGAGGCAGTGGAAATGGCCAAACGGACTGAGAGCAAGCTCGTGGGTAACCCGACTCCTATAGTGACTGCTACACCTACCAGAGTCGCAATAGCAACACCCGCACGCATTACGGGGTCTGTGAGCGAAGTCCACTGTTTTGGGTACGGCAAGATTGGTCACATGAGGCGTGAGTGTCATAATGCAAAGAAGCACATGGCTTTGATTACGGAGAAGCTTTGGGGTCATGTGGCAGAGGCGGTACAACAAATGTAGCATGAGGAAGACATGGAGATTGCAATAACAGATCCGGATGAGGGTTATCCTTCACTCTAAATTCGTGGACGAATTTTTCATGGCGAGGGAGGGTTGATAGGTCCTAAGCGGTCGTTCTTACAATGTCGTAACAACCTTCTATTGTAATTATTTAAGTTTTTATTATAATTTAAGTTTGTGTTCTTAAGGTGATTGCTAGTGAGGTAGGTAGTGGAGTATTTCTAGGAGAATAAGGGGTAGTCTCATTTTACAAAAGGAGTAGGATTAGTTTATTTTGGTACTATGATGTTGTGAGAAATAAAAGATTAGAGATATGTTAATTTAAGAGTTGAATAAAGAGTAGATTAGTTAATTGTGAGTGATTTACGCTTCCGCAAAACGTAGTATTTATCAAATATACTTGAGACTGTCATAAGTTTTAATTACAACAATTTACTCTTAGATGCGATGACATGGATCTGGAAATGTAGTTCTTGTGTGGCAGATTTGGGAAGGGGGTGGGGTTAGGCTCCCTAAGGGATGTTGGCTTCCGTGTCCCTTCTCGGTTTATATTTCTTTTGTTTGTCTTTGGATTTTGTATGATTTACTTGGCTCCTTTCGTCTCTTATTGAGATCATGCTGATTTTGGATTTTTAAATTTTGGTTTTTAAAAAATCTAATACTATTTCAAGTACAATAAATGAGATAAGACAGTTACAAACGTTCTATTCTACGTGAACATAACCATAAGCCAGTCACTGTCTACTAGAGTCTGTTATCGAGGAAAGATAATTTATAGTAAAAAAATTCTTTGAGAGTGACTTTTTTTTTTGTAGCTAGAGGTATCCGGGCTATCTCCCACAGACTATCAATTCCCAACTAGATCCACTAGGGCTCGTGCAATAGCCCGCAAACCAGACGAAATCGGGCAAGCCGACACAAAGCCAACGGGCTCATTCCAACCTCGAAGCCCACACGGAGGTGAGAATCGAACCCTTGGCCTTCCGATGGTGGTTTACACACCATCACCACTAGAGCACAAGGTAGTTGGTAATTTGAAAGAGTGACTGATGGCCATTATAATCCTCAAAGGAAAACTCCTAGAAATAAAAATAAAAATGAAAACATCTTACATGAAGGGTTGAAGGGTTGTCCCCATCAAACCTACTTATTTCGTTCAACAAATAAAACAAAGGAATGAGGTCACCAACCCAAGCCCAAATAACTGTTTGTTTGATTTTCTCCTTTCTTGGAAAATAAAAATATGCAAAAGATTTATTTTCAGAGAACTGAAAGACGGGAGATGATTTCATTAAATTAATTACTATTTGGGTGATAAGCACAAAGTAGATGTAATATAAAACAAAAACATAGAAGTCTAAGACTATCAGCACCTTGAACTTTACTAGCGTGTGCCTACTCCCTATTTACACACAATAAAGGCCGCCTATGCTAGGTAAAGCTTAAGTGATTAGAAATCACCACAATTATCCTCTGAGACGGTGACTACCACCAAGATGGTAACCAATTCCTAGAAAACACAAAAGAGGCCCAATATAGTGTGATTCAAAAGACTGGCCGTGTCTAGGAGAAAAAAAAGACTTCCTTTCAGGGTTCGTCCCCATTTGCACCTTGGCATGATCATTACAACACTGTCTTAACATTAAATAGGTCTGGCAACGAAGGCAAATATTGCCAACAGACACTCTATCAATGATGGCTCAACTAACACCAATTAAAATACTTCTTGAACAACCTCTCAAGAATGACAAAAGCCTAAGATAAGTAAGATGTTCCGCACTTTTCTTTCAAACTATTAATATGTAGGGTTTTCAATGTAAGAACTGAGAAGACTTATTTACCCTCCATATTAGTTAACCGAAACGGTTGCAAAATAAAAACAACAAGAGATTATACATGCATTTCTACATATAATACACCTGTGTATGCACAGTACTTACCTTGGATTTTAGGTGTGACTTCAAGGATTCCTCTGTCAAACAGACTACTCTTGGGCAGACCCTACACTTATAGACTGATTTGCGTTTCAAGATACAGTCCCCAAAATCAGCTTCAACGGACTTTGTATCAACAGCTTCAAATTTGCCTTTACCGCTTAACTGATTACAACTAAAGTCTTCTCCACCATTTCGAGCACCGTCTTCATAATCATCCATTAAAAAAACCCACCATAGATTAACAGGTTGCAAAATGAGTGAGTTAGTTTTCCCCAAGACCCAAAGAAAAAACAGAAGTATGCGAAGAAGAAAGTCAACAATGTACTCAAAATTTAGACGAGTCAAGTGAAAGAAGTACTAGTATTACAATCAAATACAGTATGCAGTAAAACCCTAACAAGAGATAAACATAAATAAGCAAAAGTATTAACCTGAAAAGACCTCTTTATTACATGAAATTATAGGTATTATAACTTGAACCTTTAATGAGTATATAAGCATGGCATCGTCAATTTAGGCATAGCGGTGGAAGCGGTAAAAGTAAAAAATATGAACTTGTTAGAAGTTAGAAGTTTAACGTTCACAGTTTTAAATACATAATCAACCAATCCAAACATATTCCAATTTTTTCACTAATCTTTCTTAAGTTCCAGAATGTCAATATGTCATTTAATAAAGTAGATACTTCAAAAACATCATCTTTGAGAATCCATTTTTGATGTTTAATATCTACTCTCTTTTCTTTTTTTATTATATATGAAAAAAAAAATATCAACAAGACAAGGGGAGGATTTAGGGGGACCTTTTCACCCCAGCTCAATCTGCTTTTGTTCCCAAAAGACAAATTGCAAATAATATCATTATTGCCCATGAAATCATGTCTTCTTTTAAATTTGTAACGGGGGAGTTGGATGAATGAACATCAAACTTGATATGGAGAAGGCCTATGAATCTATGATAGACTGGAATAGGGCTTCATTTTCCAATGTCTCCTTAATCATGTTTTTCATGTTGGTTGGGTGGATTTGATCATGGAGTGTATCAAGTCTACTAATTATGCCTTGATCAATGGGGTGCCATCACCCCTTTCTTTACCAACTAGGGGCATTAAACAGGGTGATCCTCATTCACCTTATATGTTTATTCTGTATGCAGAAGCTTTCTCTAGACATTTAACTGTTGCTATAAATTCTTCTAAGGAGATTGGGGTCAAAGCCTCTAGAAGTGGGCCCACAGTGTCTCATCTTATGTTTTTTGATGATTGTCTCTTAATTGGGGAGGCCTCCTAAAGCTTGTGATACTTTCCTTTATATTCTTCATAAATAAGAACAAGCCTCTCACCAAAAGATCATCCTATCTAAAAGCACGGTGACCTTTTCTAAAAATGTTCCTAGGAGCAACCAACAAGCCTTGTTGATTAAGCTAGGTATTCCCAATTTTGTGTCTTGTGAGACATATTTGGGGGCAAAGGGGAGGTAACTGATGCAACATTTGCAGCCCTCTCAAAATCAAGGCCAAACTGGCAGGATGGCAAGCTCATACTATTTGCAGCCCTCTCAAAATTAAGTCTTTTTCTGCTGTCATGCCTCAATTTCGTATCAAAGCCTTCCTTCTTACTCTCAAAGTTAAGAAGGCTATTGATAAAGCTCAAAGAGATTTTCTTTGGAATTCCCCTTCTACCTCCCTCTCTCATAAAGTCAGTTTGGAGAGGGTTTGCCAACCTAAAGATAAAGGTGAGCTTGGGCCTCACTCAGTGACCAACGTTAATATGACTTGCATGGCCAAACTTGAGTGGAGAATGCTTCATGAACATGATGCTCTTTGGTCCACAATCTTGAGGAAGAAATACCTCATGAGAACCATTTTTTCAAGCTAAACCCTCTAGTAGATCTTCTTTTATCAGTGGTTTTAAAAAACGCACTGAGGCTTACACCGCCTCATAATTCGTATTGAGGTTTACGCCTCACTGATAATTGAGGCTTAAATCACAAAATTGAATTTTTAACCCTTTACTTATTATTTTTACTAGAAAATACATCTTGGGATTAGGTTCTTTAACAATATCTACAAAATAACTCTTCTAAAGTTGTCATCTCTTTAACGAGCTTTGCGAAAAAAAATTATTAGCATATAAAAGAAAATTGAGGCTTATGCCTTACACCACCTTCCGCCTCACTAAGTACTCAACGCCTTCGCCTTCGCCACCGCCTTTTTAAACACTAGACCAATGCTAATATGACTTGCATGGCCAAACTTGAGTGAAGAATGTTTCATGAACATGATACTCTTTGGACTAATGTCCTAAGGAAGAAATATCTCATGAGAACCATTTTTCCGAGCTAAACCCTCTAGTAGATCTTCTTTTATCTGGAAAGGTATACTCAAGGAAAGGACAATTATTCAAAAAGGTGTTCAATGAAGTATTGGTTCTGGTAGAGAGGTCTCGTTTTGATTACACATTTGGATGGATAACAAGCCACAATCAATTTGAATCTTACAATTGTTGAAGTTATTGATCATCAACTTTTCCCCCAATTCATTCCCCCTTCTATTCTTCAATCTATTAAGGGAACTCCTGTAGGAGGCCTATCTTTAGAAGGGTTTTGGCAATGAAAAGGTCCCCCAGAAGAATTTTTAGAAGGGCGTTGGCAATGAAAACGTCCCCCCAGAATTAAGACTTTCCTTAAGCTGGTGTCTCAATAAACATTTCTCCAGAAGGGTTGGGTTGAAACCTGTGTGGGAGGGATACTCTATGGACATTGAATCAATTGAACATGCCTTTTTTGAGTGCCACTGGTCATTAAGGTGTGGTAACTTTGAGATTCTGATTTGTCCAATTCTCTTTTTTCCTTCTCTAATTTACATCATGTCTTACAGTTTACAACATAAAAGAACAGAGACTAAAGAAATTTGTATTCAAGCTTCTGTTTACATGGTTCAATTCTTTGACGCTCAACATTTGCAACCCATGAACACAAATTATGGGATTGGAAATATTCAACTTCTTCAAGAATTGAGAGGTATTGCCTGGCAGCATCTTTCTCATGGTTGGGTTAAACTTAATTTTGATGCTTCTGTTAAGACTGATGGTTTTGCTGCTATGGGGGGTGATCAGAGATGAGCAAGGAACTTTTCAAGGAGTCTTTGCTGCTCCTTTAAGAAAATGTTCTATAACAGTGGCAGAATGTCAAGCATTTCTTCATGGAGTGCAGTTGGCCGTGGTTAAGGATTTCACTCACATCTGACTTGAAGGAGATTCTCTCTTTGTTATCAATGCTTTTAAAGGAAATGCAGCTTGTCCTAGGAAAATGTCATCTTCTCTTTGATAGTTGCCAAGATTGGGAGTCTGAGCATTATTACAGATAGGGAAACTGCTTTGCAGATCATTTATCCATGTTTATTCATTTATTGCGTGAGCTGGTTTGGTGGAGCGGTCAATCCCCTCCTGGTTTTCTTCCTTTTTTGCTTGCTGATTTGTGTGGTAGAGCTATCCCAAGAGTCTGTGTGTAGCCTGTGTTGTAATTTTTACTATCAAAAAAACAATAAGTTATCTCCAGCAGTGTTAGTTGTCTTTGGTAGAGCGTGATGTTTGAATGTGAGTTATGGGGGAAAACTAACAAAACCCTAAATATTTGATTATTGATCGATTTAGAGAGCTTCTACTAATCATACTTATCATCCATGAACGAGCGTCACACTCCCAATTAAAGATATTCTCAATATTTCTTTTTCTTCTAGCAGTAACATGTAAATTGGACAAGTCCACCATCAACATGTTCTCCCAATAACTAATCTTATGCCCCCCAACCTAGAGAAAGAGTCACCTTCTAACCACCTTTTAAACCTATCCACTCCAACACACCACATCTGACTACGGTTTATGTCATCTCCAATTCCCAGCCAACATTCAATTTGCCATATTTTGACACATTAACATCATGCTGCAACCAATCATCCACATACCAAATCTCCACAATTATTTGCCCCTAAGGTCCCTATCTACAGTCTTAATTTTGTAACATCCCAAACCACCAGCAGTTTTTGTATGAAGCACTAGATCCCATTTTACACGAATATAAGTTAAGCTATCCTCCTTATTCCTCCACAAGAAGTTTCTCACAAGCCTTTCAACTTCGACAACAACGGACACTAGGATGGAAAAGAAGGGCATGTAGTACAGGGTGTGACAGCATGCTAGTAAAATTACTCTTACCCCATCTCTCTTACAGAGGATCTTCTTTTCTGCAACAGGGATATTCAAAAACAGGTTCAACACTATACCACAAGTCAGAGAAGTAACGATATCAATTTTTTGATCTATCCTACCAGCAATAGTTTGCTTTCGTGATAATTCATTCTCAATTGTCAATGTCAATAAATATTCATAGCGTGGAAGTAAGATTAATTAGGTAATACAAAAGAGATAGAACAACCCAAAAAGGCAGTCATTCTATAAAATCGTAGTGAATACTAAACCACGCATAAGTAAGATTAGTTAGCTAACATATACTAATAAGCCAAACTATTAAAAGTGAACCTGAAAAAAAGGGTCCTAATGAATATACCTGATGGCTCAAAATCAACCTCATTCTCCGAGCTATCCCCGCTATCGTACCTTGCAGCTGTAAAAATAAACACGTAATAACAGTTCACAATCTTTGAGTAAACAAAAACAAAACCCCATCATTTGATTCACAAGAAAACATTCAATGTTGCAAAAGGGTTGTTTGGAAACATCACAAAACTATCTCTTCAACTCCAATGCAACACTAACATCAATTTCTAACTATTTCTCTAATTGAAGTATTGAACACTGACCCACTCTCTAAAATAAAACTAGTTTGTTTGTCTATCTAAGCTGATACAAATCGCGACAGATAATGAGAAGAAAAAGAAACATGAACCAGATGAATTAGAAGAAGATGAAACATAAGGTCGTATTGGTTCTGAGAGAGTTTCTGTTGTGAGTTCCTCTTCCTCTGATGCTTGGATTTCTTCTTGGGATTCTACTTCGGAATCAGAGTCTGATGATGAAGAAGATGAATCTGAAACATTGTCTTTGTCGCCATGATCTTGCTTGTAGAAACGCCTCTTCAACATTTTTTGTTTTTGTTTTTGCTCTCTGCTTGAGATTAGAGATTGCTAAGAGAGAGAGAAATTGTTTGGCGGTAGGGTTTGGGCGTCTGGTTTTGTAAAATAGCCGCGCTCTAGAGCTTGGGCTCAGGTTCTGCCCTGATCCTTAAAGCATCTCCAGCAGTGAGTTTTTTTAGTGTGGGTTTGTTTTGTTGGTCAGGGGAACTTTATTGGATGCGCACCCCAAAGTAATCCTCACTTTTAAATAAAAAAAGATCCTACTCCAAAATAATTAGACATGCCCCCCTCAAAAAATTTAAAACTCTCACAGCTCATTTTCTCTTTTCTTCTCCCATTCCTCTCTTTCTCCCATGCCCCTCTCTCTCTTTGTCTCTCTTCCACCTCTCTATCGCACCCCTCCTTTACCTCTCTATACATATCTCTTCCATCTCTCTCTCCTATCAAGAGAGAGAGAGAGGAAAGAGAAGATAAATACTAGAAGAAGCAATGAGAGTTATTTCAATTTTGAGGGGATGTGAGAGATGAAACTTTTAATTTGGTACTCCTCTTTAAAAGAGGAGTCTTTTTTTTTTGGGTGTCCATGTAAGAATAAAAATTGGGTGCGCAAATAGTGGCTCCCGTTTGTCAAACCAAACTCTAACTCAAACTCAAGCGCCTTCCAACAATACAAAAATGAGTATGAGTTGGCTTAGTTAGCGTTATCAAAACTCAATTGAGTGCGGGGAGCTTGCAAAAAAAATAAAATGAGTTTGGCGTACTTTTGATTACCGCGCGGTATTCGGATTACCGCGCGGTATTTTGAAGTCCTTTTATCCATTGTGATTGGCTAAAATAGACTTGTAACAACAACGGCTAGTTCTTTTCTCCCCTAACCCTATTTAAGAGAAGATAAGAGAACATGTACTTAAAACTTTGAAACTCAGTCAAAAAACATCATCGTCCCAAATGGAAAACTCTGGCACCAGCAGTAATAACTCAACACCGTCGACCCCATCCCCCCAGAACCCACCTTCAACACCATTCTCTCAACACCCATCATCACAATTCACTACATACCTCTACCACAACCAATCTTAATTCCAATCACATACCACACTTCCGTTTACCATATCGCAATGGGATACCTTCGGAGGACAATATCAAAATCCATTTACACCCTCTAAACCACAACCTTAGACGTTTAGCCCGTACTATCAACATTATCCGGTTACTCAAACTCAAGGTTTTCTATTGGAAATATATGCAATTGCTATGTTCAATAATAGGATATAGAAAATAGATTATACTAACCTATTCTCATGCTTTGTGAGAATCCTTTGTTCTTGGGTGGAGTCTTCCCTTGGATTGGCTGCAGACCTTAATGGGATGGTTTCTATGTTGTAGCCTCCAAAAGGAACTTCCTCTCTATTTAACCTAATAGGGTTAGATCGGTCTTCCCATTATACCCTCAAACCCTAATAAAGAGTAGCACTAGGTCCTACCTAACAATTGGGTACAACCAATAATACCTATACGGCCTATTAACATGTATTCTCATGAACCAGAAGAGTAGTGCCGGTATTGATGGAAATCCAATAATCTTCCACCCGACACTAACTCGATTTTGAGAAAAATATTTTTAGCCTGATTCACGATTTTATATGAAAAGTGGATGGTCATCATTTGTTTTTTTAAAATATACATGATAATTTATAGAAGATAATGTTACATCAAACTTGACTGTCACTCTCCGATTATAAAGATGGCTAACACGGATCACTGTCAAATTTTGGTCAAACTTTTGAGCACATGCCTAATTCATATCGTGGTCATCAGGCTAACAACCTCAATAGCTTTTAAGTGTAATTTCTTTACTGGTGGAGTTTAGCGTATGAATAACAAACGTACACCTTAGATGATGTGCTGGTGCATTTCCATTAGTGTCCTGCAACATGTATTTACCAGACACATGTCATTTCAATACTCAGACAAACCGTTATACGAAGATCATCGTTCATACTAAAATAAAGGCCAAAGGATGTGGAGCCTACCCACCAGCTCAAGCAACCTTAATCCACAATACGAATAGATAAACCCTAGTTAGCATAAAAGTAGGAAGTGTTGGAAGATGATAAATCTAAAACAATCTAATAATATAGCTTATGAACAAGAAAGAGAAAAAAAAAAAAAGATTTATTGATTCGTCATAGTTGTGTTCTCTGTACATAATACATAGATATATATAGGTAACCCTACAACATAAGTTACCCAATCTACTCTTACTCTCCCCATAACCCTATCGGGCCTATGGGCTTGTTAGGAGTCCGTATAGGACACCCCAACCCTGTTGGGTTCCTAGCTTGGGCTTGGACCCAACTCTTAACACTCCCCATTGGGGTGTTCCATACTAGAACGACTTGCCTCATCAAAACCTCTGCCTAGCAAAACCCCCCTTGGGCAAAAAGCTGTGCAGGAAAAGAATACAATCATATGCCCTGTATGGGTTGTGGACGCCTATACGTTTCCTCATCAAAACCTTCAGCCAGTAAAACCTCATAGGGTAAAAATTGTGTTATCAGGAAAAAAGTACAACACGCATGTATCCACGTCAGGCTGAGACTACTTCCCCTGACGTCGATCTCCCTGAGAAAATAAATCTTGTAAACTTCGCATGCCGATTTCATGAACTAATATCTTAAACGTAGGATATGCAAAAGCCTTTATAAATTGATCAGCCAGGTTGTCTTTTGAATGGACTTGAACAACGTTGATCTCATTCGTCTTCTGCAACTCGTAATATGTGGAAGAACTTTTGTAAAATATGCTTAATTTTGTCACCTTTAATAAATCTACCATTGACTTGAACGATACAAGCTGGGTTGTCTTCATAAAGTGTCGTCGATTTATCTTGGATAGAATTTATACTACAACTCCCGTTATTGTGGTTGATCATATACCGCAACCAGAAGTATTCTTTCTGGCTTCATGTAGTACGATAATCTCTGCGTGGTTTGAGGATGTAGCAACCATTGTCGACTTCACTGATCTCCATGAAATCGCAGTATCTCCATACAAGAACACATAACCCGATTGTAATCGGCCTTTATGTGGATCTAACAAATATCTTGTATCAACGTATCCTATAATTTCCCATTTGCCAAGTTGTGGATAGAATAAACCCCAGTCTTTCGTGCCGATGAGATATCTCAGAATGTGCCTGATCTCAATCCAGTACCTTTGGGTAGGAACAGAACTATGGCAAGCCAAGCAGTTCACTGCGAATAAGTCATTGGGTCTAGTATACCCAACTAACTATAGCAAAGCTCCTCCTAGTTAGCACCATGGCCCTAGGAGTTTCTCCCCTCCATTAAGATGGTGGAAGATGTCGTTATCCACACCTAAGTGCTGGACACGCAATAAATAAATTAGCACCGTGTGCTACATCCATATCGAAGTGTTAGATAACTCTTTCGATATATATTACTTGGTGTACGAGTGCCACTATCAAGATTTTTGATTTATAAATCGAGACACTCTTGATTTCCCAATGTCTTGTATTTTGAATTCATTCCCAAGGTATTCAACGGCTTTCGCGATCTCCCCCTGAGGTCTAATGATATTCAAATCATTTAGTACACTGTTATGATGATACTGAAGCTAATTTATGTATAAGAATGCATGGCCACATAAAGATATTTGCAAAGTCCTTGACCTTCAAATACTCAGTCAACTATGTCACATGGGACCATTGCTTCAAGTCAATAATAACTTTTCCAGTTTTATTATGTACACACTTCGTGTGTAGAGCTTAGTTGCTTCCAGAAGCTTATACCTTCCCAGGTAGCTTCATGTATATATCCGTATCTAGTTTCCCATATAGATACATGGTATTTATATCATACGCATGTCTAGCTTATCCTCGACGACTTGACAGACTGATAAGTACTAAAACGTTATATCGTCCATAACCGGGTAATAGGTCACACTGCAATCGATGCCAGATCTCTTAAAGATTTCCTGGGCAACTAGTCTTGCCTTGGCCAAATTATTTATCTGAGTTAATTGTGCTTCCGTACCTTTCCCATTTATAACCGATAGGCTCAATGGTATTATTTTGCATTATGCATAAGCAGAGCTCCGATTGGATTCCAGATACCAACTTTTGTTAATGTACAACAACACACACTCGCTTATAATAAGTAGTTCTGAATCCTCATCCTTGATGGCGAACACATCAACGAATATGAATGCTTTGTCAATGGGTGGTTCCATCCTCGATGAACCAACTGCACCATTAGTCATATTTGTCTCTTATTCTACAGCTCCCCTGTTTATAATACTTTCTTCCAATGGTGTTTCGTACTAAGCGCGAGCCTCAGATTCGTTTGCGGTACTAATTCCCTTAGAATGTTCTGCTGCGGTACTAGTTCCCCTGGAATGTTCTGCTGTGTAGGTGTATTACTTACAGGTACATACACTTATGGTACTTCAATAGTATCTATGAATGCGTATAACAAATCATTTGTGACCTATTAGAGGTTTGTAATTTGTTGAACCTTATTGTCACTAACTAATATATAGGGATCTAGATGAGACAACGATGGTGTTTTCCAATATCTTTTGGAAACATCCTCAGTATTGACTGTCATATCTCCCCCCAATACTTGGAATATCGTCTCATCAAAGTGATAATTATCTGCCCTATAGTATATATGTCGCCAGTGGGTCTAAATATATAGTGATAAATACGAATCGTAATCCACATAATACCAGGCCGACGCTGAGGGTCCCATCTTCATACATTATGATGGACACCTGTACGGAATATCCAAATATTCATCGATGGGCGACACCAGGCTCCGACCCAGTTACTAGTCGCTTGTGAGAAAGAATAATTTGATGATTTACTAAGGGACGAACCCTAATCAGTATTGTGGGAGTAAGAATGCATATCCCACATACTAGTCGGAAGCTGTGATCGTAATAACAGTGGCCTAGCGATTATCCTAAATCGCTTGATTAGGTTCTTCGCCAATCCCTAGTTAGGTATGGTATAAGGTACTCACGATGCTCAATCATCTATCCCATTTAACGGTAAAATAATCATCAAAAGTCTGTGAGTCCAACTCCCAAGCCCCCGTCAAGTCGCATCGATCGACTTTGATCGATTAATCCAGGAACTGAGCCTGCGATCGAATGATCTAAGTGAGAAGTCGTGCTAACGTTGTATTCTTAGAACCATCTCCTAGATGTGTCTATAATGCCCATAAATATTCAAGTGGGTCACTATGTGGATGGAAAGTTCCACATGTATCTCCATGGATGCGTTTGAAGCAAAGGCTGGAGATCCCACTCCACCTTGGTCACTTTCCTAGAAAACTATTATTACACGCACACTCTCAGGATCTTCTCTCCTTGTAAAGAAAGGTAAGATGTAATCTCGATAATCATCCTCACTATTTGAGCCTTGAAGAGTATTGGAAACCATTCCAATAACATGTTCTAACCTTCAGACATAGAGTAAATGTACAAAACCTTGTCTGTCATTTCCTTCGATAGTCATTACGTGATAAGCATTATCATGTAGCTCCATAAACTCAGTAAAATTTGGCTGGATTTACTAGTTTATAAATTGGACTAGATACCCTGTATCGTACTGTTAGAGAGTAATAGCGCAACGTACTTAGTGTGTTTTATCATGTTGGTTATGCCAATGATATTCGTGCCATCCCTGATGCACAAGGTTAGACAAGAAATATATGCATATCTCAAAAGGATCGAGTGCGTGGTACTAATGCCTCTTAGACATATGCTGCCACTTTTTTGATTATCGGTCATGCTTAATGATCAGATAAATCTATAGGTGGGTTGTATGTAGTAGATCAACTATCATACACAGAATTTAACTACCTCCTAAGTAATAAATTTGAATAATTACAAAATAAAATCAAAGAACAATCTCACATAGATGGGATACCAAATCAGTGCATGTCACGAACATTCTATTAAACTAAACACTGAAGAGTTCCCAACTCAGTCAATGATAAAACTAATAAAGCAAAACTACTACTTCAACAAGTAAAGTTACTACTTGGCAATGCTCCCTAGGTGACATCATTCATCTATTGAGAATTTACTATTGCTCATTCTTAGAACTTGATCCAATGCTGCATTGGTATCATGGGAGGAATTTAAAGCTGCAGACTCTGCCGTAACGTGGTTTGTTCTAGCTGCGATCATGTAATAAGTCCAGGGCTGATCTCTTTGGATCGTCTGCAATCCCGTACCCGACTATCTCGTATCCATTTTAGAACCTATTCCATTTTGGTCCATTGGTGAACTTCTTGTTCCATTTGCCGTAGGTTACTAATGGCTCAAATTGAATCTTGTCGTTGTTACCACCTCTCGTTAATTTATGGTTGCGACCCTGTCTGTAACTTCCCTGTCACTAGACCTAATATTGTATGACCTTGTCACATACTTACTTTTAGCAGGCATAGGTTTGAGGTTCGTAACCAGTAACTTATTGTTTTGCTTATAAATAAGGAAAATGTGAATTAGGTCTGCGTGTACACTGATCTATTAAATGTTGCCTCGAAAGCACAAAATTTGAATCGTAAAAATTGTAATAGAAAATGCATAATATTTTTATTTACCTCAACTATTTCTCATGGGAGATAGTGGAGTTGCACTGCCAAATAAAATTTCTGCCGCAATTGAATAATACTATCATACCAACAGTCGTATATTATGCATGTAGATCAATACCAGTAGTAGTACTTGATAAACATTCCTTGTATAAAGGTAATTCATAGTATTCAAGTCAGTGATTCATAATCATTACTTGTAGGTGAACCTTGTTCATATCCTATTACTTATGAAATCATATTTAAGTACATGATTTCCAATTATTACTTATGGTTCATAGTATATAGCGCAATGAAGTACATGATTCGCAATCATTACTTGTAAGTGAACCCTATTCATGGCGTTATACTTATGAAATTCTATTAAGTGTCAAATCCCATTATTTCCCTGTAAAATGATGATCGTAGCCAAGACAGCTATTCAAAACCACTAGATGTTGTGTTATCCTTATTTTGAGAATTTGGGTGTTTTGACCCCTCTAGTTCTATAAAGGTAGGTATATTCTAGCCAAATGACCCTATTTGCTACGAATATGATGGGTATTAAATGTTTAGCTGACAAGTGGTCCCACCCCGAAGTCTGTTGGGTTCACAAAAGAGGTTGATTATGCCTGTCTTTGAACTAATATTCTAGGGTACTATAGGTTAATATTAATGCCTATATACCTCTAAATATTATTATGTAACATCTAATTGCATTCAGATACAAAAAATTAGTTCCTAAGACACCAAGTTTTTATAAATAAGACTAAGTCAATTCCCAATTGAGCTCTGGTTATTTATCCTTGATAATTAATTTTGATTTAGATATGACTCCTAGTTGTATTCTAAATTAGTCTTGGTTTCGTATTATCTGTGATCCCTGATCATGATAATTAGTATCCTAGGGACATACCAGTAATATCTTATTAGCTAACGTAAGATACTTAAATAAGTATTACACTATGTACTTATATCACATATAAGTGAGCCAATGTTTCTATACGAGGCACCTATTCCCCAAAAAATTTAAGAAATATTTTGCATAATTTTTTTTCCAAATGGGTCCCCCATGAGGTAGGTCCAATCAATAGAAATTTTTCAAAAAAATTTGATCAAAATTTGAGCTATTTATAGCTGTTTTAGTGTTTGGACCGGTCTGACTCGGTCTGGGTCAAGGCCTGGACCGGGTTGACTGGTCTGAATCGGTCTGACTTGGTCTACTATGTGCCACGTACGTACGGTCGCACGTGCCACACGTACGGAATGCACACGTGTCGAACATACAGATTGCACACCTGGCACACGTGCCACAACCACGTTACTGCCACGTGCCACCGCCCGGGGAATATTCCGATGACTGTCCGAAAAAAATTCCAACCAAAATTCCGGCGAGATTCTAGCGTCTACCGGTGACCGTCCGGCGATTGCCACGCATGCTACATGTGTCACACACGTGCCACACATTCCACACATGCTACGCACGTGCCATGTCACGTCAGTGTGCCACGTTTCCTCGATACGTGTTATTACTGACATCATAGTGGAGAAGGATGACGTCATATAGGATAAATATTAAAAAATAAAAAATAATTTTTTTTGCTGACGTCATCGACAAAAAAATGCCATTTTTGGCCTTAAAACTTCCTAGTTTCAGCGTGTTATTCCTGTCGATTGGGAGATCTCCCAGTGACGTGCCATATACCGTTGGAAAGCTCTCAGAGTAGGCTATCTAACAAAATTAGTTTTGTCTCTATCTAATCTCCACAAAGAAAAATATACGAGTTTGAAAACAGCCATTTATCAAGGGTAAAAAATGCCAAAAATCCTAATTTTTTAATCCAAAAGAAAAAAGGAAAAATAGGTTTTCAAAACATGATGATCTATCATATATAATAGATATACAAAATAGGTATACTAAAAATTGTAAAATACCTCTTCTCCTAATCGCTTGGTTTTCGTGAAAACTCTGATTAGAGGGTTATTCCCACTCTCCTCGTTTCTAGAGCGTACGTACTGATAACGTGTTGGAGGATGATAAATCTAGAGCAATTTAATAATATAGCTTATGAATAAGAAAGAGAGAAATAATGATTTATTGATTCATCATAGTTGTGTTCTCTGTACATAATACAGAGATATATATAGGTAACCCTACAACATAAGTTACCCAATCTACTCGAGCTCTCCCCATAACCCTATCAGGCCTATGGGCTTGTTAGAAGTCTATATTGGACACCCCAACCCTATTAGGTTCCTAGCTTGGGATTGGACCCAACTCCTAACATGAAGAACACCAAATCGGTTGGGTCCCTTTAAGAGCTTCAATTTCTTAAACGAAATTAATTACAATAGAATTACTCTAAACCCTAAGTTTCTTCCTCAGAACTTTTATTGAACTAAAATAAGCTAAAAAAATAACCTAAGTCCCCTTTATATTCTAGGGAACAAAAAAATGCTAGTAAAATGGATCTCGAGGCAAACCCAAATCTCAAAATAATATCCTACGCCAAGCTCGTTCGAACGGCATCTAAGCCCGTTCGAACGACTTTATGCTAATTGGTCTTAAACCCTAGAAACATGACAACTCGTTCGAACGGCATCCAAACTCGTTCGAACGAAAATAGGGAGTCGTCCGAACGACTTGGGTTTCTGGGCCAAATTCCAGGGAGTTGGAAAAGGGTCGTTCGAACGACTTTAACCCTCATTCGAACAACTTTATGATAATTCTATTCTTCACATACTAGTTCACCTCAAAACATCCCTAGATCCTCCTGGATCATGGCTCCCCCCTTTAGGAGCCTTGAGCTCATGCTCAAGCTAGAACTGAAGATGTGAGAATGTGGCGCTGCCAATTTCCTTGCTGTACTACTTTAACTTACTAGGTAGCTGACCCTTCTTCCCAACTCGGAACGATTCAATACCACCTCATCTTGTAGTATGAACTTTCCTCTCTAGAATACCATCCTCCTATAACAGATCTTCTCTTTCCATCCATAAATCATCAACTGACAGAAGGCGAGTGTCAATTGTAGAGTCTTCATCTAAAAAAGACGGCTCAAACAGCTTCAAATGCTCGACATTAATCACCGAATACATCTTTATGAAAGGTGGCAAATCCAACTAGAATGCATTGTTACCAATCTTCTTGAGTATCAAAAATAGACGATAACGAATAGGTTTGAGCTTCTTATCTTCCCCCTTAAGCCATTCCTCACCCAAATGCAACCAAACGAGGTTGCAATCTTGAAAAGTACACTCAACCCGATGCTTGTTGTGGCGAGCCTTATACTTTGCTTGAGTTTTCTTCAACTGTGCTTCAACTACCTCATGAACCTTGCTTATCCTTTCAATGAAATACCGAGCTTTAATCTGTTCCTCTTCCTTCTTTTCTGACACCGTCTTGTCGCCAAGTCTAAACGCCAAATCAAAATAGCTTTGCGACAAGTACTCCAAACAAACTTCAAATAGAGACTTCAAAGTGGAACCATGAATCGCTCGGTTGAACGTAAACTGAAGATATGGTAAACTCTCATCCCAAGTCTTAGGATGCTTAGAATGGAATCCCTGTAATAAATGTACCAAAGTGCGATTAACTACCTCTGTTTTTCTGCCAGTCTGCGAATGAAAAACGATGCTTCTCTTCAACTTAGGGGTTGTTTGTTTATTAACTTATTTAACTTAATTGCCTTATTTTGGCCAGATTAAGTAAAATTTCAAAATAAGTTGTGTTTGTTTTTTATTTCTAAAAAACTCCTTTTAGTATGATACCACATTTTTCAGAACTTAAGATAAGTTAGAAAATCTAGCTTTTTTGAACTCTATTTAACTTGGCGGTTTGTTACGGAAACTTAAATGAAAATATGTAAACCCTAATTTACCGTTATTTTATTGGCATTTTTTTTCTCTATACATTTCCTCTCTCTTTCTCTTTCTTTCTCCTTCTTGCTTTATCAAAACCCTAGCTATGAAACATAGGATTGATGGATTCATGACAAAAGAGTCTCTCTATTGAGATTGAAGCAACCACAAATTAACATCGAAGCATCATCATCACACGGGATCGAGATCGGGATCCAAGTTAAATCAAACTATTACCATCTAAGATTGAGATTCAAGGTAAGAAATTATATGGTCAAATAAATTAGGGTCTATGAAAAGTAATTGATATAAGTTACAACTGTTCCTCCAATTTGGAGAGACCTACAACTTGCTCTTCTATCTCTATTGTTATTTTTGTTCCTACTAAAACTAACATCTAAAGTAGTAAGTTACTATAAATTACAAGAAAAGTTAGTAAAGTTCATGAAAGTAGGTACAACCATTTACTTGCATATATAATGTTGGTTCCCAGGCCAAGACCAAGGCTAAGGCCAAGGCCATTGGATGACTACAATCTAGTTTATAATAATGAATATTGGGCTAGAATACACGATTAAGAGTTGAGTCATTATCTTGTAAGAAACCTCTAAGAAAGTACACGCAAACTCTCCAATATATAGTGTGTCCAAGCAAGCTCTGCTGCTGCGAGTACAAATTATTTATATTCTGCCTCTATGTTAGATCAGAATACCTTCCTTTCCCCTATATATATACTATACCAAGGTCTCAACTTAGGATTCATGAAAATTAAAAACTAGAAATAAAATTGCAATCATCAAAACCCTTCTAATCAATAAAGATAGATCTATAGTCAGATGATTATGAGACCCAAATCCTAGAAACCCGGCAGGTACAAAATAATTGGTGGGCAAAAGCATAAATATGCCTGATTGACACTACTAGAAAATTTAGCCTAATACGATAAATATATGGATTAGTAAGCAGACCGCTGTCAGTAAATACCAATTTTAGCAAAAAGGAGGCAAAACTTAAGATTGCTTAAGCATACATCAAATACATATTTTTTTTCTCTAGGTAAGTTATCTGTAAGATACCAACTAAGTATGAGGTTATTATCTCGAGCCACTCGACTTATATTCCCCGAACAATTGCGTCAAATCCTTTATGGAAATTAAAATTTATCCATCTCGTATGTCTTTGTCTTAATGTGTACCCCATCTCAGAACCCTTTAACTTCACCTCCTCCCCCAATGAGTTTTAAATAAGTTTTACGAAAAAAGAAAGAAAATCGAATCACTTTCTTTTCTTTGTTAAAACACACAAAAAATGCTAGAATTTAGCATCTATAAAAGAGTAGTGTCTCATTCTCTGCTTTACTTGCCCATACCCCAAACTGAAACAGATCAATAATTCCATGTTTTGTTTTCGCGACATAAATGACAGCAAACACTTTACTTTTAGCCAGTTACTAGTACTTAATATCTCCCCCCACAATCATTCATTCCTTCACCTGGAGATATTCAAACCCCCCCCCCCCCCCCACTAAATGGGTATCGACACTGACTTATATGAGACCCTACATCCAATTGTTAACGTTTTCTGAATAACCAACATGAGTGGATTATATTTAACATTTCCAATGAGGGACAACATCCATAACAAGCTTCTCCCTCTAATATATTCACCAGAACTTAATATTTTCAAACCAGTGGTAAGTCTTACTTATTTTGTCCTTTCGGGCAAGAGATTCTTAGAGCACTATCATCCTTATAGAATAACCGCAGATGTTCACCTGATGACGACTGTAATTAAAACCCGAATATTATGATTAATGGATTAGTCTCAGTTTCGACTTCTTACTCAAGCTGTGTAAATCCTCAGAACCTTTTCTTCCAATGTTTGAACCACTTACCCAGGAGCCTCTATGTACAATCCAGACTTCTTCTTCAGCTTCAAATTGGGCAATTTGTCATTCTTGTTGTACCTCAGTTCTACTTTCAGTATTTTTCTTTGTTTCATGCTGGGTCAGTACCTTGTTTCCTAATCATTGTACCGCTAAGGATAATTCCCAATTCAACTAGTTCCAATCTCGCCCATAGATCGTCAAATATTAGGAGGACCTTTTTTTCATGCTTCAATCTCTGTGATAATCTTATGGCCCTTGCCGGTATTCTTTGTTCTTCAATTTTTACACATTCCGTGGTATGCCCTTGTTGGTATGCTTTGGTTTCATTTGTACTCTTTTAAGTGGTAGGAGTTTTAAGTTGTTGTGGCTCCATCTCAGTTTGAGAAGTATTCTTGAGTCTGTGCTCTTATTGTAATCTCTGCCTAAGTGTTATGATATAATCTCTACTTCATCTTATTTTAGTAGAGTTTCTATCAAATCCAGACTCGATCAGAATTACGTGTGTTTTTCATATCACCTTCAAAATTGTTGTTTGGTTGACGAATAGTTTTGCCTTGATATCCCATGCTTAGCAAAACCCAACTACTTAGATACCCCATGCTGAGCAACTTCAAATATCCTATAGTCCTATTTTTGGACAAAGTGGGAATTGTGTTAAACATTTAGTTGTGCCGTGGACGTGACAGAGTATGTGCTCAACCTTTCTTGATATTCATTATACTTTTGTTTGAACAACTGAAGCTAAGCCTCAGCTCCTGCAGTATCTTCTCCATCCTTTATAGCTTCAGCTATCTGCGCCACCTTCCTCCAGATGAAGTCTTTCACAGCTCCCAACTTCGATGCATAATTGTGGACATTGGTGTTAACATTGTCGGTGACAGTAGTAATAGTAGTCATACGAGATTTCTTACTTTCCATTAAAGCTTTAAGCTCAGCCATCTTTCTCCTCCTTTCCCTGGAGTCCAATGTCTACAAATAGAAACCATACCATACATTACTGTAGCTCTGGAAATTTTTAAGGCGATTGGTTACTGTAACATCTCTTTCGCATCTCCTTCCCACCACTAAGGGGTAATTATATCAACTCCTTCCTTCTTTTAATCTCAAATGTTGATACTCTTATGGTCAATGGATTAGATTGTTTTTAAGTTGGTTTTAACACTATAGAAAATTTAATTTATACGCTTCTACCCTCATCTATGGGATCTGGAAAACCAAAGTTGAGAGAGCTTGGTTCCCAAGACATGGTGGGCCGAGGAAGCACCACAACAACACCATCTTCTACAATAATTGATGAGTCGGTGGAGGAGAAAAGAAAGGCACTTGAATCGGAGAAGAAGCGATTTGAAGAAAGATAGAGAGACAACTGATCCTAGAAGAGGAATATGAAACACAAAAGCTTAAAGCACAAATTAAATTAGGTACACTGGATTTCCCAATTTTGAGCAAAAGAGATATGCAAATGCTATCTGTGGGCATTCCGTTATGCAAGGGAGGCGCCATATGTCACAGTTGAAGCAATGAACTTCTACTCTCAAACACTTAAGGAACCAAAATATGCTACTCCATACTTCAAACCTAAGTATAGAGTGGTCCAGATCCAGAGTGAGGAGGGGGAGATGACTGAAGAGCGGCACTCGACATTTATCGATCAGCAAGAAGTTCTTAAAGCTAATTATGGAGAGTCGAGCCTAGTTCAAGCTATAGGAACTGAAAGTAAGTCGGGGAGTATTCCAAAATTGCAATCAGTTGAAATTGCTGTGGCCAAAATGTAAAAGACAGATGTGATGGGGATGTTAAATGCTATAAGCAAGTAAATACTATTGATCTTCAGAAAATTATGAATGGGCACATTGTGAAAAAGAATGAGGATGCTATCACTGCCGATGAGAGAGCATGAGCAGGTGTTATGCTGGAGGAGAGAATGAAGAAAGCAAAGGACGACCTTCCTAATGCCAACAGCCAACCTCTCTACGATACTGTCGAAGCTTTTCAGAAAAGATACTCACAAGCTCTTGCTGCAAACCCAATTGAATAACCCAACCCCTCTAAGGGAAGTGACATAAGTAATAGTGAACAAAAGGAAGTTAGTAATGAGATAGTGAATCAAGGAGGTGAATCTAGCAGCAACAAGGGGGATTCTTCAACCGACCAGAAAGATTGCTTTCTTAAAACTCAACTTGATCTTCTGTAGAATGGGAGTACATGTGTTAGAACAGGGCAAACAGAATTTATCGTAGTAAAGGATGGGGCACAACCTCCAGTACTGAAGAGTTGGGCTTCACTCCTCTCTGCTCCTTCAAAAGGCCATGGCAAGATTCTGCTTATCTACACTCCAGTCTTGGGCGATGAATTAAATCCTATTGTTGATATTAGTAACAGTGAATTTGGAGAAGAGAATAAGAAATTTGAAGATTATCTTATGGGGAACTTCATTGGCAAGAAACTGGCATATCTGTTTGATTAGGAAACCCTCTCAAAATTATGCGCTCTAAAAGGTGATTTCGTGATGTCTACGAAAGGATTTAATATGTATTTCTTCAAATTCATAAACCCTGAAGATAGAGAGAAAGTTCTGGAGGGGGGTTCCCAACATATAGCAAGCAAACTATTCATTCTAAGGCCTTGGAGACCTTTTATTGAAGTTGAAAGCCTAGACCTCACTACAATTCCCATTTGGGTCGTCTTTAAAAATATTCCAGTCAATATGAGAAATCATGAGGGGTTAGGTAGGATTGTAAGTTTAGTTGGGATTCCATTGTATTTAGATAGAGCTACAGAAGAAGGCGGAAGGGATTCTTTCTCTAGGGTATGTGTGGAAGTTAATACTAAATGCAAATTTCCTGAGGTTATCACTCTCAAGTATACTAATGGCCAACTGCCCCTTGTCTTCACTGAGTACGCTTGGTATCCAATTAAATGTTCCCATTGTGGTGTCTTTGGGCATACTAACTACAACTGTGAGCACTGTCCCCAACCTAAATAGGTGGCTAAGGCTCCTACGAATCCTAGACCTCCAATGCCTAACGCTGCCTTCAAAACTCCAAAGCAATAGAATGAAGCTCAACAAAAATCGGTGAATAAAACAGAGTTTGTGCCCCAGGGACCTAATAGTAGGCAGAAACAACAACAGAAGTGGGTACCTAGTACTTCTAAGGAGAGTGTTATCACCTCAAAAAAATTTCAAGCTCGCAACCCTAATATTCAGGAGCTAGATCCGCAGGTTAATATAGTTAAAAAGGGACAGGAAGAGGCTCTAAAGGGAAATAAGGTAGGGGGTGTGTCAGACGGAGTGCAAGGTCACAGTAATAATAGATAAGAAGAGGCCATAGATGTTGAGAGTCTAGATGACATCACCAAGCATGAGGGGTCTGATTTCTCAAGTAACAATAGCGAGAAGGAGAACAACAGTGATGAAGTATTAGTTAACCTGAACAAACAAGAAAGAAAAGTCCTCAAAAAGCAAAGAAAAGAACAACAAAAAGTTGATAAAGCTTTGAAGGATGCACCAGAAAAAACCCCACCTTCAGCAGCAAAATACCTCCCTGAGGACCAGGTACCTCATCAACCTTCTAATGAATTTTATGTATAATATTGGTTGTTGGAATATGCGAGGTCTGAATGACTTAGTCAAACAAGTGGAAGTGAGGTATTGGAGAAAAAAATACAAATTATGTGCCTTCGGGCTTGTTGAAAATAAAATACTTGAGAGTAATAAACTAGCAGTAGAGGAAAATATATGTAAAGACTGGATGAAGGTCCAAAACTATAACCACTCAATAAAGGGGAGGATATGGTTCTGCTGGGATCCTAATATGGTGGAGGTTACTAATCTAGAAATAGATGAACAAATTATAAGTTCAGTCATCAAAACTCTAGATAAGAAAAAATTTTCTTTGCCAATTATTTATGGGTCTAATAAGAGAAAAAATAGAAAGAGAGATTGTGGGATACTATTATAAGGAAGAATGCCAATATGACAATGCCTTGGGCTCTTATGGGGGACTTCAACTCAATCTTGCATTGCCAAGATAATGTTGGAGGAGCCCCAGTTACTAATGCTAATTATATCGACTTTGTGAACTATATACAAGCTACAGGTCTTGTGGACTGCAAGTTCATGGGGTGCTTCCATACCTGGTCTAACAAGAACACTATGGGTAGAAGGGTGTTTGGTAAAATTAATAGAGTTAGGGTGAATTACTATTGGATCAGCAGCTACAACAATTATGAAGTGGAGTTTCTAAAGCCTGGAGTCTCAGACCATTCTTTTATGGTAAGCCTTCGTTCTGATAAGAAAGAAGGTCCTAAACCGTTCAAATTCTTCAATTACTGGGTAGAGGACCATGAGTTTTTGGTACAGGTTAAAGCGTGCTGGGAAACTAAAACTACTGGGAATCTGACTTATTGCTTTGTTAAAAAGTTGAAGGCAGTGAAAAAGTTTTTCAAAGCTAAATATGCAACTAAAAGTGGCATGCTGAGTGATAAGATGCAAACAGCTAAGCAGAGACTTGATGCAACACAAGATGACATCCAAAATGATCCGTTTAATGTTGAAATAGCTATCAGAGAAAAAAAGGAGCTTGAAAGTTATGTCCAACTGGTGAGAAATGAGGAAGCTCAAAGTAAGCAGAAATCAAGAATCCAGTGGTTAGGGCTGGGGACTCAAACTCCAGTTTCTTCTACAGATCTATACAATCAAGAAGGGCAAGAAACAAGATTCTGAGCATTATGGATGAGAGTGGAAATAATTATGATGAGGAAGATGACATTGCTAAAGTGGGGGTCAATTATTTTACAAGTATTCTGGGGGATGATGGGGATCCTAACCCGGACTGAGATTTCCTTAATTCTATCCAAGTGGACCACATTAATGAGGAGAAATTTCAAGAGCACAAGAAGGAAGTGACTAAGGATG
Organism: Kingdonia uniflora; assembly: GCA_014058105.1. Lineage (NCBI taxonomy): Eukaryota > Viridiplantae > Streptophyta > Magnoliopsida > Ranunculales > Circaeasteraceae > Kingdonia > Kingdonia uniflora. The sequence goes on from JACGCM010001226.1 coordinate 2,639,674, forward strand.
AAGTGGTGTTGCCTCTCTCTTTGCTATACAATGAGAAGGCTCCTGGGCCAGATGGGTTTACTATCTTATTTTTTAAGAGAGCTTAGAGTGTGATTGGAGATGATTTTGTTAAAGCAATACTTAACCTTTTCAAGTCCAGCAAGATGTTGAGGGAGTTAAGCACCACAATCATTGCTCTGATTCCTAAAACTGACTGTCCAAAGCTCTTTAGAGACTTTAGGCTCATAGCCTGCTGCAATACCATGTACAAGTGCATCTCTAAGATATAACCATGAGGCTAAAGTTTATTACCACTAGCATTATCTCACCTAACCAATCAGCATTTATCTCTGGCCGTAACATCACCGAAATCTTTATCCTCTTACATGAAGTTTTGAGGAACTATCACAGAGACAAAGGTCCAAAAAGATGTACAGCGAAGATTGATTTGAAGAAAACCTATGATATGGTCAATTGGAGTCCTATCTTGAAGATTCTTAAGAAGTACAACTTTCCTTCTATTATGATTTCTTGGATTGAAGCTTACATTTCAACAATAAGCTACTCCATCTCTATTAATGGCTCTCTCAAAGGATCCTTTTCGGGGAAAAGAGAAGTTAGACAGGGAGATCCAATGTCGCCTTATCTGTTTGTACTTGTCATGGAGATGTTTACCAGAGCTCTAACCAAGGAGGTGGAAGTCAATCAGTTCAAGCTTCATCCTAAGTGCCTAAATCCTCCAATATCCCACCTGTGCTTTGCAGATGATCTGATTGTGTTCATGAGTGGTAATGAAGAGACAACTCTCACTCTCTCGCCTATAATCTTGAACGTTTTCATGGTAACACTAGCTTACAAATAAATCTGGACAAGAGTAAACTCTACTTTGTAGGTATGTTAGACTATGAAGCAAGCAAGATTCGTTAAGTGTTTGGGATTGTAAAGGGTACACTTCCAGTTCGTTATCTAGGTCTTTCTCTGATTACTACTAAACTGAAGTACTCAGACTGCCAACCACTCATTGAGAACTTATCCAAAAATGTTTATTTCTGGAAGGCTAAGTTTTTCTCATATGCAGGTAGGTTGACTTTGGTGAGAGCTGTCCTAAGTAGTATGCAAGTGTATTGGATGAGCTGCTTCATGCTTCCCTAATCTACTATCAAAGCTCTTACTGCTATTTGTCGTAGGATCTTATGGTCTGGTACATATGTGAGCAGAAAAACTAGTTTAGTCAGTTGGGAGTCGATATGCCACTCTGCTAAGGAAGGGGGATTGGGAGTTAAGGACTTTGGAGTTTGGAACAAGGCTGCTACTCTGAAGAATGTCTTTCTTATTATCTCTGCTAATGACTCTCTCTGGGCCAACTGGGTGGAGTCTAACTTGATTAAAAATAGAAACTTTTGGGATCTGAAGTGCCCCCAAGATTGCTCTTGGTCGTGGAGACATATATTAAAGCGAGAGATAAAGCTATTAAGCTTATTCACTACAAAGTTGGAAAAGGGAACTACACTTATTTTTGGAAAGATCCATGGCATCCGCTTGGGGTTTTGAGCAACAAATTTTCGGTTGAGATGAGATATGATTCCTTATTGTTCAAAGATACTCCTGACAATTTCTTAATTAATGGGAGATGAAAAATTCCAGAACATCATACTCATATTCTCTTTGATATTTGGGATGGCTTGGATAGAGTGGAGATAGACAATAACGGAGAAGATGAAGTTATTTGGAAAGCTAGCACAAGTGGAGATTTTACCATAAAGAGCAACTATGAAGAGTTACGACACCACAACCCGGTATGGAAGTTTGCTTAAATGATCTGGTTTGGAGATTGCATCCCAAGTAATTTCTTTATTACTTGGCTAACATTTAAAGGTGCTTTAAAAACTCAGTCTAAGTTGAAGAGTTGGGGGCTGAGGACAAATCAAATTGCTTATTTTTCTGGAGAGATGAAGAGATCGAAATTCACATGTTCTTTGAATACTGCTATGCTAAGTGGATCTTGAAGCAGTTACTCTACAAATTTGGGTTTAATAGAAGTACTTTGGGTTTTAATGAAGTGATCCAATAGATGATATGTTACACAGCTGGTAGCTCTCTCAAAGTTATCATATTAAAGCTTAGTATTAATTGTTTTATCCACCACTTATGGAGGGAAAGAAATAGTAGAGTGTTCAATAATATACAAACTGAAGCACCTGGGCTTCTCAAGACCATTCTCAATGAAGTTAAACTCAAGCTTGCCTACTCAGAAAGGAAGCTGATGGACACAGCGGATAATAGATTTCATGCAGCGACTTGGGGTCTTTAAATTGACTAGACAGTTCTTGAAATATCTTATTGCACCAGGAAGATGCCGGCTTACTCAGAGTGTATGATCAACTGTGCTGGGAGTATATTGGGAGGGTATGGAGCTATCCTTGGAATTGACAAAGGTAGAACAGTTGCTACATGTGCTGGAAGAATCATTACAAAATTGTTGCTTTATCATGAGCTCTTCAACATCAAAGCAGGGCTGGAGCTTTCTTTTAAGAATGGAAAACTCCAGACATAAATTAACACTAGGTTATCAATGGCGGTTAGTATTCTTACAAAACAAATTAAACCAGATTGGCAGTGTAAAGCTATTGTGATTGAAATTATAAGGATTATTGGATGGCTAGAGTGGTTTTGTCTTAACCAAATTCATAAAGAGGCTAACATACATGCCCTGGAGTTATCCAAAATTAGACGGGAGTTGGGGCTTGAAGAAGTCAGACCAACTAAATTTTCTGAAGAGTTAAAGCAGAAAGTCAAAAATGACGCAGATGGCAAGACATATGTTATTTATAATTTCTGATTGCTACTCTATTCATTTTTTTGCTTATGGTGTTAGGCTCCTTGCTTCCCTCTTATGTCCTTGAGGGTTGAGATTTGTTCCCACCATGTACTTGGTTCCCCCCTTTTTTTTTTCCTTCTATTCAAAGCTTAATTTCTAAAAAAGAAAGAAAAAAGAAAAAGAGGTGCAAAATCCATATGGGTTAAAAATTTTAACCGAGAATGTTGCGAGTCATTTGGAAACTATCCTAAATAATTGTTGATCAAAAAGAAATACTTAACGAGGATCCAACCTCTCAAACGAGTTTCCAAGCTTCTTAGAATTGGGATCTAAAGCATGGGAAAGTTGCAAAATCTGTACCGATCTAAAATTAGAACTGGGACTATTGCAAATCATTTTACAACGGTACTAGCTTATTGTCGGTCAAAAAGATACTCTTAACGAGGATCCAATCTCTCAAATGAGTTGTCGGTAGCAAAGCTTCCCAGAATTGCGATCTAAATGATACGAGATGTGTGAAATCCGTAAGAATCAAAAATTAAAATCGGGAATTTTACGAATCCTTTTGAAACTATCCTAAATATGTCAATCAAAATGAACTCTTAGCGGGGGCTAATCCCTCAAACGAGACGTCAAGCTTCTCAGAATTGCGATCTAAAGCATGGTAAAGTTGCAAAATTGGTACAGATTGAAAATTAGAACTGGGGATATTGCAAATCATTTGGAAACTATACTAGCTTGTTGTTGGTCAAAAAGAAACTCTTAATGTGGATCCAACCTCTCAAATGAGTTGTCGATAGCCAAGCTTCCCGGAATTGCGATCTAAAACATCGAAAATGTGTGAAATCTGAAGAACACCTCTTTTTTGACTGCGTTTTCTCTTAATTTATATGGAATGGTATCCTGAATTTTTTAGGAACTACTCACACAAGTATTAACTGGAATGATGAGATCTCATGGTGTAATACTCATTTTGGACGATCTGACACCATTGTACACACAAAGAAACTTGCTTTTAATGGGTTCTACTATCATATATGGAGTGAGAGAAATAGCATAATATTTAGGATTGAACACAAGCAGGCTACCCTGGTATTATTTTCCATTATCTATGATATTCAAACAAAGCTATCTTATAATGAAGTGCAGATAGAAGACTCTGACAGAAACAAAATATTCATGAGCACTATCAATGTACCTGTCATCTATTTTCACAAGAAAATCATCAAATGCTCATGGACAAAGCCAGGGGATGGAAAAGATATGATAAACACAGGTGGATCCTTATCAGGTAACATTAAGGGATGTGGTGCCATTATTAGGCAGCCTAATGGGATATCTGTTTTTGCTACAACAGGTAGCTCTAAAGGTGTTTCAGTCCCTTATCATGAACTGCAAGGCATTAAAATGAGGCTGCAGGGAGCTTTGGACAAATGCATTATGAGGGTGTGCCTTGGTACTGATTCAACTCTTGTAATTATGTACATTAAGGGTCTAATTCAACCTCCTTGGGAGGCAAGATGGATTCTTAAGGATATTCTAAATCTCATAAGTCAGTTTGAGGAGTTTAGAATTATCCACATTTTCAGAGAAGCAAACAAAGATGCAGGTAACCTTGCTGGATTGTATCATGGAGTAGAATTTCTCAGTGTTGATGTGAATACATTTAGTGCAGAGTTACAAAAGATTGTGGAGCTTGATGCTTTAGGGAAATCTTATGACAGAGTGTAAGTTACTTTTCTAATTGAAGACAAATCCATTTTTATGGATGGAAAAGACTCTAGTACTGTTTGAAGTTCATAAAATGGATGGAGTGGTTGCACAAAAGCTTTATGCTGCAACAATAATCTTCTTAAGGATGAGCAGAGCCTCGACAAATTTGGGGTGACTGAAGCACCAAATCAGCCATCACCAGCGATTCTGCTTGCTAAGGAAATGATTTAATGATCTTTGGAAGATTCTCTTGCTTATCTAAAGCTGGTCTGTTTAGATGCTACAGCAGATGTCTTGAGTTTGCTGCTCTGAAGTTGGTTTGGGTTGTCCCCTCCTTACTTTCGAGCTTATCTTATAAGGGTTTGTTGTATTTTATTTGTATTTTATTTGGCTTCATTTCTTTAGGTGTGCCTACCTTAAGGGGGTTGTTGTTTTTTTTTTTTTTTTTTGTATAGTGCTCTTGGCTGCTCCTTGCTCTCTGACGTGTGTGTTATGAGGGAAGGAGTAGCATCCGGTCTGTAACATTGTTTTTATTATTTATACAAGCTCACTTTCCAAAAAAAAAATGTGCGAAATTTGTATCGGTCTTTAATTAAAACATGGAGTGTTGAGAGTCATTTGGTAAATATCCTTGCTTATTGTCGGAGAAAAACAACCTCTTAATGAGGATCCAACCTCTCAAACGAGTTGCCGGTTGCCAAGCATCTCAAAATTCCGATCTAAAGCATACGTGATGTGCGAAATTCGCAAGGGTAAAAAATTAAAACCGGGAGTGTTGTGAGTCATTTGGAAACCATCTTAAATAATATTTGATAAAAAATAAACACTTATTGGGAATCAAACTTCTAAAATGAGTTGCTTAGTTTCTCAAATATTTTTTTTTGAAAGGAAAGCTAGGGTTAAGGCAGACCCCAACCAGCTATATACCAACATGCCCAATTACAATCTATATAACTCTGTACCTGCAACATCCCTTTATAATAAGGCTCACAGGCCATCAGGGATACTACTAGGTGAGAGAATTCTTTCACCTAGTGAGAGAATTCTTTCACCTATTACATCATAAAAGGAAGATAAAAACTGAGCACAAGAATTAACCTCTTTGCTGTTAAAATCTGTCATGAAATCTTGGTCCTTCGGGATCAGTTGTATCTTTTCTTGGACATCCTTACTAATTCCAATACATTCCCAAGGTGGAGCTCTCCTATTCTTAACAATCTCAATCAACATCATAGAGTTTGTGGTAGCTTTAAATGGAGCAAACTTGTTGTTTATAGCATGGTACAGACCTCTCTCAAGAGCTTTGAACAGGTGGTTCATTATTGAAACAGCTTGTTCCATGCCAGCAAAACCAAGAATGAAAGTACCCTTATCATCTCTAAACAGACCTCCATAACTCCTAGAAGTAACATAAATAGTACCATTTATGTTAAACAAAAAGATACCTGTTGGAGGAGGGATCCATTTACAATTCAGAACATGCATCTCTTGAAGATTAACATTAACATCCCAACTGGCTTTCAATTGCCTATTCTCAGATATGTCTTCTTTCCCTTTGAGAGCTAAGGTGATCCTTATACCCAACTCAAAAATGATAGCAGTCAGAGTAGACTTGGGAGTTATCAGCTTGTTCTCAAAGTGCTTCAGGTTTCTTTCCATCTAGACATAAGATACCATAGTGCTGAATACGGCTTTATGAATATTAGATCTGATATCCCCTTTTTAAGACTCAACAAACAACTTACTTCATTGCCAAGATTCCCCACTGTCTAAGCAACTTGGCACTTAATCAACAGCTTGGTCCAAATATCATTTGCAAGAAAGCATTCCATAAAAAAATGTTGTTCATCCTCCAAGTAATTCTCACAAATGTAGCAGCAAGAGCTAGTAAGTACCTTCATATGCATTAGCCTATTTTGTATTCTCAAGCTCCCATTAAAGGCTTTCCAGGCTGTGAAACTGCATCTGGGAGTACTAACCTTATTACAGGGGATAGAGAACCACTCAACTTTTTGCTTTTTTTGGTCGAAGCACTTCATAAGTAGCTTCAAGGGAAAAACAACCATTAGTAGAAGGTGTCCAAACAATCTTATTATTACCCAGACCTATAATACTAACATGAGGTGTAATATACTATCACTTAGCATGCAAGATGTGTGTGGTGGAATATTCCAGCGTCCATTAGTGACAATTGCAGAAAGTTTAGCATTAAGAGGTAGCGTTGAGTCAAATCTTAAACTTTGATCAAACCTATCTAGTAGGATCCCATTGGGGTGCCAAGGGTCCTTCCAAAATAGGGTGTCTTCCCCATTACCAATTAAATGCCTTACCAACTTTTTTGGCCATATCACGAGCATCTAATAGTTTTCTTCACACCCAAGAGCAATCTGTAAGGGGAGCGAGCTCCCAGAAATTCCTATTTTTGATAAGGTTACCTTGGATCCAGTCTACCCAAATGCTTTCCTGTTTAGTAGCAATCCTACACACATGTCTAAGAGTAGAAGATAGATCCCATGTTTTTAAACATTTAAATCTAAGACCACCTTTTGTTTTTGGATAACAAAGGTCGCCGCACCTATGTCATGAGGTTAATGGAGTAGCACCACAAAGTGTAGAGATGGACAAAGAGAAGCCTAGTGAGGAACCTGCCCGGTGTAAGTTAGGCTCTGAAGCCACCACATCTAGTCCATGTAAATGTTCAACTTGTATTATACAGGCTAAAGCAGTAGGAATAGTTAAACCTAAAGCTATAAAGATGAAAAGTTAGGCCTCTCTCTTAGCCACACCTTCAGCAAAAAGGGGAAAAATTTAACTTCAATACACTGCTCCTGATGTTGTGCAAGGAAAAATGGCAATCAAAGTTAAAGTTGGGGAATTCTTAGAAGGAATCGAGAAAAGTAAGAATTTTTTGGTGGGCTATTTTGTGGGAAGAAGACTAGCATACCCCTTTGTCAAAGGTACCCTAACTAAGCTATGGGAACTGAAAGGCGAATTCGAGATGAGCATCCATGGAGTCAATATGTTCTTCTTTAAGTTTAATCTTGTAGAATACAGGGAGAAAGTGCTTGGAGAGAGTGCTTATCACATAGCGAGCAAGATTTTCCTAATTAGGGAATGGAGACCATTTATTGAAATGGAACCAACATACCACTCATCTCTTCTAATATGGGTTGTCATTAAAAACATCCCCCACCATATGAGATCAGCTGAAGGCATTGCTCGAATTGCCAGCACTCTCGAGATGCCCCTCAGCCTGGATAAATACACAAAAGATCACATTGACACATCCTCCTTTGGCAGAGTATGTATTGATATAAAGGTTGATTGTAGCTGGCCTTCCTCAATGCCCATCTTCTATGAGGAAGAACAAAAAGAAGCAAATGTTACTTTTGAGTATGCATGAATTCCAATTACCTGTCCAACTTGTAAAACTCTTTGGTCACACACTGGACTCATGTGAGATCAATCTTTAATCGCAAGAGGACAAGAGAACGAGCATTGACATGCAGATGGAGAGGTAACAAAATAGAAACAACAATACAGTGAATTCGGATGAGATGGATGGATGGAGTAAACCTAAGGGTTAGGGTGGACCACAAACTGCCCAGAAACAAAGTAATAGATTTGTGGCTTTGAGTAATGAGGAGGTGGTGATAGTTGATCAATCTTATCCTAAGAAAAAAGAGCAAGAGGACATCAACAATAAAGAACAAGATGGCACTAGGCATACATCTGAGCCAAAACCAGCAGATCCTACCATAAACAAACGTTTTAAGACCAACCATGAGCTTAACAGAAGTAGCAACCCTACACAAAAGCAATAAAAGGAATCTAAAGGAGCACACAGTAACAAGAAGAATAACAAGCAGTTAGACAACAAAAGTAACAAGAAGAAAAATCAGCCTCTTAAGGAATCTATATATAAAGAAAAGCCCTCAAAAGAGAAATACATTTTGACTGAGGAAAAATTAAAAGCAGCTGCCATAAAAATCAGACAGGAATTATCCAAAGGGGACAGTAGGGGGAGCATCGCTCCTAAAGCAAGGAGATTTTAATGGTAGGACAATTCTATAGTTATGAGATGAGTGAGAGAGTGTCTGAGCCAACAAAATTCTACCTCAACATGGAGTCAATTTCATTTAAGAGAGAGGGAGCTTTTTCTTATGTGTTTTTTGATTGTGCAGGTATTGAACTGAGCATGGGACCTGGTCATATTGGAATCATGCAGGGGCCTTCCTCCAGGAGCTCTCAAAATCAATCTAGTGGTGAGAGAGTGTACTTGATTGTCACAACAAGAGGTCTATGTTTAGAACCTTACTTTATGAGTGAGATTTTGGTCTTAAATTATCTTTCTATTTGTAGCTCTATTGTGGGTATTCAGGCTATTTTTGAGTGTCTTATGTGTTTGGTTCCCTCCCTTTTTACCAAGTATCTTTATCCTCCTATGTACCTTTTCTTTCTGAACAGCTGGACTGAACAGAGTTGGGCTAGGCTCCTCATTCAGTACCATGTGCTTAGATGGAGTTTGTAATGTAGTAGAATTATTGCTACTTGTAAAAGGGAGAATTTTGAAGCTTTACTGGTATACTCTAATTTTAAGATAGTTGGATTTGGTTATAAAAGTCAGACCTATTCTTGTAGCTCTAGCTGGGCTAGGCTCCTTCACTACAAGGAAATGATGGTTATCTTTATCTATCCCTCTCTTAGACTTATTGCTATTTGCAGGAAGTTTCTTTGTATTAATAATTTTTATCTTCTATATGTGGGCTGTGAGAATAGAGTCAGTAGGGGTAGTATGAACTGGGCTAGGCTCCTCTACTATTCTTTACCCTTCATCCTCAAACATGCTTTCTGGATAAAAATAATTTATATTTTGTTTTTCCTCCTCCTTTTATGGGAAACCCAGGAATCTAATGCTATCTCTTTGATTTGGAATTACTCCTACTTCCCATAAATTGAAGAGTGCTATGAATATTATTATATGTATTGGATAATTGGAGAAACTGAAGGACAACTTGATTCTAGGACTACTCTTGGGCTAAGCTGGGCTAGGCTCCTTTCCCAAGAGACCTGGGAGAATTGTTGTATACAGGTTCTCAAAGTTAAGTCCATATATATTATAATGCTCATTGCTGTTAATGCAGAGTGGCCCTTGGGCAGCACTCACAACTACTGGAAATGCCAGATTGTTAATTGCTGCCATTTAGTTATGAGAGCCTCTGAACCTGAAAAACTAAAGAAATGCTGGGCTAGGCTCCTATCCCTTGTGATTTGGGTAAGGAACAAACTTAACAATACTACACGGTACAATTTGCAAACCAGGTACTGTTACCCTTTGACTGCTGGGAGCAAAAGGCTTTTAGGACCACTTCCTAAGAATGATTCTGAGAGGGTTTAAGATTACAATGAAAGGCAAGGATTACAATTCAGCTTCAAGGTAAAATTTGGGCTGACTTAGCATTCATCACTTCTTGGAACAGGTAACTCAGTTTTATGTTAAAGGTTTGGTGCTGGAATATCAGAGGGCTAAATGACCCTATTAAGCGATCTAAGGTCAGGAGATGGGCTTAGAAACATAAACTTAATTTGTTTGGTCTTGTTAAAACTAAAGTTAAAGCTGATAACTTTGGCCTGTTCACAAGGGCAAGTGGCAAAGATTGGGCTGTGTGCCATAATTATAGTCACTCTGAAATGATAGAATCTAGGTTTTTTGGGACCCAAATGCTATTAAAGTGGTTAACATAAAGACTGAAGAGCAGCTTATCACTCTCAGCATTGTCATTGTCAAAACCAACCAGGCTGTTACTATCACTGTTGTGTATGGTAGTAATGAAAAGAGTGACAGGAAGCTAATGTGGAATTCTCTCATTAAGCTTAATACAAACATCCATGAACCGTGGGTTGTGATGGGAGATTTCAATTCTATTCTGAATGCCCATGAGAAAACCGGTGGCAGACCCAATAGACCATTCCAAGTTATTGATTTTTTCAACTGTGTCAAAAGCACTGGGTTGATTGATTGTAGATTCTGGGGTTGTTTACACACATGGAGCAACAAGAACACAAAGGGTGAGAGAATTGCAACCAAGATCGATCAAGTTATGGTAAACTCTGAGTGGAATACTGCCTTCAATGATGCAGAAGTTGAGTTCTTGAACCCCAGAGTATCTGATCACTCTGCTAGTGTAATAACACCCTTAGCTGAGATGAGCTTGGGGCCTAAACCTTTCAAATTCTTCAATTGCTGGGTGGATGATCCTGTATTTCTCACTATTGAAGGTGAAGCCTGGAAATTCAAAGTGAAAGGTAACCACATGTACAAGTTTATGGTCAAGCTTAAGCAGGTAAAAATTTCTCTTATACATAACTTCAGGACTAAGTACTCTAACATCGAGGAAACTATAAATAATGCTAGATTTAAATTAGATGTTTTGTAACATAATCTTCAGCTTGATTCTCTCAACAATGATCTGGCCATGGAGGAAAAACTGTGCAGAAAGAATTTACCAATCTGATAAGAACTAAAGAGGATGTTAAGAGGTAAAAGTCTAGAGTTGACTGGCTGAACCTTGGAGATAGCAATACTACCTTCTTTCACAAGTCCATTCTCACTAGGAGGTCACGCAATAAGATTTTTGGGATTTTAAAGCAAAATGGTGACAAGATTGTTGATGACAAAGAGATTGGTGGGGAGAGTGTGAGGCACTTCACTAATATCCTTGGACACAATGATCATGTCCCTAGTATGCCTCCAGCTGCCCTTGAGAATCTTACAACCGTTAATAGTGCCCAATATCTGATGCTTCAAGTAGATATTACTGATGATGAGATCACTGAAGCTCTTAGTTCTATGGGCAATGATAAAGCCCCTGGCCCTGATGGCTTCACTGCTCTCTTTTTTAAGGCTGCTTGGAGTATTATTGGAGGCCATTTCACAAAGGCGATACAAATTTTTTTTAGATCTTCTAAAATGCTGAGTGAAGTTAATGCCACTATTATTTCTCTTATTCCAAAAGTTAATAGCCCTACGATCTTCAATGATTTTAGGCCCATTACATGTTGCAATATTGTGTACAAAACAATTACCAAAATCATCACCAAAAGACTTAGCAAGGTGATTAGTGACCTCATAACTCCTAATCAGTCTGCGTTCATCAAAGGTAGAAGCATCATTGATAACATTTTGCTTTTTCATGAACTAGTGAAAAACTATCATAGAGAAAACCTCCCTAGGAGGTGTGCAATTAAAGTGGACCTGTGCAAAGCTTATGATATTATCAGCTGGGATAGCTTGGTAGTTGTTCTACAGGATTATAAAATTCCTCAAAGAATGATAAACTGGATACATGAGTGTATATCTACCCCTAGATTCTCAGTTTGTATCAATGGGGACCCTGTGTGGTTTAAAGGGAAAAAGGGCATTAGGCAAGGGGACCCAATGTCCCCTTATCTCTTTGTGCTGATAATGGAGCTTTTTTCTCAGATGTTGAATAGGCTTGTTGTTGATAATAAATTTGAACTACACCCTAAATGCAATAGACCTAATATTTCACACATTTGTTTTGCTGATGATCTGCTCATTTTTATGAAAGGTGAGGTGAGTAGTGCTATCAATCTGAGTCATACCTTACAAGAATTTAATGAATTTAGTGGTCTGAAAGTTAATTATCTAAAAAGCAACATTTTTTGTGCAGGTCTGGATAATACTGAAAAGGAGGAATTTAGCAGTGTTCTTAGTATGGAGATTGGGGATCTTCCAATGAAATACTTGGGGCTGCCCATTACCACAAGACTCAAATCTAGTGACTGCCTTCCCCTTGTAGAAAAAATATACCTAAGGATCAGCTCTTGGAAGTCTAGGTTTCTTTCGTATGCAGGTAGGCTTGTCCTACTCAAAGCTGCTTTGTTTAGCATGGACGTCTACTGGAGCTCGCGTTTCACTTTCCCTAAGGCTATCATTAACATCATTAGCAGCATTTGTAGCAACTTCCTATGGTCTGGAAAGGATACTGGTACAAGTGCCCATATGATAAATTGGGATAGTTGTTGTCATCCCTTTAGTGAGGGTGGCCTGGGGCTAAAAAACATTACTATAAGTAACAGAGTAGCTACACAAAGGCATATTTGGAATCTCATCTTTGGAAATGACTCTTTGTGGTGTTTATGGGTTAAGAATTATCTCATAGACAGGAACTTCTGGTCTATTAAAACCCCCCAAGATGCTAGCTGGATTTGGAGGAACATATTAAAAGGAAGAGAGCAAGCTAAAAATATAGCGCTGCATATCATTGGTAATGGCAGAGACACAAAATTTTGGGAAAATCTTTGGCATGATACATGTATTATAAGTGATAGATTTCCTCAACAGTACAGGTATGATACTACTCTGAACTTTAATGCCTATGTTTGTAATATCATTCGAGATAATAATTGGATTATTCCAATTAACTCCATTTATGACCTTAGCTTTATCTGGGACACATTAATGATATTAAGATTGATGAAAGTTTTAAGGATGAGGTAGTCTGGTCTGTTGCTAAAATAAGGTGTTTTACTCTAAAAGAGACTTACTTTCACATGAGACATATTAAGCCCCAAATTAATTGGGCCCAGATTGTTTGGTTTAAAGGAAATATCCCTAAACATAGCTTCATTTGTTGGTTAGCTTTCTCTAAAAGATTGAAAACTCAAGATAAACTAGTTACATGGGGCGTTACTAATCAGTCTTGTTGTGTTTTTTATAGGGGAGCACCAGAAAATGAACATCATCTATTTTTTGTTTGTCAATACACAACACTTATATGGCAAGGTCTTCTTCATTCCTATGGATATAATAGGAACATGGGGAGCTGGGATGAGGAGATTAACTGGTGTACAACCTACTTTAGGGGCCACATGTTTAGCTCTAATGCAAAGAAACTAACCCTCAATGCCTATGTGTACTTAGTATGGAAAGAGAGGAATGATCGAATTTACAACAACAATAGTATGACTGCGCAACAATTAACAATAACTATCAAGGACACCATTAGAATGAAGATCCTTACTTCAAAGTATTGAATGAAATCTAACCAAGCCAGCAGAGATGCTGCTACAGTATGGGACCTGGATGTACGATGGATTGACAGAATGCACATTGCTTGCAGGTGGACAAAACAGGTTCAGTCCTTCTCTGTTCTGGACACAGATGCTCTGCTTACAGATAAAGGAAGATTCGGTGCGGTGATTAGGAAGTGGGATGGAGAACCCTTGGAAGCTAGTGCTGGATGTGTGCATGGGAAGAATGTTGTCACCCATAGGCTGCAAGCAGTGCTACATGGCCTCACTAGAGCTATCCATTATCATATTGAATGCCTTGCTATTAATTCTGAAGCTCTAGAAATTGTTAAGATTCTGAACAACCAAACTGAACCCTGCTGGAAGGATAAAAGACAATGCTTTAAGATAAGAGAATTATTAAAACTGTTTAATTTTTTTAGAGTGGAGCTGATTTTCAAAGAAGTTAACAGGGCTGCTAGTTATTGTGCTAACATGCTCTCCTCAAATGGGCATTGCAACTACTCTCCCCATGCCTTTACATATGATCTAAAGAGGATTCTCTCTGAAGATGCAAGTGATAAATTTACTTCAGAATACCCTAGCTCTCTTCCTCGGTTCCAGCTTCGTGGATTTTGAGTTTGGAGGGTTCACTGATTGATCTAGTGTGTACCATGTAAATTGTTACTGGTAGAACTTGTATAGTGTGTTATTTTGTTTTTTTTTTCTCTTGTGACTATGTTGTTCTTTGGTGTTCAGGCTATTCTTTATTAAGAAGTTGTCTCCACCTTGTACAAAGCTCCTTTCTTTTTTATTTCATTCATGAGGGTTAGTCCCTCCGCTTGCCTTCAAAAAAAAAAAATGGGTGCCCTTTTATCAGTGTCAATAGTTCCTTCTTTGCTAGAGGAATTTAGAACATATTTTTCAATTTGAGTAATCACAGACTGGGGGAGCATAAAGATACCACACTAATAGACACTAATACTAAGCAGTACAGCTTGAATGAGCTGTGCTCTACCTTCTTAGGAAAACACCCTATGCTTCCAACCTCCAATTCTCTTGGTCATAGAGGTGAGAAGGGGCTGACAGTCAAAAGCCTTAAGGTTTGTACTGATGAGGGGAACACCCAAATATTTAAAAGGCATAGATCCAATGGCCATGCCAAGGATCGTACTAATAGTATTAGTGACTTCAGTTGAGACCCCAGAAGTGTAGACCTTAGACTTGCTATAATTAATCTGAAGACCAGTGATAGTAGAGAAGAAATTAAGAAAGTTTTTAAGTACATTAGCAGAGTCACAATTACCTTTCATGAAGACCAATAGATCATATGCAAAAGTAAGGTGAGTGATCTGAGGCTTAAAGCTCTTGTGGTGCAGCGAGAAGGAGCCATCATGTACCTTGTCCTTCAAAATCAGGCCAAACATCTCCATATCCATAAAAAACAAATAGGGTGACATCGGATCTCCCTGCCTTATACCCCTATGCCTTATAAAAAATCCCTCAAGAGACCCATTAAGGGAAATTGAATAGTGAGCTATTGTAATGCATTGTTGGATCCATCCAATAAAAATACTAGGAAAGTTTAAGGCATCTAAGACCCCAAGTATAGAGTCCCACTGTAATAGATCATAGGCTTTCCTTAGGTCTATCTTAGTGGTACACTTTGACTTAGGGCCCTCCTTGTGATAACTTCTCATTAGCTCATGAACTATAAAAAGATTCTCAAAGATATTTCTACCCTCAACAAAGGCTAATTGGGCAGAACTAACAAGGGGGTTCAAAACAACCTTTTAACCTTTTGGTAATAATTTTAGATATAACCTTATAAATGACATTAAAACAAGCAATATGTCTATAGTCATCAAAAGATGAGGGGTTTTGTATCTTGGGCATAAGGGCAAGAGCAGTAGCATTAATTGAAGAGTGCATCCTACTCTTGATAAAGAAATTCTTGATGGCCTTACAAAAATGAATTTGGACTAAGTCCCAGTTGTGTTTGAAGAAGTGTGAATTAAATCCATCAGGCCCAGGGCTCTTAGAGCTAGGCATGGAGAAAAAGGCCTCCCAAATCTCAAGATCATCCGCAGGCTTAGTGAGATCAGGGTGGTCTTTCTCATTAACTTTGTAACTAAAATCCATAGCTTTAATCTTGTCCTTATCAATATGCATTTTACCTGTTCCCAAAATTGCCTTGAAATGTTGAACCATGGCATCTACAACCAGCCCAGGGTCAAAGATTGTTTCACCATTAGTGTTCTTGTAAGAGAAGATTGCATTCCTTAATTTCCTTGCTTTAATAGCTCTATAGAAGAAGGCATTGTTTGAATCTCCCAACAGAAGCCAACTAACTCTAGAAATCTGCCTGAGCTTGTTTTCTTCTTTGTTAGCATGTTGGACATAATCATTAAGAGCCACAATTTATGCTTCGGTGAGCTCATCATTAAGGGGATCATTCTAGATTGCTAAATGGATTTTTGTAAGGTTTTCTTTGGCCGCAATCGTACAAGGTTCAATAGGAGTGATGTTTCTCCTTCATTCCCTAAATACAAGCTTTACTCTATTCAACTTCATCTTTAATCTCTACATTGGGTTACCAACAACAGGCTCGTCCCAAGCTTCTGCAATTATATCCTTATAGCCTTCCTCTGAAGCCCAAAAGTTGTAGTACTTAAAAGCCTTCTTCCTCCCTGGTAAGTCCTGGTAGATCCTCATAATGACTGAGTTATGGTCTAAAATGTTTGCAGCAAGAAATTCTGCCTCAATAGTATTGAATTTGGTACCCCAATCATCATTGACAAGGATTCTGTCAATCTTGGTAAGCACTTTATCTTCTCCCACTCTCCGATTGGTCCAAGTGAACTTGCAACCTGAAAGTTTAAGATCATGGAGTTTAGTAGCTTGGAGCAAGGCATCATATTTATCAATTATTGAGGGAAGAACACGTCTTCCTCCCACTTTGTCATTACTGAAAAAACATGAGTTGAAATCAGCAATCAAAATCCAAGGGTTATTAAAACTATGAACAATATAAACAAGGTCAGTCCACAGCTCATCCCTTTCAGTCACTAAGTTAGATGCATAAATAAGAGACAAAACACATGTAATATCATTAAATGAAATAAGACAATGTATTGCTTGCATGGATGCCCTGATGACAGTTATATTAAAAAATTTGGTCATCCCAAAAAAACATCATCCTCCCCTTCGTTTGGCTGTTACAAGTGATGAATTTCCAAGAAGGAAACATTGTATTTACAATATGGTTCTCTCTTCTTTTTCTAACTTTAGTCTTAGCAAGTCCAATGAGACTAAGTTTATGGGTTTTAATAAGGTGCATAACTTCTATCTGCTTAATGGGCTTATTAAGCCCCCTGACATTCCACATGCCAATATTACTACACATAAGAATCAAGGAAAAGAATAAAAGAAGTAGTTCTTGAGTATAAGAGACTTCCCTCACTCCATTATTATTCTGCCCAAGGCAACGGAGGCCTCCCATAAGCAAAACTTGGCCTGTACTAAGAACAAACAAATTGACACTCTCACAATTTGGGAGACACAATCTCACATAGCAGCCAACGTAGGGAGTAAGCTTGTTAGGGAACACTCCACAGCTAGCAAAGAAACTACCAGGAGTAATCACTAATAAGCCTTCACCTTTATAGCCAACACTATTTCTCATCCACTCGAATAAGCTCCAATCCCTCAAGGTGTTCTCAAAGTAATTTCCTCCACTCTTAGAGTCATTCTTAAGAAGTGGTCCTACAGGCCTTTTGCTCCCAGAAGTCAAATAGTAGTAGTACCTGGTTTGTAAATTATGCCATGTAGTAATATTAATCTTACTAAAAACCCAAGTAGCTAGAGATAGGAGCCTAGCCCAGCATCTCCCTAGCTTGTCAGGTCTAGAAGTTAGCATTATTACTTGACAACAATTAACAATCCGGCTTATCCAGTATGTGTAAGTAGTGCCCAAGGGCCACTCTCCAGTGATTCTATTAATGGTCCATTTTTTCATTCCAAGAGTCTCAGTCTCTAATTTAGTACCATTAGAAAGGAACCTAGCCCAACCAACTTTAAGCCATAAATGTCTACTAAGCTTGGTATGTAAGAACTGGTCATAAATAGTGTAATAATCCCACTTAAAAGTGAGATTTTCAAAATATTCATTTCCATAAGCTAGCCAAGAATTAAGATTCCTTCTAAGGTTCATCCCAAGAGCATAGATTAGGAGCCTAGTCCAGCATATTACTCCTCTTAGGACAAATTTTAGACTGAATATTAACTGCTGGCAGTAGTCTTTGATAAAAGTCATCCAAAACAAAGAAAAACAAAAGAGAAAGATTTCATAGTACATACACCCACTCACCAGGTAATTGTGGACTAATCCACCCAATTTTAATAAAACTCCAGGGTGAAATATGTAGGCCTACACATTCTACTGCTCATAGACACACCAGAATAGTTATAGCCATAAGCCCCTGCAGAAAAGCAAACATTAATATTACCTATAATAACAAGGTCTCCCTCACTCTCTTAGAATGACTCACTCAATTATGGAGTTTTACAAGATCCTCTGAGAGTATCTCAAATCAGAACTAATAATCAAACATCAGGAATCAAACCCTCATAAACGAAACTGAAATGGCGATTGAGAGTGGTAAGAGTCACAAAATCTCTGTTAACTTGATGACTGATACGATGAAGTATGTTATTTCAAAAGGATCTCCCATTATTGCGAGTGGTAAGAGTGGTAAGAGTCACAAAATCTCCTACCACAAAACGGAGATCTAACCTCTCAAACGAGCTGCCAAGCTTCTTAGAATTGTGATCTAAAGCATAGGAAAGTTGCACAATCTGTATCGATCTAAAATTAGAATTGGACTATTGTAAATCATTGGGCAACAGTATTGGCTTATTGTCAGTATAAAAGAAACTTTTAACGAGGATCCAACCTCTCAAACGTGTTTTCGGTAGCCAAGCTTCTCTGAAATGCGATCTAAAGCATCGAAAATGTGTAAAATCCATACTGGCCTATAATTAAAAGTGGGAGTATTGCGAGTCATTTGTTAACTATCCTTGTTTTTTGTCAGTCAAAAAGAAACTCTTAATGAGGTTCCAACCTCAAACGATTTTTTGGTAGCCAAGCTTCTCAGAAATGCGATCTAAAGTATCGGAGATGTGCAAAATCTATACCATTCATAAATTAGAATTGGGACTATTGTGAATTATTTGGCAACTCTACTAGCTTGTTGTTGGTCTAAAAGAAAATCATAACGAGGATAAAACCTCTCAAACAAGTTGTAGGTAGCGAAGCTTCTCAGAATTGTGATCTAAAACAATGAAGATGTATGAAATCTGTACCGGTCTATAATTAAAATCGAGATTGTTGCGAGTCATTTGGTAACTATCCTTGCTTGCTATCGGTCAAAAAGAAACTCTTAATGAGGATTTAACCTCTTAAACTAGTTGTCGGTTGCCAAGCTTCTCAGAAATACGATCTAAAGTATCGAAGATGTGTTTGTAAGGTTCAAAAATTAAAATTCGGAGGGTTATGAGTCATTTGGAAATTATCCTAGATAATTGTCGATAAAAATGAAATACTTAACGAGGATCGAACCTCTCGAACGAGTTGCCAAGCTTCTCAGAATTGTGATCTAAAGCATGAGAAAGTTATAAAATCCGTACCAATCTAAAATTAGAAATGGGACTATTGCGAATCTTTTGGCAACTATACTAGCTTGTTGTCTGTAAAAAAAACTCTTGACAAGGATCTAACCTCTCAAATATTTTTTCGGTTGCTAAGCTTCTAAGAAATACGATCTAAAGTATCAGAGATGTGCAAAATTCGTACCGGTATATAATTAAAAGCGGGAGAGTTGTGGGTCATTTGTAAAATATCCTAGATTGTCTACGGTCAAAAATAAATAATTAACGAGGATCCAACCTCTCAAACGAGTTGCTGGCAGAAAAGATTCTAGAGTTGCGTTCTAAAAGATACGAGATGCACAAAATTCATAAGAAACTAAAACTAAAGTCAGGAGTGTTGCGAGTCATTTGGAAACTATCCTACATATTTTGATCAAAAATAAACTCTTATCGGGGATCCAACCTCTCAAACGAGTTGCCAAGTTTCTCAGAATTATGAACTAAAGCATAGAAATGTAGCGAAATCCGTACCGATCAAAGATTAGAACTGGGACTATTGCAAATTAATTGGCAACTATACTAGATTGTTGTCAATCAAAAGAAACTCTTATTGAGGATCCAACCTCCCAAACGAGTTGCCGGTAGCTAAGCTTCTTAGAATTGCGATCTAAAGCATACAAGATGTGTAAAATCTTCAAAGGTCAAAAATTAAATTTGGGATTGTTGCGAATCATTTGGAAACTTTCCTAGATAATTGTCGACCAATAAGAAACACTTAACAGGGATCCAACCTCTTAAATAAGTTGCTAAGCTTCTCCGAATTGCGATCTAAAGTATGGGAAAGTTTGGAAATCCGTACCAATCTAAAATAAGAACTGGGTCTATTGCGAATTATTTTGCAACTATACTAGCTTGTTGTCAGTCAAAAATAAACTTTTAACAAGGATCCAACCTCTCAAACGTGTTGTCGATAGCCAAGCTTCTCAGAAGTGTGATCTAAAGCATACGAGATGTGCGAAATCTGTAAGAGCCTATAATTAAAAGCAGGAGTATTGCGAGTCATTTGTTAACTATCCTTGCTTGTTGTCGGCCAAAAAGAAACTCTTAACAAGGATCCAACCTCCCAAAGCAATGGAGTTGTGAAAATTTTGTACCGGTCTATAATTAAAACTGGGATTGTTATGAGTCATTTGGTTACTATCCTTGCTTGTTGTCAATCAAAAAGAAGCTCTTAACAAGGATCCAACCTCTTAAATGAGTTGTCGGTAGCCAAACTTCTTAGAATTACGATTTAAAGCATACGAGATGTGCAAAATCCGTAAGGGTCAAAAATTAAAGCTGGGAGTTTTGCGAGTCATTTGGAAACTATCCAAGATAATTATGACTGGGACTATAATGAATCATTTGGCAACTATACTAGCTTTTTGTCGGTCTAAAGGAAACCTTTAATGAGGATCCAACAAAATAAGATTGAGGTGGATAGTAAGTATGAAATAGTTGTGGGTGGAGAGTACAATTGGATACCTCCAAAATGCAAGGGATTTAAAGTATTTGGTCAATCAATGTCTCCACCAACAAAAGATGATTCCAGACCTACCAAAGAAGAGTGCAGCTCAACAAATCCAGCACAAGGCCAATCCCTTGGCCCCAGTAACTACAAAGGAGCAGGAAGCTATACAGCTAATAAGTCTAAAGGAAATACAAAAAGTGATAAGAGGAAAGAAACAATTGGGGCTACCAAGGATCTAAAAGGTGCTGAAATGGTCCAGGCTATGGATATACCTGGTGGCCAAAAGAAGGACCTGTTAAACCAAGGATATACATCACATGAGCACATAGAAAAATCTGGTATGAGTGATGAGTTTACATTGTCCAAAAGTGCCTTGAAAAGACTTAAGAAAAAGAAGAATAAGGAAGATGTTGAGCACAAAAAGTCTGAAGAAGCAAAAGTACCATCACAACAGAAGTATCTTTATCAGAATGCCAATAATAACCCCTTTAGAGGGAGCTGCAGTTCCTATCCCTTAAAGTCCCAATAATTTACAACATATTTGAGAGAGTAAGAGGGAGTGAGACAGAAAAATATCAGTATCAAACAAAGCCTCCATATTTATTTGAGTGTGGGAGTTCCATATTCACCTTTCTTTTGGACTACCCTGAGCAGTACCTTAGCCTTACTAATCTCTGTTTGTCTTATGCAGGTAAAGACATGTTCTCTACTGTTGAAAGTATACTTGAGTGGAATACCTATTATCTTTTAAGAGTAGACTATCTGCCCCTTTGTTTGCTGGTGGCACTATCTTATTCCTCATGGGATAGTTTCCCATGAGTGCATTGAGGAGAGGTGAGGGAGTGAGTGGCTATGCCCATGATAAAATTCTTTTGGTGCCTAAGTTTAGGTTGGGGAATCTTTCTCTTCTCCTAAACTTTGGCATTACAGGGATTGAGACAGAAGCTAGACATTGCAGTACAATTACCTCCCTAACAACTATAGCCCACCTACCCAATTGGAGTGTAAGGAAGCCTGACACTGTTTAAATGATATTATTAGAGGGAATGGTATCAACAGTCATTGTAATTATGTCATAAGTTATAGTAAGGTATGTATTAACTTTAGGAGTGGGAAGAGCTAGTCTAGGCCCCTTATCCCATCATTAAAGTTAAGCACTCTTATTGTAAAGTTTTATATTTTCACTTATGATGCTATTGAGAGTAAAGGGATGATGAGCTACCTTGAGCTGGAGAATAGCTGGGCTAGGCTCCTTACTCCAACTCAGGAAAGTTCTCTTCTGATTAACTGTAGATACCACCAACCCTTTGAATTTTCTAACTGGTTTTCAATCTTTATTGTGAATGTGGATTTTGTGACAGGTACCCCTAATCTGAACTCTACTTGGATTGTTCTTTTGGTTAGTCAACATCTTATGCATATGACACAAAGTAAAAGGACTATTATATGGTATAGTGAGTCTATTTATGGCATAGGTATCAAGGAAAGGTTAAGGGGGGAGCATAGTTAGGCTAGGCTCCTTACTCCACCTAAGACTGCATCTTTCACCAGTTAGCATAAATTCCAGATATGCAGAAGCAGCAATGAGTTCATTGATGAAGGACATAGTAACTGTTGGGTATCTGACATTATCAGCAAAGGTAAGGGCAGGTATGTTATTATTAAGTATAACTATGATATGTTCACTCTGTGGAAAGTACAATCTACCAGATATTTTGTTGTTATCTATAGCATTCATTGCTATGATAACATGATGTTAGTGAGAAGGAACGGATGAGATGACCTTTATAGTCATACCTGTGGACCTGATCACTGTACTAATCTTTTCCCTAAGTTGTATAGAAATTCTAGTATGAGTAGAAGAAATTGTGGGGCTCAGGAAATAAGGGGAGAAGATCCCAGTCAGGTCTGTACCATCTTCAACTGTTGCTGCAATATATAATATAGCCGTTTGGAACATCAGGGGCCTTAATGACCCTATCAAGTACAAAGCTATCAGGGACCTCATCTAAAAGTACAAGCTATGCCTTATTGGTATCCTGGAAACTAAAGTCAGGAAGGGACGAGAAAGATGCCTTACTAGTAGTATGTGCTATGGTTGGGATATGGTTACTTGCACAACTCATTTAAAAGGTAAAATCCTCCTATGCTGGGATAGCCAAATGGCTCAGGTAACTATTCTGAGAAGAACAAACCAGGTAATTCACTGTAGCCTTCATATGGGATCTGATACTTTTATTTGCTCTATTGTTTATGCTTCTACTGATCCCAAGGAGAGAGAAGAGCTTTGGAAGGACCTAATTAGTTTCTCTAGGAGTTTTAATGGTACTAAACCTTGGATTGTTATAGGGGATTTCAACTCCCCTAGTTCAAATCTTGAGAAACTAGATGGGAGACCAGTTCCACTTGTCATTATTGAGCAATGTAAGGACTGGTTTGATGACTCCAAGTTGTAGGATTTGAGATTCAAAGGATGTAAGTATACTTGGGTTAATAAACGACTCAGAGACGATAGAGTGGCCTCTAAATTGGACATATTCATGGTTAATGAAAGGTGGACTGATACTTATGAATTAGCTGAGGCAGAGTTTTTGAACAGTGGAGTCTCTGACCATTCCCCTACCATTGTTTGAATTGTAAAAGCTTTTGACCCCCAGATAAAAACTTTTAAATTTTTTAACCATTGGCAAGAAGAAGTGGGGTTCCCTGATCTGATCGCCCAAGCTTGGAGTGAAAAAGGTTTTGGGAACCCCATGGTTAGATTCTATAAGAAGCTTAGCATTACTAAAGCTGCTATTAGAGAGTGGGGAGCTAACAAGGTGGACAATCTCTTTCTTGATACCTGTAAAGCCCATGAGAAGGTTGATAATATCCAAACTAACCTTCAAAGCAATCCCATAGATGATAGGCTAATTCAGGAGGAGAGAGTTGCTCTCGATAACTAATACAAAGTGGCTAGAAAGGAGGAAGCCCATCTAAAACAAGTTGCCAAAGTAAAATTGCTTGAGCAAGGAGTTCTCAATACAGCTTTCTATCACAAGTCCATAAAAACCAGGAAAGCTAGAAATGCCCTTATGTCCATTAAAGGAGAGCAAAATGATACCATTTTTGACCCTAAGATTGTGAGTAGTGCTCTTGTTGATTATTTTACCAACATTGTAGGTTCTGGACAAAGGAATGTTGACAACAATGAGCTTAGAAATCTGAATTTTGCTCATACGGTTAAGAATGAGGACCACTCTTGGCTTATAGCTGAGGTCTCTGAAAAGGAAATTAGACATGCACTTTGGGACATAGGAGACATCATGTCTCCTAGTCCAAATGGGTTAAGTTCTTTTTTCTTCAAAGCCAACTGGACTTGTGTGAAAGAGGATCTTTGTGGTGCGGTTACTAATTTCTTTAGGAGTCACAAGATGCTCTCCCAGACTAATTCCACTGCTCTCACTTTAGTGCCTAAAATTGCAAACCCCAATAATTTTAATGATTATAGACCTATTGCTTGTTGCAATGTTGTCTATAAAATTATATCCAAAATCTTTGCTATTAGATTAAAAAAAAGTCTTGGCCCCTCTGATTAGTATGAACCAATCTGCCTTTGTTAAAGGCAGACAAATTTCTGATAATTTACTCCTTGCTCATGAAATTATTAACAATTATCACCTTGATAAAGGGAGAGCTAGAAGCACTGTTAAAATTGATCTTAGGAAAGCCTATGACCTAGTCCAGTGGGAAACCATTCTAGCAATTATGAGTGCTTTGAATTTTCCTAGTTGTTTTGTAGACTGGATTAAACAATGCATTAATACTCCTTATTCCATCTTTGTGAATGGTGCCCTGCAGGGATATTTAAAAGGAAAGAGGGGTCTGGGACAAGGAGACCCCCTTTCTCCTTACCTGTTTGTGTTAGTAATGAAACTTTTTGGTTTAATCATGCAGGACAAAGTAGATAAAGAGGAACTGGGTCTGCATCCTAAATGTAAGAAACCTGTGCTGACCTACCTTGCCTTTGCAGATGACCTGTTAATCTTCTTTGATGGTCAAGAGAGATCAGCTAGAGCCCTTAAAGAATGCATAAACAAATTTTTAGAGTTGACTGGGCTTGAAGTGAACTATAACAAATAAAAAGTCTATTGATGTGGGGTAAGCCATGATCAGGATCAATCTATTAGTTTGGTATTGGGGACAAAAAAGGGAACTCTCCCAGTTAAATATTTAAGGCTTCTACTCCTTTTTGCTACTATTAAAAGAAGAGATTGCAAAATCATCATTGATAAGTTGATAGCAAGGATCTATAACTGACAACACAGGTTCTTATTTCATGCTGGGAGGATTATGTTAGTAAAGTCAGTGCTTCAAAGTATTATTGTCTACTGGATGTCTATTTTAACCCTTCCCCAGTATGTGGTTGATAACATTAACAAAATTTGCGCTAAATTTTTATGGCAAGGCTCAAAAACTGAGAAGAAGATTGCAAGAATTGCCTGGAAGAATCTCTACTTTCCCATTACAGAAGGTGGGGCTAGGATAAAGTGTTTGAAGACTAGGAATCTAGTAGCTATTATGAGACACACTTATAGGATTGCAACTGGTGAGAAGAATGTTTGGACTCAATGGGTTAAAGAGAACTTAATCCACAATAAGAACTTTTGGACAATGAACATCCCAAAGGGTGGCTCTTGGGCCTGGAGAAGCATCTTAAAGACTCGAGACCAGGCTAAGGAGTTTGTTTGGCATATTATTGGGGATGGGCACAAAACCCAATTTTGGAAGGACCCCGACTTAACAAAGGAAGAGATATGACTAACTTACAACAAAGACACTTCAATCATGACTCCACTTTACACCCAAATGCGCTTCTTGCAAATATTATTCAGAATTTCAAATGGGCTATCCCTCAGCACATAAGAGCTCCGCTTGGAAATGAGATCATTGAAGAAATCGACAAAATTACTCTTTGTGTGGACAGTGAAGATAGAGTAGTCTAGATTTCGTCTACTAATGGCCAATATTTTGTTACAAGCACCTATAAAGATCTAAGAGAGAGAAAAGAACTTGTAACTTGGTCTGATCTTTACTGGAATAAAGCTGCTTCTCCTAAGAGCCATTTTACTATTTATAAAGCTTTGAAGGGAGGGCTAGTTACTAGTAATAGGCTTGTTCAAATGAAACTGATAAATCAAGCCTTTTGCAGCATCTGTGGGCTGCCGGGTGAAAGTGAGAGACACTTGTTTATAGAGTGTGTGCTTGCCTTGCCAATGAATGCTGGAGTAAAATTTTCCAAATTAGTTGGGTGCAAAGGGTTGCTGAAAATCTTGAAAGTAAAGTGATATGGATCCAGAATGCTTCAGAACCTCTTTAAAACAGTTCTTCAAGCTGCTCTAATCACCATAGTTTACCATATCTGGATTGCAGGAAATGATAAAGTCTTTAATAACAATCTTAAGTCTCCAGCTAGTATTTGGAATGCCATTCTCTGTGAGATCAAAAACAGACTTAACAACTACTTCAAAACAATGATAGATAATGCGAGAAATAAAGCTATTTGTGCAGCATGGTCCATCAAACCCCAGTTTACAATAAAGAAGCAAATCTGGTGTCAGTGGGATTTCCCAACACATAATGCAATCATGCTTAACACAGATGGGTCTTTGACTACTATCACTAAGCCTGATGGGATGATGGGACTACAGAAGATATAGGAGGCTATGGAGGAATTTTTAGGGCTGCAAACGGTGACTACCTATTAGCTTATATAAGGAGAGTTCCAGGACAGACTGTAATCGATCATTAGATGCAAAGTATTGACAGAGGCATTATGTCGTATGCAGAATTTGGGTTTGCAAAACTTCAGATAAACTTAGATTCCAAGTTTGTTGTTAACATAGTTAAGGGGACGGTCCTACCACCTTGGAGCTGCATTAGTGTGGTTCAATCCATAACACATCATAGGAAGTGTCTAGAGTACTTTGAGATTGATCATTTGTTTAGAGAAGGAAAAGATGGGGCTAATTTTATGGCCACCTATCAGGATGTAATGGATGAATGTATTATCGATCAAAACTTTATTCCACATGGTCTGTACACCATAATGAAGGAAGATGCTTTGAGAAGGAAATATCAGCGTATATAATCTTCTATTTTTTAATACATCTGGTCATGGGGTCCTCGCCTAACCCCAGCTTACCATCCAAAAAAAAAAAAAAACTAGGATCCTATCTCTCAAACGAGTTACCAGTAGCCAAGCTTCTAAGAAATGTGATCTAAACCATCAGAAATGTGTGAAATCCGTAAGGTTCAAAATAATAACTGGGAGGGTTGTGAGTATTTGGAAACTATTCTCGATAATTGTAGATCAAAAAGAAATTCCTAACGGGGATTTAACCTCTCGAACAAGTTCCCAAGCTTCTCAGAATTGCAATCTAAAGCATGGGAAAGTAGCAAAATCCGTCCCATTCTAAAATTAGAAATGGGGTTATTCTGAATCATTTGAAAACTATACTAACTTGCTTTCGATAAAAATGAAACTTTTAACGAGGATCCAACCCCTCAAACCAGTTGCCAGTAGCCAAGCTTCTCAGAAATGCGATCTAAAGCATCGGAGATGTACGAAATCTGTACCGATCTATAATTAATAGAGAGAGTGTTACGAGTTATTTGTTAACTATCCTAACCTATTGTCGGTTAAAAAAAACTCTTAATGAGGATCCAACCTCTCAAACGAGTTGCTGGTAGCAAAGTTTATCAGAATTGCGTACTAAAGCATGAGAAAGTTGCGAAATACGTACCGATCAAAAATAAGAACTGAGACTATTGCGAATCATTTGGCAACTATACTGGCCTATTGTCGATCAAAAATAAACTCTTAACGAGGATCCAACCTCTTAAACGTGTTGCGGGTAGATAGGCTTCCCAGAATTGTGATCTAAAGCATCGAAAATGTGCAAAATCCGTTCCAGTATACAACTAAAATTGTGAGTGTTGCAAGTCATTTGGTAACTACCCTTGCTTGTTGTCGATGAAAAACAAACTCTTAACGAGGATCCAACCTCTCAAACGAGATGCTGGTAGCAAAGCTTCTCTGAATTGCGATCTAAAGGATACGATATGTACGAAATCCGTAAAAATCAAAAAATAAAATCGTGAGTGTTGCGAGTCATTTGGAAACTATCCTATTTATGTCGATAAAAAAGAAACTCTTAGCTGGGATCCAACCTTTCATAAGAGTTGCCAATCTTCTCAGAATTGCGTACTAAAGCATGGGAAAGTTATAAAATCTGTACCGATCTAAAATTAGAAATGGGGTTATTATGAATCATTTGACAACTATACTCGCTTACTATCAGAAAAAAAGAAACTCTTAACGAGGATCCAACCTCTCAAACGAGTTGTCGGTAGCAAAGCTTCTCAGAAATGCGATATAAAGCATCAGAGATGTGCGAAATCCATACCGGTCTATAATTTAAAGCGGAAGTGTTACGAGTTATTTCTTAACTATCCTAGCCTGTTGTAGGTCAAAAAGTAACTCCTAACGAGGATCCATCTTGTCAAACGAGTTGCTGGTAGTAAAAATTCTCAGAATTGCGATATAAGGGATACGACATGTGCGAAATCCGTAAGAATCAAAAATTAAAATCGTGAGTGTTGCGAGTCATTTGATAACTATCCAACATATGTTGATTAAAAAGAAACTCTTAGCGGGGATCCATACCGATCTAAAATTAGAACTAGGACTATTGCGAATTGTTTGGCAACTATACTTGGTCGTTGTCGGTCAAAAAGAAACTCTTAATGAGAATCCAACATCCCAAACGAGTTGCCTGTAGCCAAGCTTCCCATAATTGTGATCTAAAGCATAAGAGAAGTGTGAAATCCATAAGGTTCAAAAATTAAAACTGGGAGTATTATGAGCTATTTGGAAAATATCCTAGATAATTGTCGATCAAAAAGAAACACTTAACGGGGATCCAACCTCTCAAATGAGTTGCTAAGCTTCTCAGAATTAGGATCTAAAGCATCAGAAAGTTGCAAAATCTGTACTGATCTAAAATTAGAACTGGGAGTACTGGGAATCATTTGGTAACTATACTAGCTTGTGGTCGGTAAAAAAGAAACTCTTTACCAGGATCTAACCTCTCAAATGAGCTGTCGGTAGCCAAGCTTCTCAAAATTATGATCTAAAGCATCTGAAATGTGTGAAATCCGTACCATTTTATAATTAAAAGTGGGATTGTTGTGAGTCATTTGGTAACTATTCTTGCTTGTTGTTAGCCTAAAAGAAACTCTTAACGAGGATTCAACCTCTCAGATGAGTTGTAGGTAGCCTAGCTTCTCAGAATTGTGATCTAAAGTATATGAGTTGTGCAAAATCCATAAGGATCAAAAATTAAAATCGGGAGTGTTGTGAGTCATTTAGAAGCTATCCTAGATAATTTTCTATCAAAAGGAAATTCTTAATGGGGATCCAACCTCTCAAACGAGTTGCCAAGCTTTTCAAAATTGCGATCTAAAGCATGGGAAAGTTGCAAAATCCGTGTCGATCTAAAATTAGATATGGGACTATTGTGTATCATTTTGAAACAGTAATAGCTTGTTGTTTTGTTTTGAAACGTAAGCCGGGGTTGAAAGCAAGCCCCACTGCTGTATTAACAGAATACAGGAATATACAAAGTTTAACTCAAGGAGAAAAGGACCTACAAGCAGGTCCCCCCCCCCCCCCCCCCCCCCCCCCAAAAAAAAAAAAGAAGAAGGAACAAAAGCATAAAAGGTTATACAACACTAAGATCTGACATATGCATGCCCTGACCCATCTCTTTCAAGAATAACATTAAGCTCAGTAGGAAATTGATTCGGTCTTAGAACTGATTCACCTAAATCAATTTGGTGAGAAGCCATAAAGTGAGCTCCTCCATTAATCTCCCTATATATGTGAATAATGTCGAAGAACTCCAGTCTAGCACTCTTATCCTTAATATTTGCCAGTAAATCTTTGCATCTCCAGGGTGGTTTAACTCCCTTCCTGATGTATTGTACCATAAGAGAAGAGTCTGTATTAATAATCAGTTTAGTTATTCCATGCTCAAAAGTAATATCCAGCCCCCTACTAATTGCTTTCATCTCATGATATGTAATAGTCTGTGGCTCTTCCTTTCCCCCAAATGCCAGCAATCCTTTGTTAGTAAAATCTCTGAAAATTCCCCCAAATCCTCCATAATCAGTAATAGATCCTTCTGTACTAAGTAAAGTAATGCCTTCAGCTGGTGGGCTCCACTTGTAGTACTTAACTTCCTTTTGTTTGAACTTAGGTCTAATCTGCCATAAATCACAAAAATGTCTATTAGAAGAAGTGTCAATCACATCATAATTGCATAGATTTAATCTAGTTTGTGTTTTATTCATAATATCATTAAAGACACTCCTTATAGGTTTTCTAGTGTTTCTGAATACATAATCATTCCTATACCTCCAAACATGGTTGATACAGGTAATAATAGTAGTAGATATAATTTTAAATTTAATGCTTTCACTACTCATGCTTAAGATCCAGTTTACCTCATCCCAAAACCCAATGACAGTCCTTCTAATCCTGCAAATATTAAGAATATTATACCACAACCCATTAGAAAAAATGCAGTTCATGAACAGATGGGGAAATAAGAGACTTGGTCCTTCATTGCACTAACTTATCTTGAGTTAAGATCAGACCTTTGAAAACTTTCCAAGAGATGAACTTACTCTTTGGTGCTGCCTCACTTCCCCAGCATAACTTGTACCATTCAACTTTAGTTCTCTTTGGCCTTAATTCACCATAAGCAGAGGAGATTGAGAAGTCACCTGTAATAGAATCTTTCCAAATGATCTCATCACAGCTGTTAGTAACAATAGTAGTTCTTTTAATCTCTTCACTAAGCTCTTGTCCAATACAAACACTGATATGGTTAGGGATGTCCCAACTGTTATCAGTGATAATATTTTGCACAGGGGCTTCAAGAAAAAGTGTAGAGTCATATTTAAGGGCCTGCTGAAGCTAGGATTCAATAATACCACTTTTTTTAAGCCAGGGGTCTTTCCATACCATAGTGTTTCTACCATTTCCAATAATATGCAGAATATGCTTTTTGGCTAGGGCTCTAGTGTTCAATATACTCCTCCAAGCCCAAGAGCACTCCTTGGGGGTCTTAATGGTCCAGAAGTTCCTCCATCTTAATATATGAGAGTACATCCATTCAACCCATAAGTTTTGTTGTTTGGAGGCAATTCTAAAAGTATGTCTCAATATGGTAGCAATATTCCACTCTCTAGTGGCTCTAAGGCCCAAGCTCCCTTCCTCCTTAGGATAGCAAGTGTGAGACTAAACAGTTAAAGCATTTTTCCTATGATCCCCACAACCATGCCATAAAAACTTAGCATTAATTTAGTCAATACAGTCAGGCACTTTCAAAGGGAGGGCAAAGGCTCCCATTCAGTAGACTGCATAACTTTGCATCATAGATTGAACCAATTGGAGTCTTCCTGCCCCAGAAAAGAATCTATTCTGCCAAGAATTTAGTCTACTAGTCATTTTTTCAATAATGTACTGATAGTCTCTCTCTTTAATTCTTTTAGAAGTAAGGGGGACTCCCAAGTACCTAAAAGGAAGCTCACCTTCATCAATCCCCAAAGTACCTTCTATCTCTTGTTTCCTAGTACTTTGTACTCCACTAAAGTAAAGCTTTGATTTGTCCAAGTTTATCTCCATTCCTATCATGAGATTAAAATTGACAAGACAATCCTTAATGACAATAGCAGACAGAGTATCACTGTTAAAATAAACAAGCAAATCATCAGCAAAAGCCAAATTAGTAAGCAAGGGGATTTTTCAATTTTTATGGGTTAAAAGTTCCCCTATACTAGCTTTCCTATTTAGCATTACCCCAAAGATTTCCATCACAAGTACAAATAAGTATGGGGACATAAGATCCCCTTGCCTCAGTCCTCTTTTACTCTTAAAAAAACCCTCAAGTCCTCCATTGATAGAGAGAGAGTACATAGGAGTGGTGATACAAAGCCTAATCCACTCAATAAACATATTGGGGAAATTAAGGGCTTTAAGGGTCACCAACACTATTTCCCATTGGATAAGATCATAGGCCTTCTCGAGGTCGATTTTAAGGGTAGCATTCTGTTTATCAGTGTCCTTATGATACCCTCTCATCAATTCATGAGCAATAAGAACATTGTCAGAAATCGATCTGCCCTCAACAAAGGCAGACTGGTTAAAACTAACAAGTTGGGGAATGAATAAGGGTTTTCATTCTCAAAGTCAAGATTTTGGATATTATTTTATATACCACATTGCAACAAGAGATAGGTCTATAATCATTGAAGGAGGAGGGGTTTTCAAATTTGGGAACTCGAGTAATCGTAGTAGCATTAACCTGTCTAAGCATTTGGTTTTTCACAAAGAAATTCTTAACCGCTTTGATAAGAACAACCTTAACTATGTCCCAATGAGTTTTATAAAAATGGGCATTGAACCCGTCAGGACCTGGGGACTTTGAGTCATTAATACTAAAGAGAGCATCATGAATCTTAATTTCCTCAATATCCTTGGTGAGGTCCCCATGCCTGTCATTATGAAGGGTCGTACTAAAGGGAAAGTTCAAAATAGCATCACTATCAATCTCTTTCAGCCCATCTCCTATAATAGATGTAAAATAGTTGACAACAGCCTTACCAACCACACTGGGGTCAAACTGAATCTGGCCCTGCTCATCTCTTATAGAAATAAAAGCATTCCTAGACCTCCTAGCTTGAATAGTTTTATGAGAAAAATTAGTGTTTTGGTCCCCAAGCTTCATCCACTTAATTCTGGCCAGTTTCCTGGACATAGATTCTTCTTTACTGGGTAAGTTAGTATACTCCTGAGTGGCCACTCTCTCATTATCAATCAATGTAAGATTCAGGGGGTCATTCTAAAGAGAGTTCTGGATGCTTTCAAGATTTTAAAGACTATCCTTAACAACTCCAGCTAAAGTAGCATTTTTATCCTTGTTCTACTCCCTCAAAGTAGATTTGATCTTACTCAGTTTGGTGTACAATTGCATCATGGGGTTACCATCTTCCCTCCCTCTCCAAATTTCCTTTATAATAGTAGAGAAGCCTTCTTCCTGAGCCAAAAAATTGTAGTATTTAAACGTTTTCTTAGCATTGTCAAATGGCTTAACAAGTCTAAAAATGGCGGGGCTATGCTCAGAGGCAAGGGCATTAAGAAAATCAGCCTTAGAGGCATCAAATAACGTACCCCATTCTTCATTTATAAGAAATCTATCCAGTTTACTCATGATTTTGTGGTTCCCAGGTAGGAGTAGAATATAATTGGGTCCCTAGTAAATGCATGACTTGTAAAGTCTTTGGCGATAGTGATGCCCACTGTCTAGTGGAAAATGCAAGGATATTTGATTAAGAGTATGCTCAGGTGCAACAGAAGATGCAGAAACAACAAAATTTGCTTGTCCCTGATAAGCAGCAAATCCCAACAGTAGAGAAAGATAACAAAGTATGGAAAGCTAAAAGGAAAGAGGGCATCCATGCTAATAGAGAGGAAGAGAGGAACTCCTTTGCTCCTCTTTCCAATATGAGTACAAATGAACATCCTTTGCCTCTTGACAAAGACCTAGCCCAACCTAAAAAGGAAAAAGCTAAGACTAAGGAGCAGCTTGCTGATGATGTAGATGATATTACTCAAAAGACACCATTAGGCGGTGATTATATGGATGAGGGATTTCAGCTCTCAAAGAGTGCTCTTAAAAGGCAGAGAAAAAGAATAACAAGTCTGAGAAAGCTATGAGAGTAGCTGAAGTTGAGGAGCCTCTTTATAGGCAGAAATATTTTAATTGTTAAGGCATGGAATTAGAAGCTTCTTCTTC
The DNA here is from genome assembly GCA_014058105.1 of Kingdonia uniflora. Taxonomy (NCBI): domain Eukaryota; kingdom Viridiplantae; phylum Streptophyta; class Magnoliopsida; order Ranunculales; family Circaeasteraceae; genus Kingdonia; species Kingdonia uniflora. The sequence goes on from JACGCM010001226.1 coordinate 2,673,284, forward strand.
TGCCAAACTTAAATCTAGTACAGCTAGTGGAAGGGGTAACAGAATTAAAAATGCGAGATTCTATGTATAGTACAAAGAATTGCTCTAGGGTGAAGGAGGGGCATGTGGTTGGTATGATTCTTACAGGTGTTACTGTGATGGTTCTTCACTACTGGTTGAAATGGAGTAAGCTCAGTATGGGGTTTTTTGTTGCTTTCTACTTGCATGTTGTGGAGTTTCTCATGAGTGAGAGTGTTAGGGATGATAGTCCATTACTATCATTCCCCTTGAGAGGTGAGATTAGTGTTTGTGAGGCAGTCAAAATCCACTAAAAATAGGAGTCATTTTCAATTGAGAATGAGGGTGTTGTTTTCTTTAACTCTTGCTTTTGTGCAGGTTGGAGCATTTTGCTTTGGATGAGATATAGTGCTAGCTATAAAGATGAGTGCATATTAGTAATTTCCCCAGACTACCTATTTCTAGACAGTGGAGTTTTCCCTAATAAGCAAGCTTCCTATGCTAGCTACTATGTGAGATTGAGCCTCCATAACAGTGATCTTTCCTACAATATGAGTGAGTGTGGGCTAGTTAAGATCAAGAAATTTGTGGTTGAACTTTTGATGTGTGGCCTTGAGACTACTGGGCTAGGCTCTGGTCTTGTCTTTCTCAAACTCTTACCTGCTTTTTTTAACATCCTAGCTATCTACAATAAGAGAGTTTTTACTTATTTGGTTAATGTTGTTGCAAGATGGTCACACATCAAACCACCTTGGATGAGATATAGCGCCAGTTATAAAGTTGAGTGCATGTTAGTGACAACCCCACTCTACCTATTTTTGGGCAGTGGAGTTGTCCCTAACAAGAAAGCTACCTATGCCAGTTACTATGTGAGACTGTGCCCCCAAACTCCCTCTAATCTGAGTGAGTGTGGGCTAGCTACGATGGAGAAATTTTATGGCTGAGCTTTTAATGAGTGACCTAGAGACTACTGGGCTAGGCTCTGGTCTTGTCTCTATCAAATGCTCACCTACATGTTTCAAGACCCTAGCTACCTACAATAAGAAAGGTTATACTTATTTGGTTTTTGATGTTGCAGATTGCTATGATGAAATGTGCTGCTACAAGGCTAATGAGGACCAATTCAACAAGGAGGAGGGGAGCTCTATTCTAAGACATGTCCTAAGCTGGGCCTAGGCTCTTAAGGCATCCTCTAAGAATGGAAAATCCTACTCACTTTGATGAAGGATGTTGGGACTTAGTTGATAATGGATTGGTGCTATCCAATAGAGTGGTTCTCCTTACTAACTCTAAGAATGGAAAATCCTACTCACTTTGATGAAGGATGTTGGGACTTAGCTGATAATGGATTGGTGCTATCCTATAGAGTGGTTCTCCTTACTAACTCTAAGAATGGAAAATCCTACTCATTTTGATGAAGGATGTTGGGACTTAGCTGATAATGGATTGGTGTTATCCTATAGAGTGGTTCTCCTTACTAACTCTGAAGATATCCCCAACATTGTAAAGGCAGGTACTCAACTCCCCACCACGGAAAGGAAGTATTTATATAACGAATGTTTTTGTGCAGGTACTACTACTCCAGATAAGTTTACATACATCGCCTGGACTACTAACACTTGGCAGGTATGGATTAAGAATTTACTTGCTTACTATGAGCTCATTGTTAGTTTGAGAAATAGACTTGTTAGACCTTATGAGGTTATACTCTACCCTTATGGAGCAATTTTCTAGTTGTATTTAATGTGTAGCAAAATAGGGATGTGGAATACTAGAGGTCTGAATAATCCTCTGAAGCAGAGAGAAGTTAAGCATCTAATTCAAAGCTAGAAACTTGCTATGATTGGGCTGGTTGAAACTAAAGTGAGAAAAGGGAGAGAAAACTTTATTGTTAATTCTATGTGTCCCTCCGGAAGTATGTCACCTGCAATAGTGCTACTAAAGGGAGGATGCTACTTTGTTGGGATGGTCAGGTTATTAATCTTACTGTGCTTTGGATCTCCCTGCAGGCAATCCACTGTCTGATTAATGTTAATGATATTAACTGCATTTTCTCCCTTATCTATGCGTCTAACAATGCCAGGGAAAGAGCTGAGCTATGGGCTGATATGACAAATATTTCACAAAGCTTTACAAATCCCTGGATACTCATGGGAGATTTGAATGCATGTTTTAGTGGATAAGATAAAGTAGGAGGCAGGAATGTGGCCTCTACTAATGTTGACAATTACTCAGGCTTACTTAATTCTACTAAGCTGCAGGACTTGAAGTATTCAGGTTGCAGATATACGTGGAATAATTGGAAGATTGGGGAAGATAGTATACTCACTAAAATTAATAGGGTGCTTGTGAATGAAGAGTGGGGCCTCAAATTTGAAGCTGCTGAGGCTGAGTTTCTTACTGCAAATATTTCAGATCACTGCCCAGCCATTGCTAGGATCTATGAAGAGTTCCCTGGAAGGCAGAAGTCCTTCAAATACTATAATTTTTGGGCTGATGAGGAGGGGTACAATGACATTATTACAAAAGTTTGGGAGGAACCAGCTACAGGGAATCCAATGCAAAGATTGAAGATGAAGCTTAACAGAGTAAAGCTCAGCCTGAAAGATTGGAGAAAAAATTTGGGTGCTGTGGAAGCTTGTACTGCAGAAGCTAAAGCTAAACTCACTAACTCTCAGCTGGCTATACAGAATGACCCCCTCAATGATGAACTTATTTTTGCTGAAGGAGTTGTACTTAAAGAGTACACTAAAATAGTAGCTAAAGAAGAAAACAAGCTAAGGCAGTTGTCAAGGGTGAGATGGCTCCAGCTTGGAGATTCTAATGGTGCATATTTCCACAGAGCAATTAAAGCTAGGAGATCAAGGAATGCTATTTTTTCTTATAAAAATGACAATGGGGACACAATCTCTAATCTTGCTCTGGCTGCTGATAAGGCTGCAAGTCACTTCACTTCAATTCTTGGGACAGGTAAGAGAACTATTGACTCTGATCTTATTAGAAATCTGCCATTCAAAGCTTCAGTTAATGACCAGGACCATGCATTTCTTGTTAGGCCTGTTTGTGATGATGAAATCATGGAAGCCTTATTTTCTATTCCAAGCACTAAGAACCTAGGTCCAGATGGCTTTAATTCACATTTTTTCCAGAAAAATTGGGAGTTGATTAGGAAAGACTTTTGCCAGGCCATCTCTAATTTCTTTACTAAGAGCAGAATGCTCAATTCTATTAATGCTATTGCTATAACATTTGTGCCTAAAAATCCTAATCCTTCCAATTTTGATGAATATAGACCCATAGCCTGCTGTAATGTGATCTATAAGGTCATCTCCAAAATACTAACTAGAAGGCTTAAAACAGTACTTGACCCTCTTGTTAGTAGCAGTCAATCAACTTTTGTTGAGGGTAGGCACATTTTAGATAATCTTCTCATTGCTCATGAGCTAATGAGGGACTATCACAAAGGTGGGCCCACCCCCAAATGCACTACTAAAATTGATTTAAGAAAAGCTTATGATCTGCTACAATGGGAGACCATTCTTGTGATTTTGGAAACTCTTAACTTCCCTCGTATATTCATTGATTGGATTTCACAATGCATTACTACTGTACATTACTCTATTACTCTTAATGGATCCATTGAAGGTTACTTTCCTGGTGAAAGAGGAATCAGACAAGGGGATCCCATCGCCCCATATCTATTTGTCTTGGTCATGGAAATGATAGGTCTTCTACTTGAGCAGAAGGTAAGGGATAGGAACTTTGATATCCATATGAAATGCTCTAACTCCCTTATCACTCATCTGGCCTTTGCAGATGACCTACTAGTTTTCATGGAAGGTAATGTTCATTCAGCTTATGCTCTGCAAGATGCTCTAACTACATTTTCAACTTGTTTAGGTTTAGAGATTAACTTTGATAAATCTAAAATCTACATGTCCGGAGTTAGAACTGAAATTGCTATTGAAATTTGTGCTACCCTTAATATGGTAGCTGGGGCTTTGCCTTTTATGTATCAAGGAGTACCTCTCATTAGTAAAAATCTTAAATCCCTAGACTGTCAATGTTTAGTTGAATCTATGACTAAGAGAATCTCTGGATGGCAACATAGAACTTTATCTTGTGCTGGCAGAGAACAGCTTGTCCAGTCAGTGCTGCAAAGTGTGTGCATTTACTGGTGTAACATTTTTATCTTATCCAAAATGACTATCCATAGGCTTGAAATGATCTACTCTAATTTTCTGTGGCAGGGTTCTGTTGATCTAGACAAGAGAGCTACAATCAAATGGAGTGAATTATGCTATCCAAAGTCTGAAGGAGGCCTGGGATTTAAATACTTGCTTACTTGGAACCTGGCTTCAGTGCTTAGGCATGTATATAAGATACTAACAAATCATAGTGGTCTTTGGGTGAGCTGGGTCAACAACAACCTGATCAAAGGAAGGAATTTTTGGGAGCTAGCTATCCCGTCCACATGCTCTTGAGTTTGGAGGAAACTCCTTGGAGCAAGGACTGAAGCTCAGAAGCTAGTAAGGCATCTTCTTGGCAATGGGGAAGACATCTACTTCTGGAAGGATCCATGGTATACTAATTGAAAGATTTGGTCAGCAGTTCAGATATGACTCTGCCCTTCACAAAGAAGCCAAATTAAATGCTATTATTAGAGATGGAGCATGGAACATTCCTCAACACATCTCTTTCATTCTTAGTGACAGTATTCTCTTACCCATGAGAGGAATTGAGATTATAGGAGACTAGGAAGACAGAATTGTCTGGACACCAACAACAGATGGAAGATTTTCATTATCTGCAACTTATGAAGCTCTAAGGAAGATGAAAGCTGAAGTTAATTGGCACACTATCCCATGGAACAAAGTTAACACTCCTAGATGCAGTTTTACTTCCTGGAGGGCCTGCAATGGTAGCCTAAGAACGCAGAATAGATTAATATAAATGAGAGTTCTTACTCCAGCCTTCTGTTACATTTGTGGAAGATCAAGGGAGAATGAAACACATCTGTTCATAGACTGTATCTTTGCAAAGGAAATCTGGAGTAAAACTCTGAACAGATGCAACATAAACAGAACTGTAGGATCTCTTGAAGATGAGATGAACTGGTTATTAACTCTCAATAGTAGTAGTACAACTACAAGGATTTTGAAAGCTAATCTCACTACTATGATCTCTTATATCTGGATAGAGAGGAACCTTAAGCATTTTGAGAATAAGCTTCTCAATCTGAAATCTACAATCACAGCTATATTCAATGAACTGACAATCAGAATTAAGCTGATGTTTGGAGATAAAGAGGATAGTGCAGCAGCTGTTAAGCTCTATGCACTTTGGAATACACACTCAAAGCCTTGGGGTAAGAAAGTTATCAAGTGTAAATGGATCCCCCCAGAACCTGGTGAATTGATGCTTAACATAGCGGCTACAGCAGATGGTTTTGGAGGCATATACAAAGATCACATGGGTACTTATGTGCTAGGAAATGCAGGCAAGCTGATCGAAAGAAGTGTAAGTTACCATGAATTTAATGCTCTAAGTCGAGGTATGTACCATGCTTCACACAATGGGTTTCCAAAGCTGAAAGTTACAACTAACTCATGCTTGCTTGTTGACTGCATAAACTTGAAGAAAAGACTACCATGGGACTGCCTTGCATTATATAACTCTGTTAATGATATGCAGCCATTGTTTGAAGAGTTCTCTATCCAACACAATTATAAGGAAGCAAACAGTTGTGCTCATTGGTTAGCTGCTTATCAAGTTGTAATTGGTGAATCCATTCTTTCTCCAAGTAGCATTCCATGTGACTTGCAAGCCCTGATTGACTATGATGCTAATGGTGATGAGTTTGTTAGGAAGTAATTCTCTTGATGGTTATGATAGCTGGTTGGGGTATGCATGGGAAGTACAGGTGAGTTGCTATTTCCATATCATCATCCACTGAGGATCTGGAAAATGTTCATCCTTAGCTCCTTTGTTAAGGATTTGAAGAATTTTGTATCACTAGTGCTGCAGTTCATTCTTGTTTATGGGATGAAACTGCCCTTTAGCTTTTACTTGTTTTTGTCTTCTTTATCTTTCTTTGAGCTCTACCACATTGAAGAGTTCACTTTTGTATATTCTGTTAATCTATAGAGCAGGGGGGTCTGCTTTCAACCCCAGCTTAACCTTCAAAAAAAAAAAGAAAAAAAAGAAAGATATTTGACCTCCTTTTGTTACATGGGGTTGCTGAAACCCCTAACATTCCACATAGCAAAGCTATACATTATTCAGAAAAATAAGACTAACCTTGATAATGTTGAGCATCCCCAATTCCATCACATCCTTATCATGCATATCCTTATCACGCACATAGCTTGTTGTCGGTAAAAAAAGAACTCTTAACGAGGCTTCAACCTCTCAAACGAGTTGCCGGAAGCCAAGCTTCTCAGAAATGCGATCCAAAGCATCGGTAATGCACAAAATCCGTACCGGTCAATAATCAAAGCCTTGAATATTGCAAGTCATTTGGAAACTATCTTAGATAATTGTAGATCAAAAAAGCTCTTAAAGGGGATCCAACCTCTTAAACGAGTCGCAGGTAGCCAAACTTCTCAGAATTCCGATCTAAAGTATACGAGAGGTGCGGAATTCGTTAGGGTCAAAATTTAAAATTGGAAGTGTTGCGAGTTATTTGAAAACTATCCTAGATAATTGTCAATTAAAAAGAAACTCTTAACGGGGATCCAACCTCTCAAACGAGTTGCCAAGTTTTTCATAATTTCGATCTAAAGCATGGTAAAGTTGCGAAATTCGTACAAGTTAAAAATTAGAACTAGGGCTATTGCAAATCATTTGGCAACTATACTAGCTTTTTGTCGGTCCTAAAGAAATTCTTAACGAGGATCCAACCTCTCAAACGAGTTGTCGATAACCAAGCTTCCCAGAATTACGATCTAAAGCATAAAAAATGTGTGAAATCGTTCTGGTCTTTAATTAAAACTGCGAGTGCTGCGAGTCATTTGGTAACTACCCTTGCTTATTGTCGGTGAAAAATAAACACTTAGCGAGGATCCAACCTCTCAAACGAGTTGTTGGTAGCAAAATTTCTCTGGGAAACTGAAACTACTTGGAATCCAGCTTACTGCTTTGTTAAAAAATTGAAGGCAGTGAAAAAAAATTTTAAAGAAAAATATGCAACTAAAAGTGGCATGCTGAGTGACAAGATGCAAACAGCTAAGCAGAAACTTAATACAGTACAAGATGATATCTAGAATGATCCATTTAATATTGAAGCAGCTATCAAAGAAAAAAAGGAACTTGAAAGTTATGTCGAACTGGAGAAAAATGTGGAAGCTTAGAGTAAGTAGAAATCAAAAATCCTATGGTTGGGGCTTGGGGACTTATGCATCAGTTTCTTCCACAGATCTATACAATCTAGAAGGGCGGGAAACAAGATTTTAGGCATTATGAATGAGAGTGGAAATAATTATGATGAGGAAGATGGCATTGCTAGAGTGGAGGTCGATTATTTTACAAGTATTCTGGGGGATGATGGGGATTTTAACCCGGACTGGGATTTCCTTAATTCCATCCAAGTGGACCATATTAATGAGGAGCAATTTCAAGAGCTCAAGAAGGAAGTGTCTAGGGATGAAGTGGTGTTGTCTCACTCTTTGCTTCGTTATGAGAAGGCTCCTATGGCAGATGGGTTTACTGGCTTATTTTTTAAGAGAGCTTGGAGTGTGATTGGAGATGATTTTGTTAAAGCAGTACATAACTTTTTCAAGTCCAGCAAGATGTTGAGGGAGTTAAATGCCACAATCATTACTCTGGTTCCTAAAACTGATTGTCCAAAGCTCTTTAGAGACATTAGGCCCATAACTTGCTGCAATACTATATACAAGTGCATCTCTAAGATAATAGCCATGAGGCTAAAGTCTGTTATCACTAGCATTATCTCACCTAACCAGTCAGCGTTAATCTCCGGCCGTAGCATCACTGAAAACATACTGCTCTCACATGAAGTTCGGAGAAACTTTCACAGAGATAAGGGTCCAAAGAGATTCACAGCGAAGATTGATTTGAAGAAAGCCTATGTTATGGTCAATTGGAGTGCTATCTTGAAGATTCTTAAGAAGTACAACTTTCCATCCATTATGATTTCTTGGATTGAAGTTTGTATTTCAACAACAAGCTACTCCATCTCTATTAATGGCTCACTCAAAGGATTCTTCCCGGGGAAAAGAAGAGTTAGACAGGGAGATCCAATGTCGCCTTATCTGTTTGTGCTTGTTATGGAGATGTTTACTAGAGCTCTAACCATGGAGGGGGAAGTCAATCAATACAAGCTTCATCCTAAGTGCTAAAATCCTTCAATATCCCATCTGTGCCACGCAGATGATCTAATTGTGTTCATGTGTGGCAATGAAGAGAAAACTCTCACTCTCGCCTGCACTCTTAAATGTTTTCAGGGTAACACTGGCTTACAAATTAATCTGGACAAGAGTTTAACTCTACTTTGCAGGTATGTCAGATTATGAAGCAAGCAAGATTGGTTAAGTGCTTGGGATTGTCAAGGGTACACTTACAGTTCGTTATTTGGGTCTTCCTCTGATTAGTACTAGACTAAAGTATTCAGACTGCCAACCACTAATTAAGAACTTATCCAAAAAAGGTCATTCCAGGAAGGCTAAGTTTCTCTCATATGCGGGTAGGTTGAATTTGGTGAGAGTTGTCTTAAGTAATATGCAAGTATATTGGATGAGCTATTTCACGCTCCTCCAATCTACTTTCAAAGCTCTTACTGCTATTTCTCATAGGTTAATAACGGTCAAAATCCGGTCTTTAGTATGGGTAAAAATTAGAGTGCCCTTCACTTTCGAGCGGAACTAGAAATTAGTTTTGGTCTTGTGTTTTAGTAATCTAAGGTTGTAAAACCGTAAAAGTTAATAATATGGTTTCAATCAAGAATAAAGGTCTAGGGGCTTCGGATTTCACCACCATTTACATACAATATCAGCATAGTATCGTATATTAAATTCTCCACTTAATTGAAATAACAAACTTTGACCTTTTGTCGATGTAATCCCATGATTAATTATAACTCAAGTAGAATATATTGTATGAACTAAGTATGTACTAAAAACATATTCCATGAAAGCTATGCTAACTATGAAATGTTAATTAGGATCATGCCTTAGAAAAATACAATATTAATACAATTTTACTATATCATTTGAGAATCACAAAATTCTTTCTATATCTCTACTTAAAGAGATCATAGGATGATAATGGATGTCTCCAACAATATAGTTTTGGGATTTGTGATAATATGCTCATATTGTGTTGCAGAAAAATATATTCTACTACATGATATCATACGCTTATTGCGGATCCATCTTCACCCCTAGTGAGGACTTAGCCGGCCATTATAACAACTATAAAACCTAAAGGATATGAGAATGAAATGAACATAAACTAACAACAAAAAGAGGAATTTTATTGACTTACAAAATGAAATGCTCCAAATGCTTACAAGACTTACACCAACTTACTCCAATAATGCTCTCTTGCACTCTACAAGAATGATTCTCTCAAAATTGAGTGATCTTATGAGCTCACAACCTCTCCGTTTATAGATGAAGGAGAGGGTTCTTACATTTAATATTAGATTTATAACCTATGCCATGAATGTACATAAATTTGAAACCTTCAAGAGTTATCCTCCAAAATTGTAACCTCCCCATGTGGGACCCTTGAGTTTGACAACTCTACATCCTTCTCCAACAGTTCATCCTTTGAGCTATACATCCTGGTATTTGCACATATTTGGTAAATGAGCTCCCTGTGACCTGAAATATAAAAATTGGTTTTATAAGTCATGTTTAATAATAAAATTAAGAATAATAAACATTAAGTCATAGGGGAATAGTGGTCATTTTATGTGTCCATCAAATACCCCCAAACTTAAAGTTTGCTAGTCCTCGAGCAAAGAAAAGAATAAAATCATAACTCTTTCGTGGTTAAGACGATTGCATTTAGCGTATGCAACAAGTCGTTAAACCTATAGGTTACCCATATAGAGCGAATGGACATGAGTTGCCCGTTAGAAAAGGACCCATGAATAGGTAACGACCTATCTAAAGAATCATTGTCTATTCGAGAAAGGTGGTCAGCTACCACATTCTCGGCACCTTTTTTTATCCTGAATCTCAATATCAAACTCATGAAGTAATAATATTCATCGGATTAAGCGTTGTTCGGTGTTCTTCTTGGTAAGAAAGTGTTTTTCTAGAGCAAAGGCTATCGCTAGAAGTTCTTTCTCTATGGTTGTGTAATTGAGTTGCGCATCATTAAGAGTTTTACTGGCATAATAGATGGCACGTGGAAGGTTATCAATGTGTTGTGCCAAAACTGCACCAATGGCATAGTCAGATGCATCATACATCAACTCGAAAGGTTCGTTCCAATTTGGATGTTGGATGATGGGTGATGATGTTAGACATGTTCGGATATTCTCAAAAGCTTTAAGACACGAATCATCGAATAAAAAGGTGGTGTCCTTGGCGTGGAGATTGCTGAGGGGTCGAACAATTTTGCTAAACTCAAGAACAAAACGTCGATAAAATCCTGCATTCCCCTAGAATGAACGAACATCCTTGACTATTTGTGGGGGTGGGAGACTAGATATGACATCGATCTTGGCTTTATCTACTTCGATACCCTTTGCTGATATGACATGTCCAAATACTATGCCTTTTTTCACCATGAAGTGACATTTTTCCTAATTTAGAACAAGATTTTTCTGTTGACACCAAGCAAGAACAATAGATAAGTGGTGGTGACATTGGTCAAACAAATCTCCGAAGAGGGAGAAGTCATCCATGAAAACCTCAAGGAAACTCTCAGCCATATCAGAGAAAATGCTCAACATACATCGCTGAAATTTTGCTAGAGCATTGCATAGCCCAAATGGCATGCGGCGATAGGCAAAGTTTCCAAAAGGACAAGTAAACGTGGTTTTCTCTTGGTCCTCTAGAGCGATGGGTATTTGATTGTAACCAGAATACCCATCAAGAAAATAATAGTATTCATGACCGGCGAGACGTTCAAGCATTTGATCCATGAATGGTAAGGGAAAATGATTTTTTCGAGTGATCGAATTGAGTTTTTTATAATCTATACACACTCGCCACCCTGTGGTCATGCGAGTGGGGACAAGATCATTATGGTCATTCTTCACAACAGTGATTCCAGACTTTTTAGGAATAACATGAATTGGGCTTACCCATGGGCTGTCAGAAATAGGATAAATGATCCCAGCGTCAAGCAGTTTCAAAATTTCTTTTCTCACAACCTCAGCCATAGTCGGGTTAAGCCTTCGTTGTCTTTTTCTGGACTTCTTGGCATTATCCTCGAGTTTTATCTTGTGCATGCATACAGAAGGACTAATATCCTTAATATCTGAAATGTTCCATCCAAGAGCTTTTTGTGTTTCCCTTTAATGCACGCATTAATTTCTCTTCATTCTCAGGTTCAAGGTCGGATGCTATGATAGCAGGAAGAGTCTCATTAAGACCTAGGTAGACATATTTGAGATTTTCGGGGAGAGGTTTAAGTTCTAACCTAGCGGGCACTTCTTCCGCTTCTGGAACGGGATCCTTGACTTTCAGCATTTTAACATTATCATTATTATCCACAATAGGAATAGAATCCAACAAGGCATTGACCTCATTGATAAGGTCATCAACATCTAAATTATCTCCAAAATGTGCAAGACAAGGTTCTAACGGGTCCCTAGGATTGGAAGTATGAAATGTACTGTTTACAACAGTACCAAGCATGTTACACTCATCGGGTTCATTTTCAAACGGAGTATGAGTTGCATTGAAGATATTCAGATCGATGGTCTTATTCCCATAACTCAACTTCATAGCTCCGCTACGGTAATTGATTAATGCATTAGCAGTGGCCAAGAAAGGTCAGCCAAGGATCACAGGTATCCCATTATTTGGGTCTTCTACCGGGTTTGTGTCAAGGACCACAAGTCGACAGGATAAAAAAAATCATCAACCTGGACATGTACATCCATCACAACTCCCCTAGTAATTCTAATGGACCGATCAGCTAGTTGCAAGGTCCTATATGTCCGTTTTAGTCCTTCTAGACCTAGCTACTCATATACCGAATAAGGGATCATGTTGACACTGACACCTAAATTAAGTAAGGCTTTTTCGATGTGATTTGTCCCTATGTGACAAGAAATTATCAGCATTCCTGGATCTTTGTATTTCATTGGTGCTTTGTTCAAGATTATAGAGCTAACCTGAGCATCCAATTGAATAACAATTTCACTGTCATGGACATTGAAAGCTTTCTTGGAAACATTCATACATTTCTTGAACGTGCAGAGGTCCTTGAGATGTTTTGCATAAGAAGGAATCTGTCGTAACGCATCGAGGAAAGGAATAGTGATCTTAATATTCTTGAACATCTCCTTAGCCTCTTCATCAGGAATGTTCTTCCTATTGACTAAAAACCGTTGGGGAAAAGGTTCTCTAGGAATTCTAGGCGGATCATTTTCGATAATCTTCTCACTTAGTGAGACCTGCCCAGTCTTTTTCTCAACAAAAGGAGTTTCTTCACATATAGGTTTGCCTCCTTCTACAACTTTCACAGTACTAGGATTAGGACTTTCACGTGATTTGTCCTCAGGCATCCTAACTTTGTTGTCTACAATCTTTCCACTTCTAAGTGTAATCACAGCATTCGCCTGATCGCGGTGTAAACTCCCGCTTTGATCCTTCGGATTGAGCTGGGCTTGACTTGGAAACGTACCTTTGTCTCTAGTACTTAACCCAGATGCTAATTGTACAATTGATGTTTCTATTCGACTCATGGATTGCCGGTTCATTTGTATGAATTGTTGCATCAACTGGTTATTAGATTGCAATAGGGCTTGGATGCCATCATCCGAAGATGGTTTCCTATTCTGAGAAGGAACGTAAGGAGTATTTTACTGAAAAGGTTGGTGATTGAGAGTAAATGACATACCACCTTGATTTTGATTTGAATTACTTCCTTGGTAATACGGTCTGCCAGAATAGTTATTCGAATTATTCTTCCCTGAAGAATTCCCTTGATGATGTGACTGGTTATAAGGAAAAGGTAAAGGTTTTTGATGAAACATATTTACCTTATCCTTCCTGGTTTCTCTAATTTCATGAATCAAAGGGCAATCCTGAGTATAATGTCCAACATTGTCACACGCAGCACAAGCTTGCATCTCAGCATGAAAAATTGGTGCTTTAACGGACATTTTGTTTTCCCCTATTTCTAAGGACTCTATCTTACGTAGGATGGTCGTTAGCGTAGCTTCCAAATTGGAGTTAGATCCAACTCCAAAGGCATTACCCCTCTTTTCTTGAATATTAGTTTCTCTCATGGTGCCCCAGGTTTGTAATTTTTTAGCCATCTCTTCTAAGAAGTCCAAACCCTCTACATCATCCTTATCAGTGAATTTCCCTAAACAAAGGGATCCTACAGTTCTCTTGGTTTCAGCATCTAATCCACCATAAAGATTTCTAGTTAGGACCCAAGAGTCGATACCGTGATGAGGGCACTGTAGGATCAGTCTCTTATATCTCTCAAAATGATCCTTTAAGCTTTCTCCATGAAGTTGGGTAATCCTAAGAATGGCCCTACGAAGGGTCTCAGTTTTCTCAAGAGAGAAAAACTTATTGTAAAAGGTTTCAGTAAGCATCTCAAAACTCGTGATTGATTTTGGTCGTAGAGCTTGAAGCCAGCTCTTAGCTTTCCCTAGTAAAGAAAAGGAAAACAACACGAGTTTCATGGCCTCCATTTCGTTCTCATTCTTATACTTTTGGAGGAACATTAAGTCATCAAAATCCCTAACATGAGCGTATGGGTTCTCATCCTCTCCTCCTGAGAATTTTGGCAATGAATTGATGAGCGGATTTTTAAGTTCAAATTGCCCAGTTGTAAGAGGTAAAACAATGCACGTGGCACGATTTGTCATTTTTGGGAATATGTAATCCTTAAGAAGAATTCTCATGGGTCCCTGACCATTCTCATTATCATTGGCATCTCCTATCTTAAGTGATTGGGGTGGAACACTAAATGGAGTGAATGAGGAAATTAAACTCGGATTAAGTCTCAATGGAGAGACAGGGAAATCAAAAGTTTCTAACTCACCCACAACAGGGAAGAGTTCCCTATGAGTAAGGATTGTACGGTCTCTCGTATAAATAGAGATTGGAATCTCCAGTTGGGTTGACTCGCCTACCTCAAAGTGGATCGGAATATCTATCAAATCAGGTTTTCTAAGCCTCTCAAGATGACTTTTAGGCCCTCGAAACCATTATTTCATACACTAATAGATGTGCGCACTATGATGATCACACAACAATGAGGTGCACAAAAAATAAACACAACAACCTTTTCAGATGGGCCTTAATTATGGTCAAGTTGTGAACCCGGTCTTAGGATTCGGTTGCTCCTATTCTAGACAATGGATTGGTTCGTACATTGAGTTGTGTATACTCGCTTTAGCAATAACTCGTGTGAAGTTCTAGTCACCTAGAAGCACCTGTGCTGGAAGGTGGGGTAAACCGCTTAGAATCACCTTTCCACACTAGTTATGCCAGGGAACGTACTACCTCCAAACAAATGTAGCCACTATCAGGGGTCTTAATGAGCGCGTTCTTAATGCTCCCGGTCCGAGCTCTATAAGCCTTTTTGTCTATCTATGTATTTTATGGCTTAATCTTGGTTTCTTTTAAAGTCAATGTCCTGTTCCGTAAAATGTTAAACTGAGTCGTGACCTCCCGGGGTCCTAGTACGCGGTGCCACACACGGGTGATGAAATCTCGCTTTTTGTTTGCCCTTTATCTAAAGTTAATAATTTAAAAGTGCACAAATATCAGGCACATGAACAAAAATTGACCGCTTCGCAAGAGGGTGCGGTAGAAGAAAGTACCTGCAGGGCAGCCTTTTTAGGGGCTCGCTGTTTACCCTGGTGAAACCGTTGAGATGGCACACCCGGGCTCTCTGGCTCAAGTAGGAATTGTAGAGAGGTCCTCCCCGGATGTGGGTTCCAATATTGCCTCTGCAGAAAAAAAAAAGTACAATTTTATCCTCGCTTTAATTACACACTCTTCGCTCAAGAGTACAATATTTTGCCTCACTACAAGTCACTCAAAGAGAGGAAGAAAAGATAACCCTATCTAGCTTTTGGTCGGTCATTAGCTTCCTTTGGTAGTCACTGTAAAACAAAGAAAGTAGTCACCGCAAAACAAAGAAAAATTCCTCAAAGTGCAAAAGTAAAATAAAAATTTAATAAACGAAATTTATGTTCTTCTAAAAAGTGAAACCGAAAAAAAAATTAAACACAATAATTTTTTTTTCTAATTACCGCTCGAAACCGGCAACGGCGCCATTTTGATAACGGTCAAATCCGATGTTTAGTATGGGTAAAAATTAGAGTGTCGTTCACTTTCGAACGGAACTAGAAATTAGTTTTGGTCTTGTGTTTTAGTAATCTAAGGTTGTAAAACTGTAAAAATCAATAATATGGTTTTAATCTAGAATAAAGGTCTAGGGGCTTCGGATTTCACCACCATTTACATACAATATCAACATAGTATCGTATATTAAATTCTCCACTTAATTGAAATAACAAACTTTGACCTTTTGTCGATGTAATCCCATGATTAATTATAACTCAAGTAAAATATATTGTATGAACTAAGTATGTACTAAAAACACATTCCATGAAAGTTATGCTAACTATGAAATGTTAATTAGGATCATACATTAGAAAAATACAATATTAATATAATTTTACTATATCATTTGAGAATCACAAAACTTTTCTTATATCTTTACTTAAAGAGATCATAGGATGATAATGGATGTCTCCAACAATAAAGTTTTGGGATTTGTGATAATATGCTAATATTGTGTTGAAGAAAAATACATTCTACTACATGATATCATAAGCTTATGGCGGATCCATCCTCACGCCTTGTGAAGACTTAGTCGACCATTATAACAACTATAAAACCTAAATGATATGAGAATGAAATGAACATAAACTAACAACAAAAAGAGAAATTTTATTGACTTACCAAATGAAATGTTCCTAATGCTTACAAGACTTGCACCAACTTACTCCAATAATGCTCTCTTGCACTTTACAAGAATGATTCTCTCAAAATTGAATGATCTTATGAGCTAGAGGGTTCTTACATTTAATATTAAATTTATAACCTATGTCATGAATCTACATAAATTTGTAACCTCCAAGAGTTATCCTCCAAAATTGTAACCTCCCCATGTGGGACCCTTGTGTTTGACAACTCTACATCCTTCTCCAACAGTTCATCCTTTGAGCTATACATCCTAGTATTTGCACATATTTGGTAAATGAGCTCCATGTGACCTGAAATATAAAAATTGGTTTTATAAGTCATGTTTAATAATAAAATTAAGAATAATAAACATTAAGTCATAGGGGAATAGTGGTCATTTTATGTGTCCATCAAATACCCCCAAACTTAAAGATTGCTAGTCCTCGAGCAAAGAAAAAAATAAAATCATAACTCTTTCGTGGTTAAGACGATTGCATTTAACGTATGCAATAAGTCGTTAAACCTATAGGTTACCCATATAGAGCGAATGGACATGAGTTGCTCGTCAGAAAAGGACCCACGAATAGGTAACGACCTATCTAAAAATCATTGTCTATTCGAGAAAGGTGGTCAGCTACCACATTCTCGGCACCTTTTTTATCCCGAATCTCAATATCAAACTCTTGAAGTAATAATATTCATCGGATTAAGCGTTGTTCGGTGTCCTTCTTGGTAAGAAAGTGTTTTTCTAGAGCAAAGGCTATCGCTAGATGTTCTTTCTCTATGGTTGTGTAATTGAGTTGCACATCATTAAGAGTTTTACTGGCATAATAGATGGCACGAGGAAGGTTATCAATGTGTTGTGCCAAAACTACACCAATGGCATAGTCAGATGCATCACACATCAACTCGAAAGGTTCGTTCTAATTTAGATGAAGGAGAGGGTTCTTACATTTAATATTAGATTTATAACCTATGCCATGAATGTACATAAATTTGTAACCTCCAATAGTTATTCTCCAAAATTTTAACCTCCCCATGTGGGACCCTTGCGTTTGAAAACTCTACATCCTTCTCCAACAGTTCATCCTTTGAGCTATACATCCCAGTATTTGCACATATTTTGTAAATGAGCTCCATGTGGCCTGAAATATAAAAATTGGTTTTATAAGTCATGTTTAATAATAAAATTAAAAATAATAAACATTAAGTCATAGGGTAATAGTTGTCATTTTATGTGTCCATCATAGGTTGACATATGGTATATTATAGATGTGAGCAGAAGAACTTGTTTAGTTAGTTAGGTGTCTATGTCACCCTGCTAAGGAAGGGGGATTGGGAGTTAAGGACTTTGGAGTTTGGAAAAAGGCTGCTACTCTATAGAATGTCTGGCTTATTGTCTTTGCTAATGACTTTCTCTGGGCCAAGTGGGCAGAAGCTAACTTGATTAAAAACATAAGCTTTTGGGATCTGAAGTTCTCCCAAGCTTGCTCCTGGTCGTGGAAACATATATTAATAGCTAGAGATGATGCTGTTAAGTTTATTCACTACAAAATTGGAAAAGGGAACTACACTTATTTTTGGAAAGATCTGTGGCATCCGCTTGGGGTTTTGAGCAATAAATTTTTAGTTGAGATGAGATATGATTCCTTATTGTTTAAAGATACTCCCTGTTAGCATTTTCTTAATTATTGAGAAATGAAAAATTCCATAACATCATACTTATTTTCTCTCTGATATTTAGTATTGCTTGGATAAAGTGGAGTTAGACAATAACGGAGAAGATGAAGTTATTTGTAAAGTCAGTACAAGTGAAGATTTCACCATGAAGAGCAGGTATGAAGAGTTACGACACCACAACCGGGTATGGAAGTTTGATCAAATGATATGGTTTGGAGATTGCATCCCCAGTCATTGCTTTATTACTTGGCTAACATTTAAAGGAGCTTTAAAAAATCAGTCTAAGTTGAACAGTTGGGGGTTGGTAGACCAATCAAATTTCTTATTTTGTTGGAGAGATGAAGATACTGAATTTAAAATATTCTTTGAATGCTGCTATGCTAAGTGGATCTGGAAGCAGTTGTGCTCCACAAATTGGGGTTTAATAGAAGTACTTTGGGTTTTAATGAAGAGATCCAATGGATGATATGTAACACAACAGATAGCTATCTCAAAGCTATCATTTTGAAGCTTAGTATTAATTGATTTATCTACCACTTATGAAGGGAATGAAACAACAGAGTGTTCACTAATTTACAAACTGATGCACCTGAGCTTCTCAAGACCATTCTCAGTGATGTTCTCAGTGATGTTAAACTCAAGCTTGCCTACTCAGAAAGGAAGCCGATGGACACATCGAATAACAGATTTCATGCAGCAACTTGGGGTCTTCAAATTAACTGGACAGTTCCTGAAATATCTTATTGCACTTGGAAGATGTTGGCTTACTCAAAGTATATGATCAACTGTGTTGGGAGTAAATTGGGAGGGTATGGAGCTATCCTTAGAATCGATAAAGGTAGAATAGTTGTTGCGTGTGTTGGAAGAATCATTACAAATTTTTGCTTTATCATGAGCTCCTCAGCATCAAAGTAGGGCTTGAGCAAGCTGTTAAGCATAACAACCTCCAGATAGAAATTAACACCAGGTCTGAAATGGTGGTTAGTATTCTTACAAAACAAATTAAACCAGATTGGTAGTGTAAAGCTATTATGATTAAAATTATAAGGATTATTCGACGGTTGGAGTGGTTTTGCATCATCCAAATTCATTAAGAGGCTAACATACTTGCCCAGGTGTTATCAAAAATGGGACGGGAGCTGGTGTTTAAAGAAGTCAGACCAACTGAATTTTCTGATGAGTTAAAGCATAAAGTCAAAGATGACGCAGATGGCAAGACATATGTTATTTATAATTTCTGATTGCTACTCTATTCATTTCT
Source organism: Kingdonia uniflora (assembly GCA_014058105.1). NCBI lineage: Eukaryota > Viridiplantae > Streptophyta > Magnoliopsida > Ranunculales > Circaeasteraceae > Kingdonia > Kingdonia uniflora. Next base: position 2,692,367 of record JACGCM010001226.1, read on the forward strand.
TTGCTTCTGGTGTTAGGCTCCTTACTTTGATCTTGTGTCCTTGAGGCTTGAGGGTTGTCCCTACCATGTACTTGGTTCCTTTTTTTCCTTCTATTTAAAAAAAAAAAACTTCTCTGAATTGTGGATTCTTGCGAAATCCGCAATAATCAAAAATTAAAATCGTGAGTATTACGAGTCATTTGGAAACTATCCTTCATATGTCGATCAAAAAGAAACTCTTAGCTGGGATCTAACCTCTCATAAGAGTTGCCAATCTTCTCAGAATTGGGTACTAAAGCATGGGAAAGTTACAAAATCCGTACCGATCTAAAATTTGAAATGGGGTTATTGCGAATCATTTGGCTACTATACTCGCTTGTTGTCGGTAAAAGTGAAACTTTTAACATGGATTCAACCTCTCAAACGAGTTGCTTGTAGCCAAGTTTCTCAGAAATGCGATCTAAAGCATCGAAGATGTACGAAATCTAAACCGGTCTATAAATAAAAGCGGGACTGTTACAAGTTATTTGTTAACTATCCTAGCCTATTGTCGGTCAAAAAGTAACTCTTAAAGAGGATCTAACCTCTCAAACTAGTTTCTGGTAACAAAGCTTCTCAGAATAGCGATATAAAGGATACGATATGTGTGAAATCTGTAAGAATCAAAAATTAAAATCGTGCGTGTTATGAGTAATTTGGAAACTATCCTACATATGTCAATAAAAAATAAACTCTTAGCGGGGATCCAACCTTTCAAATGAGTTGCCAAGCTTCTAAGAATTGTAATTTAAAGCATGGAAAAGTTGCAAAATCCATACCGATCTAAAATTAGAGCTGGTATTATTGCAAATTATTTGGCAACAATAACTACTTACTGTTGGTCAAAAAGAAACTATTAATGAGAATCCAACCTCCTAAATGAGTTGCCGGTAGCCAAGCTTATCATAATTGCGATCTAAAACATAAAAGATCTGTAAAATGCGTAAGGGTCAAAAATTAAAATCGGGAGTTTTACGAGCCATTTTGAAACTATCCTCAATTTTTGATCAAAAAAAAATTCTTAACATGGATCCAACCCCTCAAACGAGATTATGGTAGCTAAACTTCTCAGAATTGCAATCTAAAACATACGGGAGGTATGAAATCCGTAAGGGTCAAAAATTAAAACCGGCAGTGTTATGAGACATTTGGAAACTATCTTAGATAATTGTCGATCTAAAAGAAACACTTAACAGGGATCCAACTTCTCAAATGAGTTGCCAAGCTTCTCAGGATTAAGATCTAAAACATCGAAAAGTTGCAAATTCCATACCGATCTAAAATTAGAACTTGGACTACTGGGAATCATTTGGCAACTGTACTAGCTTGTGGTTGGTTAAAAAGAAACTTTTAACCATGATCCAACCACTCAAATGAGCTGTTGGAAGTCAAGCTTCTCAGAATTGCGATCTAAAGTATTTGAGATGTGTGAAATCCGTACCAGTCTATAAATAAAAGTGGGATTATTGTGAGTCATTTGGTAACTATCATTGCTTGTTGTCGGAAAAAAAGAAACTCTTAACGAGGATCTAACCTCTCAAACGAGTTATCGGCAGCCAAGCTTATCAGAAATGCGATCTAAAGCATTTGAGAAGTGCAAAATCCGTAAGGGAAAAAAATAAAACCAGGAGTGTTGCGAGTCATTTAGAAGCTATCCTTGATAATTTGTCGATCAAAAGGAAACTCTTAACGGGGATCCAACCTTTCAAACGAGTTGTCAAGCTTATCATAATTGTAATCTAAAGCATGAGAAAGTTGCAAAATCCGTACCGATCTAAAATTAGATATGGGACTATTGCAAATCATTTGGAAACTGGAATAGCTTGTTGCCGGTAAAAAAAACTATTAACGAGGCTCCACCCTCTCAAACAAGTTGCCGGTAGCCAAGCTTCTAAAAAAATACGATCCAAAGCATCGGAGATACGCAAAATCCGTACCGGTCTATAATTAAAACCTTGAATGTTGCAAGTCATTTGCAAACTATCCCAGATAATTGTAGATAAAAAAAGAAACTGTTAATGGGGATCCAACCTCTTAAACGAGTTGTATGTAGCCAAGCTTCTCAGGATTCCGATTTAAAGCATACGAGAGGTTTGAAAACCGTAAGGGTCAAAATTTAAAATTGGAAGTGTTACGAGTCATTTGGAAAATATCCTAGATAATTATTGATCAAAAAAAAACTTTTAACGGGGATCCAAGTTCTTAAACGAGTTGCCAAACTTCTCATAATTTCGATTTAAAGCATGGTAAGGTTGCAAAATCTGTACCGATTTAAAATTAGAACTTGTGCTATTGCGAATCATTTGGAAACTATACTAGCTTGTTGTCGGTAAAAAAAAAACTCTTAACATGGATCCAACCTCTCAATCAAGTTACCGATAGCCAAGCTTCCCAGAGTTGCGATCTAGAGCATCGAAAATGTGCAAAATCTGTACCGGTCTTTAATTAAAACTGGGAGTGTTGCGAGTCATTTGGAAAATATCCTTGTTTATTGTCGGTGAAAAACAAACTCTTAACGAAGATCCAACTTCTCAAACGAGTTGCCGGTTGCCAAGCTTCTCAAAATTCTGATCTAAAGCATACGAGATGTACGAAATCCGTAAGGGTCAAAAATTAAAACCGGGAGTGTTGTTAGTCATTTGGAAACTATCCTAGAGAATTTTCGATCAATAAGAAACTCTTAACGAGGATCTAGCCTCTCGAACGAGTTGCCAAGCGTCTCGAAATTGTGATCTAAAGCATGAGAAAGTTGCAAAATCTGTACCGATCTAAAATCAGGAATCCAGCCTCTGAAATTAGTCACTTAGTTTCTCAGAATTGCGATCTAAAACATGGGAAGTTGCAAAATTTCACTGTAGTGCTGTGAATGGAGCTCTTGAAGGGTAAATTAATGGATAAAGAGGACTCAGAACAGGAAACCCCTTATCTCCCTACTTATTTGTGATGGTCTTGGAGGTATTAGGCCTAATTATTAAAGAGAAAGTACGTACAGGAAAATTTGGGCTCCACCAAAAATTATTCAATCTAGTCCTTACTCAATTGGCATTTGCGGATGACTTATTTTCTTTAATGGGGCTGTCTCTACAACTAGCTTCTTCAGAGAATACCTCAACTCCTTTACTACTTTTACTGGTCTGGAAATTAGCTTTGAAAAGTCTAAGTTGTATTGTTGTGATGTTTCAGAGTAGATAAAGCAGGATAAAAGCTCTAATATGAGGATTGGGTTGGGAACTCTGCTAGTCAAGTATATGGGTCTCCCTTTGCTTTCTTCTCGACTCAAAAAGGGTGATTGTCAGCAACTCATTGAGAGGCTTACATGTAAAATCTTTAGCTAGCAAAATTGGGTTCTCTCAGGAGCAAGAAGAGCCCTACTCATCCAGGAGGTTCTTCAAAGTATCTCAGTTTACTGGCTCTCCACATTCATGCTACCCATTAACATAGTTTGTTCCAATTTTTTGTGGCTTGGGTTCAACTTGGAGAAGAAAATAGCTGCTAATGGCTGGAGGGACCTTTGCTACCCAAAAAATGAAGGAGGGCTAGGCTTTAAGTGCCTAAAAACTTGGAATAAAGAAGCTATCCTGAGACATACATGCCGAATGGCTTCTAAAGAGGATAATATTTGGGTTAATTTGGTCTATGCTAATCTGTTACATGGTAAGAATTATTGGCTTTGAGAAGCATTCTAAACTCTGGAGATAAAGCAAAAAAGATGACCCTGCATCTTGTTGGAGATGGTACTTCTATTTCTTTTTGGAGAGACCCTTGGCTTAAGTCTGGCATTCTGTTACCCAAGTTTAAGCAACATCATAGGTTTGACTCCACCTTACAACTAGAAGCCCCACTCTCTAATATCATTTCAGACCACAAATAGAGCATGCTTATTCAGGATAATTAGAAACATGATGGGCAGAGAGACGACTGGAGAAATTGATGAAACTATGATTGATGAGAATGGAGAAGATTCTACTGTGTGGACCCCTTCAATATACGGAAAGTACAGAGTTGCTGCCACTTATGAAGTTCTAAGAGCAAGAAGAATAGTTGCACAATGGGTTGAAGTTTGCTGGAATGGGATTACCTCTCCTAGAAGCCAATTCACCTACTTTAAAGCGTTTAGAGGAGGCATAGCCTTAGGTAACAGAATGGTGCAAAGAATACTTCTCCAAGTTGCCTACTGCAATATTTATTGTCAGCAGGGTGAGAGTGAACAACATCTGTTTATGGATTGTGTGCTTGTGAGAGAATGTTGGAGCAAAATCAAAATAAAATCAAGCATCACAAGCATTGTGGGGAACCTTCAGAGTGAGATGGAGGACATTCTTACACTACCAGGTTCTGATATCCTCAAAACGATTTTGCTTTCAACACTTACTACTTTAATCTACCATGTGTGAACATATAGAAATGATAAATTGTTTAATGGAGCTTTAAAGAACCCTGCCAACATATTTAATGACATCATTAATAAGACTAAAATCAGATTCCAGTTGGGGATTATTAAAACGGAAGATAAGGGACAAGCTAGTGAAGTGTGTAGCTTGTGTGGCTTCAATCCTTCCTTCACTACTAAGAATATAGTATGGTGCACTTAGCGACCTCAAAAACCTAGTTTTGTAATGTGGAATACTGATGGATCGTTGTCAGATACAGGAGGGTATGGGGGTACTATTATTGATGAAAAGAAAATCTATATTTTAGCTTTTACAGGAAGAAAGAAGGGCATATCAGTCATCTAACATGAGCTTCATTCCATCGAAGAAGGACTCAAGCACTGTATCAACCTTGGGCTAGCCAAAGTGATGATAAACTCTGACTCCACTAGTGCTATTTGGATTATTCAAGGCAAAACTGCAATACCATGGCACTGTAGGAGATTAGTTAATTATTCTATTTATAACAGTTGAAAGCACTTAAGTTGTTGTGTTTCTAAGTACCTATTTTGAGAAGCGAATGGGGGAGCTAACTTCTTAGCATCCTTCAAACTTGTAGTAGGTAGTTGTGTAATCACCCCAGATGAGAATAGTAGGGGAAAAAATGTAAAAAGGTTATAATTTTTGTTGTTTGTTATATAGAGCTGGTCATGGGGTCCTTGCCTAACCCCAGTTTACCTTTTAAAAAAAAGAAAAAATTGTAAAATTCGTACCAATCTAAAATTAGAACTGGGGCTATTGCGAATCATTGGGAAACAATACAAGCTTGTTGTCGGTCAAAAATAAACTTTTAGCGAAGATTCAACCTCCTAAACTAGTTCCCGGTAGCCAAGCTTCTCAAAATTACAATCTAAAGCATACGTAATGTGCAAAATCCATAAGGGTCAAAAATTAAAATCGGGACTGTTACGAGTCATTTGGAAACTATCCTAGATAATTTTTTATCAAAAATAATCTCTTAACGGGGATCCTGCCTCTCAAATGAGATTTTGGCATCCAATCTTCTCAGAATTTCGATCTAAAGCATACGAGAGGTACGAAGTCCGTAATGGTCAAAAATTAAAACTGGCAGTGTTACGAGTAATTTGGAAGCTATCCTAGATAATTGTCAATCAAAAAGAAACACTTAACAGGTATCCAACCTCTCAAATGAGTTGCCAAGCTTATCAGAATTGCGATCTAAAGCACGAAAAAATCGGGAAATTTGTACCGACCTAAAATTCGAACTGGGTCTATTGCGAATCATTTTGCAATTATACTAGCTTATTGTTGGTCAAAAAAACACTCTTAACGAAGATGCAACCTCGCAAACGTGTTGCCGGTAGCCAAGCTTATCAGAATTTTTATCTATAGCATACGAGATGTACAAAATCCATAAGGGTCTATAATTAAATGCGGGTGTGTTGCGAGTCCTATTTTAACTATCATAGCTTGTTGTCAGTAAAAAATAAACTCTTAACAAAGATCGAACCTCCCAAAGCAACGGAGTTATGAAAAATCCGTACTGGTCTATATTTAAAACTGGGATTGTTGCGAGTTATTTGGATACAATCCTTGCTTGTTGTCATTCATAAAGAAACTCTTAATAATGATCTAACCTCTCAAACGAGTTTCTGGTAGCCAAACTTCCCTCAATTGCGATCTAAAGCTTATGAAATCCGTAAGGGCCAAAAATTAAAACTGAGAGTTTTGCGAGTAATTTGGAAACTATCCATGATAATTAGAACTGGGACTATAACAAATCATTTGGCAACTGTACTAGCTTGTTGTCGGTCAAAAAGAAACTTTTAACGAGGATCCAACCTCTCAAACGAGTTTCCAGTAGCCAAGCTTCTAAGAAATGTGATCTAAAACATCGGAAATGTACGAAATCCAAAAGGTTCAAAAATTAAATATGGGAGGGTTGCAAGCATTTAGAAACTATCCTCAATAATTGCCGATCAAAAAGAAACTCTTAACGGGGATCAAACATCTCGAACGAGTTGCCAAGCTTCTCAGAATTGCAATTTAAAGTATGAGAACGTTGCACAATCCATACTGATCTAAAAATAGAACTGAGACTATTGTAAATCATATGACAACTATACTTAGCTTGTTGATTGTAAAAAAGAAACTCTTATCAAGGATTCAACATCTCAAACGAGTTGTCGGCAGCCAAGCTTTTAGGAATTACGATATAAAGAATCAGAGATGTACAAAATCTGTACCTGTCTCTAATTAAAACTGGGAGTGTTGCGAGTTATTTGGTAACTATCCTAGCATATTGTCGCTCTGAAAGAAACTCTTAACGAGGATCCAACCTCTCAAATGATTGGCCGGTTACCAAGATTCTCAGAATTGCGATCTAAAATATACGAGATGTGTAAAATCTGTAAGGCTCAAAAGTTAAAATCGATACTGTTTCGAGTCATTTGAAAACTATCCTAGATAATTCTTAATCAAAAAGAAACTTTTAACGAGGATCCAACCTCTCAAACAAGTTGCCAAGCTTCTTTAAATTTCGATCTAAAGCATGGGAAAGTTGGAAAATTCGTACCCATCTAAAAATAGAACTGGGACTACTGGGAATCATTTGTAAACTGAACTAGCATGTTGTCGGTCAAAAAGAAACTCTTAACGAGGATTCGACCTCACAAAAGATTTGCCGGTAACCAAACTTCTTAGAATTGCGATCTAAAGCATACGCGATGCGCATAATCTGTAAGGGTCAAAAATTTAAACTCGGAGTGCTGCAGGTCATTTCAAAACTCTCTAAGATAATTGTCCATGAAAAAGAAACTCTTAACGGGGATCCAACCTCACAAATTAATTGCCAAGCTTCTCCAAATTACTATCTAAAGCAAGGGAAAGTTACGAAATCTGTGCCGATCTAAAATTAGAACTGAGCTTATTGCAAATCATTTGGCAACTATACTAGCTTGTTATGGGTAAAAAAGAAACTCTTAAGGAGGGTTCAACCACTAAAACTAGTTGCCGGTAACCAAGCTTCTCAGGATTGCAATCTAAAGCATGGGAACGCTGATCAATCCGTACCGATATAAAAATAGTACTGGGACTATTGCGAATCATTAGGCAAATATACCTAGCTTGAAGATGGTCAAAAAGAAACTCTTAACAAGGATTTAACCTCTCAAATGAGTTGTCGGTAGCTAAGCTTTTCAGAATTGCGATCTAAAGCTTCAGAGATGTGCGAAATCCGTACCGGCCTCTAATTAAAATTGGGAGTGCTGTGAGTTATTTGGTAACTATCCTAGCTTATAGTCGGTCATAAAGAAACTCTTTACGAGGATCCAACCTCTCAAACGATTTGCCAGATGCCAAGGTTCTCAAAATTACGATCTAAAGGATACGAGATCTGTGAAATCCAAAAGGGTCAAAAATTAAAATCGGGACTATTGCAAGTCATTTGGAAGCTATCCTTAATAATTGTCGATCAAAAATAAACTCTTAACGGGGATTCAATCTCTCAAACGAGTTGCCAAGCTTCATTGAATTTCGATCTAAAGCATGGGAAAGTTGCAAAATCCGTATCGATCTAAAATAGAACTAGGACTATTGGGAATCATTTGGCAACTAGACTAGTTTATTGTCAGTCAAAAAGAAACTCTTAACGAGGATCCAACCACTTAAAAGATTTGCCAGTTACCATAATTCTTGGAATTGCGATCCAAAGGATACGAGATGTGTGAAATTCGTAAGGGTCAAAATGTAAAATTAGAAGTATTGTGAGTCATTTGGAAACTATCCTAGAAAATTTTCTATATAAAAAAACTCTTAACAGGGATCCAACCTCATAAACAAGTTGCCAAGCTTCTTATAATTTTGATCCAAAGCATGGCAAAGTTGCAAAATCTGTACTGATCTAAAAATAGAAATGGGACAACTACGAATCATTTGGCAACTAGACTAGCTTGTTGTCGGTCTTAAAGAAACTCTTAACGTGGATTCAACCTCTAAAACGAGTTGCCGGATGCCATGCTTCTAAGAATTGTGATCTAATGAATCGGGGATGTGCGAAAACCGTATGGGTCAAAAATTAAAATTGGGAGTACTACGGGTAATTTGGAAACTCACCGAGATAATTGTCGATGAAAAATTAACTCTTAAATGGGATCCAACCTTTTAAATGAGTTGCCAAGCTTCTTAGAATTACAATCTAAAACATGGGAATGTTGCGAAATTTGGCAATTATACTAGCTTGTTGTCGTTCAAAAAGAAACTCTTAGCGAGGATCCAACCTCTCAAACGAGTTGCCGGTAGCAAAGTTTCTCAGAATTGTAATCTAAAGCAAGAGAACGTTACAAAATTCGTACCATTTTAAAAATATAACTGGGACTATTGCGAACCATTTGGCAACTCTACCTAGCTTGTTAATGGTTAAAAAGAAACTCTTTACGTGGATTCAACCTCTCGAAAGAGTTGCTGGTAGCCAAGCTTTTCAGAATTGCGATCTAAAGCATCGGAGATGTGCGAAATCTGCACTGGTCTCTAATTAAAACAGGGAGTATTACGAGTTATTTGGTAACTATCCTATCTTATTGTCGGTCAAAAAGAAACTCTTAACGAGGATTCAACCTCTAAAACAATTTGCTGGTTGCTAAGATTATCAAAATTGTGATCCAAAAGATAAGAGATGTGTGAAATCCGTAAGGGTCAAAAGTTAAAATCGGGCTTACTGCCATTCATTTGGAAAATATCCTAGATAATTGTCGATCAAAAAGAAACTCTTAACGGGGATCCAACCTCTTAAATGAGTTGCCAAGCTTATTTGAATTTCGATCTAAAGTATGGGAAAATTGTGAAATCCATACCGATCTAAAAATAGAACTGGGACTAGTGGGAATCATTTCACAACTAGACTTGCTTGTTATCAGTCATAAAGAAGCTCTTAAAAATGATTTAACCTCACAAACGATTTGCCTGTAGCTTAGCTTCTCAGAATTGTGATCTAAAGCATACGAGATATGCGAAATCCGTAAGGGTCAATAATTAAAACTTTAAGTGCTACAGGTAATTTAGAAACGCATCTAGATAATTGTTTTAGAAAAAGAAACTCTTAACGGGGATCCAGCCTCTCAAATGAGTTGCCAAGTTTATCAGAATTGCGATCTAAAGTATAGGAAAGTAACGAAATCCGTACCGATCTAAATTTAAATCTGAGACTATTGAGAATTATTTGGTAACTATACTGGCTTGTTATTGGTCAAAAAGAAACTCTTAACGAGGGTCTAACCACTTAAACTAGCTGCCGGCAACCAAGCATCTGAGACTTACGATCTAAAGCATGGGAACATTGCAATATCCGTACCTATCTAAAAATAGAGCTGGGACTATTGGGAATCATTTGGCATCTAGAAAAGCTTGTTGTCGGTCAAAAAGAAACTCTTAACGAGGATTCAACCTCACAAACAATTTGCCGGTAGCCAAGCTTATCAGAAATGTGATCTAAAGCATACTAGATGTGCGAAATCCATAAGGGTCAAAAATTAAAACTGGAAGTCTTGAGGGTCATTTGGAAACTCTTCTAGATAATTCTCGGTGAAAAATAAAAGCTTAACGGGGATCCAACATCTCAAATGAGTTGCAAAGCTTCTTAGAATTGCGATTTAAAGCATGGGAAAGTTGTGAAATCCGTGCCGATCTAAAATTAGAACTGAGACTATTGCGAATCATTTGGCAACTATACTAGATTTTTATGGGTAAAAAAAACTCTTAATGAGGGTCCAACCACTCAAACAAGTTGCAAGTAACCACACTTCTCAGAATTGCGATCTAAAGTATGATAACGTTGCAAAATCATCACTGATCTAAAAATAAAATTAGGACTATTGCAAATCATTTGGCAACTATACCGAGCTTTTCGAGGGTCAAAATAAAACTCTTAACACGGACTCTACCTCTTAAACGAGTTGCCAGTAGCCAAGCCTTTTTAATCGCGATATAAAGCATCGGAGATCTGCAAAATATATACCGGTCTCTAATTAAAACCGAGAGTGTCGCGAGTTATTTGGTAACTATCCTTGCTTATTGTCGGTAAAAAAGAAACTCTTTACAAGGATCCAACCTCCCAAACGATTTGCCGGTTGCCAAGATTCTCAGAATTGCGATCTAAAACATTCGAGATGTATGAAGGTAGTGAAAAAGTTTTTCAAAGCTAAATATGCAACTAAAAGTGTCATGTTGAGTGACAAGATGCAAGCAGCTAAGAAGAAACTTGATACAGTACAAGATGATATCCAGAATGATCCGTTTAATATTGAAGCAGCTATCAGAAAAAAAAAGGAGCTTGAAAATTATGTCCAATTGGTGAGAAATGAGGAAGCTCAGAGTAAGCAGAAATCAAGAATACAGTGGTTGGGGCTTGGGGACTCAAACTCCAGCTTCTTCCATAGATCTATACAATCTAAAAGGGTGAGAAACAAGATTATGAGCAATATGTATGAGAGTGGAAATAATTATGATGAGGAAGATGATATTGCTAAAGTGGGGGTCGATTATTTTATAAGTATTCTGGGGGATGATGGGAATCTTAACCCAGACTGGGATTTCCTTAATTCCATCCAAGTAAATCACATTAATGAGGAGCAATTTTAAGAGCTCAAGAAGGAAGTAACTAGGGATAAAGTGGTGTTGTCTCTCTATTTGCTACACAATGAGAAGGCTCCTGGGCGAGATAGGTTTTCTGCCTTATTTTTTAAGAGAGCTTGGAGTGTGATTGGAAATAATTTTGTTAAAGCCGTACTTAAGTTTTTCAAGTCCAGTAACATGTTGAGGGAGTTAAACACCATAATCATTACTCTGGTTCCTGAAATTGACTGTCCAAAGCTCTTTAGAGACTTTATGCCCATAGCTTGCTACAATATCATGTATAAGTGCTTCTCTAAGATAATAACCATGAGGCTAAAGTCTATTATCACTAGCATTATCTCACCTAACCAGTCAGCGTTTATCTCTAGCCGTAACATCATCGAAAACATTCTGTTCTCACATGAAGTTCTGAGGAACTATCACAGAGAAAAGGGTCCAAAGAGATGCACAACGAAGATTGATTTGAAGAAGCCAATGATATGGTCAATTTGAGAGCTATTTTGAAGATTTTTAAGAAGTACAACTTTCCTTCAATTATGATTTCTTGGATTGAAGCTTGCATTTCAACTGCAAGCTACTCCATCTCTATTAATGGCTCTCTCAAAGGATTTCCCTGGGGAAAAGAGGAGTTAGACAGGGAGATCCAATGTCACCTTATTTGTTTGTGCTTGTCATGGAGATGTTTACCAGAGCTCTATCCAAGGAGGTGTAAGTCAATCAATTCAAGCTTCAACCTAAGTGCTTAAATCCTTCAATATCCCACCTGTGCTTCGCAGATGATATGATTGTGTTCATGAATGGCAATGAAGAGACAGCTCTTACTTTTGCCTACATTCTTGAACGTTTTCTGGGTAACACTGGCTTACAAATGAATCTGGACATGAGTAAACTCTACTTTACTGGTATGTCAGACTATGAAGCAAGCAAGATTGGTCAAGTGCTTGGGATTGTAAAGGGTACACTTCCAGTTCATTATCTGGGTCTTCCTCTAATTACTACTAGACTCGATATGGTCACTATGGATGCATGGTGTTCATTTTGAGCTGCTTTGCTGAAGACTTGAAGTCTATTACTTACTTGTGTTACAAAATCCTTTTGGAGTCTGTAGGTATTTTTCTTAGTAGCTTTTACATCTTTGAAATTTTCAATTTTTGAGCTTCTCCTCATTGAGAGCTCACTTTTGTATATTCTTTTTTTTTTCTACATAGCAGGGGGGACTGCTTTCAACCCCAGCTTACCAGTAGATAAAAAAAAACTTTTAGACTGAAGTGCTCAGACTGCCATCCACTCATTGAGAACTTATCCAAAAAAATTCATTCCTGGAAGGCTAACTTCCTACCATATGTGGGTAGGTTGACTTTGGTGAGAGCTATCCTAAGTAGTATACAAGTGTATTGGATGAGCTGTTTCATGCTTCTCCAATCTACTATCAAAGCTATTACTGCTATTTGACGTAGGTTCTTATGGCCTGGTACAAATGTAAACAGAAGAACTAGTTTAGTCAATTGGGAGTCGATATGCCACCCTACTGAGGAAGGGGAATTGGGAGTTAAGGACTTTGGAGTTTGGAACAAAGATTCTACTCTGAAGAATGTCGGCTAATTTTCTCTGCTAATGACTCTCTCTGGGCCAAGTGGGTGGAAGCTAACTTGATTAAAAACATAAGCTTTTGGGATCTGAAATGCCCCCAAGATTGCTCCTGGTCGTGGAGACATATATTAAAAGCGAGAGATGAAGCTGTTAAGCTTATCCACTACAAAATTGGAAAAGGGAACTACACTTAATTTTTGGAAAGATTCGTGGCATCCGCCTGGGGATTTGAGCAGTAGATTTCCAGTTAAGATGGAGATATGATTCCTTATTGTTCAAAGATACTCCTGTTAGAAATTTCTTAATTAATGGGAGATGGGAAATTCCAAAACATCATACTCATATTCTCTCTGATATTTGGGATGGCTTGGATAGAGTAGGGATAGACAATAACAGAGAAGGTGAAGTTATTAAGAAAGCCAGCACAAGTGGAGATTTCACCATGAAGAGCAGCTATGAAGAGTTATGGCACCACAACCTGGTATGGAAGTTTGCTTAAATGATATGGTTTGGAGATTGCATCCCCAGTCATAGCGTTATTACTTGGCTAACATTTAAAGGAACTTTGAAAACTCAGTCTAAGATAAAGAGTTGGGGGTTGGTGGACCAATCAAATTGCTTGTTTGGCTGAAGAGATGAAAAGACTGAAATTCACATGTTCTTTGAATGCTCCTATGCTATGTGGATCTCGAAGCAATTGCTCCACAAATTGGGGTTTAATAGAAGTACTTTGGTTTTAATGAAGAGATCCAATGGATGATATGTCACACAGCAGGTAGCTCGGCTATCATATTGAAGCTTAATATTAATTGTTTTATCAACCACTTATGGAGGAAAAGAAATTGCAGAGTGTTCAATAATTTACAAACTGAAGCACCTGGGCTTCTCAAGACCATTCTCAGTGATGTTAAACTGAAGCTTGTGTACTTAGAAAGGATACTGATGGAGACAGTGAATAACAGATTTCATGCAGCGACTTGGGGTCTTCGAATTGACTGGAAAGTTTTAGTAATATCTTATTACACCTGGAAGAAGCTGTCTCACTCAGAGTGTATGATCAACTGTACTGGGAGTACATTAGGAGGGTATGGTGCTTTCCTTAGAATCGACAAAGGTAAAACAGCTGCTGCGTGTACTGGAAGAACCATCACAAACTCGTTGCTTTATCATGAGCTCCTCAGCATCAAAGCAGAGTTAGGGCTAGCTGTTAAGCATAACAAACTCTAGACAGAAATTAACACCAGGTCAGCAATGGCGGTTAGTATTCTTACAAAGCAAATTAAACCTGATTGGCAGTGTAAAACTATTGTGATTAAAATTATAAGGATTATTGGCAGGCTGGAGTGGTTTTGCATCAACCAAATTCATAAAGAGGCTAACATACCTGCTCAGGTATTATCCAAAATGAGATGGGAGTTGAGGTTTGAAGAAGTTAAACCAACTGAATTTTCTGATGAGTTAAAGTAGAAAGTCAAAAATGACGCAGATGGCAAGACATGTTATTTATAATTTCTAATTGCTATTCTATTCATTTCTTTGCTTATGGTGTCAGGCTCCTTGCTTCCCTTTTGCGTTCTTGAGGGCAGAGGGTTGTTCCCCACCATGTACTTGGTTCCCTTTTTTTCCTTCTATTCAAAGCTTAATTTCAAATAATAAAAAGAAAAAATAAAAAGATGCGTAAATTCCGAAAGGGTAAAAAGTTAAAATAGGGAAAGTTGTGAGTAATTGGGTTACTATCCTAAAAAATTGTCGATCAAAATGAAATTCTTAACGGGGATCCAACCTCTTAAACGAGTTGCCAAACTTCTTTGAATTTCGTTCTAAAGCATCAGAAAATTGTGAAATTCGTACGGATCTAAAAATAGATATGGGATTATTGGGAATCATTTGGCAACTTGACTAGCTTGTTATCGGTAAAAAAGAAACTCTTAACGAGGATTCAACCTCACAAACGATTTGCCGATAGACAAGCTTATCAAAATTATGATCTTAAGCATACGAGATGTGTAAAATCCGTAAGGGTCAAAAATTAAAACTGGGAGTGTTGCTGGTCATTTGGAAACTCACCTAGATAATTGATTATGATAAAGAAACTCTTAACGGGGATCAAACATCTCAAGTGAGTTGCCCAGCTTCTCAGAATTGCGATATAATGCATGGGAAAGTTGTGAAATCTTTGCCGATCTAAAATTAGAATAGGTACTATTGCAAATCATTTGGCAATATACTAGCTTGTTGTCATTCAAAAAGAAACTCTTAACGATGATTCAACCACCCAAACGATTTGCCGGTAGCCAAGCTTCTCAGAATTACGATCTAAAGCATACGAGATGTACGAAATCCGTAAGGACTAAAAATTAAAGTTAGGAGTGATGCGGGTCATTTGGAAACTCTCCTAGATAATTACTGATGAAAAAGAAACTCTTAACGGGGATCGGGATCCAACCTCTCAAATGAGTTGCCAGGCTTCTCTAAATTGCGATCTAAAGCATGGGAATATTGCAAAATCCATGCCGATCTAAAATTAGAACTGAGACTATTGCGAATCATTTGGCAAATGAATCTCTTAATGAGGGTCCAACCACTAAACTAGTTGTCGGCAGCCAAGTTTCTCATAATTGCGGTCTAAAGCATGGGAATGTTGCAAAATTCGTATCGATCTTAAAATAGAGCTGGGACTATTGCAAATCATTTGGAAATTATACCTAGCATGTTGACGATAAAAAAAAATTTAATTAGGATTTAACATCTCAAACGAGTTGCCGGTAGCCAAACTTTTCAGAATTGCAATCTAAAGTATCGAAGATGTGCGAAATCTGTATTGGTTTATAATTATAACCGGGAGTGCTGTGAGTTATTTGGTAACTATCCTAGCTTATTGTTGGTAAAAAAAGAAACTCTTAACGAGGAGGTAACCTTTCTAACGAGTTGCCAAGCTTCTTTGAATTTCGATCTAAAGAATGGGAAAGTTACGAAATCCGTGCCGATCTAAAAATAGAACTTGAACTATATGGAATTATTTGGCAACTAGACATGCTTGTTATCATTCAAAAAGAAACTCTTAACGAGGATTTAACTTCACGAATTATTTGCCGGTAACCATGCGTATCAAAATTGCGATCTAAAGCATACGAGAAGTGCAAAATCCGCAGGGGTAAAAAATTAAAGCTGGGATTGTTGCAGGTCATTTGGAAACTCTTTTAGATAATTGTTGATGAAAATGAAACTCTGAACGGGGATCCAACCTCACAAATGAGTTTCCAAGCATCTCAGAATTGCGATCTAAAGCATAAGAAAGTTACGAAATCTGTGCCAATCTAAAATTGAACTAAGACCATTGCAAATCATTTGGCAACTATACTAGCTTGTTATTGGTCCAATGGAAACTCTTAATGAGGGTCTAATTACTCAAACTAGTTTCCATTAGCCAAGCTTCCCAGTATTGAGATTTAAGCTCGACCATTTTTTTCCCCATACTTGATTGACTCAATTAAAGACTCAATCAGACCATCATCCACATTTAAGTCCCAGTTCATTCTTTCGGCCGTCTCTGTTTGTAAGATGATATAAATAAACTGACAGATAAATTCATCAATATCTAGTTACAAGATGTTATTTTAAAGTGTTTTTGCGACACTCTTTTTTGGCAAAAAAAAATTTTGCAATTTTTTTTTTGCAAAATCCTTACCGTTCTAAAAATAGAACCATGACTATTGCGAATCATTTGGCAACTATTCCAACTTATTGACGCTCAAAAATAAACTCTTAACGAGGATTCAACCTCTCAAACGAATTTCTGGTAGCCAAGTTTTTCAGAATTGTGATCTAAAGCATCGGATATGTGCAAAATTTATACCAGTCTATAATTAAAACCGGGAGTGTTGTGAGTTATTTTATAACTATCCTAGCTTATTGTCGATAAAAAAACTCTTAACGAGGATCCTACCTCTCTAACGATTTGCTAGTAGCCAAGATTATCAAAATTACGATCTAAAGGATACGTGATGTGTGAAGTTCGTAAGGGTCAAAAATTAAAACCAATACTGTTTAGAATCATTTGGAAACTATCCTAAATAACTGTCGATCACAAAGAAACTCTTTACGGGGATCCAACCTCTCAAATAAGTTGCCAAACTCCTTTGCATTTGGATCTAAAGCATGGGAAAATTGTGAAATTCGTATCGATTTAAAAATAGAACTTGGCCTATTAGGAATCATTTAGCAACTAGACTAGCTTGTTGTCAGTCAAAAAGAAACTTATAACGAGGATGCAACCTCTCAAACGATTTGCCGGTTGCCAAGATTCTCAGAATTGCGATCTAAAGGATACGAGATGTGTAAAATCTGTAAGGGTCAAAATTTAAAATTGAAAGTGTTGCTAGTCATTTGGAAACTATTATAGATAATTATCGATCAAAAAGAAACTCTTAACGGGGATCCAACCTCTCAAACAATTTGCCAAGCTTCTTAAAATTTTGATCTAAAGCATGGTAAAGTTACGAAATCTGTACCGATCTAAAAATATATCTGGGGCAGTTATGAATCATTTGGCAACTAGACTAGCTCGTTGTCGGTCAAAAAGAAACTCTTAACGTTGGTCCAGCCTCTCAAACGAGTTATCGGTTGCTATGCTTAACAGAATTACGATCTAAAGTATCGAAGATGTGCAAAATCTGTAAGGGTCAAAAATTAAAATTGGGAGTACTGCAGGTTATCTGGAAACTCTCCTAGATAATTTTAGGTGAAAAAGAAACTCTTAACTGGGATCCAACCTCTCAAATGAGTTGCCAAGTTTCTCAGAATTGCGATCTAAAGCATAGGAAAGTTGTAAAATCCGTACCAATCTAAAATTAGAACGGGAACTATTTTAAATTATTTAGCAATTATACTAGCTTGTTGTTGTTTAAAAAAAAACTCATAGCGAGGATCTAGCCACTCCAACGAGTTGCCAGTAACAAAGCTTCTGACAATTACGATCAAAACTATGGGAACGTAGCAAAATCCATACCGATATAAAAATAGAACTGGGTCTATTGCGAATCATTTGGCAACTCTACCTAGCTTGTTGTCGGTCAAAAAGAAACTCTTAACGACGATACAACCTCTCAAACGATTTGGCAAGTGCTGTGAGCTATTTGCTAACAATCCTAGATTATTGTCGGTCAAAAGGAAACTCATTAGAAGGATCCAAACTCTCAAACGATTTGTTGGTTGCCAAGATTCTCGTAATTACGATCTAAAGGATACGTGATGTGTGAAATTTGCAAGGTTCAAAAATTAAAATTGGGAGTGCTGCAGGTCATTTGGAAACTCTCCTTGATAATTTTCAATGAAAAAGAAACTCTCAACTGGTATCAGATCTCTCAAATGAGTTGCCAAGCTTCTTAGAATTGCGATCTAAAGCCAAGGAGAGTTGTAAAATCCGTGCCAATCTAAAATAAGAACGAGGACCATTACAAATCATTTGGCAATTATACTAGCTTGTTGTCATTCAAAAATAAACTTTTAGCGAGGATCTAACCACTCCAGCGAGTTTCCGGTAGCAAAGCTTCTCAGAATTGGGATTTAAAGCATGGGAACGTTGCAAAATCCGTACCGATCCAAAAATAGAACTGGGACTATTGTAAATAATTTGGCAACTATACTTAGCTTGTTGAAGGTTAAAAATAAAGTCTTAGCAAGGATTCAACCTCTCAAACGAGTTGTCAATAGCCAAGCTTTTTAGCATTGCGATCTAAAGCTTCAAAGATGTGCGAAATCCGTACCGGTCTCTAATTAAAATCGGGAGTGTTGCGAGTTATTTGGTAACTATCATAGTTTATTTTTGGTTAAAAAGAAACTCTTTACGGGGATCGAACCTCTCAAACAATTTGCCAGTTGCCAAGATTCTAAGAATTGCGATCTAAAGAATACGAAATGTGTGAAATCCCTAAGGGTTAAAAATTAAAATCGGGACTGTTGCGAGTCATTTTGAAACAATCCTTTATAATTTTTGATCAAAAAGAAACTCTTAACAACGATCCAACCTCTGAAACTGTTGGCAAGCTTCATTGAATTTCGATCATAAGCATGGAAAAGTTGTGAAATCCATACCGATCTAAAAATTGAACTAAGACTATTTGGAATTATTTGGCAACTAGACTAGCTTATTTTCGGTCAAAAGGAAACTCTTAACGTGGATCCAACCTCTCAAACGGTTTGCCGGTTTCCAAGATTCTCATAATTATGATCTAAAGGATACGAGATGTGTGAAATCCGTAAGGGTCAAAATTTAAAATTGAAAGTATTGCGAGTCATTTGGAAACTATCCTAGATAATTGTCTATAAAAAAAAATCTTAACGGGGATCCAACCTCTCAAACGAGTTGCCAAGCTTCTAATAATTTTGATCCAAAGTATGGTGAAGTTGCAAAATCCGTACCGATCTAAAAATAGAACTGGGGCAGCTGCAAATCATTTGCCAGCTAGACTAGCTAGTTGTCAGTAATAAAGAAATACTTAACGTGGATCCAATCTCACAAACGAGTACCCGGATGCCATGCTTCTCAGAATTTTGATCTAAAGCATCGGAGATGTGCGAAATCCGTATGGGTCAAAAATTAAAATTGGGAGTACTGCGAGTCATTTGAAAACTCTCCTAGATAATTGTCGATGAATAATAAACTCTTAACTGGGACCCAACCTCTCAAATAAGTTGCTAAACTTCTCAGAATTACGATCTAAAGCAAGGGAATGTTGCAAAGTCCGTGCCAATCTAAAATTTAAGTTGGGACTATTGCAAATCATTTGGCAATTATACTTGCTTGTCGTCATTCAAAAAGAAACTTTTAGCGAGGATCCAACCTCTTAAATGAGTTACCCGTAGCAAAGCTTCTTCGAATTGGAATCTAAAGCATGAGAACGTTGCGAAATCTACACCGATCTAAAAATAGAACTGGGACTATTGTGAACCATTTGGCAACTATACCTAGCTTGTTGACGGTCAAAAAGATACTCTTAGCGAGGATTCAACCTCTCTCACTCTTAACGAGGATTCAACCTCTCAACCTCTCAAACGAGGTCTTTAATGTTGAAGCAGCAATCAGTGAAAAAAAGGAGCTTGAAAGTTATGTCCAACTGGTGAGAAATGAGGAAGCTCAGAGTAAGTAAAAATCAAGAGTCCAAGTGGTTGGGGCTTGGGGACTCAAACTTCATTTTCATCTACAGATTTATACAATCTAGAATGGTGAGAATCAAGATTATGAGCATTTTGGACGAGAGTGGAAATAATTATGATGAGGAAGATGACATTGCTAAAGTGGGGGTCGATTATTTTTCAAGTATTCTGGGGGATGATGGGGATCTTAACCCGGACTGAGATTTCCTTAATTCCATCCAAGTGGACCACATTAATGATGAGCAGTTTTAAGAGCTCAAGAAGGAAGTGACTAGGGATGAAGTAGTGTTGTCTCTCTCTTTCCTACATAATGAGAAGGCTCATAGGCCAGATGGGTTTACTGCCTTATTTTTTAAGACAGCTTGAAGTGTGATTGGAGATGATTTTGTTAAAGAAATACTTAACTATTTCAAGTCCAGAAAGATGCTGAGGGAGTTAAACGCCATAATCATTGCTCTAGTTCCTAAAACTGATTGTCCAAAGCTCTTTAGAGACTTTAGGCAAATAGCCTGCTGCAATACCATGTACAAGTGCATCTCAAAGATAATAACCATGAAGCTAAAGTCTGTTATCACTAGCATTATCTTTCTTTTTTTAGAAATTAAGCTTTGAATAGAAGGAAAATAAGGGAACCAAGTACATGGTTGGGACAACCCTCAAGGACACAAGAGGGAAGCAAGGAGCCAAACAAAATGAATAGAGTAGCAATCAAAAATTAAAAATAACATATCTCTTGCCATCTGCATCATCTTTGACTTTCTCCTTTAACTCTTCAAAAAATTCAGTTGGTCTGACATCTTTAAACCCCAACTCCCGTCCCATTTTGGATAATATCTGGGTAGGTATGTTAGCCTCTTTATGAATTTTGTTGATGCGAAACTACTCCAGCCGTCCAATAATCCTTAAAATTTCAATCACAATAGCTTTACACAACTAATCTAGTTTAATTTGTTTTGTAAGAACACTAATCGCCAATACTGACCAGGTGTTAATTTATGTTTGGAGTTTGTTATGCTTAACAGCTAACTCCAACCCTACTTTGATGTTGAGGAGCTCATGATAAAATAGCGATTTTGTAATGGTTCTTCCAGCATACGCAACAACTGTTCTACCTTTGTCAATTCAAAGGATAGCTCCATACCCTCCCAATGTACTCCCAGCACAATTGATCATACACTTTGAGTGAGCCGACATCTTCCAGGTCCAAGTCGCTGCATGAAATATGTTATCCGCTGTGTCCATCAGCTTCCTTTCTGAGTAGGCAAGCTTGAGTTTAACATCACGGAGAATGGTCTTGAGAAGCCCAGGTACTTCAGTTTGTATATTATTAAACACTCTGCTATTTCTTTCCCTTCATAAGTGGTGAATAAAACAATTAATACTAAGCTTCAAAATGATAGCTTTGAACTAGCATTATCAGAATAATTTTCCGGTCAAAAAGAAACTCTTAACTAGGATCCAACCTCCCAAATAATTTGCCGGTTGCCAAGATTCTTATAATTACGATCTAAAAGATATGAGATGCTTAAAATCTGTAAGGATCAAAAGTTAAAATTGGGATTATTGCGAGTCATTTGGAAACTATCCTAGATATTATTCGATAAAAGCAAAACTCTTAACGGGAATCCCACCTCTCAAACGAGTTGCCATGCTTCTCAGAATTTTGATCTAATGCTTGGTAAAGTTGCGAAATCCATACCAATTTAAAAATATAACTAGGGCAGTTACGAATCATTTGGAAACTTGACTAGCTTATTGTTGATTAAAAAGAAACTCTTAACGTATATCCAACCTCTCAAACGAGTTGCCGGTAGCCATGCATAACTGATTTGCGATCTAAAGCATCGGAGATGTGCGAAATCCATAAAGGTCAAAAATTTAAATTTGGAGTACTGCGGGTCATTCAGAAACTTACTTAGATAATTTTCAATGAAAAAGAAACACCTAACGGGGATCCAACGTCTCAAATAAGTTGCCAAGCTTCTCAGAATTGCGATCTAAAGCATGGGAAAGTTTCAAAATCCCTACCAATCTAAAATTAAAACTGTTACTATTGCCAATCATTTGGAAATTATACTAGCTTATTGTCATTCAAAATCAAACTCTTAGTGAGGCTCCAACCGCTTAAACTAGTTGTTGGTAGCCAAGCTTCTCAGAATTGCGATATAAAGAATAGGAACGTTGCAAAATCCGTATCAATCTAAAAATAACACTGGGACTATTGCGAATAATTTGGCAACAATACTAGTTTATTATTGGTCAAAAAGAAACTCTTAACGAGGGTCCAACCACTCAAAGTAGTTGCCGGTAGCCAAGCTTTTCAGAATTGCGATCAAAAACATGTGAATATTGCAAAATCCGTATCGATCAAAAAATAAACCTGGGACTATTACAAATCATTTGGCAACTATTCTTAGCTAGTTAACGGGAAAAAAGAAACTCTTAATGAGGATTAAACCTCTTAAACGAATTGCCGGTATCTAAGCTTTTCAGAATTGTGATCTAAAGCATCGGTGATATACAAAATCCGTACCGGTCTCTAATTAAAATTGGGAGTGTTGCGAGTTATTTGGTAACTATCATAGCTTATTGTCAGTCAAAAATGAGCTCTTAACAAGGATCCAACATCTCAAATGATTTTTTGGTTGCAAAGATTCTCAGAATTACGATCTAAAAGATCCGAGATGTGTGAAATCCGTAAGGGTCAAAAGGTAAAATCGAGACTGTTGCGACTTATTTGGAAACTATCCTAGATAATCGTTGATCATAAAGAAACTCTTAACGGGAATCCAACCTCTCAAGCGAGTTGCCAAACTTCTTTGAATTTTGATCTAAAGTATGGGAAATTTGCGAAATACATGCCGATCTATAAATAGAACTGGGACTATTGTGAATCAATGAGCAACTATACGAATCATTTGGTAACTATACAAATCGATCTAAATATAGACCTGGGACTATTTTGAATTGCGATCTAAAGCATGAGAACATTATAAAATCCGTATCGATCTAAATATAGACCTGGGACTATTACGAATCATTTGGTAACTATACTTGCTTGTTATTGGTCACAATGAAACTCTTAGCGAGGGTCCAACCACTCAAACTAGTTGTCGGTAGCCAGGCTTCTCAGAATTACGATCTAAAGTATGAGAACGTGGCAAAATCCGTACCGATCAAAAAATATAACTGTGACCATTTCGAATAATTTGGAAACTATACCTAACTTCTTGACGGCCAAAAATAAACTCTTAACGTGGATTCAACCTCACAAATTATTTGCCGGTAGCCAAGCTTCTCAGAATTGTGATCTAAAGCATACGAGATTTACGAAATCCGTAAGGGCCAAAAATTAAAATTGGAATACTGCGGATCATTTGGAAACTCTCATAGATAATTGTCAATGAAAAAGAAACTCTTAACGGGGATCCAACCTCTCAAATGAGTTGTCAAGCTTTTTAGAATTACGATCTCGGGAAAGCTGCAAAATCCGTGTAGATCTAAAATTAGAACTGAGACTATTGCGAATCATTTGGCAACTATACTAGCTTGTTATGAGTCAAAAAGAAACTCTTAACGATGGTCCAGCCACTAAAACTAGTTGTCGGTACCCGAGCTTCTCAGAATTGCGATCTAAAGCATGGGAACGTTGCAAAATCCGTATATATCTAAAAATAGGACTGAGACTATTGCGAATCATTTGGCAACTATACTAGCTTTTTAACGGTCAAGATGAAATTCTTAACAAGGATTCAACCTCACAAACATGTTACCGGTAGACAAGTTTATCATAATTGCGATCTAAATCATCGGAAATGTACGAAATTCGTACCGGTCTATAATTAAAACCTAGAGTATTGCGAGTTATTTGGGAACTAACCTAGCTTATTGCCGGCCAAAATGAAACTCTTAACGAGGATCCAACCTCTGAAATGATTTTCCAGTTGCCAAGATTATCAGAATTGCGTTCTAAAAGATACGAGATGTGTGAAATCCGTAAGGGTCAAAAATTAAAATCGGGACTGTTGTAAGTTATTTTGAAACTATCCTTGATAATTGTCAATCTAAAAGAAACTCTTAACGGGGATCCAACCTCACAAACGTGTTGACAAGCTTTTCAGAATTTTGATCAAAAGCATTGGAATGTGGCGAAATCCGTACCAATCTAAAAATAGAACTGGGGAAGTTTCGAATAATTTGGCAACTAGACTGACTATCTTGTTGTCGATCAAAAAGAAACTCATAACATGGATTCAACCTCTGAAACGAGTTGCCGGTAGCCATGCTTCTCAGAATTGCGATATAAATCATCGGAGATGTGCAAAATCCATAAGGGTCAAAAATCAAAATTGGGAGTACTGCGAGACCCTTGGAAACACTCCTAGATAATTGTCGATGAAAAAGAAACTCTTAACGGGTATCCAACCTCTCAAATGAGTTGCCTAGCTTCTCACAATTGCGATCTAAACCATTGGAAATTTGTGTCGATTTAAAATTAGAACTGGGACTATTACCAATCATTTGGCAACTATAATAGCTTGTTATTGGTCAAAAAGAAATTCTTAACATGGTTCCAACTACACAAACTAGTTGTCGGTAGCGAAGCTTCTCAGAATTGCGATCTAAAGCATGAGATCGTTACCAAATTCGTACCAATCTAAAAAATAGAACTAGGACTATTGCGAATCATTTGGAACCTATATTAGCTTGTTGACGGTCAAAAATGATCTTTTAACGAGGATTCAACCTCTCAAACGAGTTGCCGGTAGCCAACCTTATTAGAATTGCTATCTAAAGTATCGAGGATGTACGAAATTTGTACGGGTCTCTTATTAAAATCGGGAGTGTTGCGAATTATTTGGTAACTATCCTAGCTTATTGTCGGTCAAAAAGAAATACTTAACGGAGGATCCAACCTCGCAAATAATTTGCCGGTTGCCAAGATTCACAGAAATGCGATCTAAAAGATACGAGATGTGTAAAACCATAGCATCGAAGTTCCTTTTCGAAGTGAGGCTCTGGCAATTTTTTAAGGCGATTGGGTACTGTAGCATCTCCCTCCCATCTCCTTCCCACCACTAAGGGGTATTTATGTCAACCTTCTACCTTCTTTTTAATCTGAAATGTTGATTATTTTATGGTCAATGGTTTAGATTTGTTTTAGGTTGGTTTGGTCTTCACTGTAGCAATTTATAATTACTCGCCTCTACCCCTCTTTCTGGGATCTGGAAATCCAAAGATAAGGGTGATCTTGGTTCTTCAGGCATGGTGGGCCGAGAAGGCACCACAACAACACCCCATACCCCTGCTCAAAGCTCTCCTCTGAGTTATGAGGAATTTGCTCGAATTAACGATTGGGAAGAAAATAATCGAAGTAGGATCGCGATCGAAGCCGAGCGCAAGAGTATGGAATTGAAGCAAAGGCAACAGATTTCAGAAGCTGAGCATGAGATTCACAAACAAAAGGCTAAAGTTCAGATTAGTGCAAGCAAGTTGGGTTTATCACCCATAGTTATTAATCGTGGAGCTCTAGCAGTGGCTAATTTACCGGGTAAAGTGAATGATGAAAAGGCTTACCCTCCAATTCTTAATGAGAGAAAGATGAAGATGCTCTCAGTGGGTATTCCTTGGCATAAGGTGATGATGATGTTACTACGGAAACTATGGATTTCTACACCAAAATTCTCAAGGAACCCCCTTTTGCTCAGAAGTATACTAAACCAAATTATAGGGTTGTACAAATTGAAGATGAAGGCGATATGATAGAAGAGGAAGAAAGTGTTATGTACTTTAAGATTGTGGAATCACAAAAGAGGAGAGCCCTTGCTTTCTTAAGTCCTCCAATCCCTACTCTAAACAACAGCATGGAGTCCCACGAGACAACTTATGAAAAGAGAATGGAATCCGTCAAACCTGAAGATTTAAAGGTGTGCTCTAAACTGTAATTTTGCTAGTTGTGTGGTTGTATGTGTCAATCCAACTACAAAGTGGGGTTGCGGGTTGCTGCCATAAATTATGCCATTCCACTAATGAAGTTGGTAAAAGAGTGAGTATTGATACTTTTGAGTGCCCTAATAAGTGCATAAATTGTTCTTATAAATGTGGTGTTGCTAGTGCTAACATTAAAGACCATGAGGAATGTATCTGTGGATGCAAGACTGACACTAAGGGTGTGCAAAATGATATAAGGGAGGAGTCTTTAAAGTGCCTGAAGAATTACTTGAATAAGGGTGAGACATGTGGGGTTGAATGCTTTGTGTTAAGTCGAACAGTTAAAGATCATGATCAATGTATGTGTGATTGTCCTTGTGAGGAAGTCACTACTCAATTTGAATGTATGAAGCAGTGTATTGCTGAGGTTGGTTGTGGGACTAAGTGTGGTATCATTAGTAGAAACAGGAATCTTCACTCCAACTGCCAGTGTACATGCCCTTCCTCTTCTAGTGGGAGTAGAGCATCTACTTATGCTGAGATGATAGGTGCCCCATCAAAGGTGAGAAGCAACAAAAAATTGACTTATATACCACCTTACATAATCGATGGGAACCCGGTGGTTCAGATTAACACATCGGATTATGCTGATGAAACTAAAAAGTGTGAAAGTATGTTAGTGGGGAACTTTATTGGGAGAAGGCTCCCTTATTTGTTCGTTAAATCGACACTGTTGAAATTATGGGACCTGAAAGGTGATCTTGAGATGTCTACAAAAGGCAAGAATCTCTGAGCAATGTCATGATTGATGGAGAATGGGTCATTCCTGATAATACTGAATACTTGTTAACTGATGTTTGGGAAGGGGCCAAAGAGGTTAATATTGATAGATTTTCTGATGATGAAATTGTCTGGTCTATCTCTACTTCTGGTAAGTATGACTTGAAATCTGCATATCAGCATCTTAGATGGGTACAACCTGAACTTGTGTGGACTAAAATTGTCTGGTTTAATGGAAATATTCCTAAACACAGTTTCATAACCTGGATGGCTTTACATAATGTGTTAAAAACTCAAGATAATCTCATGAATTGGGGAGTTGTTGACATTTCCATTTGTGTTCTTTGCTACACTGAGTGTGAGAATGAAAGCCATATTTTCTATGAATGTAGCTTCTCTAAGAGTATTTGGAATAAATTGCTTACTAAACTAGGTTTTAATCATCAGGTTACTACTTGGGATGAGGAGATTCTTTGGTGCATTGATCACCAGCAGGGCAGAGGTGCTATTTCAACCATGAGAAAGTTAGTGTTCAATAGCTTTGTGTATCATATCTGGAAACAAAGGAACACAAGAATGTATGAGTGCCAAGATTCTACTGCTGAAGCAATTTTGCACAAGATTATTGACGATACAAGACTGAAGTTTGACGACTTTTGCCTCTACTTGGAAGATAATGACTTTAATAGATCCTTTTGTCATACATGGAATGTTAGTCATGCCTTTACCCATCTTTCATTTCTTACTTTCTCTTGGGAGAAGACTGAAGTTGGTACTTGCTGTGTGAATACTGATGGATCCTTAACAGAATGGGGGAACTTTGGTGCTATATTAAGAGAATGGGATGGAATCCCCATTATTGCTTGAACAGAAAGAACAATGCCCCAATCAGTCCTCATCCATGAACTTCAGGGGGTCTTGAGTGGGTTTCAGTTAGCTATCAATGCTAGAAGAAAAAAGGTGATGCTTAGAGCTGATTCTCAAATGGTCGTGGACTTAGTTATGAGTAAGTATGAGCCACCTTGGGAAGCAAGATCTTTGGTAAGGACTATTCTTAGAACAATTATGTATTTTGATGAATGGAATATCAAGTATACATTTAGAGAAGCCAATCGAGCTCCTGATAATATTGCTACTATAGCAACAGAGATTGGGTTGTTTACTGTGGAGGTTTCCTCCTTCAATAATAAGTTGAAGCAAATTATTGATGAAGATGGTAGTGGAAAGATTTACCTTAGGAAGGTATAAGGGCCTGTATCTTCTTTTGTTACTTATTATCCTGTTTATCAGCCTTCCTCATGTGGATTAAGCTTGTCTAGGCTATTCCTTGGTCTGTATTGTTACATTTTTCTTTATATATCATGGGGGTTAGTCCCCTAGCTTGCCTTCCAAAAAAAAAAGATGTGTAAAAGCTGTAAGGGTCAAAAATTTAAATTGGGACTGTTGCGATTTATTTGGAATCTATCTTAGATAATTGTCGATCAAAAAGAAACTCTTAACGACAATCCAACCTCTCAAACGAGTTACCAAGCGTCTTTGAATTTTGATCTAAACCATGGGAAAGTTGTGAAATCCGTACTGATCAAAAAATAGAACTGGGACTATTGGGAATCATTTGCCAACTAGACTAGCCTGTTCTCATTCAAAATAAAACTCATAACGAGGATCCAAACTCTTAAACAATATATCGGTTGCCAAGATTCTCAAAATTTCGATCTAAAGCATGGGAACGTTGCAAAATCCCAACCGATCAAAAAATAGAACTGGGACTATTGCGAACATTTTTGCAACTATACTAGCTTATTATTGTTCTAAAAGAAACTCTTAAGGAGGGTCCAACCACTCAAACTAGTTGCCGGTACCGAAGCTTCTCTGAATTGCGATCTAAAGGATACGAGATGTGTGAAATCCAAAAGAGTCAAAAGTTAAAATCAGGACTATTGCAAATTATTTGTAAACAATCCTAGATAATTGTTGATCAAAACAAAACTTTTAATGTGAATCCAACCTCTCAAATGAGTTGCCAAACTTCTTTAAATTTCGATCTAAAGCATGAGAAATTTGCAAAATACGTACCCATCAAAAAATAGAACTAGAACTATTGCGAGTCATTTGGCAACTAGATTAGCTTGTTGTTGGTCAAAAAGATGCTTTTAACGAGGATTCAACCTCACAAACGATTTGCCAGAAGTCAAGCTTCTCTGAATTGCGATCTAAATCATGGGATCGTTGCAAAATCCGTACCGATCTAATAATAGAACTTGGACTATTGTGAAACATTTGGCAACTATACAAGCTTGTTATTGGTCAAATAGAAACTCATAACAAGAATCCAACCACTCAAACTAGTTATCGGTAGCCAAGCTTCTTAGAATTGCGATCTAAAGCATGGGAACGTTGAAAAATTCGTACCGATCTAAAAATAGAACTGAGACTATTGCGAATTATTCGAAAACTATACTAGCTTAATATTGGTCAAAAATAAACTCTTAACGAGGGTCCAACCACTCAAATTAGTTGCCGGCAACCACGCTTCTCAAAATTGTGATCTAAAGCATGGGAACGTTGCAAAATTTGAACAAATCTAAAAATAGAACTGGGACTATTGCGAATCATTTGGCAACAATTTCTAGCTTTTTGACGGTCAAAAAGAAACTATTAACAAGGATTCAGCCACTCAAACGAGTTATCAGTAGCCAGGCTTTTCAGAATTGCGATCTAAAGCATCGGTGATGTGCAAAATCCATACCGGTCTATAATTAAAACCAGGAGTATTGTGAGTTATTTGGTAACTATCCTAGCTTAATGTCGGTCAAAATGAAACTCTTAACAAGGATTCAAAATCTCAAACGATTTACCAGGTTCCAAGATTCTCATAATTGCGATTTAAAAGAGACGAGATGTGTGTTAAGGTTCAAAAGTTAAAATTGGTACTGCTGCAGTCATTTGGAAACTATCCTAGATAATTTTTGATCAAAATGCAACTCTTAACGGGCATCCAACCTCTGAAACGAGTTGCCAAGCTTCTCAGAATTTCGATCTAAAGCATGGGAAAGTTGCGAAATCTGTGCCGATCTAAATTAGAACTGGGACTATTGCAAATCATTTGGCAATTATACTAGCTTGTTGTCATTCAAAAATAAACTCTTAGCAAGGATCCAACCTCTCAAATGAGTTGCCGGTTGCTAAGCTTCTCTAAATTGCGATCTAAAGCATGGGAACGTAACAAAATCGGTACCGATCTTAATATAGAATTGGGACTATTGCGAATCATTTGGTAACTATACCTAACTTGTTGACGGTCAAGGAGAAACTCTTAACGAGGATTGAACCTCACAAACAATTTCTCGGTAGCCAAGCTTCTCAGAATGGCGATTTAAAGCATACGAGATGTGCGAAATCCGCAAGGGTCAAAAATTAAAACTGGGAGTATTGCGGATTATTTGGAAACTCTCGTAGATAATTTTCGATGAAAATAAACTCTTAACGAGGATCCAACCTCCCAAATGAGTTGCTAAGCTACTCTGAATTGCGATTTAAAGCATGGGAAAGTTGCGAAATCCTTGCCGATCAATAATTAGAACTGAGACTATTGCGAATCATTTGGCAACTATACTAGCATGTTATGGGTTAAAAAGAAACTCTTAACGAAAGTTCAACCACTCAAACTAGTTGTCGGTAGCCAAGCTTCTCAGAATTGCGATCTAAAGCATGAGAACATTACAAAATTAGTATCGATCTAAAAATATAACTGGGACTATTTCGAGTCATTTGGCTACTATACTAGCTTGTTGACGGTGAAGAAGAAACTCTTAACGTGGATTCAACCTCTCAAGCGAGTTGCCGGTAGCCAAGCTTTTCATAATTGCGATTTAAAGCATCGGAGATATGCGAAATCCGTACTGGTCTATAATTAAAACTGGGAGTGTCGCAAGTTATTTGGTAACTATCCTAGCTTATTATCGGTGAAATAGAAACTCTTAAAGAGGATCCAAACTCTCTAACGATTTTCCAGTTGCCAAGATTCTCAAAATTACGATAGGATACGAGATGTATGAAATCAAGTATGATCACCCAAATCCTTAAAATTGATAAAGGAACACTGCCAGTGAAGTATCTGGGACTCCCTCTTATTTCAACCAGGTTAAAGCACTCTGATATCCTTCCTTTGGTTGAAAACTTGTTCAAAAAGGTTCACTCATGGAAAGCAAAATTCTTATCTTATGCTGGAAGACTTACCTTGCTGAAGCTGCTCTTAGTAGTATGCAGGTCTACTGGATGGGCTCCTTTACTTTACCTCAAGCAACAATCAAAGCTCTCACCTCCATATGCACGAAGTTCCTTTGGGCAGGTACCGATGTTAATAAGAAAGCATGTTTTGTGAGTTGGGATACCATCTGTCACCCTAAGAATGAAGGGGGCTTGGGGATTAAGAGTTTTGGGGCTTGGAAACAGGGCTGCAACTCTTAAGAATATATGGAAAATTGTCTCTTTCAATGAGTTGTTAGGGGTGAAATGGACCTATGCTAATCTGGTTAGAAATGAGAACTTTTGGGCTCTCAAATGTCCTCAAGAATGCTCATGGTCTTGGAGACATATTCTCAAAGCCAGAACTGAAGCAATCAAACTTGTGCATTACAAAATTGGCAAAGGCGATGAGACTAACATGTGGAGAGACCCCTGGCACCCTTTGGGAGTTCTGGGTGATAGGTTTACTGAAGAAATGAAGTATGACTCTGTAATATACATGAATGCTCCAGTAGAAAATATAATAAGTAATGGCAGATGGAACCCACCTGAAAATTATTTGTACAGATTACTTGAGATATGGGATGTGCTGGACAGAGTAGAGATTGATACTGAGGGTGAGGATGAAGTTATCTGGACTCCTACTCCAACTGGTGAATTCACAATGAAGAGTTGCTACCAAGAAATCAGGCACCAAAATCAAATATGGAACTGGGCCGACATAGTATGGTTTTCTGGACACATTCGTAGGCATAGTTTCATATCATGGTTGATGTTCAAGGGAGCCCTTAAAACCCAATCTAAACTTAAAGCTTGGGGTCTTGTGGACCAGTCTAAATGTTTATTTTGTTAGGATTATGAAGAAGTTGAAGCTCACATATTTTATGAATGTTGCTATGCTCATTGGATATGGGAGAACTTGATTGTCAAAATGGGGTATAATAGAACAATGTTAGGCTACAATGAAGAACTTCAGTGGATTATCCATAACTCCTAAGGTAAGTCCATTAAAGCCTTAATTCTCAAGTTGATGACAAACTGTTTTATTCATCATATTTGGAGGGAGAGAAATAAGAGTGTTTGAGATCGTCCATTGTACAGCGCCAGTCCACACTATTATGTCAGATATCAAACTCAAGCTTGCACTTAAAAAGTTTAAGCTCCATAACTCAGAAGAGAACTGGCGCATTGTTGGGATATGGGACCTGAATAGTGAATGGATAAATAATGAGATCATTGTTTGTACTTGGAAAAAACTTGAGGCTGGTTAAAGCATGATTAATACAGCTAGCTCTTTGACTCATGTTGGTAGCTATGGAACTATTATGAAAGAGAATGAGGGTCCAGCAATAGCTTGTGCAGGCAGATGCGTTGCTAGATCTGTTATTTATCATGAGTTTCAAAGCATTAAAGCTGGTCTAGAGTTAGCAATAAAGTATAATAGATCGAAAGTGGGGCTGAACTCTGTTTCAATGTTAGCTGTCCAGGTGATGAAAAAAATGATTAAACCTGATTGGCAGTGTAAGACTATCGTAAGAGAGATTATGAATATTGCTGATACGCTTGAATGGTTTAGTTGTTCTCAGATAGTAAAGGAGACTAATCGTGCTACTAGTATTGTATGCAAAATGCTGATTGGGATCGGGGTTTAAGAATTAAAGTCAACAGAATTTTCTGAGGAGTTAAAACTACAAGTTAAAGATGATGAGAATGGCAAAGCCTACTTTAGAGTACCTTAGTTAGCTTGTATTTCCCATTTGGTGTCAGGCTCCTTGCTTCTCTCTTGTGCTCTTGAGAAGAGAGGGTTGGCCCCACCCATGTATGTCGTCTTATCTTTTATACAATGCTTATTCTCAAAAAAAAAAAAAAAAAAAAAAAAAAAAAAAAAAAAAGATGTGTGAAATCCGAAAGAGTCAAAAATTAAAATTGGGCCTGTTGTGAGTTATTTGGAAACTATCCTAGATAATTGTAGATAAAAAAAAACTCTTAACGGGGATCCAACCTCTCAAACGAGTTTCCAAGCTTTTTTGAATTTCCATCTAAAGTATGGGAAAGTTGCAAAATCCATATCGATCTAAATATATTACTGAGACTATTGGGAATCTTTGAATTTCGATCTAAAGCATGGTAAAGTTGCGAAATCCGTACCAATCTAAAAATAGAACTGGAACAGTTACAAATCATTTGATAACTGGACTAGCATGTTGTCGGTCAAAAAGAAACTCTTAACATGGATCCAACCTTTAAAACGAGTTGTCGGTAGCCATGCTTCTCAGAATTGTAATCTAAAAGATCGGATATGTATGAAATTTGTAGGGGTTAAAAATTAAAATTGGGAGTACTGTTGGTCATTTGGAAACTCTCCTAGATAATTGTCGATGAAAAGGAAACTCTTAACGGGGATCCAACCTCTCAAATGAGTTGCCAAGCATCTCAGAATTGCGCTCTAAAGCATGGGAAAGTTGTAAAATCTGTACCGATTTAAATATAGAATTGGGACTATTTCAAATCATTTGGAAACTATGCAAGCTTGTTATTAGTCTAAAAGAAACTCTTAACGCGGATCAAACCACTCAAACTAGTTGCCGGTAGCCAAGCTACTCATAATTGTGATCAAAAGCATGGGAACGTTGCAAAATCCGTACCGATCTAAAAATAGGACTGTGACTATTGCAAATAATTTGGCAACAATATTTAGCTTGCTGACGGTCAAAAAGAAACTCTTAACGAGGATTCAACCTCTTAAACGAGTTGTCGGAAGCCAAGCTTTTTTAGAATTGCGATCTAAAGCATCTGAGATGTTCCAAATCCGTACCGTTCAAAAATTAAAACTGGGAGTGCTGCTAGTTATTTGGTAACTATCCTAGCTTATTCTCAGTCAAAAAGAAACTCTTAACGAGGATCCAACCTCCCAAATGATTTGCCGGTTGCAAAGATTCTCAGAATTGCGATTTAAAAGATACGAGATGTGTGAATTCCGCAAGGTTCAAAAGTTAAATTGAGACTGTTACGAGTCATTTAGAAACTATCCAAGATAATTGTCGATAAAAAAGAAACTCTTAACGGGGATCCAACCTCTCAAATGAGTTGCTAAGCTTCTCAGAATTACGATCTAAAGTATGGGAAAGTTGCAAAATTTGTGCCGATCTAAAATTTGAACAAAGACTATTGCGAATCATTTGGAAACTATACTTGCTTGTTATGGGTCTAAAAGAAACTCTTAATGAGGGTCCAGCCACTCAAACTAGTTGCCGGTAGCCCAGCTTCTCAGAATTACGATCTAAAGCATGAGAACGTTATAAAATCCGTACCGATATAAAAATAGATTGGGACTATTGTGAATCATTTGGCAACTATACTTAGCTTGTTGGCGGTCAAAAAGAACTCTTAACGAGGATTCAACTTCGCAAGCAAGTTGCCGGTAGCCAAGCATTCCAGAATTGGTATCTAAAGCATCAGAAATGCGCATATTCCGTACCAGTCTATAAATAAAAACGGAAGTGTTACGAGTTATTTGGTACCTATCCTAGCTTATTGTTGATCATAAAGAAATTCTTAACGGGGATCCAACCTCGCAAACGAGTTGTCAAACATCTTTAAATTTTGATCTTAAGAATGAGAAAATTGCAAAAATCTGTACCGTTCTCAAAATTGAACTGGGATTATTGGGAATCATTTGGCAAGTAGACTAGTTTGTTGTCGGTCAAAATGAAACTCTTAACGAGGATCCAACCTCTCAAACAATTTGCTGCCAAGATTATCAGAATTGCATTCTTAAGGATACGAGATGTGTGAAATCTGTAAGGGTCATAAATTAAAATTGGGACTGTTGTGAGTCATTTGGAAAGTATCCTAGATAATTGTGGATAAAAAAAAACTCTTAACGGGGATCCAACCTCTCAAAAGAGTTGCAAAGTTTTTATAAATTTTGATCTAATGCATGAGAAAGTTGCAAAATCCGTACCGAACAAAAATTATAACTGGGACAATTGGGAATTATTTGGCAACTAGACTAGCTTGTTATCGGCCATAAAGAAACCCTTAATGTGTATCCAACAGCTCAAACGATTTTTTTGATGCCAAGATTCTCAGAATTGCGATCTAAAGTATACGAAATGTGTTAATTTCATAAGGATCTAAATTTAAAATTGGAAGTGTTGCGAGTCATTTGGAAACAATCCTATATAATTTTTGATTAAAAATATGCTCTTAACGGGGACCCACCCTCTCAAACGAGTTGCCAAGCTTCTCAGAATTTTGATCTAAAGTATGTTCAAGTTGCAAAATCCGTACCGATCTATAAATAGAACTGGAACAGTTATGAATCATTTGACAACTAGACTAGCTTGTTGTCAATCAAAAATAAACTCTTAACGTGGATCCAACCTCTAAAACAAGTTGTCGGTAGCCATGCTTTGCAGAATTGCAATCTAAAGCATCGAAGATGTACGAAATCTGAAAGGTTCAAAAATTAAAATTGGGAGTACTGCGGGTTATTTGGAAATTCTCCTAGATAATTGTCGATTAAAAAGAAACTCTTAACGGGGATCCAACCTCCCATATGAGTTGCCAAGCTTCTCGGAATTACGATCTAAAGCATGGGAAAGTTGCGAAATCTGTGCCGATCTAAATGTAAAACTAGGAATATTGCAAATCAATTTGCAATTATACTAGCTTTTATTCATTTAAAAAGAAACTCTTATCGAGTTACCGGTAACGAAGCTTCGCAAAATTGCGATCTAAAGCATGGGAACGTTGTAAAATTTGTACCGGTCTAAAAATAGAACTGGGGCGATTGCAAATCATTTGGCAACTATACTAGCTTGTTATTGGTCAAAAAGAAACTCTTAATGAGGTTCCAACGACTTAAACTTGTTGCCGGTAGCTAAGCATCTCAGAATTACGATCTAAAGCAAGGGAACATTGGAAAATTTGTACCGATCTAAAAATAGAACAGGGATACTTCCGAATATTTTGGCAATTATACTTAGCTTGTTGATGGTCAAAATGAAACTCTGAAAGAGGATTTAACCTCTCAAACGAGTTGTTGGTAGCCAAGCTTTTCAGAATTGCGATCTAAAGCATCGGAGATGCACGAAATCCGTACCAGTCTCTAATTAAAACCGGGGGCGTTGTGAGTTATTTGGTAACTATCCGAGCTTATTGTTGGTTAAAAAGAACTTCTTTATGAGGATCTAACCACTCAAGCGATTTCCAGTTTGCCAAGATTCACAGAATTGCGATCTAAAAGATTCGAGATGTGCGAAATCTGTAAGGGTCAAAGGTTAAAATCGGGACTGTTGCGAGTCATTTGGAAACTATCCTAGATAATTGTCGATCAAAAAGAAATTGTTAACGGGGATCCAACCACTCAAATGAGTCGCCAAGCTTCTTTGAATTTTGATCTAAAGTATGGGAAATTTGCAAAGTCCGTACCCATCTTAAAATTGAACTGGGACCATTGGGATGTCTTTAAGAATGTTCCAGTCAATATGAGAAATCACGAGGGGTTAGGAAGGATTGCAGGTTCAGTTGAGATTCCATTGAACTAAGATAGAGCAACAGAAGAAGGGAGAAAGAATTCTTTCTCCAGGGTATGTGTGGAAGTTAATACTAAATGCAAGTTTCCTGAGATTATCACTCTCAAGTCTTCTAATGGCCAGCTGCCCCTTGTCTTCGCTGAGTACGCTTGGTATCCAATTAAATGCTCCCATTGTGGGGTCTTTGGGCATACTGACTACAACTGTGAGCACTGTCCCAAACCTTAACAGGTGATTAAGGCTCCTATGGTGTCTAGACCTCCAATACCTAACGTTACCTTCAAAGCTCCAAAGCAACATAAAGATGCTCTACAAAAGCTGGTGAATGAAACTGAGTTTGTACCCCAGCGACCTTGAACCAATAGTAGGCAGAAACAACAACAGAAGTTGGCACCTAGTGCTTCTAAGGAGAGTGCTATCACCTCAAACAAATTTTAAGCTCTCAACCCTGATATTAAGGAGCTAGATCCGCAGGTTAATATAGTTAAAATGGGAGAAGAAGAGGCACTAAAGGGAAATAAGGTAGGGGATGGGTCAGATGGAGTGCAAGGTCAGAGTAATAACAGACAAGAAGAGGCCATTGATGTTGAGAGTCTAGAATACAGCACCAAGCATGAGAGGTCTAATTATTCAAGTAACAATAGCATGAAGGAGGACAGCAGTGATGAAGTGTTAGCTAACCAGAAAAAACAAGAAAGAAAAGTCCTCAAAAAGCAAAGAAGGGAACAACAAAATGTTGATAAAGCTTTGAAGGATGCACCGGAAAAAGCTCCACCTTCAGCAGCAAAATACCTCCCTGAGATAAATGTACCACATCAATCTTCTAATGAATTTTATGTATAATATTAGTTGTTGGAATATGCGAGGTCTGAATGACTTAGTCAAACAAGTGGAAGTGAGGAATTGGAGATAAAAATACAAATTATGTGTATTCGGGCTTGTTGAAAATAAAATACTCGAGAGTAATAAGCTAGCAGTAGAGGAAAATATAAATAAAGAGTGGATGAAGGTCCAAAACTATAGCCACTCAATAAAGGGGAGGATATGGTTCTGCTGGGATCCTAACATGGTGGAGGCTACTAATCTTGAAATAGATGAACAAATTATAAGTTTAGTCATCAAAACTCTAGATATAAAAACTTTTTGTCAAGCTATTATTTATGGGTGTAATGAGAGAAAAAATAGATAGAGATTGTGGGATACTATTATAAGGAAGAATGCCAATATGATAATGCCTTGGGCCCTTATGGGGGACTTTAACTCAATCTTGCATTGCCAAGATAAGGCTAGAGGAGCCCCAGTTACTAATGACAATTATAACGACTTTGTGAATTGTATAGAAGCTACGGGTCTAGTAGACTACAAGTTCAAGGGGTACTTCTCTACCTGGTCAAACAAGAACACTCTGGACAGAAGGGTGTTTTGTAAAATTGATAGAGTTATGGTGAATTGCAACTGGATCAGTAGCTTCAACAATTTTGAAGTGGAGTTTCTAAAGCCTAGAGTCTCAGACCATTCTTCTATGGTGCTAAGCCTTAACTCTGATAAGAAAGGAGGTCCTAAACCGGTCAAATTCTTCAATTACTGGGTGGAGGACCATGAGTTTTTGGTATAGGTTAAAGCGTGTTGGGTAACTGAAACTACTGAGAATCCTACTTATTGCTTTGTTAAAAAGTTGAAGGCTGTGAAAATGTTTTTCAAAGCTAAATATGCAACTAAAAGTGGCATGCTGAGTGACGAGATGCAAACAGCAAAGTAGAGACTTGATGCAGTACAAGATGATATCCAGAATGATGCGTTTAATGTTGAAGCTGCTATCAGAGAAAAAAGGAACTTAAAAGTTATGTCCAACTGGTGAGAAATGAGGAAGTTTAGAGTAAGCTGAAATCAAGAATCCAGTGGTTGGGGCTTGGGGACTCAAACTCTAGTTTCTTCTACAGATCTATACAATCTAGAAGGGCGAGAAACAAGATTCAGAGCATTATGGATGAGAGTGGAAATAATTATGATGAGGAAGATGACAATACTGAAGTGGGGGTCGATCATTTTACAAGTATTCTGGGGAATGATGGGGATCTTTACCCAGACTGGGATATCCTAAATTATATCCAAGTGGACCACATTAATGAGGAGCAATTTCAAGAGCTCAAGAAGGAAGTGACAAGGGATGATGTGGAGTTGTCTTTCTCTTGGTTACACAATGAGAAGGCCCCTGGGCCAAATGGGTTTACTGCCTTATTTTTTAAGAGAGCTTGGAGTGTGATTGGAGATGATTTTCCTAAAGCAATACTTAACTTTTTGAAGTCCAGTAAGATGTTGAGGGAGTTAAACACCACAATAATTGCTCTGGTACCTAAAATTGACTGTCCAAAGCTCTTTAGAGACTTTAGGCCTATAGCTTGCTGTAATACCATGTACAAGTGTATCTCTAAGATAATAACCTTGAGGCTAAAGTCTGTTATCACTAGCATTATCTCACCTAACTAGTCAGCATTTATCTCTGGCCGTAATATCATCGAAAACATTCTGCTCTCACATGAAGTTCTGAGGAACTATCATAGAGACAAGGGTCCAAATATGATGCATAGCGAAGATTGATTTGAAGAAAGCCTATGATATGGTCAATTGGAGTGCTATCTTGTAGATTCTTAAGAAGTACAACTTTCCTTCTATTATGTTTTCTTGGATTGCAGCTTGCATTTCAACAGCAAGCTACTCCATCTCTATTAATAGCTTTTTCAAAGGATTTTTCCTGGGAAAAGAGGAGTTAGACAGGGGGATCCAATATCGCTTTATCTGTTTGTGCTTGTCATAGAGATGCTTACCAGAGCTCTAATCAAGGAGGTGGAAATCATTCAGTTCTAGCATCATTCTAAGTGCTTAAATCCTCCAATATCCCACCTGTGCTTCGCAGATGATCTGATTCTTTTCATGAGTGGCAATGAAGAGACAACTCTTACTCTCGTCTATACTCTTGAACGTTTTTAGGGTAACAATGGCTTATAAATGAATCTGAACAAGAGTAAACTCTACTTCACAAGTATGTCTAACTATGAAGCAAGCAAGATGGGTCAAGTGCTTGGGAATGCAAAGGGTACACTTCTAGTTCATTATCTGGGTCTTCCTCTAATTACTACTAGACTGAAGTACTCAGACTGCAAAACCACTAATTGAGAACTTATCCAAGCAAGTTCATTCCTGGAAGGCTAAGTTTCACTCATATGCGGGTAGGTTGACTTTGGTGAGAGTTGTCCTAAGTAGTATGCAAGTATATTGGACGAGCTGTTTCACGCTCCCCCATTCTACTATCAAAGCTCTTACTGCTATTTGTCGTAGGTTTATATGTTCTGGTACAGATGTGAGTAGAAGAACTAGTTTAGTCAGTTGGGAGTTGATATGTCATCCTGCGAAGGAAGGGGGATTGGGAGTTAAGGACTTTTTAGTTTGGAACAAGGCTACTACTCTAAAGAATGTCTTGCTTATTGTCTCTACTAATGACCCTCTCTGGGCCAAGTGAGTGGAAACTAACTTGATTAAAAATAGATGCTTTTGGGGGTCTAAAGTGCCCCCATGATTACTCCTGGTCGTGGAGACATATATTAAAAGAGAGAGATGAATCTATAAAGCTTATTCGCTACAAAATTGGAAAAGGGAACTACACTTATTTTTGGAAAGATCCGTGGCATCCGCTTGGGGTTTTGAGCAGCAGATTTTCAGTTGAGATGAGATATCATTCCTTATTGTTAAAAGATACTCCTGTTAGCAATTTCTTAATTAATGGGAGATGGAAAATTCTAGAACATTATACTCATATTCTCTCTGATATTTGGGATGTCTTGGATAGTGTGGAGATAGACAATAATGAAGAAGATGAAGTTATTTGGAAAGCCAGCACAAATGGAGATTTCACCATGAAGAGCAGCTATGAAGAATTACGACACCATAGCCCGGTATGGAAGTTTGCTCAATGGATATGGTTTGGAGATTGCATCCCCATTCATAGCTTTATTACATGGCTAGCATTTAAAGGAGCTTTAAAAACTCTGTCTAAGTTGAAGAGTTGAGGGTTGGTGGACCAATCAAATTGCTTGTTTTGCTGGAGAGATGAAGAGACTGAAATTCACATGTTCTTTGAATGCCCCTATGCTAAGTGGATCTGGAAGAAGTTGCTCCACAAATTGGGGTTTAATAGAAGTACTTTGGGTCTTAATTAAGATATCCAATGGATGATATGTCACACAGCAGGTAGCTCTCTCAAAGCTATCATATTGAACCTTAGTATTAATTATTTTATCCACCACTTATGGAGGGAAAGAAATAGCAGAGTGTTCAATAATATACAAATTGAAGCACTTGGGCTTCTCATGGCCATTCTCAGTGATGTTAAACTCAAGCTTGCCTACTCAGATAGGAAGCTGATGGACACAGTGGATAACATATTTCATACAGCGACTTGGGGTCTTCGAATTGACTGGACAGTTCCTGTAATATCTTAATACACCTGGAAGATACAGGCTCACTCAGAGTGCATGATCAACTGTACTGGGAGTACATTGGGAGGGTGTGGAGCTATCCTTAGAATCGACAATGGTAGAATAGTTGCTGCGTGTGCTGGAAGAACCATTACAAAATTGTTGTTTTATCATGAGCTGCTCAGCATCAAAGCAGGGTTAGAGCTAGCTGTTAAGCATAACAAACTCCAGAAAAAAATTAACACCAGGTTAGCAATGGCGGTTAGTATTCTTACAAAACAAATTAAACCAGATTGGCAGTGTAAAACTATTGTGATTGAAATTATAAGGATTATTGGATGGCTGGAGTGGTTTTACATCAACCAAATTCATAAAGGGGCTAACATACCTACCCAGGTGTTATCCAAAACGAGACGGGAGTTGGGGCTTGAAAAAGTCAGACCAACTGAATTTTCTGAAGAGTTAAAGTAGAAAGTCAAAGATGATGCAGATGGCAAGACAAATGTTATTTCCAATTTTGGATTGCTACTCTATTCATTTCTTTGCTTCTGGTGTTAGGCTCCTTGCTTCCCTATTGTGTCCTTGAAGGTTGAGTGTTGTTCCCACCATGTACTTTGTTCCCTTTTTTTCCTTCTATTCAAAGCTTAATTTCCAAAAAATAAAAAATAAAAAAAAGATAGAGAGAGAGAGATTGAGAGAGAGAGAGAGAGAGAGAGAGCTTGCCTGGTTGCTAAGATTGTTGTTATAAAGTGTAAGAAGTGTTTGAGATGGAATGTAGGAATATTCAATGTGGGAGAGACTTAAAAGTAGTCAATAATGCTCATTGTGTTATTGCTTTAATAATTGATGGAAATTGTCCAACATATGTTTTTAATTTTTAATTTTAATAATTTAATAAATATATGTATATAATCCTAGATAATGGATATACATGTAGTTGATGTAAACTTAATTTCTTTTATAGGATAGCGCAAAAAAAAAGTAAGGTGGATAAAGCGAAAACTGCAGAGAATGCTAATAAAAGAAAACTGACCTGTGACTCAAGAGATGGCTAATTGGACGGATGCCCAAAAGAGAGTATTTATTAATCTTTGCATTGATCAAGTTAACAAAAATCAAAGGAAAGGGTTGGGTCTAACAATTACAGCTTGGCATTTTATCATTGTTAACATGAAAAAACTAACGGGAAATGAATACACCACAATACAAGTGAAGAACTTATGGGATAATTTGAGAATGAAGTAGGAAGCATGAGTTAAACTCACGACAGTTACTGGACATAGATATGACAAAGTGACTGGACAAATTAATTGGCCAGATGAGAGATGGGACGAGTACCTTAAGGCAAGTATTAAAAACTCTTTAAATTTATTTATTATCCTCTAAAGAAAATGTTTAAGTAATCTTATAGGTTTTTTAATTATCACAGACTCACAAAAAAACCAATGAATTTAAAACCAAACCATTGCAATGGGAAAAGGATATGCAATCCTTGTTTGATGGGTTCACAGCAACGGGTAGCCAAGCTTGGTCTCCGCATCAGGTTGGGATGCCCCCTGAGTATGATAGATTTCCATCTGATGAAAATGAAGTAGGACTTGATCAAGATGACAAAGTTGAACCACATAGTCCAGTCGGAGGATCTCGTACAATAAATCTCGATAGTGGCATTGAGACTTTACCATGCCAGAAACGTCAAAAGAAAGAAAAGAAAATGGACACAAAAGAAGAATTTGATTATGTTCTTAATGCCTTTACAAAGACTAATGAAGAAAAACCTACTGTCATAGAATGCATCATAAAGCTAGACAATATGAGCAAATTTTCCAAAACAGATCCTTTATATGTCATTGCTCTTACCGCTTTCTGCAAGAAGAGAGAATATATAAAAGTTTGGATGGGTATCGATAACGAGGACGTGTTAATTGCTCGGAGTCAAAAAAAGTTGATTAGTTCTTATTTGTAGTGATTTCTTATGGTTTTGTTATTAGATTTATGTTTGAACTCCTTTTATAGTTTTGTTAGTCAACTTATATTGGATCTACGTTTAATATTATTTTAATAAATGCTGATTTTATTTTGATTTGTATTTTCCTTATATATTTAAATTGCTTAATATTTTATTGATAAATTGTATGTTTCAAGCAGGATCAATGACGCCAGAACAAAAGAAAAATATTTTAAGGGTTATTCTCTTCAGGAGTGTATTAAAATATATACGCAAGTGTCAAATCACTAGAGAACTTAAAAAATACATCATATCTTTCAGGTGCTGCTTATGCCTAAGAGCTTTTAATTGGATCATCTACAGTATGCTATAAGATGCTGAGGATGAAGAAGAATGTATTTATCAGATTATGCACACACTTCCATGAAAGGGGACGGCTTAAAAATAATAAACATTTATTGGTTTAAGAAAAGATGGGTATCTTTATGACGACTATTGGTCATAATTGAGATTTAAAGTTGATACAAAATCGATTCAAATACTCTCTTCATACAATCCATAAGTACTTTCATGAGGTCTTATATGCCATGTGTCAATTTTCTAAAGAGGTTACCGTGACTCCTTCATTTAATAATAATGATGTAGAAATTCGGAGTCATCAAAGTCTAAGGCAAAAGTTTAAGGTATAATTACAATTTAATTATATTTTTTTTGGTTTTATATATATTTTATCAGTCAGTAGCATAATCATTTATTCTAAAGGGTGCGGTAGGTGCTATTGACGGAACTTTTATCAGTGCATATATTCCATCAAGGAAACAAGAAACATTTAGGGGACGAGGAAGAGGAGAGTGCTATCAAAATGTAATGGTTATATGTAACTTTGATATGATATTTATGTATGTCATAGCTGGGTGGGAAGGAGTAACACACGACTCAAAGGTCCTTCTGGAGAATGTACTTGATCCAGAAAAAAATTCCCGATGCCCCCCCCTGGTATACTTTTTTTCCACTGAAGTTTATGCATTATTATTGTGTAAACTGATATTTTTTTATTTATAGTTGATAATGTTTAAATAATATTTGCAGAGTAATATTATTTGGTATACACGTGGTTTTATGGCACCGTTCAAGAATGTCAGATATTGGTTACCTGATTTTCAAAACAGTGGGAATGTTGTGGGAAAGGAAGAAAAGTTCAACCATATTCATGCAAAGTTGAGAATTGTTATCGAACGAGGTTTTGGTGTGTTGAAGGCGCATTTTCCAATTTTGAAGAAAATGTCACCATATACATTCTCAGTTAAAAGAAATATCGTTATTGCTTGTATGGCGGTGCATAACTATCTTAAGAAAACTTCTATGAATGATACATTTTTTGAACTCTACGATAATGATAATGTCAATGGGGCACCTCTTGCTCAAATGAATAGCGATGCACTATGTGTTGAGGGTGTATTTGGAGATTATGAACAAGCCTACATGTGGACCTTGCAAGAGGAGATTGCAAACGAGATTAGTCAAGTACAAATTTAAGTTTTTTTAAATTAGATAAAATGCAAGAAATTTTGGTTTGAAGATTATTTTAATGGATATTATTTTAATTAACTGATACTGGAAAAGATTTACTTGAATTTAAATGCGATTATGGAAATGTATGTTCTTCAAAAAATAAATAACGGGGTAATTTTGGCAATTTGACAGTTTTCAGATATTTCAGACTTTAGATTCAGCAATAAAATAGATTTTTTTATATTTCAACTATAAAATCCAGATGATAGATTCAGAAATCATAATAAGTAATAAGAAATCAGAATATGTAATCAAAAATCAGAATAAGAATCTGAATCAGAAAAAAAAAAAAAAAAAACCCCTTAGTGTCCATCAACCCCCATAACAATCTCCAGAAATGCCCCAAAAAGTGGCTACCCCTATTAGAAATAATATAAGAAGGGAGCCTGAAATACCTCCAGACGTCTCTAAAAGAAAATCGCACTGCTCCTTCCCTGATGACCGTCTTCTGGCATGGAATAAGAACAATCATCTTGCCGAATCGATCGACCACCACAAATAAATAGTCATTCTTACACCTGGTCATGGGCAAACCACCCATAAAATCTATCGAAATATTCTCCCAAGGTCGACTAGGAACTGACAATGGTAAGTACAGTCCTATCTTCCGATTCGAAGGCTTCGATGTATTGCATAG
The DNA here is from genome assembly GCA_014058105.1 of Kingdonia uniflora. Lineage (NCBI taxonomy): Eukaryota > Viridiplantae > Streptophyta > Magnoliopsida > Ranunculales > Circaeasteraceae > Kingdonia > Kingdonia uniflora. Next base: position 2,737,276 of record JACGCM010001226.1, read on the forward strand.
CACACAAGCACGAACCACACGAACTGTAAATCAAACCATCCTTCAAAACATACTCGCATGTCTTGCCTTACAATAACTTCTCTTGAATCACACTGGGCTCCTTGTCTTCGTCATACCCTAAAACGTACTCAGAAGGAACAATAGGCTAGATCTGCATAGCTACCAACAAAGTGGAAATAGTTTGTATTGGGGGTCAAGATAACATATCATCCATTTTGTTATCCACTCCTTTCTTATACTTGATCAATAAGGTAAACTGCTGCAGGTACGACATTCACTTCATATGGCGAGCTTGCTGTAGCCTGGACTGCGTAGATAAGAACTGTAATGGTTTATGATCGAAATGTACTACAACCACCTTCCCCAATAAGTAACTCCGCCAATGTTTCACTGATTGATATGATGCGTAGAACTCTTTATCGTAGGTAGGATAGTTGCGTACTACTCATGTAAACATATCAGAATGGTAAGAAACCGGCTTCCCATCTTACAAAAAGATTGCCCCCAATGCATAGTCTGACGCATCTATCTCGACCTCAAAAGGCCGCTGCAAATTGGGCAATGTTAACACCAGGGAATCCATAATCTTGTGCTTCAGTAACAAAAGAGTCTTCTCATGGTGCTCTTCCCCCACAAACTGTACTCCGGTCTTCGTCAAAGAATGTAAATGTGCGGCTATTTGTAAAAAATGTTGAATAAACTTCCGTAAGTAATGACAAGAACCCATAAAACTCCTCACTTCTGTCACTATACGGGGTCTAGGCCAATAAGTAATGACCAAGATCTTCTCTGGATCGACCTTAAGCTCGCCGCCACCAACAATAAATCCCAAATAGACTAGCTTCATCTTCCTAAACTCGCACTTCTTCCCATTTAAAAAAAGTTATTGTGATCGCAAAATGCCCAACACTTTACGAAAATGCCCAAAGTGTTCCTCCCATGTACGACTATATATTAAGATATCATCCAAATACACAATCATAAAATCATTAATAAAAGTATGAAGTTCCTCATTCATTAAACGCATAAACGTCGCCGAAGCATTGTATAACCCAAAGGGCATCACCAACCACTCAAATAGGCCTTGCTTTGTCTTGAACATTGTCTTCCAAGTATCTTCTTCCCGGATTCTAACTTAATGGTAACCCGACTTAAGATCCAACTTGGTGAAAAACTGAGACATTTGCAACTCATCTAAAAGCTCGTTAATCCATGGAAAACGGATAACAATTCTTTTCAATAATCTTGTTCAACGCTCGATAATCCACACACATCCTCTAAGACCCATCATTCTTTAGCACCAATAACACCGGTGAACCACAAGGTAAGCAACTTGGATTAATAACTCCTTGATCCTGGAGTTTATGTACCTATTTCTTGATCTCATCAGACTCTATAATAGAAGTCCGATATAACCCAATATTGGGTTGTGGTTCATCATTCACCAAGGTGATATCATGCTCTACATCCTTCTTGTGCGACATCCCTTCTATGCCCAGAAACAAGTCTTCAACTCCTCTTGCAACTTCCTCATATCGGTTTGTTGCTTAGGAAACATTGCCAAAGTAGACAGCACCTTAGCCGATAGACCCTCTTGAACCGGTTGTACCAACAATAATACAAATTTGCCGCTCGCATTAACCAACCTCTTCGCCTGAGTTGCCATTACTAAATTATTGGTAGTGATATGTTCCTTGCACGCATTGATATGAAACTTCGTCCCCTCATTCACAAGACGATACTTGCGAGTTCTACGGTAAAAGATTACATCTCAATCCCAAAGATAAGGGCTACCCAAGATGACTTGACACACGTCCAACGGAACCACCTCATATGTCACTTCGTCAATAAACTTCTACGTAATCGCAAACTTAAACATATACTACTTAGTGATTTTCAACTCCGCGTCTTTCTGAATCTAACCTAAACCATACGGCTTAGGATGAGCCCAGTAGCCAAACCCATTTTCTTCACCACCGCCTCAGAAATTAAATTTTTCTACTACCCGGATCAATGATGGATCAATGATGGCCTTGACTAAGCTCTGCTTCACTTGAATAATGACATAAAATAGTCCTTCCCGACTCACCTCGTTGATAGTTGTAGGTTGCTTGAACATTAGAGTAAGCTTAGGATTTGGCTTATCTAAATCCGGAAGATCCACAATCGTTGCGGCCAATGCACGTTTCTCTTTCTTGCCTCTCTTTTCCTTCAGCCTAAGCTTCGGGTGTAGTTTCTAACATTTATCTAAAATGTACCCATTAGCCTTACAATGACTACATATATTCCCCTTGGATGAAGACCCATCTTCTTTGGATTCCCCTTTCTGACCATACTTCCTTTTTTTTTTTTTTGGAAAGTGAGTGGGGCTAAGCCCCATATAAATAAAAATGAAACTTAATTATAAGGTGGGGACATACCCTAATCACAAGGAAAAGGGGGCCTAAACACCAATCTAAGGTCCAAAATAGGTTTACATTCAAAAGTGGAGTAACAAATAATACATTATCTAATATTTGTCATACTCCTTTCCATCCTTGTCACATTGAATTAGCTTTTTAAGCTCATTAGAGAAATCTGATTAGTTTATCACTTTGTGTCTAATTATCACTGACAGCTTTGAAAGATGGTCTGCCACCATGTTAGATTCTCTGTAAATATGAATGATCTCAAAACTTTCAAGCCTACTAATAGAGTGAAGAATGGATCTATAGATTGCTCTGGCATCCCATGGGGGATCAATAAGTCCTTTGACTATGCTCACTGCAATTTGAGAGTCAGATTCCACCAGAATTCTTGGAATTTCTAACTGGAGCACAAGTTTAAAACCTTCGTCAATCCCTTGTAACTCATGGATAGTGATGGATCTTTTATTGCAGTAACCAACTACTATTTTTAAGACCTCCCCTTCTGGTCTTCTAACAACAGCCCCATATCCTCCCTTATCTCTCATGGATCCACCAATATTTAGAATGTGTAAATTATTTCCTTGCAGCTTCCATTTGCATTTTATTGGCCTTGGTACTATCCATTTTATATCCATTTTCCAGTTTTGTACGAAGCCTCTGTTATTTGGGGTATCTTCCATATTGTGCTTCTTGAAAGCAAATTTTCTCATAACTGTGTTCACCACTTTGTGCAGGATGTTGATTGCAAGTTGCTTATTTCCTGTATGCACTCTCTCATTCCTTTCCTGCCATAGGAAATATATCATGGCGTTAAAAGCAATCTTATTTGCTTGTATACTAATTGACTTACCTGTGTAGTGGTTTATTCCCCATTCAATCTCTTCCAGCATGGTCCCACTATTCCTTTAATAATCAAAATTATTTTACAATTCCATTCATATGAATTTAACATAAGGGAAAGTAAAAAAAATATGGTCTTCTTCCTCCTCGTGAGCCCAACAAAATTGACAGTTAGAGTATTGTATAACTCTTAACTTTTTGAGACTGATCATACTTCCAAGCAGACATATACCCCGACTTTCTCTTGTCGTCTTTATTGTCACTCTTCAAGTACTTGCCTTAAATAGAAATTGCTTTAACAGTAGCATCTTCGATATTTTCCACATTAAAGAGCTTTAATTCTCTTCTAATGGACTCTGACAAACCTTCCGTATATTTCATGAATACCTCGTACTCATCCACATCAATATCCAAAATCAATGCTTGGTTATGAAACTTCGCAGTGAATTATTGTACGGATTCTCAAAACCTTTGGTACAAATTGTGCCATTTGTACCTTCACTTTTGTTCATACCCAATTGGATAGAATTGCTTCCTCACCAAAACCTTGAATTCTTTCTAACTCAAACTTCGTGGTATTTCCGATAGGATTTCTACCACGTTAGTGAATGACTTGCGAATTTCAAAGTAAAGAAACAAATTTTTTAAGCGTCGAAATATTCATAAACAGAAAAATAGGTCTCTAACCTATCTAACCAATTATCCAACTTCACGGCATCGACTGAACCATCGAATATCAGAATTTTAATCTTAAAGTCAATACGAAGATTATGCATATGATTTATTGACTTACCAAAACCCGAGCGCTCCTTGATGGATTTGGCATCACCAGAATCACTATCTATCTCCGCATTATCCACGTCTTCATCCACCTCCAGAACCCCTTTCTTCCTCGAGCAGCCTCACCGTGTCGCCGAAACGGAAGCCTTCATGAGGTTCGTGAGACGCAATTGTTCTACCAACTTCCCTATAATAGAAATTAGGTCGGAAACTGCCATTTCCAAAGTTGTGAGTCGATCGTTGTAATCGTCCATCTTCTTCGAATTAGGTTGTCTATGAATCTTCAACGAAATCACTAGCTTCTCCTTCATTTGCTTGAGACTGTCACGTGTAGAGACCATAAACTACAATCAACCCATGAGAATCGTAACTGGAAAACTGATACCACTTAATCTATAATACAAATAGAGAAACCCTAGTTAGCAGAAAAATATGAAGAACACCAAATTGGTTGGGAAAAATCTCTTTAAGAGCTTCAATTGCTTAAACAAAGTTAATTACAATAGAATTACTCTAAACCCTAAGCTTCTTCCTCAGAACTTTGATTGAACTAACATAAGCTAAAAAATAACCTCAGTTCTCTTTATATACTAGGGAAAAAAATCAGTAGAACGAATCTTGAGGCAAACCCACGTCTTAGAATATCAACATACGCCAAGCTCGTTCGAACGACATCCAAGCCCATTTGAACGACGTTACGCTAATTGGTTTTAAACCTTAGAAATATGACAACTCATTCGAACGACATCCAAGCTCGTTCGAACGAAATTTGTCTATGGGCCAAAATTTCAGGGGATTGAACATTGGCCGTTCAAACAAAAATAGGGAGTCGTTCGAATGACTTGGGTTCCTGGGTCAAATTCCAGGGAGTTGGAAAAGGGTCGTTTGAATGACTCTAACCCTCGTTCGAATGACTTTACGATAATTCCATTCTCACATACAAGTTCACCTCAAAACATCCTTAGATCTTCTTGGATCAAAACTTGAAAAACCTTTCAGTATTCTCTATATGCACTTGATACTTAGACAACCGTCATATAATAAAATTACTCATATCTAAAACTTCATTGCAATTGCATAATTTAAACCGAATATGTGCACATATAATAACGGATCCAAATATAATAATAGCTAAATTACCAAAATCAAATCTGAATGTTGACCATAATAATAATCAGGAATATCTCTTACATAGATAAAGAATCCTAATGCAGTAGCAGTACCTAAAATTAAACAATAACTACTCCCACATAAAAGAGTGATCCTCAAAGAGACTAGCGAAATCTGAGTCAGAGTAACCCAAAATTATAAGCTCATCCAATCTCTTATAAACCAATTTGTAATCTCTTGTCCTCATTAAATAATAAAGAATCTTCTTGGCTGCCTGCCAGTAAATATTAGAAGGGGTTGGTACCTTTATTCCTAACATCCCAACAACAAAAATCAACGTCGGGTACAAAACCATAAATGTAAAATGTCTCCTACTCTGATTAACGCATATACAATGGTTTATTTGTATTTAGCTACCTTAGATCCTTTAGGTAAATGTGTCAACTCCTGCATAAAGTTGTGAGACATTGAATCCATCTTCTCCATCATGGCATTATGCTACTGATCTGCAAAACAACTAGCCATAGCCAATCTAAAAGATACTGGATCCTCAAAATTAAATAATTCCCCTTCAACTGAATAAAGATGATAATTCGAAGATATGGCTAAACACCTATCTCTAGAGAATCTTTAAGTGGGAGCAAAAGGCTGGGCTGGAGGTAGAACGATAATAAACTGAACAGGAACGGGTGGAGGAAAAATCTAAGGAAGAACTGGTGCTACGACGGGGTCTGGAATAGTGTCTAGAATTGTACTCATCACAGTATCAATATCAAATAAATGCAGAATTATAGCAACACTGATCGGAATAGCAGTTGGACTCTGAGTTACATAAACCTCCTCAAATATAAACTCTCTATGAATATAAATGGTAAAATGATCTCCCTCCTCTATGAAATGAGCTTGAGCATACTTAACAATCTCCATGGGGCAAGAAGGTCAATGAAACCTGAAACCTATCGATATTTCTGGGAAACTAACAAAGAAACAACCTATAGTCTTCGAATCTAACTTTTCGATATACAGATTAAACAATTTTGCCTCTGCAGATCAACCCCAAACACGCAAGTGATTAGGGCTAGGATTTCTCCCAGTCCATAGATGATCCAGAAGTAGTGTACAGGGCTACAATACCCTGATCCAGCAAATACAAATAAAATGGTCCCTAATGTTGACCGTATTTATTGATCTTACCATAATACTTGTCTCCTCGATTTGACTGGACAACCTTAAACTCTAACTTCTTCCTAGAAATATGTCCTAGTCGTTTGTGCCATAACATCGAATATAGCTCAAAATACTAAAGCGTTTAGAAGTAGAATAAGTACTAGCCTTAGAAGATAAACACAATAGTAAAACCTAAAAGAATGATCAAGAGATAAACGATGTAACCCATAAAATAAAATAAATAAATAACTAAAAGAGTACAACCGAGAAAACTGAAACTAGAGATCGTCGTATCGATAGAACATAAAAGGTGCATGTTAAATCTAAAGTAATACCCGTGTCTAAAACCAAGCTAAAAATACCGGCAACCGCAATAGAAAAATGTCAAGCATCTTCAGGCCTTGCCGGTCGCCTGCTGAAGTGCCCCTTATTTCTTAGTTAACCAGTTTTTGTAAGAATGATAGTCCTGCTTCACATGGCCTTTCTTCTTGCAAAAGAAACATTTTATTGTTGATAAGGTAGTTGCTGACGAAGTCGTATTCTGCTTCCCGTTCCTATTTCCTGAGCGAGAACTCTGTCATGGACCAGACTAGGAACCGTTCTTGAACTTCATCTTTCCTTGAGAATTGATGGACAAGTGCTTCATGGACGTAGTCAGATGAGCCAATTCTATTTTTCCTTTCTTCTGCCGTTATTCTTCAGAGACCAATGCTGCAATTAACTCATTCATTTCCCAAGTCTTCTCCTTATTCTGGCAGTGAACTTGGAACATCTCGAAACTTTGTGGAATGGACCAAACTGCTAAGTGAACCATTAATGTATAATCAATGGTGAGAACGAGTTCTTTCAAAGTAAGAACTAGCTTGGAGATCTTAAGAATGTGCGAGCGCACATTTCCACTGTCGTCATACTTCAGCGATAAAAGCTGAGATAAGTTACTGTATTACCTTCCCTTGACGAAACCCTCAAACTGTTTCTTAATGACATCTAACAGTTCCTTTGCGGTACCTTTCTCAGTGATACCGCCCCACATAATAGGATCGATAGAAGAACGAATGATGAAAATTTCCATTTTATTGGTTTTGACCCATTTGGCATGTGCCACTTTCTCAGCATCAGAAGAGGTATTCGTGAGATTTGCAGGATTGGCTTCAGTGAGAGCGAAATCAAAATCAAGGTAGCATAGGGTAATCTGGATTTTTAGCTTCTAGTTTGAGTAGTTAGTGTCCGTCAAGGTCTCAATATTAGTCAGTTGGTTCTAGATCATAAGGTCCATAGCTGCATGAACCAATGACTTATATTAGGACGTGCAAAAATTAATTTTATGCATGTTTAACTTGATCTGTAAAAGATCTATAACTTTATGTCTTTAATCTCGATCCTACCTGGGGTTAGGATGGTCGAGTTAGAGTGTATATTACGGTATTGATTTTCTACTCTGTGGGTACAACGATGTAACATCGAATCCCTCCTTTGGGTGGTGATTTAACATACATTACCTCCAAGTTGGTGATCACTCATGCTCAAGACTAGACTGGCCACTTACAGTTTGACTCGAGATACTTCCTCACCTTGGGTCGAGGGTTATCCTCATCTCCCCGTATCGTGTAGCATATCTTGACCCACTTATTAATTAAAAGTTTCCCAGTTTCCTTTGGGTGGTCTAATTATTTTAAGTTTAATTAGTGCAAAGTAGTCTTAATGAGACTTTACAAGAAAGTCTCAAAATTAGGAGAAACATTCAACTCCATGGACAAAACTCCTTTGGGTGTATTTGCCCATTTTATATCCCACCATCCTAACGACTATGATCTCACTTAAGCCCCATTTGAAATCCTTGGGCATTATATCCCTATAGCATTAATAATTTACAGCTTAAATTATCCAATACTGATTTATTGTATTTAGTATAGCAATATACAGTAGTTCAAGATAATATCCAACTACCCAACATAGTAACAATAAATCTACATATGAAATAATTACGACTTCTGCACATGCAAAACACAAATCTCAGTGCTTTTAGAATTAAAGAAACATATTAGGAATAGAAAATGGAGAAAACTAACTTATATCCACATTCCTAAAAGTCTATCAATATCAACGCAAACGCATAAAGAGAATTCGTCCCGCAAATTACATCATTAAAATGAAAATGTGAAGTATCCTTTAACACAGGGAACTAAACTATAATAGCAAGAACACCAAACTACATCCCTATTCCACCAAACAATAACATGTTGAGTCATATATACAAATTGATTTTTCTAATTTCCTGTAAACGAAAACATCACCCTGTAAAAAACCCCAACGCTCCATTTCTCCGACGCTCGAGATACGACGAGTTGGAGGTTGTAACCCAAGTAATTTGGGGGCATAAAAGGAGTCGAGCACGACTGAAAGAAGCAATAGAGGGGTAAACTCACGGTGACTGAAATTGGAAATCTTCACGATTTGGACGCCTAATCACAGGGATTGAAGCAGGGAAATCTTCATGGTTTGAACCTTAAGGACAACCTCTAAATCTCTTTCAACTTACAACAATAGTAGTCGAATCCAACAACAAATCAGATTCAAAAAACAAAAACAATTTTTTTTACAAATCATGAAACCCTCGAATTGATTGAGCAACAGAAGACTTCAATCCATGCTATTCTTCAAGAATAACTCCTCCAATATAGACAAATCCCCTCATGAGTTAATCCCGAATAACTTCAACACTATTATATTTCAATTTTTATTCCTACCCTCCACTCCTCCTAAAGGAGATTTTGCGCAGTGGGAAGGCTGAAGTGGGGGCAGGAATGAAATGGGTCCAGTTCTTCTACAAAACCAACACATGAACCAGTAAACCAAAATTCGCATAAGGCAACTTAGGCAAGGGACTAGTTTTGAGGTTACGGTATCAACTCAACTCGATCAAGAACTTTCAAGTACCTTCAAAATAAGGCCAAATACTTGAAATAGCACCCAAACACAAACAAAATGGTAACAATAACATTACAAAAGCTAATTAAAAGATTGCAGGGGACCAAAACGAAGAATCCAAGACAAGTAGATATATATTTCTAAATCCTCAACACTGTCTTACAATGCACACTCAATCCAGCATTAATCTAAATCACAATTGTATTTAAGAAATTTATATAACTCTCTGGGATCAGCATACCCTATTCAAGCTACAACAAAATCTTCATTATTTCTGTTTACTATGGGAGGAATACTGATTTCCTGCAAATCTAGCTCAGTTCTTGTGTTGCATTCGCCCACTTTCGGCGCCAGCATAAGGATCAATTGTTACGTTTATAACAGCTGGTTTCCGTGCTGAGAATGAATTAGTGAGGGCAGACTTGAGTTCTTCCGGCGTCCCAACTAGATAACCTTTTCCTCCAAAAGCTTCAATGAGAGTATGATATGCTGCACCAGGAACAAAAGAAGTAGGAGCAGGATCATCTTTATGAGGTCCAGTGATTTCTTCGGGGTTCCTCCGATCACCACCATAAACACCGCCATTGTTAAAAACAATCACGACTACTGGTAATTGGTACCGCACCAACGTCTGCACAAGTTTAAGAAACCAATCTTTCTGTAAGTGAGAACTTCCAATGAGCAAATGACCAAAGATAAAAAGAGTTCATGCCAAGAATCATAACATGATGGGTACACTAAATAAGATGTAAATTAGTTTGTATTTAGTCATTCCAATTATATATTCCAAAAACATGAGGGATATGATCGAAATACAGCAGTCAGTCAAAAAGATAACTTTATAACAGAGAAGATTTGCACTATTGAAGATGGAAGAGGCACATCTTGAAGCGATTAATATGTACATCTAAGCTAAATACCTCTACTAAATCCAAGTTAAATATATTATGATCAAGTTTCACGATAAACATATACATCTAAGCTTACCTTATGAGCAGAACAACCCAGTTGGGTTGAATGAAGCGGGAATGCGGGATAACCCGAATTGCATTGGGCTCGGGTTGGGCATTGGTTAGACTCTACCAATGAAAGTTGCAGCATAGTTGGTTAGGTTACTTAGCCAAAAGAAAAGAAAACCTAACATTATAGAGGTTTTGTATTACAAAGGATAACCCTTTTAGGTTTATCTATACTAACTCAAACTTTCCCCATAAACCCTAATGGTCTATGGGCTTGTTAGGAGTCCAGTAGGACACCCCAATACAGTTGGGTTTCCACCTTGGGCTGGACCCAACTCCTAACAATTTTGTGGTTAACATTTCTATATCTCATGTACAAACAGAAAATATCTATCGGATATGGGGGCGCTTGGAAATTTTTCGGATTTTTTCGGAAGCGTAAAATTCGTTCCGATCCGATTTAATTTTTTTTTTGGAAAAACGAAAATGGATCCGAATCCGAAAAAATCAGATTTATTGGAAAATTCGGAATTCTGAAAATTTTGGAAAACATTCGGAAAATTCAGAATTTGGAAAATTTCAAGAAAAAATTGGAAAAAAAAATTGGAAAATCATAAATTTTGTATTTGGCATGAAATTGTCCCTGTATATTATTAGACAAGTGATAATAAATGATACCACCATAGAAACTTTGGTATACAAGTCAAATAATAACAACTTAAAAATAAATATTGTCCAAATTATAAAGTTTACAAATTAAAACATCATTTCACAAGCTCAAGTAACTTGCTTTAAGATAAAAATAGCACCAAATATCAAAAACAGCCACCCACTATTACTTAAACACAAAAGTCTAACTCCATAAAACCAACTGAACACCACCTGACCATGTCTAACCCCCACCATGGCTTCAAGAGTTCTAGAGAGAGAGATTCTTACCCTTAAAGGGAAAATAGGAATGAGGTTTCATTGGTGGAGAAGGGAGAGCCCTTGAAGAGAGGGGGAAGAAATAGAGGCAGACCTAGATGAAGAATGTTTTGTTTGAGGTTTTAGTCCCAACTCCCTCAAGTTGAAAGTAGGGAAGTTCGGATTAAATCGGATCAAATGTTATTCGGAATAATCAGATCAAAATTTTTGAAAAATCAGAATGGCAAAAGGCTATCTGATTCCGATCCGATATTTTTTAGAAAAAATCGGAAATCGGAAACGTAAAATAGGGTTCCAAAATTGAAAAAATCGGATCGAATTTCGGAAAAAAGTTGCAGCCTGCACCTTCTAAGTTTTGTTCCCACTATTAAGCTTAGAAACTTCTTCTCCTTGATTATAGCCTTCTAGGTTGTCACGAGTTCATAAATCTTCAAACTGCGAAATATAAGCAAGTAATTTTAACCTTGGAAACTTCTTCTCCTTATACAGACACCTCCAAACACTACATATAAATTGTGTTACACATAGTCTACTTATAAACTGCGCATTGGCTTTATGGTAGTGGGGCGGAGGTGCGGTAGAGAAAGATGTCCTTGGCTTTCTTATAGAACATGGAACTTTATCCTTTTTAAAATTATGGTCCTCATAAATTACAGCGATAACTACCACCAGTCTATTTTGAACAATCGGAAAGATGTTTCTGCTGAGATTTTGAACAATCGGAAAGATGTTTCTGCTGAGAATTTAAGAAAGAGCAAGCAAAAAATCAACTTAACAATTCATAGAATAGACATTTGGCATCCCTCGTTTTCATCCAAACACGAAAACGGTTATCTTTTGCCAGGATTTGCCTAAAAACAAACATGAGGAAATAGATATTCCAGGAATTCATTTTATTTTCCTTCGCTTTCCAGATACCAAAGACACACTAAAGGGAAATTTATAGAGTATTAAGTCATTTGACCCTACTGGATTTGCCAGATATCAGATAGTTAAAAATGATACATATATGTATAATTTGTATATATTTTACCCCACTCAGTTCTAATCATATAATTGTTATTGGTCCAGTGGACAAGTATGTTGGTTTTGACTACTTAAACAAAGGTTCAAGTCCCCACAGAATTAACTTTTAGATTGGGGACTCTCTTCTAAGATTTTTTTTTTTTTTTTGTTTTAAACTTGGCATGAGTTCTAATATAAGCGATACTAAAATACCCTAATATGCTTCATAATCTTTTTTTCTCGGGGGCGATGCCCCCGAACCCCCTTGCTTTGTTTTTTTGACCCTAGTAGACTCAAGTCCTAGCTTCGCCCCTGCTTCCTTCAAAGATCCGTAGTGAGATGGAGGTGATCATTAGTGGATTAAAATGATTATTGAGGCTTGAGATGAAGATTGGTGTAATTACTCTCTCGTTCTTTTTCTTTCCTTTCTCTGCTTCTTCTTTTTGCATTTTTTCCCCTCGGCTCTCCGGTCTCAGCCTTAACCTATGATTAATGATGCCCCTTCATTAAAACTTTTTTCTGAGAGTGCCAAATTATGGCTATGTAAGAAATCTGTATGGCATAGTACTGCACAAGTTAGTAAATTTCAAAGGAGTAGTGTTTTATGATTATCAAGGTTCAAAGGGATGGTGTTGAACGAGTGTAAGGATGATAGAGCAACTCATTTACACGTGCACCAATGCTTTTCCAGGGAAGCCCATCATACTATCAATGTAATTGATTTATCATACTCAGGACTATGGTTCCTGAGAAAATCTCATTACAACATACAAATGCAATGCAACATATAAAAAGATTATCCATCCAAATAGATTGTATGCATTAGACATTTTGATGGATGCTATACATGTCATACATGAAGTACCCCCCGTGTATATATGCTTCAAGTATAAGTTTTTCTAACCTGTTAATGCATAAACAATGAGTGTCTGTAAAGTTTTGTTTACTTGAGTCACATGAGTTAAAGGGATCAAACCTCGACTTCCATGGCACTGAATCCAAATCCAGAATCTCCTTCCACAGCAACTACAAGACGGTCTGGGGATGCCACTGCAGCTGCAATACAATAACCAAGACCAACTCCCATTGTCCCCCACGTTCCTGCGTCCAACCTCGTCCTTGGCTCTGTCTGAACGAGTACAGACCGACCAACATCCATTGTATTCGCACCCTCCGACACCAAAATCGGCGCAGGGCTTCCCTCTGCAATAATAGCATCCCTTATAATTCTCATAGGAGTGAGGAAATTAAAAGGTACAACATCCTTTTTCAATTGCAATTCCATCTTCAACACATTTTCCTTAGCCTTTGTCGAAATCGCTACAACCCAAGAATGTGATATCCCAAAACAAAACGGATCATCCTTAATCTCCTTATTTATTTTTTCCACCATTTGCCGCGCATCACCAACCAACCCAATATACGGTTTACGAAGCTCAATCTCATCTTTAGATACATCAACTAATATAAACTTCACATCCTTCGACCACTTGGGTGGTTCCCCAAAATGCAATAACCAATTAAGCCTCGCACCAACAACAAGCGCAACGTCACAACGACCAATCGCTAACGATCGTGCAGCTGTTGCAGCAAGTTCATGTGTATCAGACAACAACCCTTTTCCCATAGGAGTAGGCAAGAACGGGATCCCCGTCTTCTCAACTAAAATTTTCAAAGCATTTTCCGCCCTGGAAAATGCTGCACCTTTCCCAAACACTATCAAAGGTCTTTCCGCATTTCTAAGTAAACCCACAACTTTCTCAACTTCACCACTAATAACTACATTTTCCGCCACTTGTTCAGACTCAAAACTCTCCTTAGCACTAGCTAAAAGAGTCTCGGCATTCGATTCCGATACACTCTGATGCAGAACATCAGAGGGTATATCCAAATAACATCCACCAGGCCTATCCAATACCGCACAATTAACAACATCAAAAACAAACTTAGGTATTTGCGTTGTATCATTTGCTTTAACAGCTAATTTAACAAAGGGTTTTACAGCAGCGAGCTGATCAAGCTCTTGAAAGTCCCCTTTGCCAGCATCCCTCTGATCACAAGACCCAGAGATCATAACCATCGGCCAAGTATTCGCCATAGCATTCGACAACCCCGCGAGACCATGAACACATCCCGGACCTGATACAGTGAGGAGAATCCCAGGGCTACCAGTGAGGTACCCGTAAGCCGACGCCGCATACCCCGCAGATTGCTCGTTGTGGAATGCGATGAATCGGATACCGAGAGATACTGCTCGGTTAGCTAGGGAGGTTACGGGGATTCCGACAACGCCGAACATGTGTTTGACACCGGCAGAGACTAGGGATCGAGCTACGAGGAGGTTGGTGTCAATTAGGGTTTCGGAATTGGAGTCCGTCATTGGAGTTAGTTTAAGTGATGATGGATGAGAGTTGCAGAAGATAAAGAAAAATGTGAGTTTGTTGTGTTTTATTCTATATACTTTTTGATTTTGTTTTACTTAATGATTTTGGCAAAGATGGATGGTGTAGGGGTGATCATGAAGTCATGAACCGAAAAAATCCATAAAACCGAACCGATCGGTTCGGTTCGGTTCGGCCCGTTCCCTTTAAAAAACCGAATCAAACCGAACCGAACCGATAATTATTGAATTACTTAAACTACATTTATGTTTAAACGTAGTAGTAGTAATAGCAAACTTCAAGCCTCTGCTGTCCTCTCTTTTCCCCCTCGCTCTTTGCAATCTTCATTGACAGTCAACTCCATTATTTACTCTGCAATCATCAATCAACCAACTCCACTTTTAATATTTACTGCAATCATTGATTTCTCATCATCGACATGTAAGTTCATCTCTCTCTTTCCTCTCACTTAATTGCACAAAGACTCAATTTGTGAGAAATAAATGTTAGTAATTAGAGTTTGTATTGGTCAGAACTGGTTTGGGTTGATTGAGTTTTTCATTTGGGTTTCTTTTGAAATGGAATTTGGATTGTGTTTTGATTTGTTCTCAGAGATTTTTAGTTCCCAAATAAATTTCTAGTCGATAAATTAAAGTAGAACAGCGTTTATCTGGTTGACTACCAGTGAGATGTGAATTACTCACAAAGTAGGGTTATCTTGCATTTTTCATGTTGTATTGAAATGTTTGGTAAACTCTTGGCTTTAAAACAAACAAAATTCCAAAAGTACTCTTATCTACGTTTCTTATCAGTCGCAACTGAAACCAAATACATTTCCTCTCTGTCTCTTAGAACAATTATGAATCTCCATTTATTAAAAATCAAATAATCCAAATGATAAATTTTAATTAGAAATGGAATTAATTTGGGAGTGGGTTTGATTTGGGTTTCTTTATTGGTGGAATTGATTAATGGGGTTTCACTAGGGGATTTCCCTACCTCCCTAAATCTCACCAAGCTCTCTCTCCCCTGCATTTACTTGTTAAGTTTTTTTGTGCAATTATTTTTGCTATTGTTAATTGTTGTTTGTTATTGTTGTTTACTTTAAGTATTATCTGTAATTGATTAATGGACTAAAGTCCATTGTTGTTCGCTATTGGAATTATTTTGTAGATGGAAGTTGAACAATCACAACCAAGTGGAGAAACAACTCAAGTTGTACCGAATGCCTAAAATTATATTATGGTTGTTCTAACGCCGCTTTAACAAAACAAAAAGGGAGGTAACAAACGTAAAAAATATTTAGTTTGGGATCATTTTACTCCAGTAAAAGGTAATGATCCTCCTCATGCCTTATGCCATTATTGTAGCACAAGCATAAATTATGATCCTAAAACTTGGGACAAGTATTATGAAAAACCATATAGAAAATATTTGTAGAAAGTATCCACTTGGAAAATAAGCTTAAGCTAGTAGTCAATAAACCTTATATTTTAAGAAGAAATGAGATGGACATGAGGTTGTGGGAACTATTTGGAGTGTAGAGGCTTGTCGATTAGCATTGGCTAAAATGGTTATATTGGATGAATTACCTTTTAGGTTTGTGGAAGGCCTAGGTTTTAAATATTTTTATAATATTTCTATTCCAAAGTTTATCATTCCATCTCGCTTTATCATAGCTAGAGATTGTCTTAAGTTGTACACGAGTGAGAAAGAACATTTAAAAGCACTCATTAAAGGTAAAAAAATCAGCCTTACAACGGGCACATAAACATCTAATCAAAACTTGTACTATATGTGTCTTACTGCTCAATGGATTAATAACGAATAGAAAATGGAAAAAATAGATTTTAAATTTTTGTCAAGTTATTAATCATAAGTGGGAGACCATTAGGATTGTGGTTGAGAAATGCTTGATTAATTGGGGGATAGATAACATTTTTTGTGTTACGCTTGATAATGCATGTTTTAATAGTACCGCGGTTGATTACTTGAAGCGAAACACTAAAAGTTAGAATAATACTATAATAACTTATTTCGTATCTCGGACTCAAGCCTCATCCTCAATCTCATCGACATACAGGAATCACTACTAATGACGTAACCAAACTTTCCTCAGTTCGAGACATCACTTTCGACCTCTACACCAACAGTTCGACTTACGCGAAGCACACAATCAGCAATAGAGCCATTGTACAGCAGCAAAGGTCAAAAAGTTACACAACCTGGTCAAAGAATATCTCACACTCACTTTGTAACGCCCATCATTAAGGGACTTTATGATCATCAAACGGTCATATTAGAGGACCTATAAGAAGAACTGAAGAGCTGCAGATGAGGGACAGAACATTCACCATAAAAAAGTTCCTACTATATCATCTTACATTCTCAGAACGATCATTGTAATAAACTAGCAATATCAATAAGATCATCACTTTCTCAAAATCCTCAGGAGAGGTCGTGGTTTTTAACCTATTCAAAGGTTTTCTATGCTAAATCATCTTGTTGCTTACTGTCTATTATTCTTGAACATTCTGAATACATTTAGTGTAAAGGCTAAGTCTGGATCCCGGAACTAGGCCATTACAAATACCATTTTGAATCATGAGTTTTTACATATGAGATGCTTGGTGCATATACTTAATTTAATTGTTTTCGATGGGTTAATAGAATCTAGTGATGCAATTACTTCGATAAGAAATGCTGCAAGATTTGTAAGGTCATCTCCTTTAATTTAACCTCCTTCACACTTGTTGGAACTCAACATATATGATGTTAGAGAGAGCTGGAAAGTTTGAAATGACATTTCAAAGATTAACTGAAAGAGAGTTGGCGTACCGTACCGTACTTATTTTAGAGAAAGGGAAGGGGGAAAGAACATTTTGGGGCGTCCATCTTGTGTAGATTGGGAAGATGCAAGACTTGTAAGGTTTCTTAATTTTTTTTATCATGCAACATTGAAGTTTTATGGATCATTATATGTTACCTCAAATAGGTTTTTCCAAGAACTTGTTACCATACAATCCAAATTGATTTCCAATAAAAAAATTATAGATGTTAACTTATTATTGATGGCAAGACGCAGCAAGAAAAGTTAGATAAGCATTGGGATATGGGAAAAATCAATTTACTATTGTATGTTACGGCTATTCCCGATCCGCGGTACAAACGAAGTACGCAAAATTTTGATTGGGTTCAATATTGGGTTTTAATTCATTGAAGGTGGATGATATGATGTTAAAGGTGAAAGATGCATTGATTCAGTTATATGATTGGCATCTAATGAAACAAGGTGGGGCTCAATCATCCCAATGGCTAAGAAGGGAAGTTCATTATGATGATGACGATGAGGATATAACTTTAGAATATAAAAAATACTTAGAGGAAGGGAGTAGTTTGGAGAATAATTCAGAGGTTGAAAAGTACTTGGGAGAGACGTGCGAACCAGTAAGGGAAGAGCAATTTGATATATTAGATTGGCGGAAGACGAACTCATCAAGTACGTAATCCTTTCTCTTATTGCAAGAGATGTATTGGCTATTCCCGTCTCTTCGGTTGCATCAGAGTCGACTTTTAGCACGAGAGGTCGAATACTTGATTCTTTTCATAGTTCATTGGCTCCTACCACGGTGGAAGCTTTTATTTGTGTGCAAGATTGGCTTCGGCAAACTATGGTTCTAATTGATATTCGTGAGGCATTGACCGAAGTTGAAGAATTTGAAAAACTCGATAAAGGTAATGAAATATTAATTTACTTTGTTTATTTTTAATGTTCTTCTAGTTTGCTGTTAACTATTATACGTCTTTCATTTATAATACTTTTTAGAGTTGCTCGGAAGATCATCTTCACATCCTTCTCTTGTGGGGAATTAAAAAATTACCTTTTCTAAGCATGGTTTCCATGTGTACTTGTTACTTAGGCCCTGTTTGCTTTTCGGTCAAGGGTGAGAAGAGGTGAGATGTTTTGAAAACTTTTCACCCTTGATATGTTTTTATTTATTTATCAAAGTTAGCAAAATCTCCAAAAAAAATGAAAAACTGGAAGTTAGGTAGAAGTTTGGCCTCACTTCTAACCTTAAAACTTCACCCTCCTCGTTTCCCACCCGTGACCAGTTTAAGTGGGAGCATTTTGGGGTTTTCAGCCATAATTTTTTTAAATTTGCCGAATGAAAACCCACCCCCAACTCCTCAAACTTGCCAAATCATAACCCAAAAAAAAACCCAAACAAAGAGCTCGTCTCCCTCTGCACCTCCCTCGTCTTCCTCACAGCGCCTCTCTACCTTCTTTCCGCACCTCTCTCCACCCTTTTTCCCGGCCATTATCACGCCTCTCTCACCCTTTTCTCCACGCCTCAGTCTGCGCTCTCTCCCGCGTATCTCTTCGTCTTTCTTAGCGCCTCCCTCAATGCCTCTCCCGTCTCCCACAATGCCTCTTTTTCGACCATTATCATGTCTCTCTCCCGACCATTATCATGCTTCTCTCCACATCTCTTTTTGCGTCTCTCTCCAGTGCCTCTATGCGTCTCTCCCAGCGCCTTTCTACGACTTTCTCCAACCATTATCAACCTTAACAACACTCGACAAGGTATTTCAATTTCTCTCTCTCTATGTATGTATTATCTATAAAATTGTGATGATTGTTGTTAATGGAAATTGGTTGCATTGAATTAGTTAAATTAAATTTGTTCGGTTTCATTGTTAAATTGGTGTTCAATTATTTGCAATAAATATGGGGTTTATGCATGTTCATTGCCATTATGATTGTAATTGTGATAGTGATTATAATTATGAATGTGAGACTTATTTGTTGTTTTTGTACCTATTTTGGATTGTTAGATGGCACTTTCAACATGCAGGTTCCTTGTGATTGTGTTTGTGATTGTGATTGTAATTATGAATGTGAATGTGATTGTGTTACTTGTTTAAATTGTTAGATGATACCTGCAAATTTTGGAGGCAAACGTCCACAAATTAATTGGACTGATGTTATGGATAAGGTGGCTATCAAAACATATAAGGAGCAAAACCTACAAGGGAATAAAGCTGATAATGGTTGGAAGATTCCAACATATACTACAGTAAAATATGCCCTTTTTGATCAACTTAGTATAACCGTTACCACTGCAAATTGCAGGAGTTGGAATAAAACTTAGAAGAGAAAGCTTGCTAATATGAAGGTTTTGATGGGTTTGAGTAGATTTGGTTGGGATATACTCTTTTGGAAGTCGAGGTAAACCATATAGCAATTTCCTTTCGTTTATTCCTATTATTTTACTAGTTTGATTCCCTTATAGAAGTATTATTTTTTTCTTATATTCCGTTTCAGTCCAAAAAGAAGCTCAAACACCATAAGGGCAAGAAATTCAAGGATTACAAGGTGTTCTTTGAGCTCATGGGCGATGAGGGTGCCAATGGGGATAATATGAGGTATGTTGGGAACTTGATAGATGAGGAGGACATTGACGATGATTTAGACGATATAGGTTTTGACACAGAGTCTGTTCCCCTTACTCAAAAGCATACTGAGTTTGACTATGACCAAAGTGACCAGGATTACCAGCCTACTGCTTCCATTCAGGTTCCTACTAGTACTAGTACTGGTTATGTTCCTGCCACTAGTACTCCCCCTACTGCTGATCCTACTACTGCTCATTTTACTGGTACTACCTCTGCTACTCCTCCCACTAGTAATCATACTTCTACTCAGACTAGGAGGAACACTCCCACTGCTAAGAGGCAGAGGACTAGGCCTACTGCTCATGATCTTGATACATGTATTAATGTGATGACTACTGAGTTGTCTCGTATTACATCAGAGTTAGTCGTTAGGAGAGAGTTTGATTGGACTATGGGGTTAAAAGTTGAGGTTGTTTTATGAGGGATCACAGGGTTTGATATGACTCACCTCTCCACTGCATTGGAGGTGATTACGAAGGAGAAACCTTTTTGTGCTTGGTTCCTCGGCGCAGATGATAAGACTAGGAGGGGCTATTTACGTTCAAGGTTTGGCTATATGACCTTGGTGGTGCATCAGACGGGTAGGTGTTCTTGGTTTTCTACCTCTCTATCTCTAGAGTATCTTTTATCTTTTTATCTCACTTGTTGCGAGACTTATTTGTTGTTGTAGGGGCCTACCCCTCGATCTTACCTAAATCGAGCTGCCTCCAGCTCGAACTACCTCCATGTTAGGCCCACATATCTTCCACATGGCTTCACCAGTCAGCATTGCCACCTACTCCACGAACTGAACAAATAATGTCCCCAAATAATGTCACTGAGTACAAAGCTCCCATTCATGGACTCGATCTTGTTCTTGATCTCGGCATCCCAAAACTTTTAGTTTACACAGATTCGCTACTTATTGTTCACAATTACTTTGAGCAATACAAGAAGAATGACAAGATGATCGAATACGCAGTCCTTGTTGCAGATATGATGAGCAAGTTTGCGCAAGCAACTCTCGATTATCTTCCTTGAGGTGAAAACAGACACGCCGATTCCTTGGCATATCTAGCCTTGGTTTTAGGTACAGAAGCCCGATATCTCCATATCGAAGCGATTTCAACCCCCAACATTAATCACATTTTTGTATGCACGATCAACATTGGGAGTGATAAAGGGGGAAACGAAGATTGGCGAAAGCCTTTCTTAGTTTACCTCGGTATCGACAACAAATGCGAAGGTCCACTATCAGCAGATCTGAAAGAGCACCGACAGCTGATAGACAACTCAAAGCGCTACACAAATCAAAACGGTACTTTATACTGTTTTTTTAGTCATGGGGCCTTACCTCAAATGCCTCTCCAAACAGAAAGCGGACGAGTTGCTCTGCGATCTACATAAAGGGACTTGTGGCTCCTATGCCGTAGGTCGATCACTAGCAAACAAGTAGAAGAGTACTCACGCAAATGTGACGCATATCAACGATATGGACAAATGATCTACGCCCCTGTGCTCAAACTTTATGTAAGCAAGGTGTTTTGGCCATTCAAACGATGAGGTACTCGATCTTGTCGGCGAATTTCCTAATTCTCCAGGTAATCGTCTCCACCTACTCGTAGTTACTGGTTATTTTACAAAAAGGTGTTTTGGTCATCTTTTTTATTTGGGAACACATCATCACTCAGTTTGGGTTCCCCCACCTAATTCGTATCTATAATGAGCCCCAATTTATTAGAAAAAAAGTTGTAGTTTTCTACAATCAACATAACATCATCAAATCACCATCCAATCCCTACTATCCTCAAGGCAATAGCCAAGCCGAAATTACCAACAAAACCATCATGGATGGACTAAAGAAAAGGCTACACTCTAAAAAAAAGGGAATTCGGTTCGGGAACTTCCTCATATCTTATGGGTCGTACCACTCCACGATAGTCGGCAGGCTGTACTCCATTGCTCCTCCTTACCTGCAGCACTGAGGCTATCATTCCCTCCGAATACCATCATCCAGTCAAAGATCACGAGCTAACTGACGAGGAAAATAAGTTTGAATTGGCTTGTAATCTTAATTGGATAGAGGAAACCAGGGAACGCGCCATCGCGAACCTTGGCCGATATCACCATATGCTGGTCAGTTCGTACAACAAACGAATCAGAAGGCGTACCTTCTAAATCGATGATCTCGTCCTTAAAGAAATACCTCAATACCGCAAAGACCCTCATGCTGGGAAACTGATAGACAATTGGGAGGGTCCATTCCTTTTACAGGTTTCCCAGGCCTGGGATCATATTACCGCATGATAGAAGAGGAAATCCACATTTTAAGTCCTTGAAATACTAGGCGACTGAAACGGTACTATTATTAAGTCCCTCAGTACTCCATTTCACTTTCTCTTGCTTTTTTCATTCTAAAAGTGAGATTTTCATCTCCATCCAATGTACATCCTTTTCTATTCAATAAAACTTACAAGTTTTTCTCCCATACTTCTCTCTACTTCGCAGACATCACATAGATTAAAGCATAGATAATACTAGCTTTCAATCGACCTCTATACCAGTTAGATCAAGGATAATACTTGGTTGGGCTGACTCTACTAAATCTTTGCGATTAAAACTAAGGTAATACTTGTTTTACCTCAAAGACTCTACCAGACATAAGATAAAGCAAAGGTAAAACTAGTTTTCATTTACCTTAATATGGCTGCGACATCATACCAGTTCGATCAAGGATAATACTTGGTTAGGCTGACTTTACAAAATCTCTGCGATTAAAACTAATGTAACACTTGTTTTACATCAAAGACTCTAACAGGCATAAGATAAAGCAAAGGTAATACTAGCTTTTATCTCTCAACTTGTTTGCAACAACTACTTTTTATTTCAGGTCACATATACAACCTCTACATTGGATCCCTTTTTGCTTTTGGAATGTCAGCTATGCTTTCCCCAGAAATAGGAGGTTAGTCAGCCATAAATTCTTAAGCTCCTACTGTAACAGAAGGTCGATCAGCCATAAACTCTTGAGCTTGAGCAATCATAATAATCTTACCATGCTCTATCAATTCTGTAGGTCAAGGGCCTAGATCCATTTCCATAGACTGCATACAATTTCCTCGATCTACATCAGCTCTGCAAATATATCCCCTGTTTGACAAACTATTAAACAAGGTATCTCTTTCTGACTTAATCCTCTTTACCTCCTCTACAAAATAGGCAATAACTGCCCTCATCAATTATGAGTGAGAGTCCTCGGTTACAACTGACCTAGAGAAATTCACTCTAGCCTTTTGATGGCATTCTTCTGACCTCACACATACCGTTCTTTTAGCCATATCATTTCTCTATCTACCCAATCTGTGAAAGCAATGCTATCCTCTGATTTTTTGTCGGCTTTTGCTGATTCAGCTTGATTAATTACTTCAAAATCGGCCACCTGAGCACGAAGTACCTTAATCTCCCTGTTCAATTCCTCCACATCTGATAGTCTTCTCTAACCTTTTTTCCCTAGAAAGAGTAGCATCCAACTTCCATTGGCACTCCCTTAACTTCTCATTTCCTTTGTGTACATGACCTTGAATTCAAGCCACATCTCCCTCTAGCTCTCCTATTCGACCTGATAGGCTAACAACATCTCCTTACACAAGGGAAACCTTGGCATCATTTTTATTCTTCCTCGAGTGCTCTTCGGCCTCGGCGTGTCTAACACGTGAATTAGTCTGCGCCAATTTGGTCTTCAACTGCGCCACTCTTTTGTTTAACTCATCATACTTACGCTACACCGTCCGAAATTTAAAATCTTTTATAGGTAAAGCAGTCAGTTGATCAACTGCAACTTCAAACGTAGATAGATCGTCTCGAGCTCTCTTCAACTCATTATCTTTATCAACCAATTTCTTCTTCAATCGCTTTAGCTCGCTCCTGCTATTCACTAGATCAACTCGAGTTTGCTCCTGATTATTATTTGTCTTGATCAAATCATTTGTTAGACCAGCCATTGACCGATTTAAACCTTCCTCTAATCTTTCTAGTGCCTGTATACGGTAATGGGCCATGTCAGCCTCCCTACTCTTTACCATCAATGCGTCATTTTGGCTTTTGAGTTTTGCTGCATGTTCTTATAACTCAGCAAGCTCTTTTTGCCATTTCTTAATTTCGGCATCCTTCTCCTTGATCTTCCGAGTTAGGTTGACGACAGTTTGTGCTGCCTTAACAAATTTGAAGTATAATTTTACATGTTGATCTCCTCTATCTTTATTAGCTTCCCTTATCCTATTAAACTCCTCCGCAAATTCTTGGTTACATTGGTGAGCATCTTCCTCGCGCAAGCGAGCTGACTCCAATTCGACCTACACATTACAAATACATTATATCAAGTTCGATTCAGAATACTCAGTCACCACATATGACTCATTTCTAACAAGATATCTATTTTTTGACATCTATCGTATAAGACTACTTCTAAACTTAGGGTCGAAGTACATTCTCAGACGGATGCTCCATACTAATGAGGCATACAAATCAAATATTTTTTTAAAGTTATTAATACTTTGGTATTTCCTATGTACCATTTCAGTGCCATTGACACTAAGCCGATAACAATTTTTTGGTCCCTCTCTATACTCGACTTATTACTTTATAGCTCTATACTAATGAAGCATACAAATCAAATATTTCTTGCTCTGTTCTAACCTATAGCTTCGCTTGCAAAGATAATAGGGACGCTGAGGCGTCTCTCTCTTTAGCAAGCTCTGCCTCTAAATCTTTTATTCTGAGGCATATGTCTTTAAGTTCCTACAACAAGATTTACAAAAGTGACTTTGCCTACAGAATTCAGCAAAAAAAAAATCCAATCAGTTTACAAATATTCCCAAATATTCATACAATCACAAAACTATCACACTACTCTACCTTCTCATTTACCCCTTCTGGATGCTCGTTGTCATCCCATTGGTTGTCTCTCACCGTCTGAGGAGACACGCCATCCAACCCGTCAATAATGCCAATAACAACATCTTCAATCTCTTCATCTCCTTCCTCCTCCATATAGGTGTCTGCCCTAATGGCATCCACCTCATCCTCAGAATATCCTTTTGACATAAGGTGGCGCCTGAGTCTGTCACACTCAACAACCACCTCCTCCAAATTCACTATTGCTTCCGCATGTAGATTGCTTATCTCCACCACTTGCGAAGCCTTCAGATCCTCCACCCATTTTCCCTCCTTGAGCAGATCAATTTTCAATTGAGCTATGTTCCTTTCGAGCTCAACCTTCTTCCTCTTCAGCTCAGCTCTCTCCTCCTCTACCCCGAGGCATATTCCCTTCATCAGACGAGCAGCCTATAAAAATAAGCAAATCGACCTAATTGATTAGCTCAAATCATAATACAAAATTCGTCATAATACATATTCGAGCATATGAACCTACCATTTTGCTCATCTCCTCCTCCCCGTGGTGAGTTGCCAACCAAGATTTTTCCTCTACCTCTTTTAAATTATCCTCCAGACCAGGTCGGTCCTCAACGACCTTCATCCCCGACCTCTCAGAAGGTTCAACCCTTCTTTTTTTCACGGCTCACCACTTACCGTGGTTCCAGAGGTCGAAGGGCGCTTCAACATCTGCTTCTTGGGAAACGTTCGAGCTAATTTGCTCGACGTAGTAGACTTAGGTAACCTTGTGCAGTCCACTCTAAGAGGCTTAGATGAGTTGACTCGCCATTCCTCATTAGTTCCCTTCTTCTTACTACCGTCAGTGCTCGTCATTAGTATCGTCAACTAAGATTTTTGAACTTTTTCAACTTGGCTGTTGACACACTTCTTCCTACTAATGCCAAAATCCTCTAATACAGCCTCGAGCTCTGTCTCTTCCTGAGCAATTATATCCAACAACGACTCTTTCCTAGCCACCTAAAAATTTGGGAGCTGTCATTCACACAACATTATCATCTACAAAACATCATATAATTTCAACTATCAATTTCATACATTATATATTGTTATATATACTTTATTTTATAGTTCTAAACAGAAGTTCCATGGGTTCTTCATCATCTCCCTGAAGGCAATCACCCTTCACCTATATCACATTGTCATTCCATGGTCGACCTGCTGAGTTCAGATCGAAGAAGCGAGGCCGAGTCGAGCTCACACAGAAATACACCCCTCCACTTGCTGAATAGTTTTTTACCCCATAAAACTACAAA
Source organism: Kingdonia uniflora (assembly GCA_014058105.1). NCBI lineage: Eukaryota > Viridiplantae > Streptophyta > Magnoliopsida > Ranunculales > Circaeasteraceae > Kingdonia > Kingdonia uniflora. Next base: position 2,763,423 of record JACGCM010001226.1, read on the forward strand.
ACATCCTCAGAGGATATCCTCCTCTTTCTCCCATCTCCTTTCCACTATAAATTCAGAGATTCACAAACACTTATCACCTCCCACATATTCCCGTTCATCTGAACAAGACTTGCCCCGATAAGGTTTATAATCCCTTTCGTTAGATTTCTAAGGGGTAAACTCAACCTGTACTCCAACTGAGATATGTAACATAAAAAGCCCTCTGAAAGTTTACTCTGAACATTCCCATCAAAATACTCCAGAGAGATCGATTCGTCTATACCCCTATCCTTTTTCTCCTTTGCCAAATCGGCCAGCAAATAAAAATATTTCTCCCCCGTCGCTACAGTGCAACCCCTAACTTGCCTATCGGCGTATTCTATACTGTTACCCTATCTACGTCCTATCGAGCCTTAACTTTACAAAACTCTTTGAATACATCAGAGCGAGGAGGATACGATACCAATCTTTCAGGGAATTCTAGAAATTGATAAACACATATTTTTTCCTTCCTTTCAGACATTTCAATCTCAAAATCAACCGACCGGCCAGAGGCCGATGCCTCACTTTTAGAGGAAATCACCATACCAACTATAGAAAATGATTTATTCCTACACAAAACGCTCCTCACGATCGACCTACGAACAGGTCCAGGTATCTATCATTATCTTTTACATATAGGTCCAACACATGCAAAGATCTTTCGTATATCATATATCAAGCAGGTTTTTATAGATTACTATAAATAGTAATTTGTTACATTACCAAGAAACAAAATATGATCTTCAAACATACATATATGCATCACAAATCTTCTACTAACCTTCTATGTCCGAATACGAATCCGCAGCAGCATCAAAACCTTCCCTCGCCACGCTGCTGTACAACCACCTTCGTGACTCATTTTTAGGTACTCTTTCACGCTTTGACTGATGATCACTATCAATTAAATCTCTACCAGTTTTGGTGCTATTTTTACTTTTCTTCTTCCTTCTTCTCTCACTGCTCTTTAAGCTTTTAGAAGTTGAGAAACGTTTGATTGACAAAGATGAAGCAGTATTTGTATTTTCTCTCACTAACTGCGAGCCTCGTACGAGCCATCCTTTGTTTTGGAACTAAGGTATCCCCTCCACTATCTATGTCAAACGTCTTGCACCTTTTCGGTAAAAATGCTTTCCCATCATTTCCCTTTACCTTATATTTTAATATATTTTTATCTCTTTTTTCCAAATCTCCCTCTGACCTCACCACACTCATAATGACTCACGATTACACGTAATCATGTTTTCACAACTTTCACACAAGGGAAAAAATCAGAAGCTCCCTACTTTTTCTATACTTGCCTTTTCTACTTGTAGCAACAATGACGTCATTTTCGAAGCTCACATAACAAAATTTCAAATATTTTCAAATTTGTTTTTCATAACAGTCACAAACAACATTTATAAAAATAGAAGATCAATTCAACAACAATTTCTTTCAAATTATTCAAAATCATGCAGTTACATACATTCTGTCACCCCTATTTACATTCGCTTCATCACCTCACATATAATTACATCTAAAGCAACCTTGATGACATAGGGAACCACATCCGATCAAATTTTCTCTAGCAATCCTCACATCTTCCAATTTGATCTTCTTTATAGCAAACAATCTCACAAAATATTTTTGAGCTGCAGGATCCACAATAATATCTCGAAACATCTCTTCATAAAAATGACGTTCAAACTCACGTTCCCTCCCAATCCCATCTAAACCTTCCAGTTGAACCTCCCTTACTGGGAGCTCAGCATCGTAATCTAACACTTCGAAAATTCACTCCCGTACTTCAACGATCTTTATCACCAACCGTAAAAGAAGCCCCAATATCTTAAGTGAAATTATTTGAACATATCTCTTTCTATCGAACTCAGTCATTCAATACTATTCCAGATCGAGCTTATTCTTTCCAAGTCTAATATTCTAGAACAACCTCTGCAAGATCAATTCTTTATTCCGAACCTTTTATAATTTCTTTTTCCCCTACATTTCCAATACACAGATCGAATAATATCTTTCACTTAACATGTATTTTCATAGATAAATTTCTAACAGCTCGATTATTTCAAATATTTTTACTTTCTGCCCTCATACATTTCATTTCATACAATATTTGAAAGTCTTTGAATCATGCAGCTTGATTTTTAGAGTTATTATATTCTATATCAGCACAGAGTTTGGATAACGAATTTTATTCATCTCGAAACAAATTACAAGTGCTTTTATAGATAGCAAGTCTTTCAAGTACTCACATTAGGTGCTTATATAGATAACAAGTCTTTTAAGACATCACAAGGTACTTTAACGTTACATATTTTTCAAGTACTTTTATAGCTAACAAGTCTTTCAGGCATTCCGAAGTGTCAAATCCTTTAGTTCGTTCTACTTCAGTGATCTTTCACCTTGATGCAAAGTAGACATTGGAAACAACGAGTATCCTCCTTCCTATGAGTTTGGTTCAAGTCTAGACGAATTTCAAGTGGAAACTATAGAAGCAGGAGACTTAGTGCTTGAACCAAATCTTCAAACTGAAGGTCTTCTTAGCGCAGAGTGGCGATAGAAGTGTAGAAGCAGACTTCCATTCTCTGTCTTCCTCCTCTACTACCACCACCTCCTCTCTTATAACCACTACCCCTCATAGTTAGTAGAGATAAAGAGGGCCCGACCTTTGAATCTATTCGAGCGTAAGACTTCAACACAACTGCCTCGCAGTCACGCCTGTCCTTACATCTGCTTCCCCAATCTTATCTTCCACAAAATGTAGAGACAATTTCAACGTTGCTCGCCTGTCAAGACAACGTGATGAAACCTCCATTTACAGTAAAAAATTTCCTCAGCTTCAGCCGCTTCATTTTCTGACATTCTTTGATACGTCGGAGGAATAGGAACAGGAGTCAGATTCTCCAAGGACTGATCTCCAAAATAGTTCAAATTCAACCTCTGTATTTCAGAAGCAATTCTCTCTTTAAGAGCCATCCTACGGGTCTTCACCATCTTCAACAATTTTAGATGACAAATCAGTAAAACAAACATACTTGGCCACCATCCTCGGTATAAGTACTATTTATATATTCTTACATTTATTATGCATGTACGTTTTCCTAAGTGTCATCACTTAATGCGAACATAACTCTTTAACCCTAGCCGTCACATACATCAATATTCCCATCAACATTTAATGCACTTACTTCCCCCCTGACACGCGCATTTTTCATGAAGTCAAATACCATCATTACTTCCTTCCTCATTCAAATTTCTAACCCGTATACCCAAAAATTCTTTCTCAACCCAAGCGACTCGTGACTTCAGTTACGGGGGGTGATTGTAGGGGCCTACCCTCCGATCTTACCTAAATCGAGTTGTCTCCAGCTTGAACTACCTCCATGTTAGGCCCATGCATCCTCCACATGGCTTCTCCAGTCAGTGTTGCCACCTACTCCACAAATTGATAAAAATATGGGTCGAACTCAAAATAAAAAGCCTGAATAAGTTAAAATACATGTCTCTCACGAACTCAGCAGTTATCCAATCGACCACCACTAACCACATTGTTCGGAGAATGTGCTCCAGTAAGATGAAGAACTATAGAAAAGGCCTATATAAAGAAAAAGTTCCAGAAGAGGTAAAAACTAGAAAATCACACAAGAAATCACCAGGAAAACTATATTTTCTAGATTCTCAAAACTTCAAACTTCTTATTCATAAGATCAAGCATTTCTAAGTTTAAAGATCACTTGTAATAAGATATCAGTCTCAAGAAATAAATGTCACTATTACAAAAATCCTCAACCTGAGGTCGTGGTATTGTTACCTATTTATAGGTTTTTGACGCTAAACACCTGTGTCATTTCTAGCTTTTTATTAGATTTTATCATAGGTACATTGGTGTAAGAGCTAATTCTAGGCCACTTCGAGCTTACAGAATTAGGCCATTACAGTTGCTTTGGTACCTATTTTGGAATAATCTAGATACTCTTTATTGGTACCCATCTTTTGTATATTATTTGGCATTTTGTAGTATTGGCTGGTTAATATTTAGAGAGTAAAATGTGGTTTATACATATGTTTTTGATATTTTTGTGGAGAAACTTCTAATTTGTGGTCAAATTAGATGGTTCAGCCAAACAGACTAGTGAGATGTCAAAGTTAGAAGTCAGGATTTTAAGTAGAACTTCTAACCTTCAGCCAAACACACACATTTTTTTTTAATCTTCTAACCTCAAAGTTTCTAACCATAACCTTCTATGCTCTTCTCACCTATTCTTACCTTTTCTTACCAAATAAAAAAACAAACATGGCCTTATTTATCCTGGACGATTTGGATAATAGTTTTAACCTTTTAATGTGTTTATCATTGGTTTTTGTTTGGGCAGTTGTAGTTTTGATGCTCCTTTGTGGTGAGGTAGTTGTGATGATACTTAGATGCCAATTGTAGAAGATCTAGGTATGGTTTCAACTCTTTTGTGTTACTAAATTTAGGTTAATTTAGGTTATTTAAGTACTACAAGCTGTCATGTCTCATGGTGCCTTATCCAGTCCGATGATATCTTTGTCACTTTTTCCTATCATCAAAAAGCTTGATGTCTAATTAGAGAGATAAATACCTTTACCAGTCATAGATTTCTTCACAGATTTTCTTATACATGAGATCCTAGATTATGACTTATGTTATAGAATATTACACACACGACATGAGTTATGGAATCAAATAGTGAATCCGACCATAACTCATGGAATAAGTAGTAAGCTGAAACAAGAAAAAGAAAAAATGATTTAGCCATAACTCAGACAAGTTTATGAAGTCTTGGTTCAAAGGTTTCCCTAGTTTAGAACATATTTCTAGCTTAAGGGATTTAAAGTGTTATAGCTAAGGCAAATAGTGGATGAAGGAAGTTTGGTGATAGATAGCTTATAAATCCATTTTCTGCTTAACTTCTCATAACCTAGAAAGGAATGTTGTTGTAAGGTACCTATACTCATGGAACAAGGATATATAGAACCCTTAATGTCACAACCCTAAAATCTAATTATCAGTACTTAAACCGATTACTGAGACTCGAGGTTGCTCAGGTTGGGAATCCAAAAATTTAACCCACGAACGATCGAGCTGTAGACAAATTCTGGCTCGATCATTCACTTAGCAAAATCATCAGAGCAAAAATAAGAATGAACAACAATAGCGGAAGCAAAATACATATATATATCAACTGGATATATACAAAGTCCTGAATAATATACAGAGTCAAAAGCTAAGATCATATACAGGGATGTCTAAAACTATGGAGATCTGCAACAACCCTAAAATCAGCTCCAAACCAGCTGGAATCCTCGGCAGAAAATAGCTACTCAACCTCTAAAATGTTAACAAATAGCGAGGGTGAGCAAAACCACAGCTCACCGAAACCCAACAAAGCTAAATAACCAACTAAGTGATCCAGTGCCGAAGAAGAGTGAGGAGTGAATAATAAAGGGAAAATCTTTAATGTAAAGTAACCAAAAATAACAACTACTACTACAGTTTAATTACGCTACAGTTACTCTACACGATCACTAACAAGATCTATAATGCTTCCAAGAGAAGAAGTGAGTGATTTAGAATAAGAACAGAAGAATGGATGATAGGATTTAGAGTAAGAACAAAAGAATAGATGATAGGATTTGGAATAAGAGTTAGGAGGAACAGAGAGTATGCAGAATATGATATGATGCAATGCTATGATGATATGATGGTGGTAAATTTGGAATAATCCCATACTTATTCCAAATTCTACAAGATGTGTTGTTATGAGACATGCATTTCAACCTCGCCTGAGAAGTTTGGGCACCAGGAACTAGCATCCAACCATGTATCTCCTTGTTGGATGAGACTGGGCACCAGGAGAACTATTCCAACCATGACTTTGCACGCAGGAGAAGACTGGGCACCAGGAAATAGTATCCAACCATGTCTCTCTTCGTAGGACGAGACTGGGCACCAGGAAAACTAATCCAACCATATCTTCACCTTGCTGGACAAGACTGGGCACCAGGAAATAGTATCCAACCATGTCTCTCTTCGTAGGACGAGACTGAGCACCAGGAAGACTAATCCAACCATATCTTGTCTCTATATCTGAGACCCGATCATACTAAGTTTTAGGTGAATTAAATACTATCCAAGGGGTAAGCGAATTCACAGACAAGCAGTGACTAATTACCCCATCACAGTGCTATGCCATAATTGCGCTAAACGACGAAGGAGGGTCCAATCTGACATGTCTAGCCACAAGATGTTCTAACGATACTAGAAGCCCATAACTTTTATCAAACCAATACTAAGAGCAGCTAACTAAATTAACAGGCAATAAACTACAAGTATGCTAAGAACGGCTAACTAGTTTATAGTTAAAATTATCAACATAAGCAATTAGTATGGAAACTTAGCAAAGATGGGAAACTCGCCTGTTATAATGCTCGATTTCTGATGATGCCAAAATCGGAGTTCCAGGCCCTTGGAATCGCAAAACGGCATGGGAATGACCTAACAACACCTAAAACCCCAATTGAAGCTCAATAATCACAAATCCTATAAGCCCTAAATCATACTCCAACATCAGTAATCGAAACGAATCTAACGGAAGAGAGAGAGGAATTACTTACTGAGTAATGGGGTGAAGATCGCGGCGAGGAGATGCGACGAATTTAGCGTGAGAGGAGAGGATCGGATCTGCAGAGAGAGGAGTGAAATGAATTTGGGGGTTAAGTATTGCTTATATAGGGGAAGGCTAATGTGTATCACGAGGAAGAGCCAACGCTCGAAAAAAATAGCTCAAAACAGCCAAAAATAGTTTAAAAAAAATAGTCCAGAAAATGGACAGAAAAGACGTCGAAAGGACGAAATGGATGGGTTTAGTCCTAAGCCTTAACAGAACTGATAGGGGCTGCCGACAACACCCACATGCACACAATAACATAACCAACCCATCTAGAAGAGCCAACGCTCGAAAAAAAATAGTTCAAAACTTTTCTGAACAAAAGTTTAGAAATAAAGACGCCGAAAGGACAAAATGGATGGGTTAAGGTCCTAAGCTTTAACGGAACTAATAGGGGCTATCGGCAACACCCACATGCACACAATAACATAACCAACCCATCTAGGGGTTGCCCACAATAATAAAATAGCCTACTCCGCCCTAAAACCATCGGAACGCCTAAGTTGCCGAAAAGGAATCTTTTTACCTAAAAATTCTAGAACCTGGCGACAAAGACAACGGGCTTCCAGAATCACCCCAAACCACACACACTCTATTACAACATCATACCCTACCCGTCTAGGGGTCGCCAAGGTCATGATACGGCCTCCTCCCGCCGAAACCGCCACTATAAGGGAATCTAATACCCAAAACTAAAAATATAGTACACCAATGTATGCATAACGGTTAGAATAAGCGTGGAATGAGTAACGTGAATGATTATATGCAGACGCTAAAGAGTTGTAATATGCAGAATGATCAGGAATTTGAAATATGTGAAATGGGAATAGTAAAAGAAATTAAGAATTTTCAGGGTCACTACACTTAAGCTCTTGAAATGTTTACTTTTTTATGTTTGGGGTAATTTTTGGTATTGATATAAACTATATGTTGAGCCTTATCTAACATCGTCCCTGAAATCCCTACAGGCTGGAGAGTTATACAGTTAATTGTAACTCCTACCTTCTAATTTATAAAAGAAAAAAAAATGGGGAACAGAGCTGATAAACTGTATAGATAAATCTGATTGTACATCTATCCCTAATTTATAAACATATAGTCTTGAATATTACATAATGTATAACATTTAATTTCAATGTCATTGTTAAAAGATGGATAATATAATGCCTTAATGTCTAAGGGGTTTTATAATGGGTAGGTATGGTACCATCATTTCCATGATAATTGCTATGGTATTTTTCCATTTAGTTGTTTTTGGATTTCTCAAGATTGTGCTCCAATTAACATGTCTTCACATTTATAATTGATAAAAATCTTCCTCACGATGTTTTCACAAATTTATAGTATTGTTTAACTGCTCTAATAAAGCTATGTTTATTCTTATTTCATGTTTTCTTTACAGTTCCTTCTTTGATGTATGTTTTCTTAACAGTTCCTTCTTTGATGTATGTTTTCTTATTCTTGTTAATTGCTTTAATAATGCTATGTGTTTTATATGTTTGGCTAGGTGGGTATAAGAGAACATGTAGTTCAGAATTCATGTTGGAATATTGTTTTGGGAGTTGAGGAGAGTTGTGGGGCTTGTTTTGTGTATTATGTAATAGTTCATAATTCATGTTGGAATATTGCTTTGGGAGCTTTGGGAGTTGAGGAGAGCTATAGAGCTTTGTTTTATGTATTTTTTTGTAATAGTTGAGAATTTACGTTGGAATAATTCTTTGTTCTGTAAACTTCAAAGTGTAACATAATTTGGAGCTGAGAAGCTTGAGGAGCAGGGGATGTTTATTGTGTTTTCTGTAATAGTTTAGAATTCATGTTGCTCTAATGTTTTGTATTCTATGACTTCAATGTGTTTTCTGTTATGATTTATGCTTCTTATAGAGTTTACTAGTACAATCCCGATCCAAAATCTGTTTCTTAGAGATGAAAGGGCTTTAATATTTAATGTTTGTAATTAATGGGCTTTAATGTTTGGTGTAAGGGCTTTAATGCTTAAGGTAAGGGCTTTAAGGTTTGTACAAATTTTTTGATAAAACCGGACCGAAACCTAAATCGATCTGGGTATAAAATTTTGTACAAACTAAACCGATCCAAAATCAAAGGCTAGATCCGATCCAAAATTAGTTTGATTTCGGTTTTAGCCTTTGATTTTCGGTTCCGTTCGGGTCGGGTTTTAAACCCAAATCGGTTCGGGTTCAGATTTTAAAAACTGATTAAGGTTGATTTAGGCTCAGTTCAGGCCCAAAATCGACCCGAATTCACCCCTTGATGGTGGTAACAACTATTTTTTTTATCAGAGCCAAATGCCTACATCAATATTTGTTGGTCGTTGGAGCTTGAGCTAGAGAAAAGGAGTGACCAAACACCTGGCACATTTCAAATGAGCTAATAAGGCATAGCCTTTGAAGTTAACAATTGCCATTATCTAAACTCATCAGCAACCCACCATTAAAACCTTTATACAAATGCATCAACAAAAGCCTGTAAAACAATACATTATTATCAAAATTGTTATAGTCCACTGTTTATAGGTAGGTCCCCACATGGAGTAGTTGGGTCACCACTGAGATATATTCCCCTAGGGTTTGGTTGAGTGAGAGAGAGACCTAGGAGACTCTACTATAAATATGATCGGGATAATAACCACCCCCATAAAAGGTAATGCCAACCCCCGAGTGAGGCCACCCTTCCCCCCCGCCTAAAATGCTTTATGGTAAATACCACCCCCTTCAATTCCTCGAAATTCGTAAAGAAAAAAGATTTAAAATGGAAGAAAAAAGAAACCGCAAAAATTACTGCGTACCCCCTCTTTTATTCCAGTGAATTCATTGGGTAGTTATTTCTCTCTAACTAATTCACAAAAGTCCAAGTGATCCATGAATACCAATTTATCTTTCATATCCCTCTCACTAATTTATGAATTCCCTCCGTGCAAACCGTAAATTTTGTTACCGTCATCAACTTTTGGTCTCTCTCACGCTCTTTTTGTATATGGAAGTCGTTGCTCTTTGTGTGTTAGGCCACAATTTAAAGGTAATTACCTGCATCCATTGAACACTTAAAGCTATCTCTTTTGATCATCATTCCTAAAGCCTCTGTTTCTAGTTATTGACCGTAAGTTTGTTTATGGCACTTTATTTTGATAGTTAAGGTAAGTTTATGCCTTAATAAGAATACATAGTTTAAACTATATCAACCGCAAGTCTGTTATGATGGTAATTTGTTCACAGTTGCGATTAAATATAAGGACGTATGTATTTAGTGATAGTAAGTTTTCCCATCATATGTATTTTCTTACAGTTAAAATTCCAATCGTAAGTATATAATTGTTTTAGATATTTTGGTCGTAAGCCTTAGTTTGGTCATTTCGTGGGTTAAATAAATTTAAAATTCACATTGCCGAAAATAGTGAAGAAGGTGGCAGAAAAAGTAGTTTATCAAACTTGGCCCAGTGGTGGTTGTACCTCTCCACCTAAAGAGAGGTCGTGGGTTTGAAACCTCATGGGATTGGATACTCGGGGTTACGGATCCCTATAAAAAATCGGCTTGTCTTCCAAAAAAAAGAAAAAGGATGAGGTAGAAGGAGTGGTGAATTTAAGGAAGTTGGAGACATGATAAGTTGAAATAGTTGTTTAAAAAAAAGAATTGACTGAGAAAGAACAGACAGAATTGGCGAAGGCATTGAGTTGCAGAAAATAAGAGATGCAGGTTATGTTTCCGTGAGGTTAGAAAATCAGAACCCAAACATAGCCCAAATGAGCAATTGGCTATTATTGTATATCATGAGCTTCAACTGCCACTGTACCCAAAATTAGAAGAAGGGGCAGGGGAAAAATAAAATAAAATACTATTGACCAAGTAGAACCCAATCCTAAGGTATAGGTGCCAGTGGGAATAGAAGAAAGCAACATGCAGTCTGAAAATATAGATAATGCTGAAGTAACATCAGCGAGTAAGGCAACAACAAAGGAAAGAGAAGGTAATACAAATTTCATGTCCCCAAAAGAAAGTTCTTTGAATGAAGAACTAGTGCAGCCTGATCTTTCTCGCTTGTTAGAAGAGGAAAGTGTAGTGGTGTATTTCTTGGAAGGAGAATCTTTGCTAATACTTATTCGTAAAGAGAATGCAATAAAAACTTAATAGACAAGATTTTACTTAGAAAACTCAGTAAAAGCTGAGTAAAACCACGACCTCGAGGAGGATTTTGATGCAAAATCTAGAATATTGGTAGTTATTATAAATTTTGGAGTGACAGTAGGGTTAAGAAGTAACAATGGTAAAGTTATGGATAACCGATCCTCAATAATCTATTCTCTGTTTGTATTTATAGTAGATACATGCAGTTTACAAAAAAAAGGAATAGTTTCCTATTTCGGGGGAAGTGGGCAAACTTCACGGATCTCTAATAGCTCTTTTCTTGACCAGGCATAACGACTACTTTTAGTAGGTTGAGTGCTAAAGATATCTTCTCGAATACTAGCTGTCTTCGATCATATATGGTTTTTTTCGACTACTCCCTATTTGGCTTACGTTTGTTAAATCTGGAGAATATGCTACTGCAATCACCCCATTCTCGATATAAGTACTTGTGGTTGTGTCGAGAAGAAATTAGGAGCTGAAGAGGTTGCAAATTTTTTTCACGAGTCGTTATTATCATTTTCGAGGTTAAAGTGAACTGTATCTGGTTGGATCATTCCCGAGGAGTAATTATTGCGGTACAATAAACCTGGCAGACTGAAGTTGGGTATAAATCAGTAGTTTTAAGGAGGGTGTGATGGTGGTGGTGGTCTAGGAGGATGCCGCCCCATGTGTGGTCTAGCGTGTTTTCTGAGGCTGAAGATGGTGATCAATCTGAGGTAAAGCTCTGTCCCCAACTAGTTTTTTATAATCCGTCAGTTGATCGTGTTAAGGCATGGAGGGTGGAGAGAGGTAGAGTCAGAGAAGATGTGTTTCTATTGGAACCAATTGTGTCATCATGCGATGTTGGAGGTAATGGAGTACATAAGTTTGGGGGAGAAGGGATAACTGTTCGTATTGAAGACAAGGTTATGAAGCTTGGATGGGCGTCCAGGGATCTTGCCGAATGTAGGAGGTTTCTTACAATTTTTTACTGCCTTTTATCTGTGGAAGCATCTCTTAGAAGTTTAGTGACTTGAGATTCATTAAGCTTCTTAGGACTGTTGCTCCTAGTGCATGAAATAATGTTAGATTCTGGTGAAAAGAAAGCACAAAGTAATTAGCTCTGTAAGTCGAATGATAAAATAGTAGTGTAGTTTGATGTAATGTAATCGGCGGATATAGTGATCGAATGTAATATGTAACAATTTGTTTATCAAATACAGATTTTTGTTTCCAATTTTGCCCTTTTTGTTTATGTTGTTGTCAACTATATATGTATATATGTTTTTATCGTTGAAGGAAACTGTGAGTAAAGTGAGTGTTGGAATGTATATCCAACTCGAAGTATAGCTTGTCGAGTGGGCCCAGGAATGGATTTCGAGGTTAATTGAGGTGACTGTTGAAAATTTATAGTTCCTAGGTGAATTAAAAGTTTGCTGGTTGACTTTGACTGTGCAGTGGTATAAATATCCCCTGTGCGCGTAATGAGGTATACAGTCGTGTGCAAGGTACTATACGAAAAGTATATCAGACTCTTGCGGATAGTTGATATTCACTTGGAGGATCCTGTGGAACCTGATTATGATATGATGGGCGAGGCAGAGGACAAAGATGCTGAGGAGGGGTAACCATTGAGCTCTTGGCCTAGTGGTAGTTGTACCTCTCCACCTAGAGAGAGGTCGTAGGTTCAAAACCTCATGGGGCTGGAAACTCAGGGTTACAAATCCTTATAAAAAACTGGTTTGCCTTCATAAAAAAGAAGAAAAAAAGATGTTGAGGAGGAATTTATGTTTCGTTGCCAATTACAATATTAGACTCCTTCTGAGCGTGTGGTTTTCCTGTGGACTCGTGCGAAGAAGTTGGTGAAGAGAGAAGATGATACTGCAGGTAGGGGTTTGTAAGTTAAATTGTTGAAAATTTAATGTAAAGGTCGTTTGGTCGATGAAATGAAATGAAGATTTAAAATTTATGTGACTATGTAGTTGTCGATGTTGCATTGTGGAATATTGGCTATTGTCGAATGAATTTTGAGTTGGTAAATGTTGGAATATCAGACTGATTAGTAATAATCGAATGCGAATAAAAAAATTTGTGTTGTTGTTGAATGTGTTCCCGAAATATAGGGTTTGCATATTAAATAACAATGGGGTGGGGGGTGGGGGAAAGAGATGAGGGTATGCAATTATGTCAAGGTGTTTTCGTTTGGTTGAAAGTTGGGAGTATAAAGAAAATGATGTGCAGTATCTTTGCAAAAAAAAATTGGGTGTGTAATGCTAAGTATGAATGTTGCAGGAAAAATTCTTTGAGATATGCACTACGTGAAAATTGTATATTAACGACATTTATGCGCAACCATTAACAACTGATATATCTGTTGTAAAATTGGTCAAATTCTCGACAGATATATCTGATGTAAATTAAAAAATATGTCGTTTTGGATCAAATATGTCGTTCTATTTCTTGACAGTTTTATATGTCGCGTTTTAACATGTTTGCGACACATAGAACTGTCGTTTTCTTAACAACCATTTTAAAACACAAAAACTATTTAGATTAAGAAACACTCTACCCCCTGCACTTCCCCTCTCCATATCTTCCTCCACAATGAGAAAATTCCCCCTCCTCTGCTCATAAATTTGGGGAAACCATACAAACTTCTACTTGGGGTGGATTGATGAAACTGGTTACTCTCTCTCTCCCTTTCTTAATTCACAAACTATGGATACTTATCATGGTGCAATGGGTACATCAGATATTTCTTCCTTGGTTAGTCCCTCGTTCAATGGCTTTAGATTAAAGAGTTTTTGTTCAATTGCTTCGTCGATGACTAATTATACCTTTGAATTTCTGATTTTGCTATTATTCCTCTTTGTAATCCCTAATTGTTTTGTTATTTGATCGAGTAGGATTAGGAAACCATGGATAGAGCTAAAAGTAGATCCATGTTGCATATTGCTAACCATAGTCGCATTCGCATTACAACACGCATTGACTACTTTGAAAGGGATACAAATACACAAAATATTGAGGTTCCCAAAATCCAACTAAAAACAAACTAAATGGAAGGACTCTTGAGTAAACTAAAATTAATCTAGGAACACATATGTTTAATTCTAAATAAAATAGATTACGTCTTCAAACTATGTACCTAAATGTTCCACAATCTCGTAATATTGAAGAGCTTTCTGTATGGTGATATCACAAATAAAGTTACTAAACTTAAATATATTATATTTATAGATTATAGTAAATGTGATTTTTGTATGAAAATGACTTCTATGTAATTGTTGTTTAGTTTTAATTGCCACTTGTATGTAGTCTTTCGGTTTTGCAAAGGAGTGTATATGACAATTCTTTTAGTAATTACTCTTTTAAAATTTGCAGAAAGACTCGACCAAGATTTGGGCGGAATTCTCACAACTATCTGCAATCATTCTTTCCATTGTTCATGTATTTCATAATGGATAGATTCTTCTTGTCCGGTAAGAAAGTGTATTCATATAACCAACTTCAGTAAATACTTTGAAATGCTTTTATCTCTTCTCCAGGCAATGCAATTCCAAAATCTAAACGGATACGTCACGTATACTTCGTAGATACTTCTAAATGCAACTAGGTTTATTTCTTAGCTTCTTACGTTTCTGGAAAAAAAAATCATGTAGATTAGCATATTTTCAAATAAGAAGATTAACAATATTATCTTTAGTAATATTCAAGAAAGGAGACACAGACTGATGAAACTAGATATTCTGTATGGTATTCTGCAAACTAGATATTTGCAAATTTTCATTATAGATTCGGAAATGAAGAGTTTTACCCCCGTTTTCTATCTCAAGGCTCATCTTTTATGTTCTGAATTTTGCATCATGACTATGATTAATTCTTTGGAGTCAACTCAATTTCTATATTTGGTTTCAGGTCTGCCAATATTGCCAGCAACAACCTTAAAATTTAATATGTTATGTTTGTGAAACTTCTGAAAACCTTTGGATTTGTGCAATTTGTGGGTTTGTTGGATGTGGGAGGTAAGCAATATGTTGCTCCTGAGCCAACTATGAACAATTTTTCTCATGATCTGATGCTATTTTTCAATTTTATATTTCAATTATATGTTATTTATTGTGTACTTTGTACACTTTGGTCTAGGCATAAAGAAGGTCATGCAATTATGTATTAGAAAGAAACAAAACACTGCTATTTTCTTGAAATGGAAACTCAACGTGTTTGGGATTTTGCTGGTGACAATTATGAGCATGGGCTGATCCAGTCTAAAGCCGATGGAAAGTTGATAGAGTTAAATTCCCATTGTATCCACACAGATGGCAATTATGGAAGCTGTGAATGCTTTGGAGATGCTGTAATAAATATCTTTCTCGCTAGTATAACTTGTTTTCATTGTTTAAGTGTTACTTCGCCTCGTTAATGCGTGTCCGTTAGCAGATCCTTAATGAGTACAATGAACTTCTTACATCTCAACCTGATAAGCAACAGACGGTAAGTGAATTCCTATTTTTTATTCTTTAACCATTTTGTCTAAGTAGCCATAACTTGTTTATTCCATGCTTTACTATAGCATTCATCTTGGCCTATACATGGTCTTCAAAATTGTTGTAGTTTCATGGGTTATACCATTGATCCAGGGTTCTTATATGATAAATTAATAGTCAATACCATCCTTAGCCAAAAATAATTGCGGGTAAGATTTCACGGTATTTTGTGATCTGATAAATTTCCTTAAGTCCTCTCAAATTCTCCCGAACTTTCGACTCCAATGCTCTTCGTTCCAAAAATTAGTTTAATAACGTCTCAGATTTCCAAAGATCCACCAATTGCCCATTTTCTCCAAACCTTGGATATCAACGATTTTGTTCTAGACCTAAAAATATCTGAAAGGATTGACTTCATCACCGCTTTCCAATATAAAAGCTATTCAGTAGACATTCTACTAGAATATAATTCAAATGCACTTTTAATCTTTTAGTTGCTTTTACACTGATTTTTTTAATCAATACTGCTTATGCATTAATCCCTGCCTTGTTTTTGAGATGTAGTGTTTAGAGTCTCGAGTTTTAGAGTACAAGGAGGAAGTTGAAAAATAAATTTCTGAAGCTGTCCAGAAGGCTGTGAATATAAAAGTGCAGAAGTGGCAAGCGAAACTGAATAAATCTGTTAAAGACATTTTTTTTATTGGTGATGTAAGTATTTTTGCTTTTGTAGAAAATAAATACCACATTAACCAATTAAATGCACAAATCATGTTCCATCAATGTACTTTAAAATTTTGTTCAGTTGGTTACAAATTTCATAAAAAGTCACAATTTTTTTCTTCTTGTAGATCTATGAAAATCTCATGAAAAATGAGGATATATGGAAGTCAAAGATTTTGGAAGATGGAGAACGGTATGCATGTGTTACTTATATCAGTTCACTTTTATCCTATTCCAGCTTTTGCTATTATGATTGAACAGCTGTGAATAGTCTTGTACTTTTGTTAGGTGCTCACAAAGATTTTAGTAACATAATTTTGTAAAGCAAAATTTCTGATATGCACCAATATCCATCAGTTTTCACTTCGCATATTGCTCAAAAATTAATCAGGACAGCCATTGTAAATTATTTTTCATCTCCTTGTCTAGTTTAAATACATAGGAAATGTTAGCAAATTTTGTAGGGGAAGTTTGTGTTCTAAAGAAACGGTAATGTGCCATCATTTGGCCCTTTCAGCATTTGATTATGATGGATGTAACGAAATATATTGGGACTTTCTTTTTTGGTGATTGACAATGGTAGAAACTAGAAAGTACAAGGCACAGTAAGCCACAAATATCAAACATACAAACCTGGAGTATGAGTTGGCATGTGTCCTGTTTATGGGGAAGGTGTGGTGCCTGTCACTTCGCAAAATCCTAGAAGTATAATTTCATGCTATACACATTCCTAGAATATTTTTCTTGGATTTTCTATACCATGCATCATATGCTCTTTGTCAAACAAAATAAGTAGATCTTGTTAGTCCAAATAATATCATAAGATTCACAACAATGGATATTATCGAAGTGGCTTAAGATTGGTATACTTTCATACTGTGACCATAACAATGAGAATAAAAGGAACTACTTTTAACACAAGTTGATTGATATAGACATATACTCTTTATTGCAGGTGCGAAAAGCCTACGCCTATAAAATTATTTTCTCTTAAACAACTTTGTTAGTAAATAAAATGCATTGTTTAGTAAAGGGTTAATTATTCTTTTATTACTCTCTTGAATGTTGTATAAAGAAATTGGTAAGTGAAAAGTGATGGCAACAAAATAATTACCTTCTGATGAGTTCACTTTTTACAGGAGGTATTTCTATGTGTAGACTGCCACCTAATGGTATATGATATTAGTTAGTTTTTGTCTTTTCAAGGATAAAAAGGTATTGAGATTGAAGGATGGGAAGATTTATAAATTGGAGACTCAGGTCTGAATGTGTATCATCTAAGACGAGTTTTTTCTTAAGACCCTATTAGACTTTGCGTTGAAAAAAAATACTTGCGAGAAGGCAAATGGTTGGAACAAGAATGTAGAGGTTTATTGATGCTGAGAAGGCAAAGGGTCAAAGACTTCGAGAAAAGACTTGCGAGGCGGTACGCTCGAGTAGTGGAACGGTCACGAAGCGGTGCGATGAACAGTCACGTGAGGTCTATAAATAACTCGGGTGTGGGCGACTGTTTACATTTTACAAACTCTGAAGAAAGCTTGTCTATTGTAAATTCTCTGCTTTCGTTACTAGGATTATTACCAACAATTGGGAAGGGGGAGATTGCCGTATTGATCGAAAGAGCAAAGCAGGCTAAAGAGAGGGATACAAAAGCAGCGAGGTTACAAGGTTAGTAACTGCTTTTGATTTACATTTATTTGCTTGGTTCTTGTTGTGTGATGGTAGATGTAGATTGAGATAGGGTAAATGTAGAAGGAAATGTGTATCATGAGGATGATGTGTTTGTAGATTTGAAATGGGGCTAGGGTTTGTGATATATGTGATGGAGTTAGGGTTAACGATTGTGAATGGTGTGTCTTTTTATTGTATTGGAGTTGCAGTGGTTAATAAAGGGGATTGTAGGAGATGGTGGGACGTAATTGGAGGTGAGTGGTGGAGAGAGAATTGTTTGCGGGGCGGTGGAGATTACTTTATATTAGGGATTCTGTTGGGTTGACGGTGAGGAAGTTGGGATTTCATGCCAAAGTAGTTTTAGATATGGCAAGAATTGTCGCCGGTAAAGGCGATATCCGTTGTTTGAAAGTTTGTTATTTTGGCGGGAAATAGTCAGAGTTTCTTTGAGAACTTTTGATTTCCTGAAAGTGGAGCAAATAGATATTAAATAATTGCTTGATGTTTTAATCGGAATAAATAAAAATTTATCGAGAATGGAACATAGTGCAGTAGTCGATGTATATGACTTGGAAAAGTCATATAAGTGTATCGAGAACTTCACATAGTAAACAAATTGTAATAATCATAATAGCAGATAATTCGTTGAGAATGATATGTTGGGGAGTATTCTCGACAATTATACGAAGATGAATATATGAACTTATGAACAAATATATGTATCAAATCTGATTTACAGGTTCTTTAAAATGGCTGAACCAATTCAAAATGATGAGAAAGATATATACGCGAATCTCGAAGACGTAGTGCCCCTGATGATTGACGAAAGGACATATGTACAATAGTTAGGAAGGAAATATAGGGTAGGGTCGTGTAGTACAGATCAAGGTGGCGTGGAACAGTTTAGGGTGGCACCTAGGGTTGTCGAAATATCTGATGAAGAGGCTACGGAGAAGGATGTGGATCACGAGCCCCAAACTAGTTATCAAGAAGGTAGTAGGGCTGGTGAAGAAGATGTGGAGGAGGGTGAGGAGGCATGTTAAGGAGAGGGTCCAAAGACCAAAGAAATATTAAGTTTCAAGAAAAAGTACGGTATTTCAGCGGATATAAGGTTAGAGGAATATCAGTATGAAATGATCGACTAGGAAATACCTTTGAATGGGATTCTGGTTCATCGAGAATAAATTAAGAAAGGGTTGAAACTTCCTCTTAGAGTTGACCAAAAAAAGTAGATGAAATTTTTTGATGTAGCACTTGGTCAGTTCAATCCGAACATATATGATTTGTTTAGGGTATGTGGGGCGATAAATGGCCGACTTAAGGACAGGGGGGAGGATTTGATAGCAGTCGATGATTTGTGAGTGTACTACACACTCAAGATGAACCCACAGAAAGTGGGTTACCGGTACTTATCGAGGTTTCTCAAGAGATCGTTGATTTATGATATGGTGTCTACTTGGGGGGGGGGGGGGGGGGGGGCGATATACTGATGAACGGTTACTTATTTCTGGGAATTATGAGTTCGACAAGAAAGACCCCGGAGAGCCCCTAAAGAGAAAGACCTTTCACTTAGGTTTGTGGTTAGGTAACTTAATTTTCGAGGTTCGAAGTGTTTGAATGGGATTTGTATTACTTCTAACTATTTTTAGTTGTTTGCAGCTTTGAGAGAGGCCTGTATTTTTTTTTTTGGAAATTAAGCTTTGAATAGAAGGAAAAAAAGGGAACCAAGTACATGGTGGAGATAACCCTTAACACTCAAGGACACAAGAGGGAAGCAAGGAGCCTAACACCAGAAGTAAAGAAATGATTAGAGTAGCAATACAAAATTAGAAATAACATATGCCTTGCCATCTGCGTCATCTTTAACTTTCTGCTTTAACTCTTCAGAAAATTCAGTTGGTCTGACTTCTTCAAACCCTAACTCCCGTCTCATTTTGGATAACACCTGGGCAGGTATGTAAGCCTCTTTATGAATTTGATTGATGCAAAACCACTCCAGCCGTCTAATAATCATTATAATTTTAATCACAATAGCTTTACACTACTAATCTGGTTTAATTTGTTTTGTAAGAATACTAACCACCATTGCTGACCAGATGTTAATTTATGTTGGGAGTTTGTTATGCTTAACAGCTAGCTCCAACCCTGCTTTTATGCTGAGGAGCTCATGATAAAGCAAGGATTTTGTAATAGCTCTTCCAGCACACGTAGCAACTGTTCTACCTTTGCTGATTCTAAGGATAGCTCCATACCCTCCCAATGTACTCCCAACACAGTTGATCATGCACTCTGAGTGAGTCGACATTTTCCAGGTGAAATAAGCTATTTAAGGAATTGTCAAGCCAATTCGATGACTCCAAGTCATTGCATGAAATCTGTTATCCGCCGTGTCCATCAGCTTCCTTTCTGAATAGGCAAGCTTGAGTTTAACATCACTGAGAATGGTCTTGAGAAGCCCAGGTGCTTCAGTTTGTATATTAGTGAACACTCTGCTGTTTCTTTCCCTCCATAAATTTAATATTGGGGGAACTTTAGATCCCAAAAGCTTTTGTTTTTAATCAAGTTAGCTTCCACCCACTTTGCCCAGAGAGAGTCATTAGCAGAGACAATAAGCCAGATATTCTTTAGAGTAGCAGCCTTGTTCCAAACTCCAAAGTCCTTAACTCCCAATCCCCCTTCCTTAGAAGGGTGGCATATCGACTCCCAACTGACTAAACTAGTTCTTCTGCTCACATCTATACTAGACCATAAGAACCTATGACAAATAATAGTAATAGCTTTGATAGTAGATCGGGGGAGCATGAAGCAACTCATCCAATATACTTGTATACTACTTAGGACAACTTTCACCAAAGTCAACCTACCCACATATGAGAGAAACTTAGCCTTCCAGGAATGAACTATTTTGGATAAGTTCTCAATGAGAGGTTGGCAGTCTGAGTACTTCAGTCTAGTTGCAATAAGAGGAAGACCCAGTTAACGAACTGGAAGTAGACCCTTGACAATCCAAAGTACTTGACCAATCTTGCATGCCTCATAGACTGACATACCTACAAAGTAGAGTTTACTCTTGTCCAGATTCATTTGTAAGCCTGTGTTACCCTGAAAACTTTTAAGAGTGTAGGCAAGAGTGGGAACTGTCTCTTCATTGCCGCTCATGAACACAATCAGATCATCTACGAAGCACAGGTGGGATATTGGAGGATTTAATCAGTTAAGAGGAATCTTGAACTAATTGAGTTCAACCTCCTTGATTAGAGCTCTAGTAAACATCTCCATGATAAGCACAAACAGATAAGGTGACATTGGATCTCCCTGCCTAACTCCTCTTTTCCCCAGGAAGAATCCTTTGAGAAAGCCATTAATAGAGATGGAGTAGCTTGCTGTTGAAATACAAGCTTCAATCCAAGAAATCAAAATGGATGGAAAGTTATACTTCTTAAGAATCTTCAAGATAGCACTCCAATTGACCATATCATAGGCTTTCTCCAAATCAATTTTCGCTGTGCATCTCTTTGGACCCTTGTCTCTGTGATAGTTCCACAGAAATTCATGTGAGAGCAGTATGTTTTCAGTGATGCTACGGCCGGAGATAAACGCTGACTGGTTAGGTGAGATAATGCTAGTGATAAGAGACTTTAGCCGTATGGTTATTATCTTAGAGATGAACTTGTACGTGGTATTGCAGCAGGCTATGGGCCTAAAGTCTCTGAAGAGCGTTAGACAATCAATTTTAGGAACCAGAGCAATGATTGTGGAATTTAACTCCCTCAACATCTTGATGGACTTGAAAAAGTTAAGTACTGCTTGAACAAAATCATCTCCAATCACACTTCAAGCTCTCTTAAAAAATAAGGCAGTAAACCCATCTGGCCCAGGAGCCTTCTCATTGTGTAGCAGAGAGAGAGGCAACCCCACTTCATCCCTAGACACTTCCTTCTTGAACTCTTGAAATTTCTCCTCATTAGTATGGCCGACTTGGATGGAATTAAGGAAATCCCAGTCCGGGTTAAGATCCCCATCATCCCCCAGAATACTTGTAAAATAATCGACCCCCACTTTTGCAATGTCATCTTCCTCATCATAATTATTTCCACTCTCATTCATAATGCTCAGAATCTTGTTTCCCGCCCTTCTAGATTGTATAGATCTGTGGAAGAAACTGATACTTGAGTCCCCAAGCCCCAACCACTGGATTCTTGATTTCTGCTTACTCTGAGCTTCCTCATTTCTCACCAGTTAGACATAACTTTTAAGCTCCTTTTTTTATCTGATAGCTGTTTCAACATTAAATTGATCATTCATGATATCATCTTGTACTACATCATTTAGTTGCATATTTAGCTTTAAAAAACTTTTTCACTGCTTTCACTTTTTTGACAAAACAGTAAGTTGGATTCCTAATAGTTTCAGTTTCCTAGTACGCTTTAACCTGTACCAAAAACTCATGGTCCTCCACCCAGTAATTAAAGGATTTGAACGGTTTAGGACCCCCTTTCTTATCAGAATGAAGGCTTAACACCATAGAAGAATGGTCTGAGACTCTAGGCTTTAGAAACTCTTCTTTAGAATTGTTGTAGCTGCTGATCCAGTCACAATTCACCATAACTCTATCAATTTTATAGAACGCCCTTCTACCCAGAGTGATCTTGTTAGACCAGGTATGGAAGCACCCCTTGAACTTGCTGTCCACCAGACCTGTAGCTTGTATACAGTTCACAAAGTCGCTATAATTAACATTAGTAGCTGAGGAGGCTCCTCCAACCTTATCTTGGCAATGGAAGATTAAGTTGAAGTCCTCCATAAGAGACCAAGGCACTGTCATATTGGCATTCTTCCTTATAATAGTATCTCACAATCTCTCTCTATTTTTTCTCTCATTACACCCATAAATAATAGACAGACAAAAATTTTTCTTATCAAAAGTTTTGATGACTGAACTTATAATTTGTTCATTTATTTCTAGATTAGTAACCTCCACCATGTTAGGATCCGAGTAGAACAATATTCTCCCCTTTATTAAGTGGCTGTAGTTTTGGACCTTCATCCAGTCTTTACATATATTTTCCTCTACTGCGAGATTATTACTCACGAGTATTTTATTTTCAACAATCCCGAAGGCACATAATTTGTATTTTTTTCACCAGTTCCTCACTTCTACTTGCTTGACCAAGTCATTCAGACCTCACATATTCCAACAACCAATATTATACATAAGATTCATTAGAAGGTTGATGAGGTACCTGGTCCTCAGGGAGGTATTTTGCTGCTGAAGGTGGGGTTTTTTCTGGTACATCCATCAAAGTATTATCAACTTTTTGTTGCTCCCCTCTTTGCTTTTTGAGGACTTTACTTTCTTGTTTTTTTAGGTTGACTAACACTTCATCACTGTTGTCCTCCTTCTCGCTATTCTTACTTGAGAAGTCAGACCCCTCATGCTTGGTGATGTCTTCTAAACTATCAACATCTATGGCCTCTTCTTGTTTGTTATTACTGTAACCTTGCACTCTGTCTGACCCACCCCCTACCTTATTGCCCTTTAGAGCCTCTTCCTGTTCCTTTTGAACTGTATTAACCTGTGTATCTAGTTCCTGAATATCAGTGTTGGGAGCTTGAAATTGGTTTGAGTTGATAACACTCTCCATAGAAGCACTAGGTGCCCACTTCTGTTGTTGTTTCTGCCTACTATTGGTTCGAGGTCACTAGGGCACAAACTCTGTTTCATTCACCAAATTTTGGAGCTTCTTTCTGTTGCTTTGGAGCTTTGAAGGCAGCGTTAGGCATTGAAGGTCTAGATGTCGTAGGAGCCTTATTCACCTGCTTAGGTTTGGGACAATGCTCACAATTGTAGTTAGTATGCCCAAAAACCTCATAATGGGAACATTTAATTGGATACCAAGCGTACTCAGCGAGGACAAGGGGCAGTTGGCCATTAGTACACTTGAGAGTGATAACCTCAGGAAACTTACATTTAGTATTGACTTCCACACATACCCTAGGGAAAGAATCCCTTCCCCCTTTTTTTGTAGCTCTATCTAAGTACAGTGGAATCCCAACTGAACTTGCAATCCTGCCTAACCCCTCGTGATTTCTCATATTAACTGGAACATTCTTAAAGACAACCCAAATGGGAATTGTGGTGAGGTCTGGGCTTTCAACTTCAATAAAAGGTCTCCATGGCCTTAGAATGAATAATCTGCTTGCTATATGTTAGGAACCCCTCTCCAGGGCTTTCTCTTTATCTTCAGGGTTTGTGAATTTGAAGAAATGCATATTAAATCCTTTCGTAGACATCTCGAAATCACCTTTTAGAGCCCACAACAAACAAATATGCCAGTTTCTTGCCTATGAAGCTCCCCAAAAGATAATCTTCAAATTTTTTGCTCTCTTCTCCAAATTTATTGTTATTAATATCAACAATAGGATTTAATTTATCACCCGAGACTGGAGTGCAGATAAGTAGAATCTTGCCACGACCTTTAGAAGGAACACAGAGGAGTAAAGCATAACTCTTATGCGCTGGAGGTTGTGCCGCATCCTTTGCTACGATAGATTTTGTTTGCCCTGTTCCAACAGATGTATCCCATTCTACTGATGACCAAGTTGAGTTTTAAGAAAGCAATCTTTCTAGCCGTTGGAAGAATTCCCCCCTGCTCTTGCTAGCTTCACCTCCTTGATTCACAATCTCACTACTAACTTCCTTTTGTTCACTATTACTCATGTCGCATCCCTTTGAGGGGTTGGGTTGTTCAATTAGGTTTGCAAGCAAGAGCTTGTGAATATCTTCACTGAAAAGCTTCAACAGTATCATAGAGAGGCTGGGTGTTGGGATTGGGACGCTTTTCCTTTGATTTCTTCATTCTCTCCTCCAGCATAGCACCTGCTCATGCTCTCTCTTCGGCAGTGATAACATCATCATTCTTTTTCACTGTGTGCCCATTCACAACTTTTTGAAGATCAATAGTATTTACTTGTTTATCAGAATTTAACATCCCCATCACTTTTGTCTTTTGCACTTTGGCCACAGTAATTTTAGTTGATTGCACTTTTGGAATGCTCCCTGACTTACTTTCAGTCTCAATAGCTTGAGCCAGGCTCGACTCTCCATAATTAGCTTTAAGAACTTCCTATTGATCTATAAACGCTGAGTGTCACTCTTCAGTCATCTTCCCCTCCTCACTCTGGATCTGGACCACTCTATACTTAGGTTTGAAGTATGGAGTAGCATATTTTGGTTCTTTAAGTGTTTGAGAGTAAAATTTCATTGCTTCAACTGTGACATATGCGTCTCCCATGCATAACGAAATGCCCACAGATAGCATTTGCATATCTTTTTTGCTAGAAATTGGGGAATCCAGTGAACCCAATTTAATTTGTGCCTTAAGCTTTTGTGTTTCATATTCTTCCTCTAGGATCAGTTGTCTCTGTCTTTCTTCAAATCGCTTCTTCTCCGATTCAAGTGCCTTTCTTTTCTCCTCCACCGACTCATCAATTGTTGTAGAAGGTGGTGTTGTTGTGGTGCCTCCTCGGTCCACCATGTCTTGGGAACCAAGCTCTCTCGACTTTAGTTTTCCAGATCTCAGAAATGAGGGTTGAGATGTGTAAATTAAATCTGCTACAGTGCTAAAACCAACCTAAAAATAATTTAATCCATTGACCAAAAGAGTATCAACGTTTGAGATTTAAAGAAGGAAGGAGTTGACATAATTACCCCTTAGTGGTGGGAAGGAAATGCGAAGGAGATGCTACAGTAACCAATCGCCTAAAAATCGCCTAAAATCTCCAGAGCTTAAATCTCGTTTGACTATCGATTTTTGAGAGAAGTCGATAGGAAGTCAGAAGTAAAAGAAGAGCTGTATAAGGTTAGGAAAGATTTCTTTGGTAAGATCGATAATCTGGTCATCAACCAAGATCACGTGAGTTCTGTATTCCAAGAGGCCGGTTTAAAGAGGTCGAGGGCTAAAGGTTCGAAAGTGCCTGTTATCGACAAAAAGATATCGGCGAAGAACAAAAGGGTCGCAGATGGTAACTTGCCACTGGAAAATTCTTCCTTGGCTGGGTACAATACTGATACAGAGATAGATGCCATGTTTCGAGAATCTCTAGGAAAGAGTAAGAAGAGGAGAGTGGTGAGCTCGGATGTTCCTCCACTGCTTCCTCACAAGAGGTTTACTCGACAGTCGGCAACAGAGGAGGTGGCTGGCACTATTAAACCCACGGTTGTGGTGGATGGGCATCCTCCATGGGGTGCCGGCAATGTGCTCCCGAAGAAGAGCGTTGATGGTAAGACGTCGAAGACAAATTTTTTCGAAAAGTCTGAGATGGAAATTTAGAAGACCATAGACTCCTATACGCCTGGGAGGGACGAGCTTAAGACGGAGTTGGAGGATTATTTGGTTGGTATTGATAGTTTGAATACATTTTTTAGCGAGGGTCAGAGAAATATGTCGAAGGTGAGAATTTTTAATGCTTTGCTTTGATTGAAAAAACTTATAGGCCACTCGAATACACATTATATGACTTTGATGAAGATCACGAAGTTGGTGACTGACGCCATAGACTGCATTGTGGGCAATAGTGATCTGGAAACTCAGCTTGTGGTCTAAAAAAATATAGAGAAGGATTTGATCACGGAGAAAACTGGGTTGAATGCAACGTTGAATAGGTACAAGCTAGAGGCAAAAAAGGCGAGGGAAGCTATGCTTTGTGAAGCAAGGAAAGTATCAGAGAAAGATAAAAAGGAGGCTTTGGCGTTGTAGAAAGCCAACTTTGAAAAGGATGTAAGGGAGCAAGTTGCCGATGCGCGGAAAGCAATAGAGCAAGAGCAGGGCAAGCTTCTTAATGAGGTAAGGGCTTAGATGAATGCAGAGAAATTGGAAAGATCTATTGAAGTGAGGGATAATTTTGCGGGACAGTACGAGAAGTTGGAGGAAAGAAAACAAAATTCTATAAGGGGTTGGCAAAATTCGGCCCTGTTGTTTTCGATGATAGCTCAGAAAACCAAGTACTCGAGACTCCTGAAGTTCACGGTGAGATGAAAGCCATCGATAATATGATGATAGAAGATGATACTACGCGCCTTGGGGAGGTAGCATGTGTGCAGGTACCCGAAGGTGCTCTAAATTTAAATGAAGTAACAACTTCTCATCTAGTGACTCATACAATTTGGATGTACATGCCATTTGATCACTACCCCAAGCCCTAACATTAAATATAACACTCCTTCTCCCTCTCTCTCTAACCCACATCACTATCCTACCCTCTCACACCCACACGTAATCGATCTATATCTCTACAAACAATTTTACACTATTAATTTCTACTTTCCTGCTCAACTTATTTATTCAAATTGCATCATCATTCCCGATGTTACACAAGTTTAAAGTTCAAATTTATTTTCAACATAGTCTACAAAAAACAAGACACACATTCAGAACATAAATGTTATACCTTTATTTGACTTACTTTACTTTAAAATACGAAAGTTCAATTAAAACTGGGAGTGTTGCGAGTTATTTTGGTAGTTATCCTAGCTTATTGTCGGTCAAAAAGAAACTCTTAATGAGGATCAAATGTAAAAAATAATACTTCGGTAGCCAAGCTTCTTAGAATTGCGATCTAAAGCAAACGAGATGTGCGAAACCCGTAAGGGACAAAAATTAAAACTGGGAGTACTGTGAGTCATTTGAAACACTCCTAGATAATTGTCAATGAAAAAGTAACTCTTAACGGAGATCTAGCCTCTCAAATGAGTAGCCAGACCTCTCAGAATTACGATCTAAAGCATGCAAAAGTTCCGAAATTCGTAATGATCTAAAATTAGAACTGGGACTATTGTGAAAACATTTGGCCACTATACTAGCTTGTTGTTGGTCAATAAGAAACTCTTAATGAGGATCCAGCCTCTCAAACGAGTTGCAAGTAGCCAAGCTTTCCAAAATTGCGAGGCATCAGAAATGTATGAAATCCTTACCGGTCTGTAATTAAAACTGGGAGTATTGCGAGTCATTTGGTAACTATCCTTGTTTATTGTCGGTCAAAAACAAACTCTTTACAAGGATCTAACCTTTCAAACAAGTTGCCGGAAGCCAAGCTTCTCAGAATTGAGATCTAAAGCATAGGACATGTGCGAAATCCGTAAGCGTCAAAAATAAAAACTCGGAGTGTTGCGATTCATTTGGAAATTATCTTAGATAATTTTCAATCAAAAAGAAACTCTTAATAGGGATCCAACCTTTCAAATGAGTTGCCAAGCTTCTCATAATTGTGATCTACGGCACGAGAAAGGTACAAAATCAGTATCGATCTAAAATTAGAATAAAGACTATTGCGAATCATTTGGCAACTATACTAGCTTATTGTCGGTCAAAAAGAAACTCTTAGTAAGAATCTAACCTCACAAACAAGTTACCGGTAGCCAGGTTTCTCTGAATTGCGATCTAAAGCATAAAAAATGTGCGATATCCGTACCAGTCAATAATTAAAACCAGGATTGTTGTGAGTTATTTGGTAACTATCCTAGTTTGTCGTCGGTGAAAAAGAAACTCTTAACAAGGATCCAACCTCTCAAACAATTTGTCGGTAGCAAAGCTTCTTAGAATTGCGATCTAAAGGATACAAGATGTACGAAATTCGTAAGGCTCTAAAATTAAAATAAGGAGTCTTGTGAGTCACTTGGAAACTATCCAAGATATTCGTCGATCTAAAAGTAACTCTTAATGAGATCCAACCTCTCAAACGAGTTACCAAGCTTCTCAGAATTACGATCTAAAGCATACGAGAGGTGCGAAATAAGTAAGTGTCAAAAATTAAAACAGGGAGTGTTACGAGTATTTTGGAAACTATCCTAGCTTGTCGTTGGCACAAAAGAAACAATTAACAAGGATCTAACCTCTCAAATGAGTTGTCGGTAGCCAAGCTTCTCAGAATTGCGATTTAAAGCCTATGAGAGGTGCGAAATCTGTAAGGTTCATAAATTAAAACCGGGAATGTTGCGAGTCATTTGAAAACTATCTTAGATAATGGTAAATCAAAAAAGAAACTCTTCACGGGGATCCAACCTCACAAATGAGTTGTCGGTAGCCAAGCTTCTCGGAATTGTGATCTAAAGCATACGAGAGGTGTGAAATCCATAAAGGTTGAAAATTACAATCGGGAATGTTGCGTGACATTTGGAAACTATCCTAGATAATTGTTGATCAAAATGAAACTCTTAACCGGGGTCCAACCTCTCAAACGTGTTTCCAAGCTTCTCAGAATTGGGATCTAATGCACGAGAAAGTTACAAAATCAGTACCAATCTAAAATTAGAACTGAGACTATTGCAAATCATTTTAAAACTCTACTAGCTTATTGTCGGCCAAAAAGAAACTCTTAAGGAGGATCTAACCTTTCAAGCGAGTTGTCGGTAGCAAAGCTTCCAAGAATTACGATCTAAATGAAACGAGATGTGCGAAATCCGTAAGAATCAAAAATTAAAATTGGGAATTTTGCGAGTCATTTGGAAACTATCCTAAATATTTTGATAAAAAATAAACTCTTAGAGGGGATCCAACCTCTCAAACGAGTCGTCAAACGTCTCATAATTGTGATATAAAGCACGGTAAAGTTGCAAAATCCGTACCTATTTAAAATTAGAACTGGGGCTATTACGAATCATTTGGAAACTATACTATCTTTTTGACGGTCAAAAAGAAACTCTTAATGGGAATCCAACCTCTCAAATGAGTTGCCGATAGCCAAGCTTCCCAGAATTGCGATCTAAAGCATAAAAAATGTGTGAAATCTGTACCGGTCTTTAATTAAAACTGGGAGTATTGCAAGTCATTTGGTAAATTTTCCTGCTATTTGTTGGTGAAAAACATACTCATAGCAAGGACCCAACCTCTCAAACGAGCTGCCGGTTGCCAAGCTTCTCAAAATTCCGATCTAAAGCATGTGAGATGTACAAAATTCGTAAGGATACAAAATTAATACTGGGAGTTCTGCAAGTCATTTGGAAACTATCTTAGATAATTTTTGATAAAAAAGAAACACTTAACGGGAATCCAACCTCTGAAATGAGTTGCTTAGTTTATCAGAATTACTATCTAAAGCATGGGAAAGTTGTGAAATTCTACTCTATTGCTATGAATGGAGCTCTTGAAGGGTAAATTAAAGGAGAAAGAGGACTCAGACAAGGAGACCCCTTATCTCCCAACTTTTTTGTGATGGTCTTCGAGGTATTAGGCCTAATTATTTAAGAGAAAACGCGTGCAGGCAAATTTGGGCTCCACCAAAAATGTTTTAATCTAGTCCTTACTGATCTGGCATTTGTAGATAACTCACTCATTTTCTTTAATGGGACTGCCTCTACAACTAGCACCCTCAGAGAATTCATCAACTCCTTTACTGCTCTTACTGGTCCAAAAATTAGTTTTAAAAATTCTAGGTTGTATTGCTGTGGTGTTACTGAGCAGATAAAGCAGGATATAAACTCTAATATGAGGATTGGGTTGGAAACTCTGCCAGCCAAGTATTTGGGTCTCCCTTTGCTTTCTTCTTGACTTAAAAAAGGTGATTGTCAACAACTCATTGGGAGGCTCCCAGGCATAATCTTTAGCTGGCAAAATCGATTTCTCTCAGGAGCAAGAAGAGCCCTACTCATCCAGGCGGTTCTTCAGAGTATCTCAGCTTACTAATTCTCCACTTTCATACTATCCATTAACAGAGTTTGTTCCAAATTTATGTGGCTTGGATTGAACTTGGAGAAAAAAGTATCAGCTAATGGCTGAAGAGACCTTTGCTACCCGAAAAATGGAGGGCTAGGCTGTAAGAGCCTAAAAACTTGGAATAAAGCAGTTATCCTGAGACATACATGCAGAGTGGCTTCAAAAGAGGATAATATTTGGGTTAATTGGGTCTATGCTAATCTGTTATATGGTAAGAATTTTTGGACAGCTAACACTCCTGGTAGAAGCTCCTGGGCTTGAAGAAGCATTATAAATTCTCGAGATGAAGCAATAAAGATGACCTTACATCTTGTTGGAGATGGTACTTCTATCTCTTTTTGGAGAGACCCTTGGCTTAAGTCTGGCATTCTGTTACCCAAGTTTGAGCAACATCATAGGTATGACTCCACCTTACATCTAGAATCCCCTCTCTCTAATATCATTTCAAACCATAAATGGAGCATGCCTATTCAGCTTAATTAGAAACATGATGGGCAGAGAGATGACTTAAGAAATTGATGAAACTATGATTGATGAGAATGGAGAAGATTCTATTGTGTGGACCCCTTCAATATACGGAAAGTACAGAGTTGCTGCCACTTATAAAGTTCTAAGAGCATGAAAAGCAGTTGCACAATGGGCTGAAGTTTGTTGGAATGAGACTGCCTTTCCTAGAAGCCAATTCACTTTCTTTAAAGTGTTTAGAGGTGGCCTAGCCATAGGTAACATAATGGCGCAAAGAAAGCTTCTCCAAGTTGCCTACTGCAATATTTGTGGTCAGTAGGGTGAGAGTAAACAACATCTGTTTATGGATTGTGTGCTTGCGAGAGAATTTTGAAGTAAAATAAAAATAAAATCAGGCATCACAAGAATTGTGGGGAACCTTCAGAGTGAGATGGAGGGCATTCATGCACTACCAGGTTCTGATATCCTCAAAGCGATTTAGATTACAACACTTACTACTTTAATCTTCCATGTTTGGACCTATAGAAATGATAAATTGTTTAATGGAGTTCTAAAGAACCCTGCTAGCATATTTAATGACATCATTAATAAGACTAAAATCAGATTCCAGTTGGGGATTACTAAAATAGAAGAAAAGGGACAAGCCAGGGGTGCGTGTAGCTTATGGGGCCTAAATCCTTCCTTTACTACTAAAAATATAGTATGGTGTACTTAGCGACCTCCAAAACCTGGTTTTGTAATGTGGAACACTGATGGATCGTTGTCAGATACAAGAGGGTATGGGGGTACTATTATTGATGAAAAGAAAAACACTATTTTAGCTTTTGCAGGAAGAGAGAAGGGCATACCAATCATCTACCATGGGCTTCATGCCATCGAAGAAGGACTCAAGCACTGTATCAACCTTGGGCTACCCAAAGTGATGATAAACTCTAATTCCGCTAGTGCTATTGGGATTATTCAAGATAAATTACAATACCATGGCACTGCAGGAGATTAGTTAATTCTATTTGTCATAGTAGAAAGCTCTTAAGTTGCTATGTTTCTGAGCACCTAACTTCTTAGCATCCTTTCAAGTTGTAGCAGGTAGTTGTGTAATTACCCCAGATGCATTAGCCCCAGAGTTGGTGACTATTCTAGACGAGAATGCTAGGGGCAAAATGTACAAAAGGTTGTAATTTTTGTTGTTTGTTATATAGAGCTGGTCATGGGGTCCTTGCATAACCTAGTTTACCTTTCAAAAAAATAAAATAAAAAATTGCAAAATCTGTACAGATCTAAAATTAGAACTTGGGCTATTGCGAATCATTTGGCAACTATACTAGCTTGTTTTTGGTCAAAAAGAAACTCTTAGTGAGGATTTAACCTCCCAAACGAGTTGCCGGTTGCCAAGCTTCACAGAATTTCTATTTAAAGCATACGTGATGTGCAAAATCGGTAACGGTTAAAAATTAAAATCGGGAGTGTTAGGAGTCATTTGGAAACTATCCCAGATAATTTTTGATCAAAAAGAATCTCTTAATGGGAATCAAACCTTTCAAACGAGATTTTGGTAGTCAAGCTTTTCAGAATTACGATCTAAAGCATATAAAAGGTACGAAGTCCGTAATGGTTAAAAATTAAAACTGGCAGTGTTGCGAGTAATTTGGAAACTATCCTAGATAATTGTCGATAAAAAAGAAACACTTAATAGGGATCTAGCCTCTCAAATGAGTTGCCAAGCTTATCAATATTGTGATCTTAAAGATTTGAGATGTGCGAAATTTGTAAGAATATAAAATTAACGTTGGGAGTGTTGCGAGTCATTTGGAAACTATCCTACATATGTCGATTAAAAAGAAACTCTTAGCGGGGATCCAACCTCTCAAACGAGTTGCCAAGCTTTTTAGAATTGCGAACTAATAAATGGGAAAGTTGCAAAATTTCTACCGATCTAAAATTAGTAATGAGACTATTGTGAATCATTTGGAAACTGTACTAGCTTGTTGTCGGTTAAAAAGAAACTCTTAACGAGGATCCAACCTCTCAAACAAGTTGCTGGTAGCCAAGCTTCTCAGAAATGCGATCTAAAACATCGCAAATATGCAAAATCCGTACCTTTAATTTTTTTTGAAAGCTGGGGTTAAGGCAGACCCCAACCAGCTATATTACTCATACAGAAAATTTACAACCTAAGGTACTCAATACCAGTAGAATCACTATCTAACAATGCATGCAATCCTGAAGGAATGCTACTAGGTGAGAGAATTCTATCACCTATTACATCTCAAATAGAAGTAAAAAAAAAACATAAGCATTGGCTTCTTTGCAGACAAATTTAATCTTGAAGTTCTGGACCATCTTGACCTTTTTGTTTTTTTCTTTTTGCTAAATTAGACGAATTTTATTGCAAAAACAAATTTTTTTACAATGGATTACAAAAAATCAAAAGCTAAGCAAACAACATAATTAACAGAATCTAAAATATTCTTGCATGGGCACTTCAATTTTTTTAAGAAAAGCCGGTCTTCCCACCTTGATCTCACACAAGCCTTTATGCATATTAGCTCCCCGTTTCGATAGCGCATCAGCACTGGAATGAGCTTTTTCTCCAGTTAGCAGAAATTATGATTTTCTTTATATTCTTTTTTGCATTTCCCCAGTCCGCTTCTAGGATCCAAGGAATTTTATCCGAGTTGAAAGTTTCCAGAACAGCCTTGGAATCTGATTCCACCTAAGCTATAAGCTAACCATTAGAGGCAGCAGATTCAATCCCTTGGATAATAGCCTTACATTCAGCCGTGAAGTTCGTAATTGATCTTCTCTTGGATATCATTATTGATTGTAATACAATCCCAAGGGGGAACTTTTCTCAACAAAATAATATCAATAAGCATATCTGTACTGTAAAAATACTAAAATCAGCAAACATGTGTTGATAGCACGAGTAAGTCCTCTCTTAAGTACTCTAAGCAGATGTTACAACTTTGACACAACTGCTTCTTTGCCAGCAAAATTTGTACCTGTCTATAATTAAAACCGGAAATGTTGCAAGGCATTTGGAAGCTATCCTAGATAATTGTCTATCAAAAAGAAACTCTTAATGCGGATCTAACCTCTCAAACAAGCTGCCAAGCTTCTCATAATTATCATCTAAAGTATGGGAAAGTTGCACAATCTGTACCGATCTAAAATTGGACTGCTACGAATCATTGGGCAGTAGTACTAGCTTATTGTTAGTCAACAATAAACTTCTAACGAGGATCCAACCTCTCAAACGAGTTTTTGGTAGCCAAGCTTCTCGGAAATACGATCTAAAGCATCGAAAATGTACAAAATCCGTACCGGTCTTTAATTAAAAGAAGGAGCATTGCGAGCCATTTGTTAATTATCCTAGCTTATTGTTGATCAAAAAGAAACTCTTTACGAGGTTCCAACCTCTTAAATGAGTTGCTGGTAGCCAAATTTCTCAGAAAAGCGATCTAAAGCATTGAAGATGTACAAAATCCGTTAGGGTCAAAAATTAAAATCGAGATTATTGCGTATCATTTGGAAACTATCCTAGATAAATTTAGATCATAAAGAATCCCTTAACGGGGATCCAACCTCTCTAACAAGATTTCGGTGGCCAAGCTTCTCAGAATTATGATATAAAGCATACGGGAGGTACGAAGTCGGTAATGGTAAAATTTTTAACCGGCAGTGTTACGAGTAATTTGGAACCTATCCTAGATAATTATCGATAAAAATAAAATAATTTACAGGGATCCAACCTTTCAAATTAGTTGCCAAGCTTCTCAGAATTATGATCTAAAACATACGAGAGGTACGAAATCCGTAAGTGTTAAAAATTAAAATTTGGAGTATTGCGAATATTTTGGAAATTATTGTAGCTTGTTGTCGGTCCAAAAAAAACTCTTAATGAGGATCAAATGTCAGAAACGATTTGTCGGTAGCCAAGCTTCTCAGAATTGCGTTCTAAAGTATAAGAGATGTGCGAAACCCGTAAGGGACAAAAATTAAAATTGGGAGTGCTGCGAGTCATTTGAAACTCACCTAGATAATTGTCGATGAAAAAGAAACTCTTACCGGGGATCAAACCTATCAAATGAGTAGCCAAATCTCACAGAATTACGATCTAAAGCATGCGAAAGTTGCAAAATCTATAATGATCTAAAATTAGAACTGGGACAATTGTGAAACATTTGGCAACTATACTAGCTTTTTGCTTGCCAAAATGAAACTCTTAATGAGGATCCAGCTTCTTGAACGATTTGCCAGTAGCCAAGCTTTTCAGAATTGCGATCTAAGGCATCGAAAATGTATTAAATCCGTAACGGTCTTTAATTAAAACTGGGAGTGTTGCAAGTCATTTGGTAACAATCCTTGCTTGTTGTCGATAATAAAAAATCTTAATGAGGATCCAACCTCTCAAACAAGTTTCCAGAAGCCAAGCTTCTCAGAATTGAGATCTAAAGCATAAGAGATGTGCGAAATCCGTAACCGTCAAAAATAAAAACCGGGAGTATTGCGAGTTATTTGGAAATTATCCTAGATAATTTTTAGTCAAAAAGAAACTCTTAACGGGATTCCAACCTTTAAAATGAGTTCCCAAGCTTCTCATAATTGCGATCTAAAGCATGAGAAAGTTGCAAAATCTTTACCGATTTAAAATTAGAACTGGGACTATTGTAAACCATTTGGCAACTATATACTAGCTTCTTTTCGGTCGAAAAGAATCTCTTAATGAGGATCCAACTTCACAAACAAGTTACTGGTAGCCAAGTTTCTCAGAATTGCGATCTAAAACATCGGAGATGTGCGATATCCGTACCGGTCAATAATTAAAATCGGGAGTATTGCGAGTTATTTGGTAACTATCCTAGTTTGTTGTCGGTCAAAAAGAAACTCTTAACAAGGATCCAACCTCTCAAACAATTTGTCGGTAGCCAAGCTTCTAAGAATTGCGATCTAAAGGATACAAGATGTGTGAAATTCATAAGGGTCTAAAATTAAAATGCGGAGTGTTGTGAGGCATTTGGAAACTATCTAAGATATTTGTCGATCAAAAAGAAACTCTTAATAGGGATTCAACCTCTCAAACGAGTTGCCAAACTTATCAGAATTACGATCTAAAACATACGAGAGGTGCGAAATCCGTAAGTATCTAAAATTAAAATTGGGAGTGTTGCGAGTATTTTGGAAACTATCCTAGCTTGTTGTTGGTATAAAATAAACTATTAAGGAGGATTTAACCTCTCAAACCAGTTGCCGGTAGCCAAGCTTCTCAGAATTGCGATCTAAAGATTACGAGGGTTGCAAAATCCGTGAGGTTCATAAATTAAAACCGAGAATGTTGTGGGTCATTTGAAAACCATCCTAGATAATGGTAGATCAAAAAAGAAACTCTTAACGGGGATCCAACCTCTCAAACAAGTTGTCCATAGCCAAACTTCTCAGAATTGCGATCTAAAGCTTACGAGAGGTGCGAAATCTAAAGCATCAAAGTCAAACGAGATTTAAGCTCTGGAGATTTTTAGGCAATTTTTAGGCGATTGGTTACTGTAGCATCTCCTTCGCATCTCCTTCCCACCACTAAGGGGTAATTATGTCAATTCCTTCCTTCATTTAATCTCAAACCTGATACTCTTTTGGTCAATGGATTAGATTATTGTTAGGTTGGTTTTAGTACTGTAGCAAATTTAATTTACACGCCTCTGCACTCATTTCTGGGATCTGGAAAATCAAAGTTGGGAGAGCTTGGTTCCCAAGACATGGTGGGCCGAGGAGGCACCACAACAACACCACCTTCTGCAACAATTGATAAGTTGGTGGAGGAGAAAAGAAAGGTACTTGAATCGGAGAAGAAGTGATTTGAAGAAAGACAGATACAACTGATCCAAGAGGAGTAATATGAAATACAAAAGCTTAAGGCACAAATTAAAATGGGTTCACTGGATTTCCCAATTTTGAGCAAAAGAGATATGCAAATGCTATATGTGGGCATTCCGTTATGCAAGGGAAACGCAAATGTCACAATTTACGCAATGAACTTCTACTCTCAAACACTTAAGGAACCAAAATATGCTACTCTATACTTCAAACCTAAGTATAGAGTGGTCCAGGTCCAGAGTGAGCCCCAGATGACTGAAGAGTGGTACTCGACGTTTATAGATCAACAGGTAGTTCTTAAAGCTAATTATGGAGAGTCGAGCCTAG
Source organism: Kingdonia uniflora (assembly GCA_014058105.1). Lineage (NCBI taxonomy): Eukaryota > Viridiplantae > Streptophyta > Magnoliopsida > Ranunculales > Circaeasteraceae > Kingdonia > Kingdonia uniflora. The sequence continues at coordinate 2,800,506 of JACGCM010001226.1, forward strand.
TTTAGGCTATAGGAACTGAAAGTAAGTCGGTGAACATTCCAAAATTGTAATAAACTGAAATTACTGTGGCCAAAGTACAAAAGAAAGATGTAATGGGGATGTTAAATGCTGATAAACAAGTAAATACAAAAGACAACTAAAATTACTGTGGCCAAAGTTCAGGCTATAGGAACTATGCTGGAGGAGAGAATGAAGAAAGCAAAGGATGGCCTTCCCAATCCTAACACCCAACCTCTCTACGATACTGTCAAAGCTTTTCAAAGAAGATACTCACATGTTCTTGCTACAAACACAATTGAACAACCCAACCCCTCTAAGGGATGTGACATGAGTAACAGTGTACAAAAGGAAGTTAGTAATGAGATTGTGAATTGAGGAGGTGAAGCTAGCAGCAGCAAGGGGGATTCTTCCAACGGCCAGAAAGATTGCTTTCTTAAAAATCAGCTTGATCTTCTGCAGAATGGGAGGACATCTGTTAGAACAGGGCAAACAAAATCTATCGTAGCAAAGGATGGGGCACAACCTCCAGTGCAGAAGAGTTGAGCTTCACTCCTCTCTGTTCCTTCTAAAAGCCATGGCAAGATTATGCTTATCTACACTCCAGTCTCGGGTGATGAATTAAATCCTATTATTGATATTAGTAACAGTAAATTTAGAGAAAAGAACAAAAAATTTGAAGATTATCTTGTGGGGAGCTTCATAGGCAAGAAACTGGCATATCTGTTTGTTAAGGAAACCCTATCTAAATTGTGGGCTATAAAAGGTGATTTTGAGATGTTTATGAAAGGATTTAATGTGTATTTCTTCAAATTCGCAAGCCCTGAAGATAGAGAGAAAGCTCTAGAGGGGGGTTCCCAGCATATGTAAGCAGACTATTCATTTTAAGGCCATAGAGACCTTTTTATTGAAGTTGAAAGCCTAGACCTCACCACAATTCCCATTTGGGTTGTCTTTAAGAATGTTCCAGTCAATATAAGAAATCACGAGGGGTTAGGCAGGATTGAAAGTTCAGTTGGGATTCCATTGTACTTAGATTGAGCTACAAAAGAAGGGGGAAGGGATTCCTGAGGTGTGGAAGTTACTACTAAATGCAAGTTTCCTGAGGTTATCACTCTCAAGTGTACTAATGGCCAACTGCCCCTTGTCTTCGCTAAGTACGCTTGGTATCTAATTAAATGTTCCCATTGTGGGTTCTTTGGGCATACTGACTACAATTGTGAGCACTGTCCTAAACCTAAACAGTTGACTAAGGCTCTTATGACACCAAGAACTCCAATGCCTAACACTACCTTCAAAGCTCTAAAGCAAAGAAAGAAGTTCAACAAAAACCGGTGAATGAAATTGAGTGTGTGCCCAGCGACCTCGAACCAATAGTAGGCAGAAACAACAACAAAAGTGGGCACCTAGTGCATATGAGGAGAGTGTTGTCACCTCAAACCAATTTCAAGCTCTCAACCCTGATATTCAGGAGCTAGATCTACAGGTTAGTACAGTTAAAAAGGGACAGGAAGAGGCTCTAAAGGGCAATAAGGTTGGGGGTGGGTCAGACGGAGTGCAAGGTCACAGTAATTACAAACAAGAAGAGGCCATAAATGTTGACAGTCTAGAAGACAGCACCAAGCATGAGGGGTCTAATTTCTCAAGTAATAATAGCGAGAAGGAGGACAATAGTGATTAAGTGTTAGTCAACCTGAAAAAAGAAGAAAGAAAAGTCCTTTAAAAGCAAAGAAGAGAACAACAAAAAGTTGATAAAGCTTTGATGGATGCACCGGTAAAAGCCCCACCTTTAGCAGCAAAATACTTCCCTGAGGACCAGGTACCTCATCAACTTTCTTATGTATAATATTGGTTGTTAAAATATGTGAGGTCTGAATGACTTGGTCAAACAACTAAAAGTGGCATGCTGAGTGACATGATGCAAACAGTTAAGCAGAGACTTGATGTAGTACAAGATGATATCCAGAATGATCCATTTAATGTTGATGCCGCTATCAGAGAAAAAAAGGAACTTGAAAGTTATGTCCAACTGGTGAGAAATAAGGAAAGCTCAGAGTAAGCAGAAATCATAAATCCAGTGGTTGGGGATTGGGGACTCAAACTCCAGTTTCTTCCACAGATCTATAAAATCTAGAAGGGCGAGAAAGAAGATTCTGAGCATTATGGATGAGAGTGGAAATAATTATGATGAGGAAGATGACATTGCTAAAGTGGGGGTCGATTATTTTTCAAGTATTCTGGGGGATGATGGGGATCTTAACCCAGATTTGGATTTCCTTAATTCCATCCAAGTGGACCACATTAACGGGGAGCAATTTTAGGAGCTCAAGAAGGAAGTGTCTTAGGATGAAGTGGTGTTGTCTCTCTCTTTGCTACATAATGAGAAGGCTTCTATGGCATATGGGTTTACTATCTTATGGTGTTGTTAGATTAGGCCAGACAGTGAGTGCAGCGAGGAAACTGGGGAGCCCGGCAAACAGGCAACCTACAATTCCAGGAGCACAAAAAACTGATGTTATGGGGATGCTAAGTAGTGAGAAGCAAGTTAACACCATTGACCTTCAGAAAATTGCGAATGGTCACACGTTGAAGAAGAATGATGAGGTTATCTCTGCAGCGGAGAGAGATAGAGCGACAATTTTGCTAGAAGAGAGAAAGAGGAAAGCTCAAGAAGGACTCCCCAATTCGAACGCTCAACCTCTCAATGATACTATTGAAGCCTTTCAAAAACGATATACACAGGCGCTTGCTGCAAATGCAATAATAGCTACCAATATGGATACAAAAATTACAGTTAGTAGTCTAAGATCTGATAAGGGGAATCAAAGTGTTGAGGTCAACTTCAGTCGAGGGGAGCCAATTAGTTGTCAGAAAGGCAACGCTAAGGACTGCGCGTGTGAGAGGTGCATTAGCTCTCAACTCGATCAAATACAGGCTTTGAGTAAAGATGGTGCTCCGGGGCAAACAGGAAAACCCACCGATAAGGAAGGGGCCCCTCCCACCGCAACAAAAAGTTGGGCTTCACTCCTCTCAGTTCCTTCTAAGGGCAAAGGCAAGATTCCTCTTGTTTGCACACCCGTCGTAGGTGATGAATTTAATCCTGTTATCGATATTAATGAAAATGAATTTGGTGAAGAAAACAAAAAATATGAAGACTATCTAGTGGGTAGTTTCATTGGAAAGAAGCTTGCTTACCTATTTGTCAAAGATACTCTGTCTAAGCTGTGGGCTCTGAAAGGTGATTTTGAGATGTCCACTAAAGGGTTCAATATGTACTTCTTCAAATTTTCGAATCCTGAAGATAGAGAAAAAGCTTTGGAGGCAGGCTCTCAACATATTGCAAGTAGACTGTTCATTCTTCGGCCTTGGAAACCATTCATTGAGGTAGAAAGCCTTGATCTCACAACTATTCCAATTTGGGTAGTGCTCAAGAATGTACCAGTTAATATGAGGAACCATGAGGGTTTAGGTAGGATTGCAAGCTCAATTGGAATCCCCTTGTACTTGGATAGAGCTATAGAAGAAGGATGAAGGGAATCATTTTGGTGTGTGTGGAAGTAACTACCAAATGCAAGTTCCCAGGAGTCATTACACTTAAATGTGCCAATGGCCACATGCCGCTTGTGTATGCAGAGTATGCCTGGTTCCCAATCAAATGTTCCCATTGTGGAGTCTTTGGCCACACTGACTATAGCTGCGAGCACAGCCCCAAGCCCTTAGTGTCTAGTAAACAAACCATGGCTTCTAAGCTACATGTGCCTGAAGCTCCTAGGAACCTGCCTAAACAACAAAAGGATGCTCACCAAAAGCAGAGTACAAACAATAGCATTGTCAGGCAGAAATCACAAGCTAATGGGAAGCAAAAGCAACAACAACAAAGGATAGCTAGCACAAACAAGGAGAGCATTTATACCTCTAACAAGTTCCATGCACTAAACCAGGAAGCCGAGCGGTTAGAAGACCAAGATACATCAGCAGAGGAAGGACAAGATGGAAGTATGACGGTTTACAAAGAGGCAACAGCTACAGAGAATATACAAGAGGAGGTGAGTGATGTGGAGAACATTGAAGCAAATACCAGCTCCCCTGATCTTGAGCTTGCAGGGTCTGACCATTCTACCAGTAACAACGAAAATGAAACTAGATGTGATGCAGCCGTGGAGGAGAAGAATAAACAAGAAAGGAAGGCTCTCAAAAATCAGAGGAGAATGCAACAAAAAATTAACAAAGCCATGCAGGTTGCCCAGGATAAAGTCCAGCCATCAGCTGCTAAAGTACCTTCCAGAGGTTCAGGTATCCAATCAACATCCAATTGTTTCATAATGTGTAGCATTGGATGCTGGAATATGAGAGGGTTGAATGACCTGGTTAAGCAAGTTGAAGTTAGGAATTGGAGGAAAAAATTCAAATTAAGTGCCTTTGGACTTGTTGAAAATAAGGTTCTTAAAAGTAATAAACTGGCTGTTGAGGACAACATATGTAAAGATTGGATGAAAGTGCAAAATTATAGTCATTCAGTGAAGGGAAGAATCTGGTTTTGCTGGGATCCTAGTGTAGTGGAGGTAACTAACATTGATATTTATGAACAAATTATTAGTTCAGTTATCAAAACACTGGATAAAAATTGTTTTTGTTTGTCTATTATTTATTGGTGTAATGAGAGAAAAAATAGAGAGAAACTGTGGGATACCATTATAAGGAAGAATGCTAATATGAATATGCCTTGGGCTCTTAAGGGCGACTTCAACTCGATCTTGCACTGCCAAGATAAGGTTGGAGGATCCCCAGTTACTAATGCAAACTTTTGTGACTTTGTTAATTGTATCCAAGCAACAGGTCTGGTAGATTGCAAGTTCAAAGGATGCTTTCATACTTGGTTTAACAAAAATACATTGGGCAGAAGGGTGTTTTGTAAAATTGACAGAGTTATGGTGAACAGTGACTGGATTAGCTGCTACAATAATTCTGAAACTGAATTTCTGAAGCTTGGTGTCTCAGACCACTCTGCCATGGTGCTTAAATTACATAAAGATCAAAAAGGGGGGCCTAAACCTTTTAAGTTTTACAATTACTGCGTAGAAGACCCCAAGTTCTTGGAGCTAGTTAAAGAGTGCTGGAAGACTGAAGTCTCAGGGAATCCTACTTATTGCTTTGTTCAAAGAATGAAGGCAGTAAAAAAGTGTTTTAAAGCGAAGTACTCAGCTAACAGTGGAACTCTCAGTGATCAGATGATAGCAGCTAAGCAAAGACTTGATATAGTGCAAGAAGAAATCCTTAATGATCCTTGTAATGTTGAGGCAGCTATAAGAGAAAAGTAGGAACTGGAAAGTTATCCACAGCTAGTGAGGAATGAAGAAGCACAGAGCAAGAAAAAATCTAGAATACTGTGGTTGGGGCATGGAGACTCGAATTCAGCCTTCTTTCACAGGTCTATCCAGGCCAGAAGAGCGAGAAACAAGATTCTAAGCATTATGGATGATGATGGCAATACGCACGACAACGAAGATGAAATTGCTGAAGTTGGGGTGGCGTATTTTACGAGTATTATGGGCACAAAAGGGGTTACAAATTTGGATTGGGAGTTCCTTAACTCCATTCAAGTGAATCATATTAGTGATGAGCAACACCAAGAGTTAAAGAAAGATGTCTCTAGAGATGAAGTTATCCTCTCCTTATCACTACTCAACAACGAGAAGGCACCAGGTCCAGATGGGTTCACAGCGTTGTTCTATAAGAAAGCGTGGAAAGTAATTGGTGATGATTTTGTATCAGCTATCCTAAACTTCTTCAAGTCCGGCAAAATGTTGAGAGAGCTAAATGCTACAATTATTGCCCTAATTCCAAAGACTGAGAGCTCGAAGAACTTTAGTGAATTCAGACCCATTGCCTGCTGCAACACTATCTATAAGTGTATCTCTAAGATTATAACAATGAGGTTGAAAGTTGTTTTATCTAGTATCATCTCGTCCAACCAATCAGCGTTTATTTCTGGACGGAACATTACTGAAAAAATTCTACTCTCGCATGAAATTTTGCGGAACTATCAAAGAGATAAGGGTCCAAAGAGATGCACTGCTAAGATTGACCTGAAGAAAGCCTATGAAATGGTCAACTGGAGAGCTATCTTGAAGATTTTAAAGAAGTTCAACTTTCCCCCCATCATGATCTCTTGGATTGAAGCGTGTATTTCTACTGCCAGCTACTCTATATCTATCAATGGCTCTCTCAAGGGGATCTTTCCTAGGAAAAGAGGAGTTAGACAAGGAGATCCAATGTCGCCTTATCTCTTTGTGCTTGTCATGGAGATGTTTACTAGAAGCCTCATTAAGGAGGTATCTTTGAGTAAGTTCAAACTGCACCCTAAATGTTTGCATCCTCCTATTTTACACCTCTACTTTGCAGATGATCTGATCGTCTTCATGGGTGGGAATGAAGAGACTGCTCTTACTTTGGCCTCTACGCTCGAACGGTTTCAAGGAACCACCGGGTTGCAAGTGAATCTAGAAAAGATCAAGTTATACTTTGCTGGAATGTCAGACAGCGAAGGTAGTAAAATCATCCAAGGTCTAGAAATAAGCAGAGGAACTCTTCCAGTTAAATACTTGGGGCTCCCACTGCTCACAACTAGACTGAAGCATTCTGATTGTAGGCCACTTATAGAGAATCTGTTCAAAAAAGTCCACTCATGGAAAGCCAAATTTTTATCTTATGCAGGTAGGCTTACTTTGGTGAGATCTGTTCTCAGCAGTATGCAAGTGTATTGAATGAGCTGTTTCAAGCTTTCACAAGCTACTATCACAAGCCACACTGTGATATGTCGAAGATTTCTGTGGTCAGGTACTGATATTAATAGAAGAACTAGTCTTGTGAGCTGGGAGTCCATCTGCCACCTAATAAAGGAAGGAGGGTTAGGAGTCAAAATGCTTGAAGTTTGGAATAAGGCAGCTACCTTAAAGAACGTCTGGCTCATAGCTTCTGGAAGTGGCTCTCTCTGGGCTAATTGGGTCGATGCTAATTTAATTCAAAACAGAAGTTTCTGGGACATAAAATGCCCCAAAGATTTCTCTTGGTCTTGGAGGCACATATTAAATGCTAGGGAGGAAGCCGTCAAGCTCATGCACTACAAAATTGGCAAAGGAAATTTCACTTATTTTTGGAAAGATCCGTGGCACCCGCTGGGAGTTTTGAGCAACAGATTCCCTGAAGAGATGAGATATGATTCCATTCTCTTCAAGGATGCTCCTGTGAGGAACATTTTAAATAATGGAAGATGGGAAGTACCAGAAAATTATGCTTATATTTTGTCTGATATATGGGAAGGCTTGAATAGAGTGGTGATTGACGTAACTGGAGAAGACGAAGTCATATGGAAAGCTAGTACTAGTGGAACTTTTACCATGAAGAGCAGTTACGAAGAGATAAGGCACCACAACCCTACCTGGAATTATGCCCAACTTATTTGGTTTAATGGGTGCATTCCTAGCCATAGTTTTATTACATGGAATATATTCAAAGGAGCCTTAAAAACTCAGACAAAGCTGAAGAGGTGGGGGCTGGTTGCCCAATCGGTTTGTTTGTTTTGCTGGGCTGAAGAAGAAACTGAAAATCACATATTTTTTACGTGCTGCTATGCGAAGTGGATCTGGGAACAGCTGCTTCAGAAGTTGGGGTTTAACAGGAGTACTCTAAATTATAACGAGGAGATCCAGTGGGTTCTAAGTCAAATTCCAGGTTACTCTCTCAAGTCTATTCTTCAGAAATTGTGTGTTAACTGTTTTATATACCATATTTGGAGAGAACGAAACAACCGAGTGTTTAACAATGTCCAAACCAAAGCTCCTAGCTTGCTAAAGAACATCCTTAGTGATGTCAAACTCAAATTAGCGTGTTCTAAAACGAAGCTTTTAGATACGGCTGTTAATAGGTTTTATGCTGAGTCTTGGGAGCTTCGAGTTGCATGGAAAGTACCTGTTATTTCTCATTGCAAATGGAAGATGCCACCTAATTCAGTCTGCATGATCAATTGTGCTGGGAATACAATGGGAGGGTTTGGAGCAATCATTAGAATTGATGAAGGCAGAGCTGTAGCTGCGTGCGCCGGGAGAATGATAACCAAATCCATGTTGCACCACGAACTCCTGAGCATCAAAACAGGTCTTAAACTTGCTATAAAATATGGTAAGGTCAAGAATGAAGTAAACACCAAGTCTACGATGGCTGTAAGTGTTATAACCAAGCAGTATAGCTCGGATTGGCAATGTCGAGCGATTGTCCGAGAAATTTTGATTATTACTGAAAGTCTGGAGTGGTTTCGTATCAACCAGATTCCTACAGAGGCAAATCAACCTGTCCTTGTTCTATCCAGATTGAGGCACGAGCTTGGATATGAGGAAGTCAGACCCACCGAATTCTCTGAAGAGTTAAAACAAAAAGTAAAGGATGATACAGACGGCAAGACTTATGTAATATCTCACTCTTGAGTTTTTTCGTGAGGTTCTTCTTTTGTTTTTTCTGTATTATTTTTCTTTTCATTAGTGTTAGGCTCCTTGCACCTCTCTTGCCATCTTGAGAGTTGAGGGTTGTCCCCACCTTGTCCTTTTTCCTCCTTTGTTGTTATTAAATGCTTAATTTCCAAAAAAAAATAAAAAAAGGTTTACTATCTTATTTTTTAATAGAGCTTGGAGTGTGATTAGAGATGATTTTGTTAAAGCAGTACTTAGCTTTTTCAAATCCAGCAAGATGTTAAGGGAGTTAAACGCCACAATCAGTGCTCTGGTTCCTAAAACTGATTATCTAAAGCTCTTTAGAGACTTTAAGCCAACGGCCTGCTGTAATACCACGTACAAGTGCATCTCTAAGTTAATAACCATGAGGATAAAGTCTGTTATCACTAGCATTATCTCACCTAACCAGTCAGCGTTTATCTCTGGCCGTAGTATCACTGAAAGCATACTGCTCTCACATGAATTTCTAAGGATCTATCACAGATAAAAGGGTCCAAAGAGATGCACAGCGAAGATTGATTTGAAGAAAGACTATGATATTTTCAATTGGAGTGCTATCTTGATGATTCTTAAGAAGTACAACTTTTTATCCATTATGATTTTTTGGATTGAAGCTTGTATTTCAACGGCAAGCTACTCCATCTCTATTAATGGCTCTCTCAATGAATTCTTCCCGCTGAAAAGAGGAGTGAGACAGGGAGATCCAATGTCGCCTTATCTGTTTGTGCTTGTCATGGAGATGTTTATTAGAGCTCTAAGCAAGGAGGTGGAAGTCAATCAGTTCAAGCTTCATCCTAAGTGCTTAAATCCTCCAATATCCCACTTGTGCTTCGCAGATGATTTGATTGTGTTCATGAGTGGGAATGACGAGACAACTCTCACTCTTGCCTTCATTCTTGAGCATTTTCAGGGTAATATTGGCATACAAATGAATTTGGGCAAGAGTAAACTCTACTTTGCAAGCATGTCAGACTATGATGCAAGCCAGATGGTTAAGTGCTTGGGATTGTCAAGGGTACACTTTCAGTTCATTATCTGAGTCATCCTCTGATTACTATTAAACTGAAGTACTCAGACTGCCAACCTCATTGAGAACTTATCCAAAAATGTTCATTCCTGGAAGGCTAAGTTTCTCTCATATGCGGGAAGGTTGACTTTGGTGAGAGCTGTCCTAAGTAGTATGCAAGTCTATTGGATGAGCTGTTTCACGCTCCCCCATTCTACTATCCTATCAAAGCTCTTACTGCTATTTGTCATAGGTTTTTATGGTCTAGTACATATGTGAACAGAAGAGCTAGTTTATTCAGTTGGGAGTCGATATGCTACCCTGCTAAGGAAGGGGGATTGGGAGTTAAGGACTTTGGAGTTTGGAACAAGGTTGCTACTCTAAAGAATGCCTGGCTTATTATCTCTGCTAATGACTCACTCTGGGTCAAGACGGTGGAAGCTAACTTTATTTAAAACAAAAGCTTTTGGGATCTGAAGTACCGCCAAGATTGCTCCTGGTTGTGGAGACATATATGAAAAGCGAGAGATGAAGCTGTTAAGCTTATTCACTGCAAAATTGGAAAAGGGAACTTCACTTATTTTTAGAAAGATCCGTGGCATCCTCTTGGGGTTTTGAGCTGCATATTTTCAGTTGAGATGAGATATGACTCCTTATTGTTCAAAGAGACTCATGTTAGCAATTTCTTAATTAATGGGAGATGGCAAATTCTAGAACATCATACTCATATTCTCTCTGATATTTGGGATGGCTTGGATAGAGTGGAGATAGATAATAGCAGAGAAGATGAAGTTATTTAGAAAGCCAGCACAAGTGGAGATTTCACCATGAAGGGCAGCTATGAAGAGTTACGATACCACAACCCGGTATGGAAGTTTGCTTAAATGATCTGGTTTGGAGATTGCATCCCAAGTAATTTCTTTATTACTTGGCTAACATTTAAAGGAGCTTTAAAAACTTAGTCTAAGTTGAAGAGTTGGGGGCTGAGGACAAATCAAATTGCTTATTTTTCTGGAGAGATGAAGAGACTGAAATTTACATATTCTTTGAATGCTGCTATGCTAAGTGGATCTTAAAGCAGTTGCTTTACAAATTTGGGTTTAATAGAAGTACTTTGGGTTTTAATAAAGTGATCCAATAGATGATATGTCACACAGCTGGTGGCTCTCTCAAAGCTATCATATTGAAGCTTAGTATTAATTATTTTATCTACCACTTATGGAGGGAAAGAAATAGCAGAGTGTTCAATAATATACAAACTGAAGCACCTGGGCTTCTCAAGACCATTCTCAATGAAGTTAAACTCAAGCTTGCCTACTCAGAAAGGAAGCTGATGGACACAGCGGATAATAGATTTCATACAGCGACTTGGGGTCTTCAAATTGACTAGACAGTTCTTGAAATATCTTATTGCACCAGGAAGATGCCGGCTTACTCAGAATGTATGATCAACTGTGCTTGGAGTATATTTGGAGGGTATGGAGCTATCCTTAGAATTGACAAAGGTAGAACAGTTGCTACATGTGCTGGAAGAATCATTACAAAATTGTTGTTTTATCATGAGCTCCTCAGCATCAAAGCAGGGCTAAAGCTTTCTTTTAAGAATGGAAAACTCTAGACATAAATTAACACCAGGTTATCAATGGCGGTTAGTATTCTTACAAAGCAAATTAAACCAGATTGGCAGTGTAAAGCTATTGTGATTGAAATTATAAGAATTATTAGATGGCTAGAGTGGTTTTGTTTCAACCAAATTCATAAAGAGGCTAACATACATGCCCTGGAGTTATCCAAAATTAGACGGGAGTTGGGGTTTGAAGAAGTCAGACCAACTAAATTTTCTGAAGAGTTAAAGCAGAAAGTCAAAAATGACGCAGATGGCAAGACATATGTTATTTATAATTTTTGATTGCTACTCTATTCATTTCTTTGCTTCTGGTGTTAGGCTCCTTGCTTCCCTCTTATGTCCTTGAGGGTTGAGGTTTTTCCCCACCATGTACTTGGTTCCCTTTTTTTTCCTTCTATTCAAAGCTTAATTTCTAAAAAAGAAAGAAAAAAGAAAAAGAGGTGCAAAATCCATACGGGTTAAAAATTTCAACCGAGAATGTTGCGAGTCATTTGGAAACTATCCTAGATAATTGTTGATCAAAAAGAAACACTTTACGAGGATCCAACCTCTCAAACGAGTTTCCAAGCTTCGTAGAATTTGATCTAATGCATGGCAAAGTTGTAAAATCTGTACCGATCTAAAATTAGAACTGGGACTATTGCGAATCATTTTACAACGGTACTAGCTTATTGTCGGTCTAAAAGATACTCTTAACGAGGATCCAATCTCTCAAATGAGTTGTCGGTAGCAAAGCTTCCCAGAATTGCGATCTAAATGATACTAGATGTGTGAAATCCGTAAGAATCAAAAATTAAAATCGGGAATTTTACGTGTCCTTTAGAAACTATCCTAAATATGTCAATCAAAAATGAACTCTTAGCGGGGGTCTAACCCCTCAAACGAGACGTCAAGCTTCTTAGAATTGCGATCTAAAGCATGGTAAAGTTACAAAATTGGTACAGATTGAAAATTAGAACTGGGGCTATTGCGAATCATTTGGGAACTATACTAGCTTGTTGTTGGTCAAAAAGAAACTCTTAATGTGGATCCAACCTCTCAAATGAGTTGCCGATAGCCAAGCTTCCCGGAATTGCGACCTAAAACATCAAAAATGTGTGAAATCAAAAGAACACCTCTTTTTTGACTGCGTTTTCTTTTAATTTATATGGAATGGTATTCTAAATTTTTTAGGAACTACTCACACAAGTATTAACAGGAATGATGAGATCTCATGGTGTAATACTCATTTTGGAGGATCTGACACCATTGTACACACAAAGAAACTTGCTTTTAATGGGTTCTACTATCATATATGGAGTGAGAGAAATAACAGAATATTCAAGATTGAACACAAGCAGGCTACCCTGGTATTGTTTTCCATTATCTCTGATATTCAAGCAAAGCTATCTTATAATGAAGTGCAGATAGAAGACTCTGACAGAAACAGAAAATTCATGAGCACTATCAATGTACCTGTCATCTATTTTCACAAGAAAATCATCAAATGCTCGTGGACAAAACCAGGGGATGGAAAAGATATGATAAACACAGGTGGATCCTTATCAGGTAACGTTGAGGGATGTGGTGCCATTATTAGGCAGCCTAATGGGATATTTGTTTTTGCTTCAACAGGTAGCTCTAAATGTGTTTCAGTCCCTTAGCATGAACTGCAAGGCATTAAAATGAGGCTGCAGGGAGCTTTGGACAAATGCATTATGAGGGTGTACCTTGAGTTTGCTGCTCTGAAGTTTGTTTGGGTTGTCCCCTCCTTACTTTTGAGCTTATCTTATAAGGGTTTGTTGTATTTTATTTGTATTTTATTTGGCTTCATCTCTTTAGGTGTGCCTACCTTAAGGGGGTTGCTTTTTTTTTTTTTGTATAGTACTCTTGGCTGCTCCTTGCTTTCTGACGTGTGTGTTATGAGGAAAGGAGTAGCATCCGGTCTGTAACATTGTTTTTATTATTTATAAAAGCTCACTTTCCAAAAAAAAAATGTGCGAAATTTGTACCGGTCTTTAATTAAAACATGGAGTGTTGAGAGTCATTTGGTAAATATCCTTGCTTATTGTCGGTGATAAACAACCTCTTAATGAGGATCCAACCTCTCAAACGAGTTGCCGGTTTCCAAGCATCTCAAAATTCCGATCTAAAGCATACGAGATGTGCGAAATTCGCAAGGGTAAAAAATTAAAACCGGGAGTGTTGTGAGTCATTTGGAAACCATCTTAGATAATATTTGATCAAAAATTAACACTTATTGGGAATCAAACTTCTGAAATGAGTTGCTTAGTTTCTCAGATATTTTTTTTTGAAAGGAAAGCTAGGGTTAAGGCAGACCCCAGCCAGCTATATACCAACATGCCCAATTACAATCTATATTACTCTGTACCTGCAGCATCCCTTTATAATAAAGCTCACAGGCCATCAGGGATACTACTAGGTGAGAGAATTCTTTTACCTAGTGAAAGAATTCTTTTACCTATTACATCATAAAAGGAAGATAAAAACTGAGCACAAGAATTAACCTCTTTGCTGTTAAAATCTGTCATGAAATCTTGGTCCTTCGGGATCAGTTGTATCCTTTCTTGGACATCCTTACTAATTCCAATACATTCCCAAGGAGGAGCTCTCCTTTTCTAAACAATCTCAATCAACATCATAGAGTTTGTGGTATCTTTAAATGGAGAAAACTTGTTGTTTATAGCATGGTACAAACCTCTCTCAAGAGCTTTGAACAGGTGGTTCATTATTGAAGCAGCTTGTTCCATGCCAGCAAAACCAAGAATGAAAGTACCCTTATCATCTCTAAACAGACCTCCATAACTCCTAGAAGTAACAGAAATAGTACCATTTATGTTTAACAAAAAGATACCTGTTGGAGGAGGGATCCATTTACAATTCAGAACATGCATCTCTTGAAGATTAACATTAACATCCCAACTGGCTTTCAATTGTCTATTCTCAGATATGTCTTCTTTCCCTATGAGAGCTAAGGTGATCCTTATACCCAACTCAAAAATGATAGCAGTCAGAGTAGACTTGGGAGTTATCAGCTTGTTCTCAAAGTGCTTCAGGTTTCTTTCCATCCAGACATAAGATCCATAGTGCTGAATGCGGCTTTATGAATATTAGATCTGATATCCCCTTTTTAAGACTCAACAAATAACTTACTTCATTGCCAAGATTCCCCACTGTCCAAGCAACTTGGCACTTAATCAACAGCTTGGTCCAAAGATCATTTGCAAGAAAGCACTCCATAAAAAAGTGTTGGTCATCCTCCAAGGAATTCCCACAAATGTAGCAGCAAGAGCTAGTAAGTACCATCATATGCATTAGTCTATTTTGTATTCTCAAGCTCCCATTAAAGGCTCTCAGGCTGTGAAACTGCATCTGGGAGTACTAACCTTATTACAGAGGATAGAGAACCACTCAACTTTTTGTTTTTTTTGGTCGAAGCACTTCAGAAGTAGCTTCAAGGGAAAAACAACCATTAGTAGAAGGTGTCCAAACAATCTTATTATTACCCAGACCTATAATACTAACATTAGCCATGGGGTGTAATATACTATCACTTAGCATGCAAGTTGTGTGTGATGGAATATTCCAGTGTCCATTAGTGACAATTGGAGAAAGTTTAACATTAAGAGGTAGCGTTGAGTCAAATTTTAAACTTTGATCAAACCTATCTAGTAGGATCCCATTGGGGTGCCAAGGGTCCTTCCAAAATAGGGTGTCTTCCCCATTACCAATTAAATGCCTTACCAACTTTTTGGCCATATCACGAGCATCTAACAGTATTCTCCACACCCAAGAGCAATCTGTAAGGGAAGCGAGCTCCCAGAAGTTCCTATTTTTGATAAGCTTACCTTGGATCCAGTCTACCCAAATGCTTTCCTGTTTAGTAGCAATCCTACACACATGTCCAAGACCACCTTTTGTTTTTGGATAACAAAGGTTGCCGCACCTATGTCATGAGGTTAATGGAGTAGCACCACAAAGTGTAGAGATGGACAAAGAGAAGCCTAGTGAGGAACCTACCCGGTGTAAGTTAGGCTCTGAAGCCACCACATCTAGTCCATGTAAATGTTCAACTTGTATTATACAGGCTAAAGCAGCAGGAATAGTCAAACCTAAAGCTATAAAGATGAAAAGTTGGGCCTCTCTCTTAGCCACACCTTCAGCAAAAAGGGAAAAAATTAAACTTCAATACACTGCTCCTGATGTTGTGCAAGGAAAAATGGCAATCAAAGTTAAAGTTGGGGAATTCTTAGAAGGAATCGAGAAAAGTAAGAATTTTTTGGTGGGCTATTTTGTGGGAAGAAGACTAGCATACCCCTTTGTCAAAGGTACCCTAACTAAGCTATGGGAACTAAAAGGTGAATTCGGGATGAGCATCCATGGAGCCAATATGTTCTTCTTTAAGTTTAATCTTGTAGAATACAGGGAGAAAGTGCTTGGAGAGAGTGCTTATCACATAGTGAGCAGGATTTTCCTAATTAGGGAATGGAGGCCATTTATTGAAATGGAGCCAACATACCACTCATCTCTTCCAATATGAGTTGTCATTAAAAACATCCCCCACCATATGAGATCAGCTGAAGGCATTGCTCGAATTGCCAGCACTCTCGAGATGCCCCTTAGCCTGGATAAATACACTAAAGATCACATTGATACATCCTCCTTTGGTAGAGTATGTATTGATATAAAGGTTGATTGTAGCTGGCCTTCCTCAATGCCCATCTTCTATGAGGAAGAACAAAAAGAAGCAAATGTTACTTTTGAGTATGCATGGATTCCAATTACCTGTCCAACTTGTAAACTCTTTGGTCACACACTGGACTCATGTGAGATCAATCTTTAATCACAAGAGGACAAGAGAACGAGCATTGACATGCAGATGGAGAGGCAACAGAATAGAAACAACAATACAATGAATTCGGATGAGATGGATGGATGGAGTAAACCTAAGGACAAGGGTGGACCACAAACTGCCCAGAAACGAAGTAATAGATTTGTGGCTTTGTGTAATGAGGAGGTGATGATAGTTGATCAATCTTATCCTAAGAAAAAAGAGCAAGAGGACATCAACAATAAAGAACAAGATGGTACTAGGCATACATCTGAGCCAAAACCAGCAGATCCTACCATAAACAAACATTTTAAGACCAACCATGGACTTAGCAGAAGTAGCAACCCTACACAAAAGCAACAAAAGGAATCTAAAGGAGCACACAGTAACAAGAAGAACAACAAGCAGTTAGACAACAAAAGTAACAAGAAGAAAAATCAGCCTCTTAAGGAATCTATATATAAAGAAAAGCCCTCAAAAGAGAAATACATTTTGACTGAGGAAAAATTAAAAGCAGCTGCCATAAAAATCAGACAGGAATTATCCAAAGGGGATAGTAGGAGGAGCATCGCTCCTAAAGCAAGGAGATTTTAATGGTAGGACAATTCTATAGTTATGAGATGAGTGAGAGAGTGTCTGAGCCAACAAAATTCCACCTCAACATGGAGTCAATTTCATTTAATAGAGAGGGAGCTTTTTCTTATGTGTTTTTTGATTGTGCAGGTATTGAACTGAGCATGGGACTTGGTCATACTGGAATCCTGCAGGGGTCTTCCCCCAGGGGCTCTCAAAATCAATCTAGTGGTGAGAGAGTGTACTTGATTGTCACAACAAGAGGTCTATGTTTAGAACCTTACTTTATGAGTGAGATTTTGGTCTTAAATTATCTTTCTATTTGTAGCTCTATTGTGGGTATTCAGGCTGTTTTTGAGTGTCTTATGTGTTTGGTTCCCTCCCTTTTTACCAAGTATCTTTATCCTCCTATGTACCTTTTCTCTCTGAACAGCTGGACTGAACAGAGCTGGGCTAGGCTCCTCATTCAATACCATGTGCTTAGATGGAGTTTGTACTGTAGTAGAATTATTGCTACTTGTAAAAGGGAGAATTTTGAAGTTTTGCTGGTATACTCTAATTTTAAGATAGCTGGATTTGGTTATAAAAGTCAGACCTATTCTTGTAGCTCTAGCTGGGCTAGGCTCCTTTACTACAAGGAAATGATGGTTATCTTTATCTATCCCTCTCTTAGACTTATTGCTATTTGCAGGAAGTTTCTTTATATTAATAATTTTTTATCTTCTATATGTGGGTTGTGAGAATAGAGTCAGTAGGGGTAGTATGAGCTGGGCTAGGCTCCTCTACTATTCTTTACCCTTCATCCTCAAACATGCTTTCTGGATAAAAATTATTTATATTTTTTTTTTCCTCCTCCTTTTATGGGAAACCCAGGAATCTAATGCTATCTCTTTGATTTGGAATTACTCATACTTCCCACAAATTGAAGAGTGCTATGAATATTATTATATGTATTGGATAATTGGAGAAACTGAAGGACAACTTGATTCTAGGACTACTCTTGGGCTAAGCTGGGCTAGGCTCCTTTCCCAAGAGACCTGGGAGAATTGTTGTATACAGGTTCTCGAAGTTAAGTCCATATATATTATATTACTCATTGCTGTTAATGCAGAGTGGCCCTTGGGCAGCACTCACAACTACTGGAAATGCCAGATTGTTAATTGCTTCCATTTAGTTATGAGAGCCTCTGAACCTGAAAAACTAAAGAAATGTTGGGCTAGGTTCCTATCCCTTGTGATTTGGGTAAGGAACAAACTTAACAATACTACACGGCACAATTTGCAAACCAGGTACTGTTACCCTTTGACTGCTGGGAGCAAAAGGATTTTAGGACCACTTCCTAAGAATGATTCTGAGAGGCTTTAAGATTACAATGAAAGGCAAGGATTACAATTCAGCTTCAAGGTAAAATTTGGGCTGACTTGGCATTCATCACTTCTTGGAACAGGTAACTCAGTTTTATGTTAAAGGTTTGGTGTTGGAATATCAGAGGGCTAAATGACCCTATTAAGCAATCTAAGGTCAGGAGATGGGCTTTGAAACATAAACTTAATTTGTTTGGTCTTGTTAAAACTAAAGTTAAAGCTGATAACTTTGGCCTGTTCACAAGGGCAATTGGCAAAGACTGGGTTGTGTGCCATAATTATAGTTACTCTGAAAATGGTAGAATCTAGGTTTTTTGGGACTCAAATGCTATTAAAGTGGTTAACATAAAGACTAAAGAGCAGCTTATCACTCTCAGCATTGCCATTGTCAAAACCAGCAAGGCTGTTACTATCACTGTTGTGTATGGTAGTAATGAAAAGAGTGACAGGAAGCTAATGTGGGATTCTCTCATTAAGCTTAATACAAACATCCATGAACCGTGGGTTGTGATGGGAGATTTCAATTCTATTATGAATGCCCATGAGAAAACTGGTGGCAGACCTAATAGACCATTCCAAGTTATTAATTTTTTCAACTGTGTCAAAAGCACTGGGTTGATTGATTACAGATTCCGGGGTTGTTTACACACATGGAGCAACAAGAACACAAAGGGTGAGAGAATTGCAATGAAGATCGATCGAGTTATGGTAAACTCTGAGTGGAATACTGCCTTCAATGATGCAGAAGTTGAGTTCTTGAACCCCAGAGTATCTGATCACTCTGCTAGTGAAATAACACCCTTAGCTGAGATGAGCTTGGGGCCTAAACCTTTCAAATTCTTCAATTGCTGGGTGGATGATCCTGCATTTCTCACTATTGTAGGTGAAGCCTGGAAATTCAAAGTGAAAGGTAACCACATGTACAAGTTTATGGTCAAGCTTAAGCAGGTAAAAATTGTTCTTATACATAACTTCAGGACTAAGTACTCTAACATCGAGGAAACTATAAATAATGCTAGATTTAAATTGGATGTTTTGCAACATAATCTTCAGCTTGATTCTCTCAACAATGATCTGGCCACGGAGGAAAAACTGTGCAGAAAGAATTTACCAATCTGATAAGAACTGAAGAGGCTGTTATGAGGCAAAAGTCCAGAGTTGACTGGCTGAACCTTGGAGATAGCAATACTACCTTCTTTCACAAGTCCACTCTCACTAGGAGGTCACGCAATAAGATTTTTGGGATTTTAAAGCAAAATGGTGACAAGATTGTTGATGACAAAGAGATTGGTGAGGAGAGTGTGAGGAACTTCACTAATATCCTTGGACACAATGATCATGCCCCTAGTATGCCTCCGGCTGCCCTTGAAAATCTTACAACCATTTATAGTGCCCAATATCTTATGCTTCAAGTAGATATTACTGATGATGAGATCACTGAAGCTCTCAGTTCTATGGGCAATGATAAAGCCCCTGGCCCTGATGGCTTCACTGCTCTCTTTTTTAAGGCTGCTTGGAGTATTATTGGAGGCCATTTCACAAAGGCGATACAAAATTTTTTTAGATCTTCTAAAATGCTGAGTGAAGTTAATGCCACTATTATTTCTCATATTCCAAAAGTTAATAGCCCTACGATCTTCAATGATTTTAGGCCTATTACATGTTGCAATATTGTGTACAAAACAATTACCAAAATCATCACCAAAAGACTTAGCAAGGTGATTAGTGACCTCATAAGTCCTAATCAGTCTGCGTTCATCAAAGGTAGAAGCATCATTGATAACATTTTGTTTTTTCATGAACTAGTGAAAAACTATCATAGAGAAAACCTCCCTAAGAGGTGTGCTATTAAAGTGGACCTGTGCAAAGCTTATGATATTATCAGCTGGGATAGCTTGGTAGTTGTTCTGCAGGATTATAAAATTCCGCAAAGAATGATAAACTGGATACATGAGTGTATATCTACCCCTAGATTCTCAGTTTGTATCGATGGGACCCTGTGTGGTTATTTTAAAGGGAAAAAGGGCATTAGGCAAGGGGACCCAATCTCCCCTTATCTCTTTGTGCGGATAATAGAGCTTTTTTCTTAGATGTTGAATAGGCTTGTTGCTGATAATAAATTTGAACTACACCCTAAATGCAATAGACCTAATATTTCACACATTTGTTTTGCTGATGAT
This sequence comes from Kingdonia uniflora, assembly GCA_014058105.1. NCBI lineage: Eukaryota > Viridiplantae > Streptophyta > Magnoliopsida > Ranunculales > Circaeasteraceae > Kingdonia > Kingdonia uniflora. Next base: position 2,820,588 of record JACGCM010001226.1, read on the forward strand.
CTGCTCATTTTTATGAAAGGTGAGGTGACTATTGCTATCAATCTGAGTCATACCTTACAAGAATTTAATGAATTTAGTAGTCTGAAAGTTAATTATCTAAAAAGCAACATTTTTGTGCAGGTCTGGATAATACTGAAAAGGAGGAATTTAGCAGTGTTCTTAGTATGGAGATTGGGGATCTTCCAATGAAATACTTGGGGCTGCCTATGATTACCACAAGACTCAAATCTAGTGACTACCTTCCCCTTGTGGAAAAAATATACCAAAGGATCAACTCTTGGAAGTGTAGGTTTCTTTCGTATGCAGGTAGGCTTGTCCTACTCAAAGCTGTTTTGTTTAGCATGGACGTCTACTTGAGCTCGTGCTTCACTTTCCCTAAGGCTATCATTTACATCATTAGCAGCACTTGTAGCAACTTCCTATGGTCTGGAAAGGATACTGGTACAAGTGCCCATATGATAAATTGGGATAGTTGTTGTCATCTCTTTAGTGAGGGTGGCCTGGGGCTAAAAAACATTACTATAAGTAACAGAGCAGCTACACAAAGACATATTTTGAATCTCATCTCTGGAAATGACTTTTTGTGGTGTTTATGGGTTAAGAATTATCTCATTAGAGGCTGGAACTTCAGGTCTATTAAAGCCCCCCAAGATGCTAGCTGGATTTGGAGGAACATATTAAAAGGAAGAGAGCAAGCAAAAAATATAGCGCTGCATATCATTGGTAATGGCAGAGACACAAAATTTTGGGGAAATCTTTGGCATGATACAGGTATTATAAGTGATAGATTTCCTCAACAGTACAGGTATGATACTACTCTGAACTTTAATGCCTATGTTTGTAATATCATTCGAGATAATAATTGGATTATTCCAATTAACTCCATTTATGACCTTAGCTTTATCTGGGACACATTAATGATATTAAGATTAATGAAAGTGTTAAGGATGAGGTAGTCTGGTCTGTTGCTAAAAAAAGGTGTTTTTACTCTAAAAGAGACTTACTTTCACATGAGACATATTAAGCCCCAAATTAATTGGGCCCAGATTGTTTGGCTTAAAGGAATATCCCTAAACACAACTTCATTTGTTTGTTAGCTTTCTCTAAAAGATTGAAAACTCAAGATAAACTAGTTACATGGGGCGTTACTAATCAGTCTTGTTGTGTTTTTTTTATAGGGGAGCACCAGAAAATGAACATCATCTATTTTTTGTTTGTCAATACACAACACCTATATGGCAAGGTCTTCTTCATTCCTATGGATATAATAGGAACATGGGGAGCTGGGATGAGGAGATTAATTGGTGTACAACCTACTTTAGGGGCCACATGTTCAGCTCTAATGCAAAAAAACTAACCCTCAATGCCTATGTGTACTTAGTTTGGAAAGAGAGGAATGATCGAATTTACAACAACAATAGTATGACTGCGCAACAATTAACAATAACTATCAAGGATACCATTAGAATGAAGATCCTTACTTCAAAGTATTGAATGGAATCTAACCAAGCCAGCAGAGATGCTGCTACATTATGGGACCTGGATGTACGAGGGATTGACAGAATACACATTGCTTGCAGCTGGACAAAACAGGTTCAGTCCTTCTCTGTTCTGGACACAGATGCTCTGCTTACAGATAAAGGAAGATTTGGTGCGGTGATTAGGAAGTGGGATGGAGAACCCTTGGAAGGTAGTGCTGGATGTGTGCATGGGAAGAATGTTGTCACCCATAGGCTGCAAGCAGTACTACATGGCCTCACTAGAGCTATCCATTATCATATTGAATGCCTTGCTATTAATTCCGAAGTTCTAGAAATTGTTAAGATTCTGAACAACCAAACTGAACCCTGCTGGAAGGACAAAAGACTTTGCTTTAAGATAAGAGAATTATTAAAACAGTTTAATTTTTTTAGAGTGGAGCTGATTTTCAAAGAAGTTAACAGGGCTGCTAGTTATTGTGCTAACATGCTCTCCTCAAATGGGCATTGCAGCTACTCTCCCCATGCCTTCACATATGATCTAAAGAGGATTCTCTCTGAAGATGCAAGTGATAAAGTTTACTTCAGAATACCCTAGCTCTCTTCCTCGGTTCCAGCTTCGTGGATTTCGAGTTTGGAGGGTTCACTGATTGATCTAGTGTGTACCATGTAAATTGTTACTGGTAGAACTTGTATAGTGTGTTGTTTTGTTTTTTTCACTTGTGACTATGTTATTCTTTGGTGTTCAGGCTATTCTTTATTAAGAAGTTGTCCCCACCTTGTACAGAGCTCCTTTCTTTTTTATTTCATTCATGAGGGTTAGTCCCTCCGCTGGCCTTCCAAAAAAAAAATGGGTGCCCTTTTATCAGTGTCAATAGTTCCTTCCTTGCTAGAGGAATTTAGAACATATTTTTCAATTTGAGTAATCACAGACTGGGGGAGCATAAAGATACCATACTAATAGACACTAATACTAAGCAGTACAGCTTGAATGAGTTGTGCTCTACCTTCATAGGAAAACACTCTATGCTTCCAACCTCCAATTTTCTTGGTCATAGAGGTGAGAAGGGGATGACAGTCAAAAGCCTTAAGATTTGTACTGATGAGGGGAACCCCCAAATATTTAAAAGGCATAGATCCAATGGCCGTGCCAAAGATCGTACTGATAGTATTAGTGACTTCAGTTGAGACCCCAGAAGTGTAGACCTTAGACTTGCTATAATTAATCTGAAGACCAGTGATAGTAGAGAAGAAATTAAGAAAGTTTTTAAGTACATTAGCAGAGTCACAATTACCTTTCATGAAGACCAATAGATCATATGCAAAAGTAAGGTGAGTGATCTGAGGCTTAGAGCTCTTGTGGTGCAGCGAGAAGGAGCCATCATGTACCTTGTCCTTCAAAATCAGGCCAAACATCTCCATATCCATAACAAACAAATAGGGTGACATCAGATCTCCCTGCCTTATACCCCTGTGCCCTATAAAAAATCCCTCAAGAGACCCATTAAGGGAAATTGAATAGTGAGCTGTTGTAATGCATTGTTGGATCCATCCAATAAAAATACTAGGAAAGTTTAAGGCATCTAAGACCCCAAGTATAGAGTCCCACTGTAATAGATCATAGGCTTTCCTTAGGTCTATCTTTGTGGTACACTTTGACTTAGGGCCCTCCTTGTGATAACTTCTCATTAGCTCATGAACTATAAAAAGATTCTCAAAGATATTTCTACCCTCAACAAAGGCTAATTGGGCAGAACTAACAAGGGGGTTCAAAACAACCTTTAAACTTTTGGTAATAATTTTAGATATAACCTTATAAATGACATTAAAACAAGCAATATGTCTATAGTCATCAAAAGATGAGGGGTTTTGTATCTTGGGCATAAGGCAAGAGAAGTAGCATTAATTGAAGAGTGCATCCTACTCTTGATAAAGAAATTCTTGATGGCCTTACAAAAGTCAATTTGGACTAAGTCCCAGTTGTGTTTGAAGAAGTGTGAATTAAATCCATCAGGCCCAGGGCTCTTAGAGCTAGGCATGGAGAAAAAGGCCTCCCTAATCTCAAGATCATCCGCAGGCTTAGTGAGATCAGGGTTGTCTTTCTCATTAACTTTGTAACTAAAATCCATAGCTTTAATCTTGTCCTTATCAATATGCATTTTACCTGTTCCCAAAATTGCCTTGAAATGTTGAACCATGGCATCTGTAACCTGCCCAGGGTCAAAGATTGTTTCACCATTAGTGTTCTTGTAAGAGAAGATTGCATTCCTTAATTTCCTTGCTTTAATAGCTCTATGGAAGAAGACATTGTTTGAATCTCCCAACTGAAGCCAACTAACTCTAGAAATCTGCCTGAGCTTGTTTTCTTCTTTGTTAGCATGTTGGACATAATCATTAAGAGCCACAATTTCTGCTTTGGTGAGCTCATCATTAAGGGGATCATTCTGGATTGCTAAATGGATTTTTGTAAGGTTTTCTTTGGCCGCAATCGTACAAGGTTCAATAGGAGTGATGTTTCTCCTTCATTCCCTAAATACAAGCTTTACTCTATTCAACTTCATCTTTAATCTCTACATTGGGTTACCAACAACAGGCTCGTCCCAAGCTTCTGCAATTATATCCTTATAGCCTTCCTCTGAAGCCCAAAAGTTGTAGTACTTAAAAGCCTTCTTCCTCCCTGGTAAGTCCTGGTAGATCCTCATAATGACTGAGTTGTGGTCTAAAATGTTTGCAGCAAGAAATTCTGCCTCAATAGTATTAAATTTGGTACCTCAATCATCATTGACAAGGATTCTGTCAATCTTGGTGAGCACTTTATCTTCTCCCACTCTCCAATTGGTCTAAGTGAACTTGCAACCTGAAAGTTTAAGATCATGGAGTTTAGTAGCTTGGAGCAAGGCATCATATTTATCAATTATTGAGGGAAGAACACGTCTTCCTCCCACTTTGTCATTACTGAAAAAACATGAGTTGAAATCACCAATCAAAATCCAAGGGTTATTAAAACTATGAACAATATTAACAAGGTCAGTCCACAGCTCATCCCTTTTAGTCACTAAGTTAGATGCATAAATAAGAGACAAAACACATGTAATATCATTAAATGAAATAAGACAATGTATTGCTTGCATGGATGCCCTGATGACAGTTATATTAAAAAATTTGGTCATCCCAGAAAAGCATCATCCTCCCCTTCGTTTGGCTGTTACAAGTGATGATTCCAAGAAGGACACATTGTATTTGCAATATAGTTCTCTCTTCCTTTTCTAACTTTAATCTCAACAAGTCCAATGAGACTAAGTGTATGGGTTTTAATAAGGTGCTTGACTTCTATCTGCTTAATGGGCTTATTAAGCCCCCTGACATTCCACATGCTAACATTACTACACATAAGAATCAAGGAAATGAATAAAAGAAGTAGTTCTTGAGTATAAGAGACTTCCCTCACTCCATTATTATTCTGCCCAAGGCAACGGAGGCCTCCCATAGGCAAAACTTGGCCTGTACTAAGAACAAACAAATTGACACTCTCACAATTTGGGAGACACAATCTCACATAGCAGCCAACGTAGGGAGTAAGCTTGTTAGGGAACACTCCACAGATAGCAAAGAAGCTACCAGGAGTAATCACTAATAAGCCTTCACCTTTATAGCCAACACTATTTCTCATCCACTCGAATAAGCTCCAATCCCTCAAGGTGTTCTCAAAGTAATTTCCTCCACTCTTAGAGTCATTCTTAGGAAGTGGTCCTAAGGGACTTTTGCTCCCAGAAGTCAAATAGTAGTAGTACCTGGTTTGTAAATTATGCCAAGTAGTAATATTAATCTTACTAAAAACCCAAGTAGCTAGAGATAGGAGCCTAGCCCGGCATCTCCCTAGCTTGTCAGGTCTAAAAGTTAGCATTATTACTTGACAACAATTAACAATCCGGCTTATCAAATATGTGTTAGAAGTGCCCAAGGGCCACTCTTCAGTGATTTTATTAATGGTCCATTTTTTCATACCAAGAGTCTCAGTCTCTAATTTAGTACCATTAGAAAGGAGCCTAGCCCAGCCAACTTTAAGCCATAAATGTCTACTAAGCTTGGTATGTAAGAACTGGTCATAAATAGTGTAATAATCCTACTTAAAAGTGAGATTTTCAAAATATTCATTTCCATAAGCTAGCCAAGAATTAAAATTCCTTCTGAGGTTTATCCTAAGAGCATACAAGATGTGTGAAATCTTCAAAGCTCAAAAATTAAATTTGGGATTGTTGCGAATCATTTAGAAACTTTCCTAGATAATTGTCGACCAATAAGAAACACTTAACAGGGATCCAACCTCTTAAATAAGTTGCCAAGCTTCTCTGAATTGCGATCTAAAGCATGGGAAAGTTTGGAAATCCGTACCAATCTAAAATAAGAACTGGGTCTATTGCGAATCATTTTGCAACTATACTAGCTTGTTGTCAGTCAAAAATAAACTTTTAACAAGGATCCAACCTCTCAAACGTGTTGCCGATAGCCAAGCTTCTCAGAAGTGTGATCTAAAGCATACGAGATGTGCAAAATCTGTAAGGGCCTATAATTAAAAGGAGTATTGCGAGTCATTTCTTAACTATCCTTGCTTGTTGTCGGCCAAAAAGAAACTCTTAACGAGGATCCAGCCTCCCAAAGCAATGGAGTTGTGAAAAATTTGTACCGGTCTGTAATTAAAACTGGGATTGTTATGAGTCATTTGGTTACTATCCTTGTTTGTTGTCGATCAAAAAGAAGCTCTTAACAAGGATCCAACCTCTCAAATGAGTTGTCGGTAGCCAAACTTCTTTGAATTACGATTTAAGGCATACGAGATGTTCAAAATCCGTAAGGGTCAAAAATTAAAGCTAGGAGTTTTGCGAGTCATTTGGAAACTATCCAAGATAATTATGACTGGGACTATAACAAATCATTTGGCAACTATACTAGCTTGTTGTCGGTCTAAAGGAAACCTTTAATGAGGATCCAACAAAAGAAGATTGAGGTGGATAGTAAGTATGAAATAGTTGTGAGTGGGGAGTACAATTGGATACCTCCAAAATGCAAGGGATTTAAAGTATTTGGCCATTTGGACAATCAATGTCCCCACCAACAAAAGATGATTCCAGACCTACCAAAGAAGAGTGCATCTCAACAAATCCAGCACAAGGCCAATCCCTTGGCCCCAGTAACTACAAAGGAGCAGGAAGCTACAGCTAATAAGTCTAAAGGAAATACAACAAGTGATAAGAGGAAGGAAACAATTGGGGCTACCAAGGATCCAGAAGGTGCTGAAATGGTCCAGGCTATGGATATACCTGGTGGCCAAAAGAAGGACCTGTTAAACCAAGGATATACATCACATGAGCACATAGAGAAATCTGGTATGAGTGATGAGTTTACATTGTCCAAAAGTGCCTTGAAAAGACTTAAGAAAAAGAAGAATAAGGAAGATGTTGAGCACAAAAAGTCTGAAGAAGCAAAAGTACCATCACAACAGAAGTATCTTTATCAGAATGCCAGTAATAACCCCTTTAGAGGGAGCTGCAGTTCCTATCCCTTAAAGTCCCAATAATTTACAACATATTTGAGAGAGTAAAAGGGAGTGAGACAGAAAAATACCAGTATCAAACAAAGCCTCCATATTTATTTGAGTGTGGGAGTTCCATATTCACCTTTCTTTTGGACTACCCTGAGCAGTACCTTAGCCTTACTAATCTTTGTTTGTCTTATGCAGGTAAAGACAGGTTCTCTACTGTTGAAAGTATAATTGAGTGGAACACCTATTATCTTTTAAGAGTAGACTATCTGCCCCTTTGTTTGCTGGTGGCACTATCTTATTCCTCATGGGATAGTTTCCCATGAGTGCATTGAGGAGAGGTAAGGGAGTGAGTGGCTATGTCCATGATAAAATTCTTTTGGTGCCTAAGTTTAGGTTCGGGAATCTTTCTCTTCTCCTAAACTTTGGCATTACAGGGATTGAGACAAAAGCTAGACATTGCAGTACAATTACCTCCCTAACAACTATAGCCCACCTGCCCAATTGGAGTGTAAGGAAGCTTGACACTGTTTAAATGATATCATTAGAGGGAATGGTATCAGCAGTCATTGTAATTATGTCATAAGTTATAGTAAGGTCTGTATTAACTTTAGGAGTGGGAAGAGCTGGGCTAGGCCCCTTATCCCATCATTAAAGTTAAGCACTCTTATTGTAAAGTTTTATATTTTATGATGCTATTGAGAGTAAAGGGATGATGAGCTACCTTGAGCTGGAGAATAGCTGGGCTAGGCTCCTTACTCCAACTCAGGAAAGTTCTCTTCTGATTAACTGTAGATACCACCAACCCTTTGGATTTTTTAACTGGTTTTCAATCTTTATTGTGAATGTGGATTTTGTGACAGGTACCCCTAATCTGAACTCTACTTGGACTGTTCTTTTGGTTAGTCAGCATCTTATGCATATGACACAAAGTAAAAGGACTATTATATGGTATAGTGAGTCTATTTATGGCATAGGTGTCAAGGAAAGGTTAAGGGGGGAGCATAGTTGGGCTAGGCTCCTTACTCCACCTAAGACTGCATCTTTCACCAGTTAGCATAAATTCCAGATATGCAGAAGCAGCAATGAGTTCATTGATGAAGGACATGGTAACTGTTGGGTATCTGACATTATCAGCAAAGGTAAGGGCAGGTATGTTATTATTAAGTATAACTATGATATGTTCACTCTGTGGAAAGTACAATCTACCAGATATTTTGTTGCTATCTATAACATTCATTGCTATGATAACATGATGTTAGTGAGAAGGAACAGATGAGATGACCTTTATAGTCATACCTGTGGACCTGATCACTGTACTAATCTTTGCCCTAAGTTGTATAGAAATTCTAGTATGAGTAGAAGAAATTGTGGGGCTCAGGAAATAAGGGGAGAAGATCCCAGTCAGGTCTGTACCATCTGCAACTGTTGCTGCAATGTATAATATAGCCGCTTGGAGCATCAGGGGCCTTAATGACCCTATCAAGTACAAAGCTGTCAGGGACCTCATCTAAAAGTACAAGCTATGCCTTATTGGTATCCTGGAAACTAAAGTCAGGAAGGGACGAGAAAGATGCCTTACTAGTAGTATGTGCTCTGGTTGGGATATGGTTACTTGCACAACTCATTTAAAAGGTAAAATCCTCCTATGCTGGGATAGCCAAATGGCTCAGGTAACTATTCTGAGAAGAACAAACCAGGTAATTTACTGTAGCCTTCATATGGGATCTGATACTTTTATTTGCTCTATTGTTTATGCTTCTACTGATCCCAAGGAGAGAGAAGAGCTTTGGAAGGACTTAATTAGTTTTTCTATGAGTTTTAATGGTACTAAACCTTGGATTGTTATAGGGGATTTCAACTCCCCTAGATCAAATCTTGAGAAACTAGGTGGGAGACCAGTTCCACTTGTCATTATTGAGCAATGTAAGGACTGGTTTGATGACTCCAAGTTGTAGGATTTGAGATTCAAAGGATGTAAGTATACTTGGGTTAATAAACGACTCGGAGACGATAGAGTGGCCTCTAAATTGGACAGATTCATGGTTAATGAAAGGTGGACTGATCCTTATGAATTAGCTGAGGCAGAGTTTTTGAATAGTGGAGTCTCTGACCATTCCCCTACCATTGTTAGAATTGTAAAAGCTTTTGACCCCCAAAAAAAAAACTTTTAAATTTTTTAACCATTGGCAAGAAGAAGTGGGGTTCCCTGATCTGATTGCCCAAGCTTGGAGTGAAAAAGTTTTGGGAACCCCATGGTTATATTCTATAAGAAGCTTAACATTACTAAAGCTGCTATTAGAGAGTGGGGAGCTAACAAGGTGGACAATCTCTTTCTTGATACCTGTAAAGCCCATGAGAAGGTTGATAATATCCAAACTAACCTTCAAAGCAATCCCATAGATGCTAGGCTAATTCAGGAGGAGAGGGTTGCTCTCGATAACTAATACAAAGTGGCTAGAAAGGAGGAAGCCCATCTAAAACAAGTTGCCAAAGTAAAATCGCTTGAACAAGGAGTTCTCAATACAGCTTTCTATCACAAGTCCATAAAAGCCAGGAAAGCTAGAAATGCCCTTATGTCCATTAAAGGAGAGCAAAATGATACCATTTTTGACCCTAAGATTGTGAGTAGTGCTACTGTTGATTATTTTACCAACATTGTAAGTTCTGGACAAAGGAATGTTGACAACAATGAGCTTAGAAATCTGAATTTTGCTCATACGGTTAAGAATGAGGACCACTCTTGGCTTATAGCTGAGGTCTCTGAAGAGGAAATTAGACATGCACTTTGGGACATAGGAGACATCAAGTCTCCTAGTCCAAATGGGTTAAGTTCCTTTTTCTTCAAAGCCAACTGGACTTGTGTGAAAGAGGATCTTTGTGGTGTGGTTACTAATTTCTTTAGGAGTCACAAGATGCTCTCCCAGACTAATTCCATTGCTCTCAATTTAGTGCCTAAAATTGCAAACCCCAGTAATTTTAATGATTATAGACCTATTGCTTGCTGCAATGTTGTTTATAAAATTATATCCAAAATCTTTGCTATTAGATTAAAAAAAAGTCTTGGCCCCTCTGATTATTATGAACCAATCTGCCTTTGTTAAAGGCAGACAAATTTTTGATAATTTACTCCTTGCTCATGAAATTATTAACAACTATCACCTTGATAAAGGGAGAGCTAGAAGCACTGTTGAAATTGATCTTAGGAAAGCCTATGACCTAGTCCAGTGGCAAACCATTCTAGCAATTATGAGTGCTTTGAATTTTCCTAGTTGTTTTGTAGACTGGATTAAACAATGTATTAACACTCCTTATTCCATCTTTGTGAATGGTGCCCTGCAGGGATATTTAAAAGGAAAGAGGGGTCTGGGACAAGAAGACCCCCTTTCTCCTTACCTGTTTGTGTTAGTAATGGAACTTTTTGTTTTAATCATGCAGGACAAAGTAGATAAAGAGGAACTGGGTCTGCATCCTAAATGTAAGAAGCCTATGCTGACCTACCTTGCTTTTGCAGATGACCTGTTAATCTTCTTTGATGGTCAAGAGAGATCAGCTAGAGCCCTTAAAGAATGCATAAAAAAAATTTAGAGTTGACTGGGCTTGAAGTGAACTATAACAAATAAAAAGTCTATTGATGTGGGGTAAGCCATGATCAGGATCAATCTATTAGTTTGGTATTGGGGACAAAAAAGGGAACTCTCCCAGTTAAATATTTGGGGCTTCCACTCCTTTCTGCTACTATTAAAAGAAGAGATTGCAAAATCATCATTGATAAGTTGATAGCCTGGATCTATAACTGGCAACACAGGTTCTTATCTCTTGCTGGGAGGATTATGTTAGTAAAGTCAGTGCTTCAAAGTATTATTGTCTACTGGATCTCTGTTTTAACCCTTCCCCAGTATGTGGTTGATAACATTAACAAAATTTGCGCTAAATTTTTATGGCAAGGCTCAAAAACTGAGAAGAAGACTGCAAGAATTGCCTGGAAGAATCTCTACTTTCCCATTACAGAAGGTGGGGCTAGGATAAAGTGTTTGAAGACCAGGAATCTAGTAGCTATTATGAGACACACTTATAGGATTGCAGCTGGTGAGAAGAATGTTTGGACTTAATGGGTTAAAGAGAACTTAATCCACAATAAGAACTTTTGGACAATGAACATCCCAAAGGGTGGCTTTTGGGCCTGCTGGAGAAGCATCTTAAAGACTCGAGATCAGGCTAAGGAGTTTATTTGGCATATTATTGGGGGATGGGAACAAAACCCAATTTTGGAAGGACCCCGACTTAACAAAGGAAGAAATATGACTAACTTACAACAAAGACACTTCATTCATGACTCCACTTTACACCCAAATGCGCTTCTTGCAAATATTATTCAGAATTACAAATGGGCTATCCCTCAGCACATAAGAGCTCCGCTTGGAAATGAGATCATTGAAGAAATCTACAAAATTACTCTTTGTGTGGATAGTGAAGATAGAGTAGTCTAGATTTCGTCTACTAATGGCCAATATTTTGTTACAAGCACCTATAAAGCTCTAAGAGAGAGAAAAGAACTTGTAACTTGGTCTGATCATTGCTGGAATAAAGCTGCTTCTCCTAAGAGCCATTTTACTATTTATAAAGCTTTGAAGGGAGGGCTAGTTACTAGTAATAGGCTTGTTCAAATGAAACTGATAAATCAAGCCTTTTGCAGCATCTGTGGGTTGCCGGGTGAAACTGAGAGAAACTTGTTTATAGAGTGTGTGCTTGCCAATGAATGCTGGAATAAAATTTTCCAAATTAGTTGGGTGCAAAGGGTTGCTGAAAATCTTGAAAGTAAAGTGATATGGATCCAGAATGCTTCAGAACCTCTTAAAACAGTTCTTCAAGCTGCTCTAATCACCATAGTTTACCACATCTGGATTGCAGGAAATGATAAAGTCTTCAATAACAATCTTAAGCCTCCAGCTAGTATTTGGAATGCCATTCTCTGTGAAATCAAAAGCAGACTTAACAACTACTTCAAAACAGTGATAGATAATGCAAGAAATAAAGCTATTTGTGCAGCATGGTCCATCAAACCCCAGTTTACAATAAAGAAGCAAATCTGGTGTCAGTGGGTTTTCCCAACAAATAATGCAATCATGCTTAACACAGATGGGTCTTTGACTACTATCACTAAGCTTGGTGGGATGATGGGACTACAGAAGATATAGGAGGCTATGGAGTAACTTTTAGGGCTGAAAACGGTGACTACCTATTAGCTTATATAGGGAGAATTCCAGGACAGACTGTAATCGATCATGAGATGCAAAGTATTGATAGAGGCATTATGTCGTGTGCAGAATTTGGGTTTGCAAAACTTCAGATAAACATAGATTCCAAGTTTTTTGTTAACATAGTTAAGGGGACGGTCCTACCACCTTGGAGCTGCATTAGTATGGTTCAATCCATAACACAACATAGGAAGTGTCTAGAGTACTTTGAGATTGATCATTTATTTAGAGAAGGAAAAGATGGGGCTAATTTTATGGCCACCTATCAGGATGTAATGGATGAATGTATTATCCATCAAAACTTTATTCCACATGGTCTGTACACCATAATGAAGGAAGATGCTTTGAGAAGGAAATATCAGCGTATATAATCTTCTGTCTTTTAATACATCTGGTCATGGGGTCCTTGCCTAACCCTAGCTTACCATCCAAAAAAAAAAAAAACTAGGATCCTATCTCTCAAACGAGTTGCCAGTAGCCAAGCATCTAAGAAATGTGATCTAAACCATCAGAAATGTGTGAAATCCGTAAGGTTCAAAATATTAACTGGGAGGGTTGTGAGTATTTGGAAACTATCCTCGATAATTGTAGATCAAAAAGAAATTCCTAACGGGGATTTAACCTCTCGAACAAGTTCCCAAGCTTCTCTGAATTGCAATCTAAAGTATGGGAAAGTTGCAAAATGCGTCCCGTTCTAAAATTAGAAATGGGGTTGTTCTGAATCATTTGGAAACTATACTAACTTGCTTTCGATAAAAATGAAACTTTTAACGAGGATCCAACCACTCAAACCCGTTGCCGGTAGCCAAGCTTCTCAGAAATGCGATCTAAAGCATCGGAGATGTTCAAAATCCGTACCGGTTTATAATTAAAAGAGGGAGTGTTACGTGTTATTTGTTAACTATCCTAACCTGTTGTCGGTTAAAAAAAAAACTCTTAATGAGGATCCAACCTCTCAAATGAGTTGCTGGTAGCAAAGCTTCTCAGAATTGCGTACTAAAGCATGAGAAAGTTGCGAAATACGTACCGATCAAAAATAAGAACTGGGACTATTGCGAATCATTTGGCAACTATACTGGCCTATTTTCGATCAAAAATAAACTCTTAACGGGGATCAAACCTCTTAAATGTGTTGCCGATAGATAGGCTTCCTAGAATTGTGATCTAAAGCATCGAAAATGTGCAAAATCCGTTCCAGTATACAATTGAAACTGTGAGTGTTGCGAGTCATTTGGTAACTACCCTTGCTTGTTGTCGATGAAAAACAAACTCTTAACGAGGATCCAACCTCTTAAACGAGATGCTGGTAGCAAAGCTTCTCTGAATTGCGATCTAAAGGATACGATATGTACGAAATCCGTAAGAATCAAAAATTAAAATCGTGAGTGTTGCAAGTCATTTGGAAACTATCCTATTTATGTCGATAGAAAAGAAACTCTTTGCTGGGATCCAATCTCTCATAAGAGTTGCCAATCTTCTCAGAATTGCGTACTAAAGCATGGGAAACTTACAAAATCTGTACCGATCTAAAATTAGAAATGGGGTTATTATGAATCATTTGACAACTATACTCCCTTACTATCGGAAAAAAAAGAAACTCTTAACAAGGATCCAACCTCTCAAACGAGTTGCCGGTAGCAAAGCTTCTCAGAAATGCGATATAAAGCATCAGAGATGTGCGAAATCCATACCGGTCTATAATTTAAAGCGAAAGTGTTACGAGTTATTTGTTAACTATCCTAGCCTGTTGTAGGTCAAAAAGTAACTCTTAACGAGGATCCATCTTGTCAAACGAGTTGTTGGTAGTAAAACTTCTCATAATTGCGATATAAAGGATACGACACGTGCGAAATCTGTAAGAATCAAAAATTAAAATCGTGAGTGTTGTGAGTCATTTGAAAACTATCCAACATATGTCGATTAAAAGGAAACTCTTAGCGGGGATCCATACCGATCTAAAATTAGAACTAGGACTATTACGAATTGTTTGGCAACTATACTTGGTCGTTGTCGGTCAAAAAGAAACTCTTAATGAGAATCCAACATCCCAAACGAGTTGCCTGTAGCCAAGCTTCCCATAAATGTGATCTAAAGCATAAGAGAAGTATGAAATCCATAAGGGTCAAAAATTGAAACTGGGAGCATTATGAGCCATTTGGAAAATATCCTAGATAATTGTCGATCAAAAAGAAACACTTAACGGGGATCCAACCTCTCAAATGAGTTGCTAAGCTTATCAGAATTAGGATCTAAAGCATCGGAAAGTTGCAAAATCGGTACTGATCTAAAATTAGAACTGGGAGTACTGGGAATCATTTGGTAACTATACTAGCTTGTGGTCGGTCAAAAAGAAACTCTTTACCAGGATCCAACCTCTCAAATGAGTTGCCGGCAGCCAAGCTTCTCAAAATTATGATCTAAAACATCTGAGATGTGTGAAATCCGTACCATTCTATAATTTAAAGTGGGATTGTTGTGAGTCATTTGGTAACTATTCTTGCTTGTTGTTACCCTAAAAGAAACTCTTAACGAGGATTCAACCTCTCAAATGAGTTGCAGGTAGCCTAGCTTCTCAGAATTACGATCTAAAGTATACGAGTTGTGAAAAATCCATAAGGATCAAAAATAAATATCGGGAGTGTTGCGAATCATTTAGAAGCTATCCTAGATAATTTTCTATCAAAAGGAAATTCTTAACGGGGATCCAACCTCTCAAACGAGTTGCCAAGCTTTTCAGAATTGCGATCTAAAGCATGGGAAAGTTGCAAAATCCATGCTGATCTAAAATTAGATATGGGACTATTGTGTATCATTTTGAAACAGTAATAGCTTGTTGTTTTGTTTTGAAACGTAAGCTGGGGCTGAAAGCATGCCCCACTACTGTATTAACAGAATACAAGAATATACAAAGTTTAAATAAAAGAGAAAAGGACCTACAAGCAGGTCCCCCCCCCCCCCAAAAAAAAGAAGGAACAAAAGCATAAAAGGTTATACAACACTAAGATCTGGCATATGCATGCCCTGACCCATCTCTTTCAAGAATAACATTAAGCTCAGTAGGGAATTGATTCGGTCTTATCCTTAATAATGTCAAAGAACTCCAGTCTAGCAGTCTTATCCTTAATATTTGCCAGTAAATCTTTGCATCTCCAGGGTGGTTTAACTCCCTTCCTGATGTATTGTACCATAAGAGAAGAGTCTCTATTAATAATCAGTTTAGTTATTCCATGCTCGAAAGTAATATCCATCCCCCTACTAATTGCTTTCATCTCATGATATATAATAGCCTGTGGCTCTTCCTTTCCCCCAAATGTCAGCAATCCTTTGTTAGTAAAATCTCTGAAAACTCCCCCAAATCCTCCATAATCAGTAATAGATCCTTCTGTACTAAGTAAAGTAATGCCTTCAGCTGGTGGGCTCCACATGTAGTACTTAACTTCCTTTTGTTTGAACTTAGGTCTAATCTGCCATAAATCACAAAAATGTTTATTAGAAGAAGTATCAATCACATCATAATTGCATAGATTTAATCTAGTTTGTGTTTTATTCATAATATCATTAAAGACACTCCTTATAGGTTTCCTAGTGTTTCTGAATACATAATCATTCCTATACCTCCAGACATGGTAGATACAGGTAATAAAAGTAGTAGATATAATTTTAAATTTAATGCTTTCACTGCTCGTGCTTAAGATCCAGTTTACCTCATCCCAGAACCTAATGACAGTCCTTCTAATCCTGCAAATATTAAGAATATTATACCACAACCCATTAAAAAAATGCAGTTCATGAACAGATGGGGCTGTAAGAGACTTGGAGGATCCTTCATTGCACTAACTTATCTTGAGTTAAGATCAGACCTTTGAAAACTTTCCAAGAGATAAACTTACTCTTTGGTGCAGCCTCACTTCCCCAGCATAACTTGTACCATTCAACTTTAGTTCTCTTTGGCCTTAATTCACTATAAGCAGAGGAGATTGAGAAGTCACCTGTAATAGAATCTTTCCAAATGATCTCATCACAGCTGTTAGTAACAATAGTAGTTCTTTTAATCTCTTCACTAAGCTCTTGTCCAATACAAACACTGATATGGTTAGGGATGTCCCAAATGTTATCAGTGATAATATTTTGCACAGGGGATTCAAGAAAAAGTGTAGAGTCATATTTAAGGGCCTGCTGAAGCTAGGATTCAATAATACCACTTTTTTTAAGCCAGGGGTCTTTCTATACCATAGTGTTTCTACCATTTCCAATAATATGCAGGATATGCCTTTTGGCTAGGGCTCTAGTGTTCAATATACTCCTCCAAGCCCAAGAGCACTCATTTGGGGTCTTAATGGTCCAGAAGTTCCTCCATCTTAATAGATGAGAGTACATCCATTCAACCCATAAGTTTTGTTGCTTGGAGGCAATTCTAAAAGTATGTCTCAATATGGTAGTAATATTCCACTCTCTAGTGGCTCTAAGGCCCAAGCTCCCTTCCTCCTTAGGATAGCAAGTGTGAGACTAAACAGTTAAAGCATTTTTCCTATGATCCCCACAACCATGCCATAAAAACTTAACATTAATTTAGTCAATACAGTCAGGCACTTTCAAAGGGAGGGCAAAGGCTCCCATCCAGTAGACTGCATAACTTTGCATCATAGACTGAACCAATTGGAGTCTTCCTGCCCCAGAAAGGAATCTATTCTGCCAAGAATTTAGTCTACTAGTCATTTTTTTAATAATGTACTGATAGTCTCTCTCTTTAATTCTTTTAGAAGTAAGGGGGACTCCCAAGTACCTAAAAGGAAGCTCACCTTCATCAATGCCCAAAGTACCTTCTATCTCTTGTTTCCTAGTACTTTGTACTCCACTAAAGTAAAGCTTTGATTTGTCCAAGTTTATCTCCATTCCTATCATGAGGTTAAAATTGACAAGACAGTCCTTAATGACAATAGCAGACATAGTATCATTGCTAAAATAAACAAGCAAATCCTCAGCAAAAGCCAAATTAGTAAGCAAGGGGATTTTTCAATTTTTATGGGTTAAAAGTTCCCCTATACCAGCTTTCCTATTTAGCATTACCCCAATGATTTCCATCACAAGTACAAATAAGTATGGGGACATAGGATCCCCTTGCCTCAGTCCTCTCTTACCCTTAAAAAAACCCTCAAGTCCTCCATTGATAGAGAGAGAGGGTACATAGGAGTGGTGATACAAAGCCTAATCCACTCAATTAACATATTGGGGAAATAAGGGCTTTAAGGGTCACTAACACTATTTCCCATTGGATAAGATCATAGGCCTTCTCGAGGTCGATTTTAAGGGTAGCATTCTGTTTATCAGTGTCCTTATGATAGCCTCTCATCAATTCATGAGCAATAAGAACATTGTCAAAAATCGATCTGCCCTCCACAAAGGCAGACTGGTTAAAACTAACAAGTTGGGGAATGAATAAGGGTTTTCATTCTCAAAGTCAAGATTTTGGATATTATTTTATATACCACATTGCAACAAGAGATAGGTTTATAATCATTGAAGGAGGAGGGGTTTTCAACTTTGGGAACTAGAGTAATCGTAGTAGCGTTAACCTGTCTAAGCATTTGGTTTTTCACAAAGAAATTCTTAACCGCTTTGATAAGAACAGCCTTAACTATGTCCCAATGAGTTTTATAAAAATGAGCATTGAACCCGTCAGGACCTGGGGACTTTGAGTCATTAATACTAAAGAGAGCATCATGAGAATCTCAATGTCCTCAATATCCTTGGTGAGGTCCCCATGCCTGTCATTATGAAGGGTCGTGCTAAAGGGAAAGTTCAAAATAGCATCACTATCAATCTCTTTCAGCCCATCTCCTATAATAGATGTAAAATAGTTGACAACAGCCTTGCCAACCACACTGGGGTCAAACTAAATCTGGCCTTGCTCATCTCTTATAGACATAAGAGCATTCCTAGACCTCCTAGCTTGAATAGTTTTATGAGAAAAATTAGTGTTTTGGTCCCCAAGCTTCATCCACTTAATTCTGGCCAGTTTCCTGGACATAGATTCTTCTTTACTGGGTAAGTTAGTATACTCCTGAGTGGCCACTCTCTCATTATCAATCAATGTAAGATTCAGGGGGTCATTCTAAAGAGAGTTCTGGATGCTTTCAAGATTTTGAAGACTATCCTTAACAACTCCAGCTAAAGTAGCATTTTTATCCTTGTTCCACTCCCTCAAAGTATATTTGATCTTACTCAGTTTGGTGTACAATTGCATCATGGGGTTACCATCTTCCCTCCCTCTCCAAATTTCCTTTATAATAGTAGATAAGCCTTCTTCCTGAGCCAAAAAATTGTAGTATTTAAATGTTTTCTTAGCATTGTCAAATGGTTTAACAAGTCTGAAAATGGCGGGGCTATGGTCAGAGGCAAGGGCATTAAGAAAATCAGCCTTAGAGGCATCAAATAACGTACCCCATTCTTCATTTATAAGAAATCTATCCAGTTTACTCATGATTTTGTGGTTCCCAGAGTGTCTATTAGACCAAGTGTATTTACACCCTTTATATCTCATGTCAATAAGTTTAGTATTGTGGAGGAGATCCTTATACAACTCCACCACTGAATGAAGGACAGTTTTCCCCCCAACTTTATCCTAGCAAGAGAACGGGGAGCTAAAGTCCCCAGCCACCGCCCATGGGACTCCTACAAAGCATTTTGCAAAAATAAGAAGGTAATCCCACAGTTTAATTCTCTCACTAGGCTCATTAGAAGCATAAACTATAGAGCACATGAATTTTTCATTCCCAGCTGTCACATTACAATGAATAACTTGGTCAGTGGAGGCCACCATAATAATCTTAATGACAGCAGGGTCCCAACATATGAGAATTCTACCTTTGAGGACACTAGAGATGGTAAGAAACTTCCATGAGGGACAAATATTATTAACAGCAGAAGTCTCAAGTCCTTTCCTAATTTTAGTTTTCACTAACCCAATCATAGCAAGCTTGTGCTTGTGAATAAGATTACTGGGAAGCTTGAGTGAAGAACATCGCCATGGAGGGCCGAGGAGGCACCTCTCCGGCTCAGAGGAACTCCCCAACACTCAGTACCCCATCGCCTTCTAATGGAGAGAAGGAATTATCTATCTTGGATATCTACAACCTCT